>CM062816.1:61811959-62417315 GCA_031772625.1 Pinus tabuliformis
TCTAATGGTCATCATTCAACCCGATCAATAAAGCAATCCATTAATCCTCCAATGTTGATCAACGCGCATTTGATCCAACCATTCACGACGATATTGGGTGAGCCACTTGCACAGAGATTACCCGCCCGATAAAGCGGTTTTATCTCTCCACCCGAGTGCTACGTGTCGCTTGGTTAATGGAATCGGGTGACTACCCCGATTTACCACTTACCACTTTTCCTCTGCCCAATAACCACCTTCGTTGTTTAAAACCCGCTTTTCCAATATAACCACGTGCATTAACTCAAACTTAATTAAAGCACTTAATCAATGTTTTAACGCTTAACTGCAAGATTACCTCTTAACACTAAATAACCACGATTTATGAGAAAACACATAAACACTGAGATTTACGTTTAAAGTGTGAAAATAGAGAAAATACTCGGTTATGTTCAAAACGCAGATACACAGAGGTAAACGCGAGTCTATACCAGAATTAACACACAGATGCACACTAAATCAATTTATTCAATATAATAGCGGTTACAAAGTCTTGGCCCTCTCGGCTCAATTACAGCGATTTATCTGACCTCTGTCTCAATCTCAAAACCCTATTTATCACTCAAACTCTCGCCTCTCACTCAATTCTCAATCATCTCAGCTAATCCCTTTCCATTACATTTCTTCTCTTTTATGAGTCAAATCCTATTCTAACTGCACTAACAACTCGATCTCTATTTTAATCAATCTAACAATCAAATCTCTATTTTTAAGCTCTATTACACACCTATGCTAACAACTTAGCCCTTAGTCTAAAATAAGACAATTTTCCTAACTATTACAATTATGAAGTAAAGCTCATCTTCGAGAGATTCAACCCTCTCTACCAAAATTGACTTTTGACCACTCAGGTCAATGAAATTCAACTCATTTAGCCACAACATGTGAACAAACCATCACATTGTTGGCTAAGTCCAGATGCTCCTGCATCAGACTCCCGGGGAAGAAAAGAATCATCCCTCAGACTTTCAGGGTTTACTCCATACTTCTGCAACTCTGCTGTTGTCAACCAACTAGCATCCTCCACTGGCTATCCTTTCCATTTGACTAGATATTGAAAATAAACCTGTCCTCTGGTTCTTTTGGATACTCTTTTCTCCAAAACAACTTCCACCTCTTTCTTAATTGTCTTTGGCATTTGTTCTTCCCAGTTCAAAGTTTGAACTTCATCTTTTGTAGTTTCCTCCTGTAGCTCTGTCTCTATCTCTTTGTATGGATACAAATCTACAACATTGAAGATAGGTGATATTCCAATTCCTTCTGGCAATTCAATTTCATAAGCATTAGTTGAAATCTTTCTTACAATTCTACATGGTCCTATCTTTTTCATTTTTAGTTTATTGTAAGTTTTAGCAGGAAACCTTTATTTTCTCAAATACACCATCAGTAAATCTCCCAGTTGGAATTGTTTCTCTCTTCTTTTCATATCTACTCTCTATTTGTATTTGCCACTGCTTTCCTACAATCTGCCTTTGACATCTTGTAGTCTTTGCATCTGCTCTGCAAACTCTTCAGCTTTTGCACTTCTTGTCTCCTGTTTACCCAAATTTCTGAGCTCATACACACCTCTTGGATTCATCCCAAAAACAATCTGAAATGGACTCATTCCATTACTTCGGTTTGGAGTGTCATTATAAGCAAACTCAACCTGAGCTAGTGCTAAATCCCACTACTTAGGATTTTGATACACTAAACTTCTCAATATGTTTCCCAAGCTTCTATTTACCACTTCGGTCTGTCCATCTGTTTGAGGATGGTATGCTGAATTGAAACTGAGGTTAGTACCTAGTTTCTTCCAAAGAGTTCTCCAGAAATGCCCTACAAAATTTGTATCTCTATCAGACACAATACTTATAGGCAATCCATGTAATCTTACAATTTCTGAAAAAAATAAATTAGCAATATGCATTGCATCACTAGTCTTCTTACATGCAATGAAATGTGCCATCTTGGAAAATCTATCTACCACAACATAAATGGAATCATTCCCCCTTTGAGTTTTAGGTAACCCCAAAACAAAATCCATGCTAACTGCATCCCATGGTCGGTCTAGTATTGGCAATGGCTGGTACAATCCTGTATTCTGGCTTCTCCCTTTAGCATGCTGACATATCCTGCACTTCTCAACAAATCTCTTAACATCAGTCTGCATCTTTGGCCAATAGTAAAAAGCATTTACTTGAGCAAATGTTTTGTCTTGTCCAAAGTGACCAGATAATCCTCCACTATGTTTCTCCTTTATTATGTTTTCCCTCATAGAACATTTGGGAATGCACAACTTGTTTCTTTAAACAATAAACCTCCTTGGATAAGATAATCTAACCACTGACTTCTGTTATGAACTATTGGATTTTGTACTGTTGTATAAATATCTTTGAAATCTTCATCATCTTTGTTAGGTCCCTATACTACTAATGTAACCCTTTATTGTTATTAGTACAACCACCTTATTATATTGTTGTGCCCATGTAGTCCCTATACTACTAGTGTCAACCCTTATTGTTATTAGTACAACCCCCTTATTATATTGTTGTGCCCATGTAGTCCCCATATTGTTATTATTGTGCCCCATAGAAGCCCACTATTGTTATTATTGTGCCTTTACATTATTATTGTTATGTCGGCTCTGATTATATTATGACCCCTTAGACTCTTATATATAGAAAGGAGGTCTTGTCATTTGTATCATCTAAGAATTGCTCATTTGTGTAATGTAAAAGAAGTTGCCCCATCAAAGAGGCTTATTTCTAAGGCGTTGATCTATCTTTTCTATCTTTTTGTGAGCTGGTTTCATAACATTTGGTATCAGAGCTTTGGATTCTAGGGTTTTGCTGCTCCAAACAGGTCATCGTGGCATTTTCGCTATAACTTTTTCGCTACGAAGTTTCAGAAGCTAAAAAAAAACCCATTTGAGAAGAAATTGGTCTGAACCTCGCGTCCAAATTTGAGATCTTGTCTCGCTATATTTTTGGAGATATGATCTGAGGAAGTTAGGGTTTTTGCAAGCTCCAAAATTTCATCTCAAACAGGTCATCGTGGAATTTTCGCTATAATATTTGTTCTACGAAGGTTCAGACTCTGAAATTAAAACCCATTTGAACCGAAATCTTGGTGAAGCTCAGGTCCGAATTTTAGATCTTTTATCGCTATATTTTCGAAGATATAATCTGAGACATTTAGGGTTTCTACAGGCTCCCGAATTATGTCCTAAAAAGGTGACCATGGGAAAATCGTCATAACTTTCTCTCTGAGCATCAAATTGAAATTTCATAAGAAGTTGCAGAAAGAAGACGGACTGTAGTTTTCTGTGTATCGGTTTCAGGTCCTAAGGTTGAAACAGTGACACGTGGCACTTCGTACAAGTTCGCTCTACTAAACCAGTCTATAATCGGGTCATCATGGGAGATTTGACATAACGCTTCCTTACAGAATCCAATCTTGATCAGACTTTCGGGGTTAGAAAGAGGACTCAGAGGGCTACTACAGGACGAAATTTCAGAACTTGGAGATCTGAAATTACAGAGTTACAATCGTTTCAAGATCGAGCTCCTAAAATCAAGAAAAAGTGAGATGAGGAAGTTTGATGGCAAGGATCCAGTAAATTGGATACTACAGATGGAGAAATATTTTGATCTACATGGCGTACCACTATTACAAAAGGTACGTATTGCATCTAATTATTTAGAACCGAATCAATTTTTATGGTATAAAGGGCTTTGTTCTCGTAAACCACTTGTTACGTGGTCAATTTTCACGGAGGAAATGATAGCACATTATGAGGATACAAAGAACAACACCTTCTTTAGCCTATTGATAAATCTCAAACAAAAGTGTTCAATGGCAGAGAACATTGAGGACTTTCAAAAATTGAATATAAGGGAAAATGATATTCTAGAGAAGCAGAGGATTGATGTCTCCATAGGGACTTTAAAGGATAACATTCAACATGAGGTTCGTCATTGGGAACCTGATTCATTGGAGAGGGCAAGAAAAGTGCAAAGAAAAATTATGGAAACAAGGAAGTCTACCCCTCACAACTATAAAGATGGAAATATTGTTTCTCCTATCCTTCCACAACCTACAAGGTTGACACCACAACAATTGGAAGAAAAAAAAGCAAAAGGGCTTTGTTACAATTGTGATAAAAAATACACTAAAAGTCATAAGTGTGCTGAGAAGAAATTATTTTACATAGATTATGAAGAGGAGGAAGAAAAGGATCAAGAAACATCAAAAGAAGAGGATATACACCAAGAATCAACCCCAGAGAAAGAAGAAATGAATCCGACCATATCTTGTAAAGAATTGGCAATAATTACCACTCCTCAAACTCTCAAGATAGAAGGACACATCAAGAAGAGAAAGTTTCAAGAAGTGAAAGATCACATCGAGAAAGACGGAATGAATCTGACAATATCTTGTAATGTGTTAGCAGGAATTACCACTCCTCAAACTATGAAGATAGAAAGACATATCAAGAAGAAAAATGTTCAAGAAGTGAAAGATCACATCGAGCATCAAGAAATGAATATGACCATATCTTGTAATGCATTCGAAGAAATTACCACTCTTCAAACTCTAAAGATAGAAGGACATATCAAGAAGAAAAATATTCAAGCAGTGAAAGATCACATCGAGCATCAACAACAAGTTCTCCAACTTTTAAAGGATAATGCCACTTTGGTGCAGAATCGAATGAAACAACAGGCAGATCAACATCACAGTGAAAGAAGTTTTGATGTAGGTGATTTTTACAGTTACATCTCAAGCAAGCAATTTATGAGAAGGAAATGTTGGCAATATTACATGCACTTAAGAAATGGCAACCTTACCTAATGGGAAGACACTTCAAGGTAAAAATGGATCATGATAGTCTTAAATACTTTTTAGAACAAAGATTATCTTTAGAAGAACAGAAAAAATGGGTCACAAATATGTTGGGTTATGACTTTGAAATCATCTACAAAAAAGAGAAGCAAAATGTTGTTGCAGATGCACTCTCAAGAAAGGATGAGGATGTGGAAGCATTGTTTTGTGCTATTTCTATTATCCAACCAGATTGGATACACGAAGCAAGGGATGAATGGAAAAAGGACGAAGAAGTGTGGCCACTCATTCAAAAGTTGCAGAAGATCCTAGTTCAAACAATATTGCCAGAACTTTATGAGGAAGGAAAAATCATATTGGAACCTGGAGCATTCACAGAAACAAGAACCCGACAGCTACGAAATCGATCAATTTCAGAGTATCTCATAAAGTGGAAGAACTTACCCACTGAAGATTCCACATGAGAGGACAAGAATTTTGTAGAGAAGCGTCAAGAACTACTCAAGCGTTGAGGACAACACTTTTTGAAGGAGAGGGGCATGTTAGGTCCCTATACTACTAATGTAACCCCTTATTGTTATTAGTACAACCACCTTATTATATTGTTGTGTCCATGTAGTCCCCATATTGTTATTATTGTGCCCCATAGAAGCCCACTATTGTTATTATTGTGCCCTTACATTATTATTGTTATGTCGGTTATGATTATATTATGACCCCTTAGACTCCTATATATAGAAAGGAGGTCTTGTCATTTGTATCATCTAAGAATTGTTCATTTGTGTAATGTAAAGGAGGTTGCCCCCTCAAAGAGGCTAAGGCGTTGATCTATCTTTTCTATCTTTTTGTGAGCTGGTTTCATAACAATCTTTATACATTTCAACCATTTCTTCAAATCCTACAACACCAACTTTTAATTCTTGCACAATGAAATTTACCCTGCTTAAAGCATCATCAACTTTGTTCAACTTACCACTTATGTGTTTTATCACAAAAGTAAAGCTCTGCAAAAACTCTACTCACTTGGCATGTTTCTGGTTCAATTTTGGTTGGTTGTTTATGAACTGTAATGCATGATTGTCAGAATACAATATAAACTCCTTTGGTAGCAAATAATGTCTCCATTTCTTTAAGGCTTGTACAATAGCATAAAATTCTTTATCATAAGAAGAATACTTCTTCTTAGCTTCATTTAATTTCTCACTAAAGTATGCTATTGGTCTTTGTTCCTGACTCAAAACTGCTCCAATTGCAACTCCACTAGCATCGGTTTCAACTTGAAATGCTTTTTCAAAATCAAGTAAAGTTAAAACAGGTTTCTCTGTGATTTTCCTCTTCAGCAACTTAAAATTCCTATCTGCTGCTTCTATCCACTTGAATGGTTGATTAGTCTCCTTGATTGTTTCAAGAATTGGTGCACAAATCTAACTAAAACCTCTAATAAATTTCCTATAAAAACTTGCAAGACCATGAAAACTTCTTACCTCAAATATATTCCTTGGAATAGGCCAGTTCCAAATTGCTTGGACTTTCTCTGGATCCATTTTCAACCCTTCTTTAGAAACTACAAATCCCAAGTAAATTAATTCTTCTTTCATGAAACTACATTTCTTCAGATTTATCAGTAGTTTCTCTTTCTGCAGAGTTCTTAAAACCAATTTAAGATGCTCTAGATGTTCTTCTTTACTTCTACTAAAAACTAGAATATCATCAAGATAAACAATAACAAACTTGCATGCATATTCCTTCAAGACTTCATTCATCAATCTCATGAATGTGCTAGGTGCATTAGTGAGTCCAAAAGGCATCACTAACCACTCATACAACCCACTGTTTGTTTTAAATGCAGTCTTCCATTCATCTCCTTCTCTAATTCTTATTTGATGATATCCACTCTTCAGATCTATTTTAGTAAAATACTTTGACCCACTCAAACAATCCATCAAATCATCCATGCGTGGTAAAGGAAATCTATACCTGATAGTGATCTTGTTTATGGCTCTGGAATCTGTACACATACACCATTCACCTCCTTTCTTTGGACTGAGTACTGTTGGTACAGCACATGGACTAAGACTCTCTCTGATTAGTCCCTTATCCATCAGTTCTTGCACTTGTTTTCCAACTTCTGCATTCTCTTGAGGAGTTAATCTGTATGCTGCTTTGTTTGGCAAACTTGCTTCTGGTATTAAATCAATATGATGACTAATACTCCTAATTGGTGTCAATGCATTTGGCAACTCATCCACAATAATATCAACAAAATCATTCAACAAGTTTTGATTTCTTCAGGTAAATCATCTAAGCTTGTGGAAGTCAAAATTACCTTAGGTCTCCCTATGACAGCAAAATGCATTTTTTCACCTTTTCCAACCTCTTGCAACAGCTCCTTTCCACTCATCAGCATAACACTGTTTCCAGGTACTCCTTTGTCAGCTTCATCCTTCAATGGCAGCAATGTATGTTTATTTCCATCCTTCTCCAGAGTATAAGTATTTTTCCTCCCATCATGAATAGCTTTCCGATCAAACTGCCAAGGTCTTCCTAGCAATACATGGCATACATCCATTGACATTACATCACACAATATCACATCTTTATAAGTACCAATCTGTATCTCTACCTTGCATTGTTCTGTCACAATAATCTAATGTTCTTTCTGATGAAAGGAGATTTCGGGGTAAAGCCAAATCCCCCTTTCATATCAATTTTCGATCTTGAGGCCTGTGGGTTATGGCCCACAAACCCTATCAGAAGTGATTAATTGAGGCCTTAAGCCTTTAACTCGGACCATACAACATATTGGAATTTTCTTTTAAAAACCCGAGACAACACATTAATCAAAATACACAGGAACAAAGGAAAAATTCCGCTCCGAACACATATCCAGATCTCAAAAACCATTAAACCCGACTCCATAAATTGTCGAGTCCGAAGTATCAAAGCATTTCGCTGCACTGTGCTCCAAATTCTGATCTCCGATTGGCGTTTCCACTAGTTCTGCGATCTCCAATTCATCAACTATCAGCGCATTGCTTCATCGCATGTCGGCCTATCGGCGACATCGCTATCGGCATATTGCTATGTCCCATTCCATTGCCCGCTGCCATTTGACGTTGCCGAAATGCGATCGCCGATCAAATCTTGACCGTCAATCTGGACTCGATCCGACGGTTGACGTTTGGTCACGCAATCGCTTATCATCATACCTTAAGGTCTGTGGTCCGCCTTCTTATAACAGATCTCTGCTCCTCAGCAATTCCATCCGGGCTGTTGATCTTATAGATCTAACGGTCCCTGTGCATTCTCCGTTTGTTTCTCCTTGACTTGATTTCGTTCAACATTGATGGGTTTACGCTAAAATCCCAATTTATCTGCCATGCTCTGTTACGACACGCACAACATAATTAACTCGATATCTTTGGATCGCCATCGATCCTCATAGTGATCGATGGTCGATCAAACCTGCAACACTGGATTTAACTCATTTATGAGATACACACACACTATCTATGCAGTAACACACAGGCACATAAATCAACACAAAGCACACCTTTCTATTATATACGATATGATTACAAGCTAAGGCATTTCAGCCTTAGTAACAGGTTCTCCTCTCGACTACATTGTGAATACTCTATATCTGTCTCCCTCTATTACTCTCTGTCTCTCCTATATATATAGAACACGCAGGTTCATCGTTATAGGAATATTGGTTCGGATCACGGAAGGATCCAATAAATCCTTTAACAACCCCTAAATCTCTCTATATGCATATACATGTGGCAGATTACATTAAATCAAGTCTTCTCGAAACTTTTATCCATTCCATCATTTACTATGTTTTAAACATATTTGTCCCCTGTTTAGCTCCGATGGTCCACATCCTCTCGTTCTCCGCTTTGGATTCCTCTTTTGATTAAGGGGGTCAGATGCTCCTGCATCAGACTCCCGAGGCACAAAAATTTATGAACTCCTGATCATATGCTTCTCCTTATCCTTAGCAATTCTACCCACTTCTCAGTGGAACTGCCTTCATGATCTTCTGTGAGCTGCAACCAACCTCTGTAGTAACAATCTTCCTCTGCTACACGATACCTCACCAAGCTTTCTCCTGAGCTTAGTCTTTTGGCATCCTTTTGGTTCTCTCCTCTGGAACCAATTGAGCACACCTTGCTCTAGGTTGCTGCAAGTCGTCTCACCTTCCACTGTTGTTCGCTGCACGACAATAAGACCATAACTCTCCAACTTCAACAAATGTACCTCCTCTCCTTCTTCTTGCACTCCTTCCTTCTCGCAGGAAAACTTTCCCTTAACCTTTCCCTGCTTTTGCACGCAAAATCTTCTTCTGCTTTGATACCAAATGATGAAAGGAGATTTTGGGGTAAAGCCAAATCCCCCTTTCATATCAATTTTCGATCCTGAGGCCTGTGGGTTATGGCCCACAAACCCTATCAGAAGCAATTAACTGAGGCCTTAAGCCTTTAACTCGGACCAAACAACATATCAGAATTTTCTTTTAAAAATCTGGGACAACACATTAATCGAAATACACATGAACAAAGGAAAAATTCACATAGTTGGATCTCAAAAACTCGACTCCATAAATCGTCAGGTCCGAAGTATCAAAGCATTTCGCTGCGCTGTGCTCTAGTCTCCGATCACTCCAATCTTCGATTGGCGCTTCCACTAGTTTTGCAATCTCCGATCTTCGATTCATCCGCTATCGACGCATTGCTTCATCGCATGTCGGCCTATCGGCGACATCACTATCGGCATATCGCTATGTCCCATTCCATTGCCCGCTGCCATTTGACTTTGCCGAAATGCGATTGCCGATCAAATCTTAACTGTCGATCTGGACTCAATCCGATAATTGACGTTTGGTTGCGCAATCGCTTATCATCATACCTTAAGGTCTACGGTCCGCCTTCTTATAACAATCCGTCGATGCGATTATAACAGATCTACGCTCCTCAGTGATTCCATCCGAGCCATTGATCTTACAGATCTAACGGTCCCTGTGCATTCTCCATTTGTTTCTCCTTGACTTGATTTCATTCAACATTGATGGGTTTACGCTAAAATCCCAATTTATCTGCCATGCTCTGTTACGACATGCACAACATAATTAACTCGATATCTTTAGATCACCATCGATCCTCTCAAACCTACAACACTGGATTTAACTCATTTATGAGATACACACACACTATCTATGTAGTAACACACAGCCGCATAAATCAACACAAAGCACACCTTTCTATTATATACGATATGATTACAAGATAAGGCATTTCAACCTTAGTAACAGGTTCTCCTCTCGACTACATTGTAAATACTCTATATCTATCTCCCTCTATTACTCTTTGTCTCTCCTGTATATATAGAACACGCAGGTTCGTCATTATAGGAATATTGGATCGGATCATGGAAGGATCTGATCAATGTTACTTGGGAGCGGGAGCAAAAGCGGGGAGCGGGAGCGACATTTTCAGAAGCTCCCAGTTTGGGAGCGAATCTTGGAGCGATTTTTTAAAAATATATATATTTTTTAATTTTTGATACATATATTTCAACAAAAACATGTAGAATGATGAATTAGATATAAAAAACATAAACAAACATACATTGATCATTGAACCATATCACATCAATCATCTAGAAGTTATAATCTTCATCAACCATGTCCACAAGTTAGTAACATACATATTACAATTGCAACATATTGAGTCTCGTGAATCATGATTCATCAAATTCAATCTTAAAGTTTCAACTTCAAGCTTTCAAAATTGAAAATTCAATATATAACATTTATCATCATTGATCACCAAAGTTGTACTTGTAAGCTAAGTTTAACCATTACAAGAAATAATACCTTATATATTTCTAAGTTCTAACTTCTAACTGTTAACATGAAATGAAATGTTATAAAATGAAATATGAATAATGAAATGAAATGAAACAACTTTAGTCTTTCACGAAGCATCATATTCATAATTCATAATCATTATCAATGAGTTATAATTGCCAACTTGGCAACTTCAAACTTCAAACTTTCATTGTCACAGTCATATATTGTTTACAAAAAATATCATTATGATATGAAAGAGTCAAGGACTCAAGACTCAAAAGTTATGAAAACTAATAGAAACTAGAAAAGACAAGTAAACTGTAAATCTACATGTGGCCCTTGCCACAAGAGTCTCCGGTATAAGCAAGCCGTGGTGGTCTTCTAGGAGTCTCCCGCACAGACCGATGACCAGAACTAGAAGGCACATGCCCTCCACGTGAGGGTGTATATGGAGGTGGCGACAACAAAGGAACAAGACTCAGAACTCAAGCACTGCTACTGGATGGTGGAGGTGGCATGGCTGCTACAGCTGCTTCATCTTCATCCCTTATAAGTTCCTCTTCCAGTTCTTCAAGATGTATAGTGCCATCCTCCAAATTGTCATCCTCTGGGTGGTTGTCCCAAATTTTATATGTGGGATCCTCAAAAGCCCGATCGCAGTAATGACTCAACAACCTCAAGTTGTAGTGCACATAAACCAAGCTTTCTGCCTGGTTTTCATTGAGTCAGTTTCTTTTCACATTATGTATGAAGCTATAGGTGCTCCAACACCTCTCTGCAGAAGAAGTATTTACAACCTGTGGTAGAACTTTTTTTGCCAATTTTGGCAAAAGTCCATAGCCGCCATATGTTTCCCACCATGTGAGAGAATCAAATTTGTCTCTGTCTTCCATTGCATGGAAGGTACCAAACAAACCAATGCCACTAAAGTATCTGCCTATTTCAAGGCGCACAGCTGCACATTCCTCCCTGTCAGGTATCAACTTTTCTAATGCTTCCAAATATCCTCTAGTTACCTCTGCATCTAAATGGGGTTTGGTCCTCATCCCACCCCCCGATGCAAGTTGGCCCAACCAAGATGTAAAGTAGTATTTTGGCGTAAGGATATACGCCAAGCAATGTAGTGGAAGATTAAGTTTATTCCACTGTACACACACACAATCGTGAATCAGTTTGTACAAGTCGGGATCTCTGTTATGAACAGTATCTTTTATTTGCCCCAACATGGTATCCATCTGCTCATACACCTCGCCAATCACTGGTTTATCTGTATCTGCAAACCGAATCATGTGATAAATGGGCTTGGTGAAATCCAATACTTGCCTCACACTTGACCAAAACATACCATCAAGAGCGGCCTCCTCCACCAGTTCAAAACCTCGCCTGTCAGCTGCATTTGTAGCCCTTTCCTTTAATACCTGCCAGTGTGGACTTGATACCATGCTAGCCAATGACTCTCTTACCTTCAAAAGGCGTCTGAAGGTGAGGTAATAGCTACCAAATCTAGTCTTTGCAATCTTCAACAACTCCAATCTTGAGTGACTGCAGAAAAGGCCATGGGTATTGCTATGATTTGTAATAAATTTTATCATTTGTTTGCCTTTCTTGTACAAATCACCAATCCATTTGTATTGTGCATTTTTGTTCTTGACAACATCATGCATCAGAAGGTTCAATGTGTGAACCAAACACCCAAACCAAAATATGTTGGGGTATTTATCCTCAATAATTGCTCCCACTGCCTTACAATTAGGAGCATTATCAGTGATGACTTGGATGACATTGTATGGCCCAATACGGTCAATTGTTTCAAGTAATGCTTCTGCAATGTTGATGGCGGTCTTGAACTTGTCTGAGTAATCATACACATTTAGAAAGATGGAACCACTAACAGACACAGCAAGAACACTTATCAATGGCTTGCCTTTTACATTTGTCCATCCATCAGATACAATGGACACCCCATGGTCAGTCCAAGAACTTGTCATTCTATTCAAAGAATGTGATATTTTTGCTTCTTCATGGTCAAGTCCAACGGTTCTTGCCTTGTCATACCCAGGGCTCTTGTATCCTTTAGGGGCATCATTTATGGCAGAAACCATTTCGTGCCAATAAGGTGAGCGAAGAACATTGAATGGTATCCCACATGCATAGAGAAACATGTAAACTTTTGAATCCACATCATTCCTACACCCCTCATCAAGGAAATCTGATATGGTTCTACGCCTTAAAGCTGTTGACCCTGTGCCTCCATATCCACTGCCTTGGGAGGATGCTGAAGGAGTTCTTTGTGCTTGTGATTGTGAGCTTGGTTCAAAGAAACCCCTTGATTTTTTAGATTTGTATTGGGCTTCCTCCTCTTCCCTTATGTATTTGGCTCTATCTGCTGCTGACACAGCTGCACAAGTTTTGATTCCTATTTGTTTATCTCCCTCCCATGGCCTTTTCCCGCAGAGGTGTTTTCTGGCACGGGTGTATGAACCTGTGTAACTATTGTTGCAATGGGGGCAATGAAATTTAGTGGTTCCACCCCCTTTCCCTGCTTCAGGCCTGTTAACATATTTCCACAATGGGGTTTGGTCTTGTTTAGTTTTTTGAGAGTCATGTTCACCCTCCTCCAGCACCCGTCACTTTCTCCAGCTTCTTCATCCCCCTCTTCATTTTGGCCCCTCCGTTTCCTACTCTCCAGCACCATAATAACCAGAAAAGGGACCAAGAAGAGGAAAATGCCAAGAAATATAGCCAGGTCCATGATGTTTGATATTTGTAGGCTTTTGAATCTGCAAAATTAAACGGGAATGAGAATGGGAATAGGAATGAGAAAATTAATTTAATTTATTTAGATTAATTTATTTAATTTATTTAGATTCATGATTTATTTACTAAACTAACTAAACTAAACTAAATTACTAAATTACTAAGTAACTAAAGTTTAAACTACTAAATTACTAAGTTACTAACCTCCTTGCAGGCTTGCTCCTTGCTCCTCGGCGCTCGCTCCTCGCTTCTCCTCGCTCCTTTGCTCTCCTCAACTCATTCAAGTCACAATGAAATATTTTTTGCCCCCCAAGCCCTTTTAAAACAATTTTTTTTTTAAATTAAATTTTTTTTGGCGTCCGCAGATTTTTTTTCGCACAATTCACTCCCGGCGTCGCGCACATCGCTCTCGGAGTGGAAATTAAAAGCTCGGGAGCGATCGGGAGTGATCGCTCCTGAGCTTTAATTTTCGCTCCGGGAGCGATCGGGAGTGATCGCTCCTGAGCTTTAATTTTCGCTCCGGGAGCGACGGGAGCAACGCTCCCGAAATCGATCCCGATTTTGGCAGGGAGCGGAAATTTTTTTATCGGGAGCGCGCTCCCGACCCGCTCCCGAGCCGCTCCCGCCCAGAGCGCGGATTGGGAGCGGGTTCAGGGGGGGGAGGCGCTCCCCCGCAACTCTAGATCCCATCAATCCTCTAACAACCCCTAAATCTCTCTCAATGCGTACATATGTTGCAGATTACATTAAATCAAGTCCTCTCGAGACTTTTATCCATTCCATCATTTACTCTGTTTTAAACAGATTTGTCCCCTGTTTAGCTCCGATGGTCCACGTCCTCTCATTCTCTGCTTTGGATTCCTCTTTTGATGAAGGGGGTCAGATGCTCTTGCATCACTTTCTGCAAGCATGACACTTTGTAAGGAGTAGGGTGTAATGTCTTCACTAATCCTAGCTGGTCCACCATCTCTGTAGCAACAAGGTTATCAGTGCTTCCATTGTCAATTATCACTTTACAACATTTACCTTTGGATTTGCATGTAGGCCTGAATAAAATCTTCCTCTAACTTGGTTCTCCAATCTCTTTCTCTGCCTTAAGCAATGCCCTTTTCAACAACAGGGATTCTCCTACTTCAGGGGATTCTTCCTTGTCTGTAATTTGAGGTTTTTCTTCCTTTGCCTTAGCCACATTCACATTCCTCTGACTTGTTGTCTTATTATGAGGACAGTCCCATGATCCATGTCCCCATTCTCCACATGTGTAACATTGAATATCTCTTCCTTGACCTCTTCCTCTGGGTGCAAATCTTCCTCTATTAAAATCTCCCCTCTATGGTGGTCTACTACTTGAACTTCCTGCTTCATGCTGATGTTGCTGAACCCTTGGTTTGGTAGTTCCTCTACCTCTTATTGAAATTTTCCCTCTATTCCTCTGATTTTGTTTCCTCAACATCTTCTCTTCTGCCTTCAAACTTGCTTGATAGGCATCTTCAATGGTCTTCAGACTCAGCAAGCTAATCTCATCCTGTATGTCATATCTTAAGCCATTGATATATCTAGCTACCTTCTCCATGTCATCCTCTGCATGTCTTGCTCTAATAATCAATCTATAAAACTCTCATGTATATTCTTTAACAAACATTCCTTTTTGCCTTAAATTTTGTAACTGTTTGAAAAGATTTAACTGATAATCTTTTGACATAAATTTAGCCTTCATTTTACTCACCATTTTGTCCCATTGCTTGATCTTGGACTTTCCTTTTCTTATTCTGGATGTTTGTAGTTCATCTCACAAAAACGTTGCATGACCCTTCAATCTGGTAACTGCAAATTTCACCTTCTTTTTGTCATCAACCTCTTCATAGTCAAAATATTTGTCTAATGCACTGATCCAATCCATTAGCTCTTCTGCGTTGAGACTCCCTTCATACGCATGAATTTCCACCTTTGGTTTTCCACCTACTTTAGCCAACATCTTGATAACTTTGGTAGTTTCAATTTCCTCCTCTTTTTCTTCCTCAGAAGATTCTTTTGCAGCACTGTCAACTCCTTCATCAGGTGTTCTCCTCTGAGAAGTCTCTATTGTGTCCATCCTTGTACGCAAACCGGATCTCTTCCAGCGGAACTGCATTTGCTTCAGGTCTTCCTCGACCTATGCTAGCTCCTCTCCTCGGCGGCATGTTTACTGCAGTCAACTCAATCTCTGTGCTCTAATACCAAAATGACACAGGAGGCTGATGAAAACAAGGTGGAGTCTTCAAAATAGACTATTGCTTACTTTATAACCAATCAGAGGCGTTATAGCGGATTCTGTACGTGGCTTACTTTACACTGAGGGTCCCACTTTTTTTCTAAATACGTCGGTCCCACGTTGACTTTCCCTTTATAAACAGCACTTCACTCTACGTCGTAGATCTCACTCCATCAAATCCGACGGTTGATGTTAAACCTCATCAACAACACAATTCGGTGATCGCTTTACACCCGGTCATCATTCAACCCGATCAATAAAGCAATCCGTTGATCCTCCACCGTTGATCAACGCGCATTTGATCCAACGGTTCACGACGATATCGAGTGAGACACTTGCACGAAGATTACCCGCCCGATAAAACAGTGTTCTCTCTCCACCTAAGTGCTACGTGTCGCTTGGTTAATGGAATCGGGTGACTACCCCAATTTACCACTTACCACTTTTCCTCCGCCCGATAACCACCTTTGTTGTTTAAAACCCGCTTTTCCAATATAGCCACATGCATTAACTCAAACTTAATTAAAGCGCTTAATCAATGTTTTAACGCTTAACCGCAAGATTACCCCTTAACACTAATGATCGCGATTTATGAGAAAACACATAAACACTGAGATTTACGTTTAAAGTGTGAGAATAGAGAAAATACCTGGTTACGTTCAGAATGCGGATACACAGAGGTAAACGAGATTCTACACCAGAATTAACACACAGATGCACACTAAATCAATTTATTCAATATAATAGCGGTTACAGAGTCTTGGCCCTCTCAGCTCAATTACAGTGATTTATCTGACCTCTATCTTGATCTCAAAACCCTATCTATCACTCAAACTCTCGCCTCTCACTCAATTCTCAATCATCTCAGCTAATCTCTTTCCATTATGTTTCTTCTCTTTTATGAGTCAAATCCTATTCTAACTACACTAACAACTCAATCTCTATTTTAATCAATCTAACAATAAAATCTATATTTTTAAGCTCTATTACACACCTACACTAACAACTTAGCCCTTAGTCTAAAATAAGACAATTTTCCTACCTATTACAATAATGAAGTAAAGCTCATCTTCGAAAGATCCAACCCTCTCTACCAAAACTGACTTTTGACCACTCAAGTCAATGAAATTCAACTCATTTAGCCACAACATGTGAACAAACCATCACATTGCTGGCTAAGTCCAGATGCTCCTGCATCACTCTGCAACACAGCAGTCTCACAACTCACAAAGCACATCGACTTCTCTGGAACACAACAGTGTCACAAACACAGCACACCGACTTCTCTACAACACACCCTCTCTGCAACACAACAGTCTCACAAACTCACACAACGGTTTCTATGAGACTGCAACACACCTTCAGCACACTAATTGCTCACAGAGAAGAGACCTCACACTCTCAGAAACTTACACTCTCACCTCGCTTTGATACCAAATCTAAGAACACACATATTGAACACAACTTGGATTTCACATTGCCAAAGAATGATTTTATACACGGTGATGAAGGTTCTCAAATGTCGGTGGTGATGGCTTCCTCAGGAAGCTAACTGAACTCTCGAAACTTCCTCCTAAACTCTCCAAATAAAACTAGACTTAGCAAATTTAATGCAGACAGTGGTTGGAATTAATGTTTTCCAACAAAGTCTTCATTTAGGAGTTAATTTACTACTTCGCATAGAATATGGAGATAGTTAAGATATTTGATGCATGAAACCGTCAAGTAGATAGGAGTGTTAATTTGGGTACTTAGTTATAGATTTATGTGTTGGAAATATTGAGGGGCGGGAAGGAGGAGAGGGGGCAGGGTGAATCAATATTTCTTTTACAATTGTTATTAATACCAGTTAAGATTTTTCACTATTTATCAACCAGAAGATAGGAAAGAAATAAAGATTTATTAATAAAAGTGTCGAGGACACCAATCCTGTAATACAATGATGACAAGCTCCAACTTGTAAAAATATTTCAAGGCTCCAACCTTGAGCAACCCCCCAAGACTCAAATCTTGACGAGGACACCAATCCTCTAAAAGTTCAAGCTCCTACTTGAAAAATTGTTCCAAGGCTCCAACCTTGAGCAACCCCCCAAGACTTAAATCTTGATGAGGACACCAATCCTCTAAAAGTTCAAGCTCCTACTTGAAAAATTGTTCCAAGGCTCCTACCTTGAGGACTCCAAACCTTTAAATCATCAATGATGAAAATGTCTTTAAAGATTTTTGTTTCATAGTTTCATAGGTTCAAAGTGCTTCACAATGTAGGCTTCAAAAGTTGTCAATGAATGCTTTTACTACTCTTCACCACAAACTTAATCAGGTCCACTACACTTTGTAATAGTTCTACAACAGGTCCATCAAAGATCTATAATGAGTCAGAAGAACACTAGGCAGAAATGATGTTTGTAACAGGTCCGAACTCGAGATTCTTTTCATAGGTCTGAGCTATATAGGTTCCACAGATTTGAGCTATTTGTAGATAGGCTCGAATTCTCTAATGTTTGTTTTACAAGTCTGAGCTTTGGATACAGTGTTTCTATCTTTCCACGGGGTTGAAAGAAAATGTCACTTCAGGTCCGAAATTGTCTTCAGAAATGTGCCTCCAAAGGTCTGAAAAGAGGTCACAATGTTGCGCTATCTGTACTATTTTGTCTATCTCTTTGGTAATCGAACCCCATTTTCATCGAATAATTTGCGTTGGTATATATAAATTTGCATATGGATCGGACCATCGCGCCGTTTTGCATAGAGTGGTCATAAAGTTTATTGTTAGAACAGTCACATCTGTTGGATTCAAGTCGTCCTGAGTGTATGGCAATGCATTATGCCCAACGAATTTAATTAGTGTGAGTTTAATTAGTGTTCCTCATGACTTTTTCGCTCAAGTCGAGAATCACTTTTTCTTTAAGAGCTCTGATAGCATCGCCGCTGCTTTCACCACTTCGAAGAGTTTGCCATCAAAACTCAACAATCCAGCCTCACTGTTGCCTTCCTCCGCATTGTGGTTTATTTCCATGGCCATGATAGATAATGACAAACCCACACATGGTTATGATCGACGTTGAGGAACTTCGACATCCCATGGATCGATATCGTCTAAGGTTTGCAAGTCCCATATACATAAAGTGTTTTATATTGTTTGTTAAGGTTCTTTTTTTTTATGGCAATAATTTAAAATATGTTTGAGATTTTTATAATATGCGAATAGGATTAGAATTAGGGTTTAGAAATTTAGGGTTTTTTTAATTATCATTTTCATCCTAGGGTTAGCACTTAGATTCTAGAGTTTGATCAACTTCATACATAGGGTTTTCATCATCTTCAATATAATGATGTCATTGTATTGACATCAATGACAACTTTGACAACTTTGTCCAACATTATGTAGAGTGGTTGGATCTGAAACAATTGAGTAGTTTCATCTTCCAAGTATTTATGTAAGCCTTCATACATGGATTGGTAAGGGGGGCAATAAGGAGCGCATAAACTATGTGAAATCATGTTAAGAGAGTGATCAAATATAAACCAATGAATTTAGTCTCGATAAGGGAGATTATGTATAGAGTTTGGTTGTAATAAGTTAAGTGTGTTTATGCCTCTGAGTAGTGTATGACAGTATGTCCCTTTCTGATTGATGTGTTTATTTCTATGTTGATACAAAGCAAACTTGTAAGTGAATCTTGTGTTCTTTATGTATTTAAATATTACATGATTGAACCATATCCTAGTTTGAAATTGTACGTTTATTTCAATGTAAGATTGGTCTTTGTGTATTTATGTTATTGTGTAATTTCAAAGCCGAGTTAACTAGTTCAATAGAAGGTAACTGTGTGTTGGAAAAAATGTTATTGATGTCAAAGGGTGAATGGGCCAGCATTCATTTGATGATTTGCATGCACAATTCAAGTGAATTTGGTTACAAGGACCTCCTAGAATGATAGCCCCAACCATGCCATTTCGTTTGATAGGTGGCACTCTTTGTGAGTCATCCTGGTTGGAGGGATATTAATTTTTAAAGATAGATGCCCCAAATGAATGGGTTTTTCACCAGATCATGCCCCATTATATTCATGGCTTTAATATTGTATTTCTGCCTTAGAAGGAGGTCAAACTGAAATTCAAATTGTCCTAGTACCATTTGTCCAAGTCAACCTTGAATGAAGGTTTTATGGAAGACAAAAAATTATGTTTTTAGTGTGTCTAATCCTCCTTGTTTAGGTCGGCCTTCCTCTGTCAGGTCGACTCCAATGTTGTCATGGATTTTCAAATGATATATATATATATAGATATATATATATATCATTTTTGCTCAGGTCAGCTCCAGTTAAGGGGACCTCCAAAACTATATATACACCCAACTCACAAGCATTATTGTACATCAATTTGAAGCATTATGTGAGCAAAAATAACTAAGGAACAATGCAGGCCATGAGAAAATTGAATATCCAAAAGGGAAGGCCGAAAATCAAAGGTGTTTTTTGTCTCATTATTTTGTGCAACAAGATCAAGTCTGAGGCAATTCGGTGGCTGAACAAACCCATTTTTGAAGGACAATCAGAGGTTTGTATATTCAACTCCTTAAGCCCCACTTGGCCCTCTTCCTGACAGGTATCTGTGGCATTTATTCATATTGGTTAAGGCTACTTTGTGAGCCTGCTATAAGGCTCAGACCAGCATTAGGCCTAGGGCTTATCCCGGCCTCCTTTCTGTGACATTTTTACTCGATCTGTGGCTGCCTTAGAAGTCGAATTTCGGCCCCTTTCTGAGGCTAACTTCGCAACTCTGTTGTTTCGTTTGGGTTTTCCTGTGGCAGAATTCATATTTGTCCATTAGGAAACTTTCTGAGATGTGGAACAGACCTTGGGACTTGTTTTGAGGTAGATCTTGACATGTAATATGTGGCAGACCCTTAATGATTTGTGGCAGACCCTTGATGACTTGTGGCAGACCCTTGATGATTTGAAAGCAGACCTTGAGACATGATTTGTTGCAGACCTTGATATTTGTAGCAGACCTTTCCTGGAGCAGACTTTGACACTTGTTTTGAAGCATATCTTTGGAGCAGACCTTGAAGTCTAAAGGAATCCTTGGAAGCAAAGATTGATGTCTTGATAAGTCTTGAAGCAGCCCTCTATTGAAGATCTTGGAGCAAACTCTAATACTTAATTTGAAGCAGACCTTGAGAGTAGACCTTGACATGTGATTTGTGGCAAACTTATGATAATCTGAAGCAGACCTTGATATATGATTTGTAGTAGACTTTTGTTATTTTGAAGTAGGAGTCTTGAAGCTGGTTGGGGTAAGAGCACTTGTGGTTTTGATGATCTAAGGTATGCAATTTATTATCGAACTGTCTTTAGATTACACTGGGACATGACAAGTGGAAAATCTGAAGTTGGAAAAGGCTTACTGTTGTAATATTTGGATGTTCTTGTAATTGGGCCATTGTCCCGACTCCCTGGTACAAGAGCCCAAGAAGATTTGTTTTATCTTTTATTATATAGTGTGGCAGGGTGGTGCTAGGGAAGGAAGTTATACCTTCCTTTAGGAGGTTTTTGCCTTCTTCCAGTGGAAGCTAGTAAATCTTGGGG
Organism: Pinus tabuliformis; assembly: GCA_031772625.1. NCBI lineage: Eukaryota > Viridiplantae > Streptophyta > Pinopsida > Pinales > Pinaceae > Pinus > Pinus tabuliformis. The sequence continues at coordinate 61,833,279 of CM062816.1, forward strand.
TTGTAGCCCTTCCAGTTGTAGTTGGAAAACTGGAAGTTGTAGTTTCCCTTGTAATATAAAAGTATTATTCATATATATCTTGTATTCTTTTGATGTGATGTTATTGGTTAATTGTTTTGATACTTAATTTGTTGAAATTTACAAAATATTGATTCACCCCCCCCTTAGTATTTCCAATAGTGTGTCACTGATCAATTACCAAAGTGGAAGTTTTTTGCAATACTTCACGGTTACAAGAATGAAGTTCCCCATATCAAGTAAAGCCTCACCTTATGTTAGTCTCATTTAGATCTCCTAATACCCCAACACCCAACACCCAAAGTGACAACTGATGAGAAATATGTCCATCACCTAACATTTTGATAGTACTGAGACGGAGATGAACCAAGGATTTTAATTAAAAAGTATTTTAATGGTCTCCTAATACCCAATATCCTTGATACTCGACATTCTCGACATTTGATACCTCTGATATCCAAAATCCTCGATACTCAATATTCTTGACATACCCAATAGTCCGATAATTCCGATATAACAAACATAGATAATAATTAATGAAATGTGATGTGTTTTATCAAAGAGACTCATCTCTTCATATGAAAGGGCACCTCATCTAGTATTTATAACGGGGCCCCTCATTGTAACATTCAACCATTCATTCTATCAATATATATTATTTACAATACATATGTGTATCTTACGTTTGAAGTAGAAACAACTACAACGTTTGTTTGTTATTGTGGTATTAGAGTTGTTCGACCTCTAGCTACTCAACCGCTACACCAGAGGCATGTTATGCATGTTATGGCTACCATTAAGCTTAGGTTCTGAAATCATGGACATATATTTCGAGAAATTAAGTGAATCACATAAATTTAAATTTGAGTTGTTTAGTGTGCTGATCAAAGTTGTCATTGATGTCAATATGCCATTGTTGAAGATGGCTAAAACCCTAATAATGTCCTAACCCTAGTTCCCTGAAAGCCCTAATCTAGCATTGATCTAATGATGAAACTCTTGCCTACAAGATGCCCTAAAAATGTTGTAAGTATGATTGATGAAACTATAAGATCATAAGTGAAAACCCTAATTGTGCGTGAAACCCCAAGAATGACTGAATGGCATACCCTAGTTGGAGCATAACTTGGATAACCCTAGTGTTGAAAAGTGTAACTAGGTTCGGTCTTCATAATGACATGTAATTGTGATTTATGTAAAAGGTGTAAAGAAGAAAAATAAAATTATTGTAATGCTTGCATCATGGGTTTCATGAGCAAGAGATTTTATTTTTAGTTGAAGGCTCCCATTGAGAGCCCTTGGGATATTGTCATCTAGTCATAAAAGTCTAAAGAGTAATTGTCATGTAATGAAGGCATGTTACACATTGTAAAGAGTCATATTTGTCTTTGTAAGTCACCCTCCAAGACCTTGTCACTAGCCCTCACTCAAGTCGGCCTACAATGAAAGGATAAATCTAGAAGATGAAGTCGGCCTACTCCAAGGGATCATGTCGGCCTAACTGTCATGGACAAACGACTATATATAGCAGTGCTCGGCCTCATTTGGAGGAAATCAATTCGGTGAAGCAAGTCTCTCATAACAAGTGCACAATTCATCCTAGAAAGAGCCTTAAAGCCAGCGAGGAACGAAGGAAGGATAGCGAAGGAGAGTGGCATCATTGAGGACTGTTTTGGGCTAAGTATACCCTCACACGTGCGAAGGTTGCAGGTCTGAAGTTAGCAAGGGAGGATCGAAGATTGCAGTCACCTAAAATTGATCTTGTTTGGGTGGAAGTCTTCGCTTAAGGAAGTTGAGTTAGAAAGAAAAGAGCCTCTCTCAAGGAGGAGACTTTGAGGAGCCAAATCAGATCTAGGGTTTCTTTTGCGAGGATAAAGGGTTGCAGTCCTAAAAGAAGAGGTCAAGAATCTGAAGGAAGACGAGAAGAGGAAGAGGAAGAGCAGTGTTAAAGAGGAGGCTTGTGACTTGGTCTTGGGAGGACTCTAGTGTCAAGGGTCTTTGTCATGGTCATGGTGTTATTTTTTGGTAGCATCGAAAATGCTCTAGCATGGAAAATTGGTGGAGAGGTTAAGGCACATGAGTTCTAAAGAACCCAGAAACCGTTTGGTGAAATTCCACCCGGATAGTATTTTATTAAAATAATTAATATTTTTAATGGAGTTCCTAAGTCTAAACTTAAGGAAATTAAAATATTAATGGGTATTAATCAAAATATGGGTGAGAATGATCTAGAAGGCGGATCAAGTCATGTTTTAATCTTAGCCGTTGATTAGAGACTTAATCTCGGTCGTTGAAGACTCAACACGAAAAGTATAAGATGGAGTGTTAAAATTGGCAACTAGGGCCAAACTCCGTGTGGGTCATCTTATTTATGGAAGCTGATAGTTTTCTTGGATCCCTCTCATGGAGAGGTGTAGGATTGATCTAAAGATCATCCGATTCTGATAAGTATTCATGGAGATATGAATTTATTTGTGTTATGGGACAATTCGCCAAGGTCGGCCAACAACCAAATAACCCCCACGTGTGCTCAACATTTTAGCATAAAAGGAGGTGACTTGATAGTCATTTGAACGCACACTTCACTCTTGATTTCTCTCCACTTGTTTTGGGTTTTAGTGGAAGAGAAGTCTAAGAGGAGGAAGCCCTAGACACAGTAAGGAAGGAGCCTAAAGCTTGAAGTCTAAACGCAGTCCTAGATGATGCCCTAGCAAGGAAGACACAGTCATGTTGTGAAGAAGAGATGCCCTAATCCTCTACGCTATCAAGGAAGACTGCCCTCATCTATACGTTGTCCCAAGGGTGACCCTAACCGCAGTAAAGAGGCTCCCTAACTCGTTGTTTTAAGGATGCCCTAACCAGCAAAGAGGGACAGAACAACGTGGTGTTTTAGGGTTGTTTCTAGGGTATGTTTGAGGGCCGAATTGCTGTGAGGGGAGGCCGAGACAACTCCCTAGAGGGCCAAGGCAAGGAGAGGCTGGTTCAGCCTGCGTGGAGGTGTCTTGGGTGCAAGGAAGGGCAGCGTATGATGTTGTAGGTGGGCCGCAGGTCCTAACTCTCTTTGGAGGGCAGCGTGGAGTTGTTTAGGGGCTATCTATGCCCAGGACAACAGCCAAGGGTGCCAGCACCTCTTCAAGAGTAGGCCGCAGTCAAGGAGGGTTGTTTTGGTGGCTGATCAAGGGTTATTACAGCAGGCAAATATGCCCTAACCAGTCACAGACATTACAACAGTAACTCAGACTTGGAGCAGCAATTGTGATGTGTGTTGGATCCGTTCTTTGGGTCAGTTTGGATCAGATTGTTGGGCAGTCTGTGGGAGCCAAATTGGTGGCTTGACATAGCAGCATGGTACATGGGACAACAAGTACATGGTGCAACAATGGTACTTGGGACAGCATGGTACATGGGACAACAAGTACATGGTGCAGCAATCATGGTGCAGCAATGGTACTTGGGACAACAATGATACTTGGTGCAGCAATGGTTCATGGTGGAGCAATGGTACATGGTGCAACATTGGTACAGCAATGGGAGCTGCAACGAGTACATGTTGTACAGTGCAGCATAGTGCACATAGGAGCAACAATGCATAGCATAGCTCAGCATAGTACAACAGTACAATGATGGGTACAGTCATGATTAGTGAAGCATGATGAGATGCAGCATAGTGATGATGGGTGCAACATGGTGCAGCACAGTGAGGTGCAGCATGATGATGAGGAGCAACACAATGATGGGTGCAACATGGTGATGGAGTCACCTTGGAGAATTAGTTGAAGCAGCGTGTCTTCAACTGAGTTCAGCTACCTCATGTATCATCTTCTTAAAGATGATCTATGCTCTTATTTAGATAAGTCAAAGTGTTGACTTCTGTTGTATATGTACTATCTCCCTCTCTCTCTCTCTCTCTCTGTTGAACTATTGAAGAACATATAAGAAGAATTGATCAAGGGTTTCCCCACATTGGGGTTTGTCCCAGGATGGCGCCACATCTTGTGTCCTCTTGTCTTGGCTTATGTTCTGCGATTTATGTTTATGTTCTATCTGCAATTTACTATTATTCTAATGTGATTGTTAATCTGGAAAAGATATTGAGCTAACTGTGAAAATTGAAATAAATTGCTCTAAGCATAGAACATACCTAAAATTAACATGGTATCAGAGGTAAGGTGAAGACAAAGCCCAAGCAAGAGTGAAAGAGCAATCTGTTAGGTCCCTATACTACTAGTGTAACCCCTTATTGTTATTAGTACAACCCCCTTATTATATTGTTGTGCCCATGTAGTCCCCATATTGTTATTATTGTGCCCCATAGAAGCCCACTATTGTTATTATTGTGCCCTTACATTATTATTGTTATGTCTGCTCTGATTATATTATGACCCCTTAGACTCCTATATATAAAAAGGAGGTCTTGTCATTTGTATCATCCAAGAATTGTTCATTTGTGTAATGTAAAGGAGGTTGCCCCCTCGAAGAGGCTTATTTCTAAGGTGTTGATCTATCTTTTCTATCTTTTTGTGAGTTGGTTTCCTAACATTTGGTATCAGAGCTTTGGATTCTAGGATTTCGCTGCTCCAAACAAGGCATCGTGGTATTTTCGCTATACCTTTTTTTCTGCGACGTTTCAGAAGCTAAAAAAAAAACCCCATTTGAGAAGAAATCTTTTTGAACCGCGCATCCGAATTTCAGATCTTGTATCACTATGAGGAAGTTAGGGTTTTTGCAAGCTCCAAAATTTCATCTAAAACAGGTCATCATGATATTTTCGCTCTAATCTTTTCGCTAGAAAGTTTCAAAAGCTAAAGAAGAAACCCATTTGAGAAGAAATCGTTCTGAATCTCGGTCCGAATTTCAGATCTTGTCTCGCTATATTTTCGGATATATGATCTGAGGAATTTAGGGTTTTTGCAGACTCCCAAATTACATCTTAAACAAGTGACCTTGGGAAAATCATCATAACTCTCTCTTTGAGCAACAAATTGAAATTTCGTAAGAAGTTACAGAAAGAGGACAGACTGTAGTTTTCTATGCATGGTTTTCAGATCCGAAGGTCGAAACAGTGACACATGGCACGTCGTACAAGTTCGTTCTACTGAAACATTATATAATCAGGTCATCTTAGGAGATTGGGCATAACTCTTTCTTGGAGAATCAAATTCTAATCAGACTTTCTGGGTTAGAAAGAGGACTCAGAGGGCTACTGTAGGAGACAATTTCATAACTTTGAGATTTGAAAGTACAGAGTTATAGTCATTTCAAGATCGAGCTCCTAAAATCAAGAAAAGGCGATATGTGTTAGTTTGATGGAAAGGATCTAGTAAATTGGATACTACAGATGGAGCAATATTTTGATCTACATGGTGTACCACTATTACAAAATGTATGTATTACATCTTCATATTTAGAACCAGATCATCTTTTATGGTATAAAGGGCTTTGTTCTCATAAACAACTTGTTACGTGGTCAATTTTCACGGAAGAAATGATAGCACATTATGAGGATACAAAAAGCAACACCTTCTTTAGAGCAACACCACAACAATTGGAAGAAAAAAGAAAAAAAGGGCTTTGTTACAAAGTGGAAAGCAAAATTATGGCAACAAGGAAGTCTACCCCTCACAACTATAAAGATGGAAGTGTTGTTTCTCCTAGCCTTCCACAACCTACAAGGGTTACACCACAACAATTGGAAGAAAAAAGAGAAAAAGTCTTTGTTACAATTGCGATAAGAAATACATTAAAGGTCATAAGTGTGCTGAGAAGAAATTATTTTACATTGATTGTGGAGAGGAGGAAGAAAAGGATCAAGAAACGTCAAAATAAGAGTATATACACCAGGAACCAACCCTAGAGAAAAAAGAAATGAATCCGACCATATCTTGTAAAGCATTGGAAAGAATTACCACTCCTAAAACTCTCAAGATAGAAGGACATACCAAGAAGAAAAAGGTTCAAGAAGAGAAATATCACATCAAGAAAGAAGAAATGAATCTGAACATATCTTGTAATGCATTGGACGGAATTACCACTCCTCAAACTATCAATATAGAAGGACATATCAAGAAGAAAAATGTTCAAGAATTGAAAGATCACATCGAGTCTCAAGAAATCAATCTGACCATATCTTGTAATGCATTGGAAGAAATTACCACTCCTCAAACTATCAAGATAGAAGGACATATCAAGAAGAAAAAGGTAAGAGTGTTGATTGATTCGGGCAGTACCCATAATTTTATTGATTGTAAGATAGCCAAGGAATTGAATTGCTTCCTATATCCAGCACCAGAGTGTCAAGTGATGGTTGCAAGTGGAGGAACCATAAATTGCTCTAGAAAGTGCCATAATATCAAGCTATCCATGGGAGAATATGTAATTAATAGCCCACTGCTTTCCATTCCAATGGGTGGTGTTGATGTTTTACTAGGAGTCCAATGGCTACAATCTTTAGGTACGATAGCTTTTAATTTTCAAGAACATTTCTTGAAATTTTTTTGGGAAAGAAAGGAAGTTGAATTGAGTGGTATCGAAGGAAAACCTGGAAAGATAATCAACTCTAACAGCATGACAAAGCTTCTAAATAAAAAACAACGAGGTGTAATTGCACAATTATGTTCACTAGAGGATCCCACATCAAAATCATGTATTTCTCCAGATCTCCAAAACGTTTTGGACAATCATTCCAAGGTATTTGAGACTTCCAAAGGCCTCCCACCTATTCGTGATCATGACCATGCTATTCATTTGATTCCACGAAGTGTTCCTCCAAACATCAGGCCTTACATATATTCATATGCCCAAAGGAGTGGGAACTCATTCAAAAGTTGCAGAAGATCCTAGTTCAAACAGTATTGCGAGAACTTGACAAGGAAGGAAAAATCATATTAGAACCTGAAGCAGTCACAGAACTGAGAAATCGAAAGCTACAAAATAGATCAATTTCAGAGTATCTCATCGAGTGGAAGAACTTACATGCTGAAGATTCCACATGGGAGGACAAGAATTTATACAGAAGCATCAAGAACTACTCAAGCGTCGAAGACAACACTTTTTGAAGGAGAGGAGCATGTTAGGTCCCTATACTACTAGTGTCAACCCTTATTGTTATTAGGACAACCCCCTTATTATATTGTTGTGCCCATGTAGTCCCCATATTGTTATTATTGTACCCCATAGAAGCCCACTATTGTTATTATTGTGCCCTTACATTATTATTGTTATGTCGGCTCTGATTATTATGAACCCTTAGACTCCTATATATAGAAAGGAGGTCTTGTCATTTGTATCATCCAAGAATTGTTCATTTGTGTAATGTAAAGCCCTCAAAGAGGCTTATTTCTAAGGCGTTGATTTATCTTTTCTATCTTTTTGTGAGTTGGTTTCCTAACACAATCACCGAAGATAATTGGGAAATGACAAAAGGCTCAATGGATTCCTCATCCCTCTTCAAATTCCCCAAGGGTGAAGTCGAAACAGAGAACATTATCATAATGGTGCAGTAGAAGCTTCTGATGGCCTACCTAAAGATCACTTCAATGAGAAGTCTGGATCTAAGGGTGGAAGGAAAGGCAGATGCCTTGTTTGCAATAAGTTCGGCCATTATGCGAAGGAGTGTCTGAATGGTAAGGACACATCACTTGACGACTAGGAAACCGGATTCGTCCTAAACCCCCTGCGAATCCCGAATCCGGCGAATCCGACACGATTCGGTCTGGATTCGTGTCCAAATCACAGGACACGTCATGTCCGTTTCGGACATGTCGTGTCCGAGGGCGTGTCGCGATTTTCAGGGGCGTGTCGCGATTTTAGGACACGTGTCCGGTTTCCAGGACTTGCTAAGCTCAACGCGGGTATGAAAAGGGCGTGTTTGCTCATTAATATTTTCATTTGGTAAGTGATTTGTGCTGTTGCAGCAAGGAGTAGAGCATTTTGGCAGCTTCATAATCAAGTCTAGGCCCTAGTATTGATATGCTATTAATGGTAATGTTAAATTCTTAAAGTAAAAGTGACATTCTCCTTAATCTTTATTTTCATCCTTTTACTTAAATTTTTAACATTACCATGAAATGACTCAGGATGTTTGAGAGTGGTTCCGGCCTCATTGGATTTCATATGGAGAAAGTAGAATTTTAGATTTCATTCAAAATCCAGCAGACTTATCAGTTTTTCAGGATTTTAGGATTGGGGGATTGCAATGTTTCCATTGAATTTTTTCATGTATTAGGGTATGGAACTCGTATTTAATCAAGAGCACCAAACCAAGAGCTTCTAAATATGTCGCTCCCGCTCCCGTTTTCGCTCCCGCTCCCAAGTAACACTGTTCCTGATGATATGGGTCTGGATACCATTGTTGAGTTGGCATTGGCCAACATGGATCTCAATGATCCAGTGCTAGAGCCTGTTAGATTTGATGACTTAGAGGGGTCAGCCTCCATACCAGCAGATGCAAAGGCGACTATGGATACAGGGGAGGAGGAGGATGTAGAGGAGAGCAGTGGGGACCATGATGATGGGGACAGTGATGTTGATTCTGATGCTAATTGATGCCTTGAGGCTTGTATACCTGTAGTTGTTTTATATTTTCTATTTCTATTTGCCATTGGCATTGCACCAACACTACCTATGTAACACATTTTGATTTGATGACTTAATGAGAAAACTACAGTTGTCAGTGTGTTTATCTTACTATCTTGTAGTTGTAAGTTGTCTTTCAGTTATGAATTATGAATCATGATTTAAATTTTTAATAGATTTATCATTTATGTGACCAGTACCACTGACATTTATTTGAATTTTGTATGTACTATGCATGCTAATAGCTATAGATGAAGATCTATGTTTGAAATCAATAAATTTGTATCATTAATTAAAATTTGTGTAAGAAATATGATAATATCTAATTTTTAATATATATATATATATATATATATATATATATATATTTTTTAATAAAATAATATATAACGTGTCCTAACGTGTCCTGTTCCGGGGGGTCAGCGTGTCCCGAATCTGACACCACGAATCCCGAATCCTACGTGTCCCGAATCCCCGTGTCAGGTGACTTAGCTTGACGATGATAACAATCATTCCAGGGACATCTTCAATGATCGAAGGAATGCAGGTCATCAAGGAAATAGTCAACTCTTCAAAGAAAGCAAGGAACCCCAGGTATGAAGAATCAAATGTTGTTTCTGATAAGATAAAGAAGTGTTATCTTATATTGGCCCTCTCCTTCAAACTCTTTAGGAATCTGGCTTATTGATTGTAGTGCTTCAAGGCACTTCATCGGATAGAAGGGTGCTCTCTCTAATTTGGTAGAGATGGAAACAATCGTGGGATTATACTTGGAGTCAATGCCACCTATCCCGGAAAGGGTGTAGGGAATGTTACCCCTCAATTGAATGAGGGTAACTCGATTCATTTACAAGAATCTCTTTTATGTACCTGATCACAAGAAGAACCTGGTGTCCATTTCAGCAATGGAAGTCAAAGGTTTCAGGGTGGCATTCATCGATGGAAAGGTACGTGTTTGAAAATACAATTTTCAAAGATGCTTTTACTCATGAGTTCAGGATTGGTAATTTGTATCAAATTGCAGGATGGTCCATTGGGGACCTGTCAATCAACACATCTCATCTATAGCACCGGAGGTCTGCTTATTATGGGGCCCCACCCGATGCGAGTCAAATGGTAATAGGGATGCTTGAATTCAAGAAGAGCATAAAGGTACATGTCCAAGATGTACCGAAGGAAAATCTTACAAGGGGACCATTCTCCTCATGTAGCAGGCCCACAGGTTGGGAACAACCCGAGGGGTTTGACATTCATGATCGGGAATCTCATGTATACAGGTAGAAGAAATCCCTCTATGGCTTGAAGAAAAACACCCCGGGCTTAATATGAGAGAATTGATAGTTGTCTGATGAAGCTGAGATTCACTAGGAGTGAAGCCGATCCAAACCATTACTTAAAGGTTGTGGATGATAGACCTCTCATAATGGCATGTTATGAGGACGACCTCTTTCTAATAGGTGCAGACCCTCTCACTTGCAAAAGTAAGAGGGAGTTGGATTCTGGATTTGGAATGGTGAACTACAAGCCCGCAACTACCTTGATGGAGCTTAACTTTCAAAAGTTATGTGGTAGGGATGCCGAACCTGATTTGGGAAATACCTCTAAGTTTCATAAACTCATTCTAGCATTGATGTTCTCGGTGAACTCTTGTCTGGATATATGTTTTGCAGTTAGCATGTTGAGCTCATATTTGGTTGAGCCTCACTGGATTGATGCCAAGAATCATTTGAGATATCTTCAGGGCACAATCTCTCATGGATTGAGATACACTGCCAAAAATGTGAAGCTGCATGATTATTCTGATGCTGATTAGGCAGGAAGTGTGGAGGATCATTAGAGCACTTTTGGGTGTTGGTTTTCTTTGGGTTCTGCTCGATATCCTGGATGAGCAGGAAGCAGAAGACGGTTGCTTTGAGCACCACTGAGACCGAATACATAGCTACGAGTATGATCTCGTGTGAAGCTACCTAGTTGTGGAAGCTCTTCAGTGAGTTGTTTGTACACATGATGGATACCACCGTGATCTTCTGTGTTAACCAAAGGGGGATTCGATTATTGATGAATCCCATATTCTATGATCGCTCCAGCATATAGACATCAGGTACAACTTTATCTGGGATATGGTACATCGATGAGCAAGAAGGCTCCATCACATTGGGACTGATGTGCAGGTCGCAGACATTCTATCGAAGCCCCGGGGAAAGGTCAAATTTGTGACTTCCCGAAAACAACTTGGAGTCGTTGAGAGACCCTCTTATGAGGGTCCTGTATGATGCATGCATTGAGCTCTAGGAGCTCCAGGCGGCTTGGGGTACTTCTCGGAGCAACAAGCAACCATAAGGCGACTCACCCTCCCCTAGTGGTGGCTGTGTACAGGGTGAATGGTTCAGCCTTCCCCTGTGATACCCCGTGGCGACTTATGGACAGGATCAGGATAAGTGGTTCTCATGTTGAGGCATCCTACCCATGCAGTCCGGGTCTCATGGGAAGTACCTCTCATTTGGCCAATGAGTAGGGAAATGGGGTTAGGGACCATAGTAGTACTGATGGACGCATCGTGTATCTACCATACTCCCTATGCTAGGATGACCAACATTGATCTGGGATCAATTGGAACTGACTTCGAGTCAATAAGAGTGATATAGCTCACTCTCTTTTGGCACTGATCTGGGATCAGTAAGAGTGATATAGCTCACTCTCTCTTGGAACTGATCTGGGATCAGTATGAGTGGTTTGAGACACTCTCTTTTGATATTGATCTAGGATCAATGAAAGTGATCTGGGATCAGTATGAGTGGTTTGAGACACTCTCTTGTGATATTGATCTGGGATCAATGAAACTGACTTCGGGTCAGTAAGAGTGACATAACTCACTCTCTTTTGGAACTGATCTAGGATCAGTAAGAGTGGTATGACACACTCTCTTCATATGGGACTAACTTCAGGTCAATAGAAAATGGTATGAGACATTCTCGATCAATTCTTCTTCTTCATGGTTCAACAGAGCAGAGCAGTGCAAGGCACTGATGGTAAAGATAGTACAGTCTGGCAAATGGATCAACGGATGGAGTTCTCCCTAGTTGAGAGGGAGTGTTAAAATTGGCAACTAGGGCCAAACTCCATGTGGGTCATCTTATTTATGGCAGATGATATTTTTCTTGGATCCCTCTCATCGAGAGGTGTAGGATTGATCTAAAGATCATCCGATTCTGATAAGTATTCATGGAGATATGAATTTATTTGTGTTATGGGACAATTCGTCAAGGTCGGCCAGCAACCAAATAACCCCCACGTGTGCTCAACGTTTTAGTATAAAAGGAGGTGACTTGATAGTCATTTGAACACACACTTCACTCTTGATTTCTCTCCACTTGTTTTGGGTTTTAGTGGAAGAGAAGTCTAAGAGGAGGAAGCCCTAGACGCAGTAAGGAAGGAGCCTAAAGCTTGAAGTCTAAACGCAGTCCTAGATGATGCCCTAGCAAGGAAGACGTAGTCATGTTGTGAAGAAGAGATGCCCTAATCCTCTACGCTATCAAGGAAGACTGCCCTCATCTATACGTTGTCCCAAGGGTGACCCTAACCGCAGTAAAGAGGCTCCCTAACTCGTTGTTTTAAGGATGCCCTAACCAGCAAAGAGGGACAGAACAACGTGGTGTTTTAGGGTTGTTTCTAGGGTATGTTTGAGGGCCAAATTGTTGTGAGGGGAGGCCGAGACAACTCCCTAGAGGGCCGAGGCAAGGAGAGGTTGGTTCAGCCCGCGTTGAGGTGTCTTGGGCGCAAGGAAGGGTAGTGTATGATGATGTAGGTGGGCTGCAGGTCCTAACTCTCTTTGGAGGGCAGCATGGAGCTGTTTAGGGGCTAGCTATGCCCAACACAGCAAACAAGGGTGCCAACACCTCTTCAAGAGTAGGCCGCAGTCAAAGAGGGTTGTTTTGGTGGATGATCAAGGGTTATTACAGCAGGCAAATATGCCCCAACCAGTCAAAGAAATTACAGTAGTAACTCAGACTTGGAGCAGCAATTGTGATGTGTTGGATCCGTTCTTTGGGTCAGTTTGGATCAAATTGTTGGGCAGTCTATGGGAGCCAAAATTGGTGGCTTGACATAGCAGCATGGTACATGGGACAGCAAGTACACGGTGCAGCAATCATGGTGCAGCAATAGTACTTGGGATAGCATGGTTGATCCAGGTGGATATTGGTGACCACCTGCCAAGTCCACCTGGACCCCCACCATTGTTTCTCGCAGCGTTTTCAGTTTCCTTAATTATAGCGCAGTTTACTATTTTTAGCAGTTTTCGGGTCCTAAACTTCTGGAGCCGTTTTGAGGCCCTAAACGACGTTTTTTGGGAAATCTAGCGCGATTGTTTAGATAAAAAATCGTCTTTTCCATCATAGTCCTCGGAGAGATCTTTCCAACGGGCTATCATGCGCGTCAAACGGAGATCGTATGCCAAAGTTACGACCCCGGGAAGTTGATGTACCAATTTACCCAAACGGGGCCCATAGTTTGGCGTTTCATCTTCTAGGGTTAGGTTTTGGAATGTTAAGGGTTTTCCATTGTTTCTCAACAATAAATAGGCCTTCGAGCCTCATTGTAAGACAGTTCAGAGGCATGTAGCCGACACATCTCTTCTCAGAGATAAGCTACCATCGCCCTAGCTGGGCTGTTTCCATTTCTATTTGTAAGCATATTTCAGTATTTTACAGTAATGAAATGAAGTATTATTTCCGCTGCATATCTGTCTTTATGGTTATCTCTGTATTTTATTGCGTTCCTGTGTCAATCCGGATCAGTGGTATCAGAGCGGTCTGCTTTTTCTCTGTTTTTCTTTGCATGTCCCCAACGAGGTCGGGATATAAGAAGTTAGGGCTTGAACTGGTCGAACCTTTGCGAGACCAGCCTCGCAAATCTCGACGGCCTCCCATGGCGGATGAGAAGAAAGACGAGGGGGCATGAGATCCTATCAAAATCTTGCTCGAAGAAGCCCTCGAGCGACAACGGAACGCGATGATGGATAGTTTTGCCCAGATCCTTCAGCGGCTACCTAGAGGCGACGCATCGGCTTCCAGCAGCTACTCTGGAAACGCCACGCCCTTTAAGGTACAAGTTAATTTTGAAATCCCCATATTCGAGGGTCAGATAGACGCGGATGCCGTAGATAACTGGTTAAATCTGCTAGAGGGTTATTTTTCTGTTCATGAATTTTCGAGTAGGGAAAAGATTGTTTTTTCCCTTCTCAAAGCAGCCCCCCACGTCAAAGATTGGTGGGAAACCTACTGCAAGCAGAAGGATGAAAATACCGGCTCACTATTTTCAGCCGCACCCACCTGGAATTCATTCCGGGATGCCATCAAGGAGCAGTACTACCCTGTCGGAAGCTATGAGGATGAATACATAAAGTGGACCACGCTGCGCCAGGGAAGGGACCAAGACGTGCCGGAGTTCACCAATCTTTTCCATACTCTTCGCACAAAGTTGGGAATCAAGGATACGGAGCAGCATTTGATACTCAAATACCGCGGCTGCCTGCATAAGTACATCCAGGAAGAAATAGAATTCCTGAACATCTCTTCGCTTGGCACAGCATATCGATATGCCGTCAAGATCGAGCAGAAGTTTAAACAAAAGAAGCGAGGCTTTGGATCTGCGAATCAGAAGCAAGGGAAAGGTGCCCCTAAACCACAGAACAAAGGACAAAGCCAAGGCGGGGCATCCCAAGACAACCCGCCAAAGCTGCAAGCAAAGAACAGTGCCGCGAAGCCGAAAAAGGACACGGGAAAATGGTGTGAGTTCCATAAGAGCTCCACTCACAACACAAGTGAGTGTCGGGCCAAGCAGTCACTAGTGGCTGAGCTAAAGGTTTCAGAATCAGATGCATGTTCCGACTCTGAGTCAAAACCCGACAAGGGGAATGACAAAGGGAAGCAGATCATTGATGCAGATCCCAATGCCACTGTTGCTACCGCCAAGGTCTAGAAAAATGAACCCGAAGATCCAGAGGAGGAGGAGCGTCTCTTCCACTCCCAAATGTGGGTAAAGGGCTCACCGCTACAGTTCATTGTCGATAGCGGGAGCCAAAAGAACCTCATTTCGGCAGAGGTCGTGAAGCGGTTGGGCTTACCGACCACAGCACATCCACAATCGTACACCATCGGGTGGCTTCACCAAGGACGGGATCTTCGTGTGAGCCAGCAGTGTCGCCTTCCATACAACATCAAGCCCTTCACGGATGAGGTATTGTGTGACATTGCTCCCCTTGAAGTTTGTGATGTATTATTAGGGCAACCATACTTGTGGAAGCGACATGCTGTGTATGAATCAAGGCCCCGTGCTGTTATTATTACACTGGGAAACAAGTTGTACAGGATACCAGAGGTAGCACCATCTACCGCCATCTCTTTGATTACTGCAAAACAATGCAGTAAGCTCATTTCCAAAACTGGGAAATTTGTTTTCCTGATGATACGCCCTCAAGGAAAGAAGAAGACGGTGGCCACAGCCTCCAGACAGGGCCCCTCTACACGACAACTACAGATGGACAAGGTCGTGGAGGAATACGAGGACATCTTCACCTCCCCCGTAGGGGTCCCTCTGCACTGTCAGGTCAAGCACTCCATCGATCTGACCCCAGGTGCGCCGCTACCCAATGGACCAATTTATCGGCGCTCCGTTCTGGAGAACGATGAAATCAAGAGGCAGATTCAGGAGCTGCTGCAGAAAGGTCACATCCGTCCGAGTTCATCGCCTTGTGGGAGCCCGATCGTGTTGGTACAAAAGAAGGATGGGACTTGGAGACTTTGTATTGACTATCGGGCGCTGAACAAGATCACTGTCCATAATAGGTACCCGATCCCACGGATTGATGACCTCCTAGACCAACTAAAGGGGGCAAAATATTTTAGCAAGATCGATCTAAAGTCAGGATATCACCAGGTACCAATCGAACCCTCTGATGTGTGGAAGACTGCCTTCAAAGCCAAGGAGGGCCTTTTCGAATGGTTGGAATGGTTGGTTATGCCTTTTGGATTGACGAATGCTCCTGCAACCTTCATGAGGCTAATGGATGACATCTTGCGGCCATTCACCAACTCATTTGTAGTGGTATACTTGGATGACATTCTGATCTTCAGCCAGAGTTGGGAAGAGCACCTCCACCACATCCGACAGGTTCTCCAAACACTGCGGCAACACAAGCTATGTGCCAATTTGGAGAAATGCACTTTTGGCATGACCCAGGTTCAGTATCTGGGATACATTATTGATGAACAGGGGGTGCATGTGGATCCAGCCAAGATCCAAGTCATTCGGGATTGGCCATCTCCAACCACTCTGACAAAGCTCCGCAGCTTTCTAGGTCTTGCCAACTTCTACCGCAGATTCGTGTTGGGGTTCTCTCATATCACTTGGCCCTTGAGTCAAGTCACCAAGGGTGGAGCGAAAGCCAAATTCTTTTGGTCTGAATCTCAACAGAAGGCATTCATAGAGTTCAAAGATCGCCTCTGCACGGCACTAGTGCTCGCGTTACCAGATTTACAACAACCATTTGAGGTCGAGACAGATGCCTCTGACTATGCTATTGGGGCAGTCCTTACTCAACATGGGCATCCAGTGGCATATCACAGTGAAACACTTTCAGACACAGTCCGGAAGTATCCCACTTATGATAAAGAAATGTATTCCATTGTGCAGGCCTGCCGACAATGGAAGCATTACATTTTGGGGAAGGAAACGGTCATCCACACAGACCACCGACCCCTCCAGTTCACACAGACCCAAGGGAAATTGCAGAATGATCGCCATCAGAAGTGGTCTACATACCTGCAGCAGTTCCATTTGAATATCAAGTATAAGAAGGGTAGCACCAATAATGTTGCAGATTGCCTCAGTCGACCACCGATCATGGTATTAACCACCGTGCTCAACTCTTGTGGGCACGAGACTTCTGATTGGCCACTTCTCTACAAAAGCGACCCAGAATTTGGCCACACATACCAGACACTCTTGGAGGATCGGCATGTTCCAGATTTTCACCTCCAGGATGCCCTGTTATGCCACCTGGGTCACCTTTGTGTTCCTTCAAGCGAGTGTGCCAAGATGATTTGGGAAGCACACTATAGTCGGACTGCTGGGCATTTCGGGGTCGAGAAAACGGTGGCAGTACTGCAAACGTATTTCTATTGGCCGAATCTTCGACAAGATGTCGGGAAGTATATCAGATCATGTACTGCTTGTGCCATTGCCAAACCGACCATCAAGAAGCAAGGCCTCTATAACCCGCTGCCAACCCCTAGTCGACCTTGGGAATCCATCTCCATGGATTACATGTCAGGCCTTCCTTCCACTAAGCATGGAAATGACTGTGTTTTTGTGGTCGTCGACAGGTTCTCGAAGATGGCCATTATGGCAGCCTGCAAGAAGAATATCACAGCAGAAGCCACTGCTAAACTCTTCTTTGAACAAGTGTGGGTGCACTTTGGGATCCCACAGTCTATCATCTCAGATCGGGACAGTCGGCTCCTTAGTACATTTTGGTCTAGTCTCTGGTCAATGCTAGACACCAAACTCACTAAGTCCACAGCCTTCCACCCTCAAACTGATAGCCAGACAGAGGTTGTCAATAGGATGATTGTACACATTCTGCGCATGTACAACTCAAAGCATCCACGGACATGGGACGAGAGCCTCCCCTATGTTCAGCATAGCTACAACCGAGTTCTTCACAGCTCGACTGGCCACAGCCCTTTTCAGGTGGGCTTGGGATTCCAGCCACTATGCCCCATTGATGTGGCCATGCCACTTGCAGCTACTCACACAGATTCAGCTCATGTCCAGTCCGAAACAGACAAGGCAACCAGCTTCATTGAGCACATCCAACATATTCGCCAGCAGGTTCATGACATTCTGGAGAAATCAAATGCCAAGTACAAGCAGCGACATGATCAACATCGGGTGCCACACAAGTTTCAGGTGGGCGACAAAGTCTGGTTGCATTTGCAAAAGGAACGCCTTACTGGAGCCTATCGGAAACTGAGACCACTCCGATATGGTCCTTACACCATTACTAAGGCTGTGGGAGACAATGCATTTGAGCTCAGCATTCCCCCATTCCTTGGCCTGCACCCAGTGTTCAATGTGGACCGCCTTCGGCCATACTTTCCACCATTGCTAGACACATCCGACATTGCAAAACAGCTCACACCCACAGAATTAAATCCAGATTGCATGGAACAAGCTGCAACTGATCGGATCGTGGACACACAGATCAAGAACACTCGCCAACAGAATATCCAATTGTATCGAGTTGTCAAAGCAAGCCAACTTCTTCACCAGGGCAAGTGGCTCACCAGGGATCAAGTTCAGCAAAAGTTTCCTCATCTCATGGAGGAACTCAACGCAATGGGGACCATTGCTTCCTAAGGGGGGAGGAATGATCCAGGTGGATATTGGTGACCACCTGCCAAGTCCACCTGGACCCCCACCATTGTTTCTCGCAGCGTTTTCAGTTTCCTTAATTATAGCGCAGTTTACTATTTTTAGCAGTTTTCGGGTCCTAAACTTCCGGAGCCGTTTTGAGGCCCTAAACGACGTTTTTTGGGAAATCTAGCTCCGCGATTTTTTAGGTAAAAAATCATCTTTTCCATCGTAGTCCTCGGAGAGATCTTTCCAACGGGCTATCATGCGCGTCAAACGGAGATCATATGCCAAAGTTACGACCCCGGGAAGTTGATGTACCAATTTACCCAAACGGGGCCCATAGTTTGGCGTTTCATCTTCTAGGGTTAGGTTTTGGAATGTTAAGGGTTTTCCATTGTTTCTCAACAATAAATAGGCCTTCGAGCCTCATTGTAAGACAGTTCAGAGGCATGTAGCCGACACATCTCTTCTCAGAGATAAGCTACCATCGCCCTAGCTGGGTTGTTTCCATTTCTATTTGTAAGCATATTTCAGTATTTTACAGTAATGAAATGAAGTATTATTTCCGCTGCATATCTGTCTTTATGGTTATCTCTGTATTTTATTGCGTTCCTGTGTAAATCCGGATCAATGGTACATGGGACAGCAAGTACATGGTGCAACAATCATGGTGCAGCAATGGTACTTCGGACACTAATGATACTTGGTGCAGCAAGTACATGGTGCAACAATGGTTCATGGTGGAGCAATGGTACATGGTGCAGCATTGGTACAGCAATGGGAGCTGCAACAAGTACATGTTGTACAGTGCAGCATAGTGCACATAGGAGCGGCAATGCATAGTACAGCAAGACAATGATCGGTACAATTATGATTAGTGAAGCATGATGAGATGCAACATAGTGATGATGGGTGTAGCATGGTGCAACGCAGTGAGGTGCAATATGATCATGAGGAGCAGCACAATGATGGGTGCATCATGGTGATGGAGTCAGCTTGGAGAATCAGTTGAAGAAGCATGTCTTCAACTGAGTTCAACAACCTCATGTATCATCTTCTTAAATATGATCTATGCTCTTATTTAGATAAGTCAAAGTGTTGACTTTTGTTGTAGATGTACTCTCTCTCTCTCTCTCTCTCTCTCTGTTGAACAATTGAAGAACATATAAGAAGAATTGATCAAGGGTCTCCCCACATTGGGGTTTGTCCCTGGCTAGCGCCACATCTTGTATCCTCTTGTCTTGGCTTGTCTTTTGCGATTTATGTTTATGTTCTATGTGCAATTTACTATTATGCTGATGTGATTGCTAATCTGGAAAAGATATTGAGCTAACTGTGAAAATTGAAATAAATTTCTCTAAGCATAGAACATACCTAAAATTAACATGGAGGCTTGGGGTTCATTTGGAAACACACACGGAGAGAACGAATTGATCTGGAGTTCGACATCTGGGGCTAGGAAGCTGAGAAATTCAAACTAAGTGATCATTCAGCAGCAGAGGGGCAGTGAGAAGGACTTTCCAGAGAACACTGACAGAGAGGCGGAGAGAGCTTGCAGAGAGGCAACGTAGCAACCGGGAGAGCTGACGCTGGGCTAGTGTGGGCCCACACAGCATTGACACAAAGGCAAAAAGGCCAACGCAGAGGTTAAAGCCACCTGTCACACAGAAGCCGGGAACTGCGGAAACAGCCGGGATAGCTGACGCAGGGCTGACGAAGACCCTGAAAGGCTGACGCAGGACCAGCGCAGAAGTAGCGGGGGTTAGCCAGTCTTGCTGCCAGATCAGCCGAAATTTTGCCGGGTGATGTGAGGTAAAACTCACTCAGATTTTCCTACATTGTCTGCATCAGGCAGCAATTCACTTGAACATTCATCTAATAGAGAGTCATCTTTTTCATTATCTTCATTTTAGGAACCTAGCTGTCAAGACCAATCTTTTGAGTCTGTTACTTTTCATTTACCTGCAGTCATTATTCAACCTCAACCAATAACCACATTACCTCCTTTGCACATTCCATTTACCTCTCAATCAAGTTCTACATCTGGTGGTAATCAAAGTTCAGTAAACATGGCAGCACCTGCATTCTTAGTGAATAGGTATGCACCTCTTCAACTACCACAACCTTTCAATCAAATGCCACAGGATTACCTTAAAACTCTTCCACGTTTTTCAGGAGAAGATGAACAAATAGCAGAGAATCATGTAGTAGTATTTTGTAATTTTGCAGAAAGCCTCAATGTTGAACATTTAGACGTTGTTCTAAGACTCTTTGTTCAGTCCTTGGATGGAGAAGCAAGGAAATGGTTCAAAGATCTTCCCAATAATACCATTCCTTCTTGGGAAGAGATGGAACGTGTGTTTATTCAGAGATGGGGAGAAAAAAGAGACCATGGGTATTCATTAACAGAGTTTAATGCCATAAAGAAGAAGTCTGATGAAATTGTGGCCGAATTTGTCAGAAGATTTAACAAATTGTACAATAGTCTCCCAGCAGAGATTAAGCCTCCTCCTGCTGGTGCAAAAATAACTTTTGCAGGGGCTTTTGAATCAAATTTTGGATTCACAATAAAGGAAAGAAGAGCTCCAACCCTTGATCAAATCCAAACATATGCTTTAGAGATAGAATTGAATCTGGTGGCTGCTGGAAAAGCACCAGAAACACAGCCTACCCAAGACAAGGGAAAGGCAAAGATAGAATCCTCTCAAAGTCAATCATTGGAGGATATGTGTAATGTAATTAAAACTATGTCAGATAAGTTAAATAGGTTAGAGTTAGAGAATAAGAACTCTCAGAGACAAACACAGTATAATAAGAACTTTAATCCCCAATTCAGAAGACAACCTTTGCAAATCTTGCAAAAGGAAAGAAAAGATCAAAATCAAATTCAAGCACCATTATATATAGAAGCAGATCTTGGTGAAGAACAACCTGAAGATCAAATTTCTACATTATATGCAGTTGATGAAGATGAACTCGGCATTGAAGGAGAAGAGTATGTGTATGATGAAGCAGATGCTATTCATGATGGAATGAAATTGATGAATATTGGAAACAATTCTCTGATTTTATGCAGGCTGAACTACATAAGAAATATGACCTGAGATCTAGGAAAAGATCAAGAAATCAAAAAAATGGAAGTGAGCAGCAAGTTTCAACTTCCTCAACAAAGGAAACTCCACAAGAATCTCAGCCTGCAAAACAAGTAAATAAAGTAAAGCAACAACAAAATTCAAATGGCAAGACACAAATACTTCAAGGTGAGTCTTATCAAGATCAAACTAGAAAAATTCCTTTGTAGAAACTTGTTTCAATTCCTCAAATAATTCCAGTCATGAAGAAAGGTGAAGATGAGAATGAAAAGACTGCTAAACAAGGTCACTTGTTTAGTCTTACCAAGGAGTTGGAAAAGGTAAGAATACAAGTTCCCCTTACAGAATTGGCAAAAATACCTACTTATCAAAAGGAGATTGTTGAGTTTATTAAGTTAAAAGAAAATGAGAGTGACACTGTAAATCTGCAGGAAGATAAACTAGTAGTAGTTTTTGGTCCACATGTAGAGGAAGTAGATTCTTCAATACCTCCTTTTTATATTTCCCTATTGGTTCATGATTTCCTCCTACATAATTGTATGTTTGATTCGGGAGCTTCACATAATCTTATGCCTCTGTCAGTGATGAAGCAACTAAATCTACAAGTGACCAAACCTTACAGGGATTTGTATTCTTTTGATTCAAACAAGGTCAAGTGTCTGGGGGTTATTAAGGATCTAGTAGTGTCACTAGCCCAAATTCCAGCTAGAAGCTTGGTCATGGATGTTGTAGTAGCAGATATTCCTGCTAGATTTGGAATGCTTCTATCTAGGTCCTGGGGGGCTAAATTGGGAGGTGTTTTGAAACTAGATTTTACATATGTTGTTATACCGATTTTTGGTGGGGAGGAGAGGAGATTGTACAGAGAAACTAGGTTTGTAAAGACAATTACAAAAAACAGAGCAAGCAATTCACCTGTATATAGTCAGGAGAAGGATGACTTTGCTTGTTTCACACTGCATGATAATGCAGAGCTGGCTGAAGATAATCAGAAGCAGCTTGCTTCAGCCAATGTAATTACAGAGCTGCAAACGGAAGAAGTGTGGAAATGTTTCTTTGATGGAGCTTATTCCAAGGAAGGAACATGTGCTGGTTTTCTTCTAATTGCACCTGGAGGTAATATGTTCCCTTTTTCTTTCAAATTAGAGTTCGAGGCAACTAACAATGTGGCAGAATATGAGTCCTTGATTATTGCTCTACAAACAGCCAAACAGATGGGAGTCAAGTCAATTTCTGCTTTTGGAGATTCGGAGCTAATTATTAAGCAGATAAAAGA
Source organism: Pinus tabuliformis (assembly GCA_031772625.1). Classification (NCBI taxonomy): domain Eukaryota; kingdom Viridiplantae; phylum Streptophyta; class Pinopsida; order Pinales; family Pinaceae; genus Pinus; species Pinus tabuliformis. The sequence continues at coordinate 61,855,656 of CM062816.1, forward strand.
TCACTGCCAAACAAAGCATCCTAGGCTCCGGGCATATAGAAATGAGGTATGGGATTTGATTGAAAACTTCTTTGAAGCTTTTAACATTCAATTCATTCCAAGAGATGAGAATAGATTGGCAGATTCATTGGTTGTGGCTGCTAGCACTTTCAAGCCTCCTATTAATCCAAGACTAAGATATGAGGTAGAAATGAGACACAGACCTTCTGTTCCTGATAATGTTAAGAACTGGCAAGTTTTTGAAGATGACCAACAGATTAAGGAGTTTTTGACTATGGTTGAAGAGTTCCAGGGCACAGAAATTGATCAAGACGAAGAAGAGACAACAGAAATTGCAGGAGCCAGTGGTTTAAAAGATTCAATAGCAAATCAGAAGATCTTTCAATTGAAAGATAATATTCTACCAAAGGGACTTGTTCCTCTTGAAAGGATTTTTAATTCCAATTGTGTAGTTGTGGACTCAGGGAAAATCTCACAGGATGAACATATTCAAGATCATAACATTGGAACTCAGGAGAATCCCAGGTTAGTCAAATTATATGCTGGAGTTTCACCTAATTTTTGAGAAAGATATATTAAACTTTTCAAGAGTTATGTTGATGTCTTTGCATTGTCCTATGAAGATCTCAAAACCTATGATGTAAATATTATTCAGCATAAGATTCCTTTGAAGGAGGGGGTTAAACCCTACAAGCAAAAGCTTAGACAGATAAATCCTCTACTTCTACCATCAATTGAAAAGGAGGTCAAGAAGTTGCTTGATGCCAAAATCATAGTCCCACTCAGGTATTCTGATTGGGTGGCTAATCTAGTACCTATGAGAAAGAAAAATGGAGAAATAAGGTTGTGTGTGGACTTCAGAAATCTCAACAGGGCTTCTTTGAAAGATAACTATCCATTGCCTAAGATGGATCATGTGCTGCAAAAGGTAACGGGATCTTTTAGAATGTCAATGCTAGATGGATTTTCTGGTTATAACCAGGTGGCTGTGGATAAGGAGGATCAGAAGAAAACAGCGTTCACAACCCCCTGGGGAACATTTATGTATGCTAGAATGCCTTTCGGATTGATGAATGCAGGTGCTACATTTCAAAGGGCTATGGACATTGCTTTTGTTGGAGATAAGTTTGTAGTAATATATTTCGATGATATTGTTGTTTTCTCAAAGTCTGATGAAGAACATTTGGATCATTTGAAGAGGAATTTTGATAAATGTAGAAGATTTGGACTTTCCTTAAATCCCAAGAAATCCATTTTTGCTCTGGTAGAAGGAAAAATATTAGGACACATTGTTTCCAGAGAAGGAGTGAAGACAGATCCAGCCAGAGTACAAGTTGTGCAGAAAATACCATTGCCCAGGAGTAAAAAGGATATTCAAAAGTTTTTGGGAAAGATAAACTTCCTGAGAAGATTTGTATCCAACTATGCAGAAATCCTAAAAGAAATCATTGATATGCTAAAGAAGGAGAACGAAGTGAATTGGACCAAAGAAGCTAGAGAATCATTTTCCAGGATTAAGGAGGCATTACAGGCGGCTCCAGCCTTAATCAGTCCTAATTACCAAAAGCCTTTCCAATTTTTTTCATTTGCATCATCAAGTTCAATAGTTGTTGTCTTACTGCAAAAGAATGATGAAGAGAGAGAGCAGCCAGTTGCATTCTTTAGTAAGATTCTTAGGGATTTTGAGCTGAAATATAATATTCTTGAGAAAAAGGTATATGCTTTGGTAAAAGACCTGAAAGCTTTTAGAACTTATGTGCTGCAGTCCCAAATCATTGCTTATGTGCCAAATGCTGTAGTGAAAGATGTATTAGTACAGGGAGATGTAGAAGGCAGAAGAGGAAAGTGGATTGCCAAGATCCAAGAATACGATTTGGACATAAAACCTACAAAGTTGGTGAAAGGACAAGGATTGGCAAAAATGTTGACAGAATCAAACTTTCAGGCATTAGGAATTAACTTGTTGGCACTTGTGGATGAAAAAGCAGTTGAAGAAAGTGAAAGAGAGCAAGATCCAGGTATGGACATCAGGTACAAATATTTGTGTTCAGAACACTGTTTTAAGATCCGGCCAGCTCTCATCCGACTCGGCCGAGTTGGTCCAAGCCGGAAAAAAATTTGACCCAGCAGAAAAACCAGTTCGGGAGGCCGAGTCATGACTGACTCGGCCGAGTTATTGAGTGACTCGACCGAGTCAGTCATGACTCGATCAACGCGGCCGGATCCGCATCTACTCGGCCGAGTCAATAAATGCGGCCAGTCACCCAAAAAAAACTGTGATTTTTCTAATTTTTTTTTAATTTTTAATATTTAGCTGATTGTTGGGGGCTCCAAGGTGTTTTATAAATTGGTTAAATGCTATTTGGGGTCCATTCCCCTCTCCCAAACCCTATTTAACCCACTCAAATGCTCTCATTCTCTCACAACCATCTCATGCATTTGAGTGAGAACTTCAGTGAGAGTTAGTGAGCAGTTTTTGAGTTTGTTTTTGGAGCAGCAGTGAGGAGTCTTGGGCAAGCATTGTAGCTGAAGTGAGGAGCTTCTTGGGCAGCCATTTGGAGCAGCATTGAGGAGTTGATTCTTGGAGCAAGCTTGAGGAGGCAATTTGTGCCTGAAGGTATTTTTTTTCACTTGTACAAATCTATTTTTTCTTATTAAATTTTAGGTGCATATCTAGAAAGCCTAGAGAGTGTTTTTTGTAAAAGAAATGAACATTGAATCAATGTTTTTTTTTTTCTTTTTTTTCATTTTCAGATTGTTTGCTTTCCTTTCCTAGTCAAAAAATGGCACCTAGAGTGAGAGATCCTGCTTGGGCATATGTTGAAATGGTTGATAGTCAAATGCATTGCAAATTTTGCCAAAGGAAAATTAAGGAAGATCTGGGGGGCATTAATAGGCTGAAACAACACTTGGCGGAGATTAGAGGCCAAATTACTCCATGTACCTCACCAGAAATTGGGGAGATTAGGAAGCAATTGTTAGCTAGTTTTGAGAAGTTTAAAGAAGATAAGGTTAGGCAAAAAGAGTTAGAGGCTGAAATTGGGAGGAAGAGGGAGATACAAAAAATGATGGCTACCAACCCCCATTATGATTTTGAGGGTTCTTCCTCTATCCCTCATACTGATGCATCCAACCCTTTCCAATATGTTCCTCCCTCTTTTGGTTCTGTTCAAGATAAGGGAAAGGGTAGAATGAAAAAGGGTGATATGACTATCAAAAGTTATTTCACTCCCTCCTCTCCATCAGATGCACATGGTCTTCAAGCTAGTAAAATTCAAATGCAGCCCACTTTAGATGACCATTGGAAGAAAGAATTGAGGGAGACTGCTTGTGATTACATAGCTAGATGGTGGTATGATGCTGATATCCCCTTCAATGCTTCCCGTTCACCATATTATGAGCCTATGTTTGATGCCATACACGCTGCTAGAAAAAGCTTCAAAGGCCCTACTATGCATGAGCTAAGGGGATATCGTTTGCAGAAATAAATTGACTCCATTAATGAGTATTTGAAAGATTTCAAGGACTCATGGGCAAGAACAGGATGTACCATCATGTCAGATGGATGGACTGATCAAAGAAACCGTACCATCATAAACTTTCTTGTCTTCTACCCACAGGGAACCATGTTTTTAAAATCAGTTGATGCATCTGATAAGGTAAAAGATGGGCAGTTGTTGTTTCAGCTATTGGATCAGGTTGTTGAGGAGGTGGGGGTGGCTAATGTTGTTCAAGTCATCACAGATAATGCCTCTAACTATGTTCTTGCTGGTAAACTGTTAGAGGAAAAACACAAGACCATCTTTTGGACCCCATGTGCTGCACATTGCATAGACCTCATGCTTGAGGATATTGGAAAAATAGATTGGGTCAAAAACATTGTAGATCATGCCAAAAGCATAACAAAATTTATCTACAATCATTCATTGATTTTGAGCCTCATGAGGAAACACACTAGGGGCAGGGATATTATTAGGCCTGCCATCACTAGATTTGCTACTCATTTTTTGACATTGCAATCTATGCTTTCCCAAAATAGAAACTTGCAAAAGATGTTTTCCAGTGATGAATGGAATCAAAGCAATTGGTCTAACAAACCGGAAGGCAAAGAATTGAAAAAGAAAGTTAATGAAGAAACTTTTTGGAGAAAGGCAGCAGAGATTGTGAAGCTTGCTGAGCCACTGGTTAAGGTGTTGTGGTTGGTGGATGGGGAAAGGTTGGCTATGGGCTTCATTTATGAGGCTATGGATCAAGCAAAGGAGCACATAAAGAGGGCATACAAGGATAGAGTGGCTAAGTATGGGCCCATTTGAGCAATCATTGATAAAAGATGGAACAATCAACTCCATCACCCTATACATGCAGCTGGGTATTTTTTGAACCCACGGTATCATTATAAAGCTAAGGAGACAGGAGCTTTGAGGGGGGAGGTCAGAGATGGACTGATTGACTGCATTGATCGCATGATCCCATTGGAGTCTGATCAGCTGGAGATACACCGACAGGTCACGACCTTCAGCAATGCCTCGGGTACCTTTGGGAAGAACCTAGCAAAGATTGCAAGAGAAGCAGATGAGCCAGGTAAAGAAAAATTTCAATTTTCAAATTCTTAATAGTTTTACTTTTTTTTTAAATTTTGTTAAATCATTTATAATTTGAAAGTTGGATATAATTTGTAATTTTGTTGAGCTAACTCATTACACTCCTCTGTTTTTTGCAGCACAATGGTGGGAGGCTTTTGGTGGCCATTGTCTTGAATTGTAGAAGTTTGCAATTCGTATTTTGAGTCAAACTTGCAGTGCTACTGGGTGTGAGCGCAATTGGTCTGTCTTTGAGAGGATTCACACAAAGAAGAGAAATTGTTTGGATCAAAAATGGTTAAATGATCTAGTCTATGTCCAATACAACCTCCGGCTCAGACGAAACCAATTGTTGAACAAAAGACCTGATTCAGATCCCATTGTGTTGGAAGACATTGATCCAACATCAGATTGGGTAGTGGAGAGTCATCCAGTAGAGTTTGATCCTGATGAGGATCTTGATTTAGATTTAGATATCGAGGCAACAGTCGAACATGATGTTCAGTTGAATGTAGATCCCGATCCACCTGTACTACCAGCCTCAGTCTCACAGCCAGCAAGGACTCCAGTTGCAGGCGCTTCCTCTGCTCAGCCATGACAGAAGCACAACCGCATATCTTCTCTATCTCAGCTTGCATCTGTTGCAGTTGCACATCCTGCTAGTGGTACCACTTTTACGGTTGCAGTTGGAGATGATGAGGAGGAGGAGGAGGCTCCCTGTCTGACTCTGATGATGATCCAGAGATTGATCGACATGATCTTGACTCCTCTGGCAGTAGCTACTAGCCAGTAGTACTAGAGTCTGGTCACAGTTTACTTTTGTTGTAGAGGCCATTTCTAGCCTCCTTGGTTATGTGTTTTTTGTTTTGAATCTTTGATCATGTATGTATTGCCATTGGACAATGCACTGGGTGCCATTTTGATATAATGGATATATTCATGAGCCTGCTTTGATCATATGTTGTCTTCCATCTATATTATAATGCCGTGTGTTTCGAAAAATGAATGAAAATCTTTAAAATTATGTTTTTTATAAAATAAAAAAAATATTTAATGTATTTTTTACAACGACCGAGTCATTGAAATCGAGCCGGCCGAATCGATACCGAGTCGGAGTCGAAGTCAGAGTCGATCCTCAACCAAGTCGATACCGAGTCGAAGTCGGAGTCGGAGTCGATCATTGGCCGAGTCAGAGTTTTAAAACATTGGTTTAGAATGGTATAGGCATATAATTCATTATTTGTGCTTTCTTGCTTGTCCTCAATCCTTAGATAGAACAAAGTCTAGGGCACTAAAGATCAAGGCACAGCTATATGTAATTGTGGAAGGCAGATTGTACTGGAAGGATCCTGCTGGAATTTTATTGCTATGTTTAACAGAAGATGAATTTACAGAAACAATCAAAGATATCATGAGGGGTTTTGTAGAGGACATTACAATTGGAAAGTAACTGCACATAAGATCCTTCAGGCAGGATTTTATTGGCCTACTTTATTTGGTGATACATATAAGTTTGTTAGAATTTGTCAGAAGTGTCAACTTTTTGCTGAGAAGGAGAGATTAGCTCCATTACCTTTGACTCCAATTTTCATAGAGGAGCCATTTAGGCAATGGGGATTGGACTTTGTTGGAGAAATCAATCCACCTCCAAGTAGACAACACAGGTGGGTTCTCACAGCAACTGATTACTTCACCAAATGTGTAGAGGCAATTCCTTCTAAGAGAGCAAATGATCAGATAGTAATGAAGTTCCTGGAAGAAAATATTTTCAGCAGATTCAGATGTCCCATTAAAATTATAACAGACAATGCTCAAGTCTTCAACTCAAGTAAGTTCATTGCTTCATGTCACAAGTATAATGTTATTTTGTCCCATTCAACAGCTTATCATCCTCAGGGAAATGGATTAGCTAAATCTACTAACAAAATTTTGATGAAGATCCTTAAGAAAACCATTGCAGAGAATCAAAGAGATTGGGATTCTAAGTTAAAGTTTGCTCTGTGAGTTGCTAGAGTAACTACAAGAAGATCTACAGGGAAATCACCTTTTGAATTAGTATATGGAACTTAGGCTCTATTTCCAAGTCAATTTGTGAAGCCAGTGATTGCAATGATTCAAGAGGCGAAAGAAGAACCAAATGCTTTGATAAGAAGAATGAACAAAGTGGTGGAGCTAAGCGAGAACAGGGACAAGGTAAGAGACCGCTAGATTATGTACCAATCCAAGATGAAAAATATTTTTGACAGGAAAGCCAAGGAAATTGATTTCAAAGTTGCAGATTTAGTATTGAGATGGGATACCAAAAGAGAAGAGAAGGGTAAACATGGGAAGTTTGATCCTCTCTGGTATGGTCCTGTTGTCGCGCAGATTGACACGACAACGCTCAGACCGGGGGCTGTCACTCTGATCCCCGATCCCTCCGTTTAAGCCTGTCTCCCGCGGCTAAGGGGGGTAGTCCCTGTGAGATGATGCGACCAACTGTCGACCAATTGGTTGGGAGACACGAGACACGATATGAAAAGCACTCGATGGATTTGATTAACTTAGCAGACCAGTGCCTTAAGAGATTGTGGTTAAAACGATTACTTGTTAAATGATATAAAAAAAATGGACCATGAACAACAATCATCTATCATCAGCTTAAATCATAATGCTCTTAGAATGACCAAAACGATATCCAGCAATTGAGAATTTTGAAAAGATGAAAGCCTTAAACCATCACGAGAATAATGAATTATTAACCAGATATCATATTCGCATCTCGACTAAAAAAAAATCAGATCTCAGCACGAAAGATATAACATGAAAAAACCACTGAAACTGGCAAAACTAATTTTCCACAAAATTTTAATATTTTTTTAAAAAAAAATTATATCTTTTTTCAAATTTTTTATTTTTCAATATTATAAAAATGAAAATTAAAAATCTAAAAAAATTTAAAATTTAAAATCTATTCTAAAACTAAACTATATTAAAAATAAAACTAAGTCTAAAATCTTTTTATTTTTTTTATTTTTAATTTTATATAATAAAAATCTATAAAAAAAAAAAACAAAACGATTTATTAAAAATTTAAAATTTAAAAACTTAAAAAAAAAATTAAACTAAAGTCTAACTAAAATTAAATCTAAGGACTAAATATTAAAAAACTATTTTAAATCTAAACAAAACTATGCAAATTTTAAACTAAAGCTAAAACATTAAAATACAAATCTAAAAATAAAATCTAAAATCATCAAATCTAAAAAATAAATAAAAAAAACTAACATAATTTTTTTTTTTTTAATATAACACAAAACTATAGTGAAACTTTTTGATTTTCATAAATTTAATTCTAACTAAATGAAACCATTTCAAACGGCCTATATGAAAACCTATGCTAGCCTACGAATAACCAAAAGTCAGAACCTACGCAAAGCTAAATCAAAACATAATCCAAAGTTACGTTACCACACAGGACTGATTATATATCCATATCAAAAAAAAGGCGATTTACCTGATACGTGACCCCAGCAAAAATGTGACGGCAGCTTATGTTATCAAAATCGTGACCTCGATTTGAACCAGAGAAACTAAATGCGGAAACCATGAACAGCTAATGCCGGCAGAAACAAACGATTTAGAGAATACCTGCGGCTCTGAATTTATTTCTGCTGACCGGCGTAAAACAAAAAAAAATTTGATGCCCACGCAGATACGCACGACGGGCTCGATGGAGCTGTGGCACTTTAAACAACCAAAATGACACCTCCCACAGTCAACAGACAGAGCAGTATTGAGGCAGCACCCGCGCGGAAGGATCTTTTTAACCCGGGACAGTTTTAATATGCAGACGGCGACAACAGAAAAATGCTTACCTGGCTCGGAATGATTCCCACAAGATATTGGAAACACGATGCTGCAGTTACGCTTGAAAATTGAGAACGATTGCTTGCGCATACAGAGAGGAGATCTCACGAAATGTTCATGAAACGTGAGTGACAAATGACGGCTGCGTTTATGGGTCGGTCCTCCGTTTTTTATGCAGATAAATCCTGTGAGAAAGAGATGATGGACCACCGCATTAGATAACAGACTGTCAGCGGCTGGCATCTGGTGCTGAGGAATCCAGCATTGGATGATCTTTCCAGTAAATTGATTTGAAAACTGATTGCACCCTCAACGCAGAATTATATCAAGTGAAAATTTCAAGCGAGCTTCCTCTGGCCCTATGGCGGTAAATGCTTTGCTGCTTGACCCTCATATTGTTATTTGATATGCGTTTATGGTTTAAGGGGACGGCAAAGGCTTCTGACGGCGGTCCTGCAATTGCGAAAAGACAAAACCCTATACCTGCAAAAATGAAACAAACTCACATGAAAAAATCTGTGCAAAGCAGAAATTTAGAACCCTAGAACAGTTTAATTAGTTTACAGTTTTGGCCCCTTAACAGCCAGATTCAACAATAAGCACGGAAATATTTTGAAGAAACAGAAATTTTAGGTTTTCACTGTGAAGAACTTCAGAAAATCTCTCATGCAAATCAGATAAATAAACCGAATGATAGACCCAGGATCAAATCCAACTGGGCTCAACAAAAAATGCTTGCGGGAGTTGGCTGGTTCAGCCGAGAACTTCCCCGAACGCCCACAAATTTCCTTCAGAAAATGTTTTCTGCACAGCTCAAAACAACCGTCAATAAAGAAGGCAAAAATGCTGCTAGATCTCAGAAAGTAATGGAGATACCTGCCACTACTTTAGAAACCCTAACAGCACTCAAACCCCAGCAAGTGAACAAGATACATGTGCTCACAATACTCTACGAAAAGCTATTATTAATGGCTGAAAATAACATATGCAGAAAATGAAATGATCTCACAGCATTCCAAGAGAGTAACACCAGCAAGATATGGACCCCAAAGTCTTCTTTTATTAACCAGAAACAGATTTACAAGAGAGCTTCCTCAGTCTTAGACTCACAGATCAGATGATCTGAAAATGACCCCTAGCACCCTATTTAAAGGAAATGATCCCAACGGCTAGTTCGAGTGATCCATGTAGAAATGATCTCAACCGTTGATGAGGATCAAGACATCTCTTGATCTCATCCGTCGATTTATTCACTTAAAATATTATTATTTTATTAGTTAGGGTTTTTGCTTTATTTTTTTTATTTTTTAATTATTTTTTATTTATTTCATTTTTTAATTTTTATTTATTTTATTATTTTATTATTTTTATTCATTTTTTAATTTCTTAATTCATTTTAAAATGGATCATCGAACTAAGCCTTCGGAAACATCACCTAGGACCTAGGACTTAGGACTCATGAGGGGATTTAAAACATTTTTCGACCCTCAAGACACATTTCATGATGACTTTTACAAATTTACATCTTAAAGGGGAGAACCCCTTTAATACAGACCCTCACAAATCACCCAGTTCTGCGACACAACTATAATCTAGCAGATTAACACACTAGGATTCTCCTAAAATTCCAATGACAAAATCCATCCCGGCTTTGGGGTCAGGTTTGAAGGAAAACTCTGCCGATCCATGGATCGGTGAGACGAAAAACCTTCCGGGACGTAGATTACCACTAGAAAGTTAGGTCCACCTAGGCAATTCACATACACGACTCATATCTGCTAAGATTATTTACAATTAATACATGCAGACTAAGTTTACAATTAGATTGATCAAGCTGTTGATGACTGCAGGATGGCACGGACACGCTGATCAGGTGCTGCCCCTTTTTGCAAAGAAAAGGGGGGTGTACTGCATGGGTAGTTGACCAGTAGAGGTCAACAGGTCCTTTCAGAATTTCTGAAGTGAGATCCAATAATACCTTCATTCTTGAGAATCTTGATGGTGAAACTCTACAGCGGCCTGTAAATGGGCAATACTTAAAGCAATACTTCCAGTCCTAAAGAATAAGCATCATTTCATTGTGAATACCGGAGTGAAATAATTGTACAAATGCCATAATATTTCAATTTATGCAAGGCAATATATGACTCCATGCCCGAAGTGAAGGCACTAATCTGCGGTTCTTAGTGCTTCTGTGGCAAAAGCACTATCCCCAAGTGGAGCCAGATGTTGTAACATGTATTTTGTTGTTTGTTTCATTCATTGTTTCATTCAAAAATCAATTGAAAAATATTATGAAAAAAGATAAGCCAAGTATATCGGAATCAAAATATAAAAGAAATGAAGAAATATATCGGATTTTACAAAGGAAACAAGTTTTAAAGCATTAACACGAGACCCGAAATAATATATGTTGCGTTTAAAAGTTCGGCGGGTCCGCAATGAGTATGGACGGTTGGTTCCGCTAACAAGCGCCGATTGCAATTTGCGATTGGGTTCCGGACCCGATATTATATATGCCATATTTTATAATGACGACGGGTCCGAAAAGCCTTTATGCAGGTTCTTTTGCCGATTGCAATGAGCGATGGCGGACCGGACCCGATATAATATATATTATGTTTTGTAGTTGCAGCGGGTCCATCATATCGCATAACATATTATATATATATATGGAAAGCGCCGATTGCGATGAGCGATGGGGATTCCGGACCCGATAAGTTTATATGCTATATTTTATAACTCAGCGAGTCCGTCTTATCGCAGGTTATAAAGGTTTTTATTGATATATCAAAGACCCTTCATATATATTTGTTTACGCAGTTTTATATATATTTCTATTATAAAGGATTATAATAGAAAGGTCGGACTCAAAGCATATATATATTATATTTAAAAGCCCCAACGGGTCGGCAAGGCGTATTAAAAGACGGAATTTCAAGCAGATTCAAAGAGGTAAGCAGTTTTAGTGGAACTCACCCAATTCCACTTATTGTTCAACACATAGCAGCTGGGTGGAGAGAGAAAACCGCCCATTTCGGGCGAGTATTCTCCGGGCTTATGTCCCACCCGAAATCTTTATAGGCCATCCGATATGAAAACCGCAGATCTACGGTGACGGAAGGATATACCTCAACAGTTGTGCAAAGCCCGCGTTAGAAGCGGAGAAGGCATGCTTTATGGTATATTTTCATTGTTAAAGGTATATAATAGAAAAGCGCAAATATGAAGGAATTATACATAAGTCCAACATTACGTTAATGCACCACTGGAAAGGGGCCGATTGCAATTTGCGTCGAAAGTCAACGGAGTGCTGTACGGGCGGATTTGACAGGTTTATAAAGCAGAATTAACTCTTTTGAGTTCCAAATTAATCAAAAGTTCGCATTAATTTCACTGTGTAAAGTGGAAAATCAGGGTTAAAGCCGAAAGCTGAAGAGGAAGACAATCCGATATGTTTCTTGGCATTTTGGCCAATCAGAATGCCCATGTAAGCCCAGAATTACACAAACTAAACGCATTTCATTACAGCTAAGATGAATTAAGCATCATTAGGGCATTAACAGAGAAATTTGGCAGCAGCTTAATAGAGCAAGCCAGCGATTATCATCCCCTTCTAAATTCAGTTATGTTCTCGTTATTTCATGTTCTTTGAGGTGTCTTTTACCCTCTGTAAAATTCTGTAATAGTTTTAACTTTTTACTTCATATAGTTAGAAACGCAGTTAGATAGTTTGGACAGTTTCAGAAATCGACACCTGTTCCACAATGCATAAAAAGAGGGAGATTTACTAAGAAAGGGTTCGAACTTTGGAGAACCCGGAGACTAGGCCACTGTATTCCTGATATCATCGTTGATTAATGAAAGAATCAAAAGTTTCCATGAGTTGTTGCATATAATTTTGTAAGCTTCTCTGTCATGTGTCATGCTATGTTTTCTTCTTTTCAAGTATAGTGATGAAGTTGTAGGTCTTTATTTTCTTATGTAGATAAAGTTAAAATTCCTTAAAAGCACTCCTATACTTGAAGTCCTCATTTCCTTTCTAAGTTATGAATAATAGTTTCTGTGAAAGATCACATTGTCTATGATTCAGTTCTCATTATCATAGTTCCTCTAAGTTACAGATAGTAGTTTCTGTGAAAGATCAGCATATTATCTTTAACATCTCCTTCAAACTTTCTTCATTCATCATTTATATCTAGCAACAAATGGCATTCTGAGATGTTCTAGTCATACATGTATTAAGAGTTAAATACCAAGTTTTCCAGGTCCTTCATTTGAGAACACAACAAACAATAAGTGACAGTAAATAATATTTATTAATGTCTTAAGCACAATTTCTCCACAACCATGAAATTAGTTCCTTAAGGAACAACAGGTTTCATGCTTGGGTCATCATTTTTTAGGTCAAAGTCCCCATTGAGGACTTATAGGTTTTATATTAAGTCATTAGTCATTGTCCATTTAAAGAGACCCTTCTTTGGCTTTTGAATCATGTAGAAAGAATTATTATTGAGTAAAATAAGTCATTTGTCACCTCCACACCAAGTCAGCCTACATGAGGGTAATTCAACCCACATAAAAGGGTATATATAGAATTGCAGTTCAATTCATTTGGAGCATCACTCACAAGTTTGATATACAAGCAGTAGAAGCAAAAAAATGTGAAACTCCAAGAGAAGGAGGAGGATTACAGAAGAAGGATAAAAGTCTAAGTTTTGGGCTATCTCTCTCTCTCATTCACACAAAGTTATAGGGCTACTACTGGGGTCAAAATTCTACAGGTCAAAGTTCTACTGCTGGGGAGGTTGAAACTCTGTTGCTGCAAGATCGAAGTGCAAGGTCAAAGTTGTTGTTGGAAGGTCATCATCTGCAGAAGAAAGGAAGGGTTGACTTGGTGATTGGAGGAAATCTGTGTCTAGGTCAAGGAGTCTTGGATCATCTTGTGAAACTATTAAAGGAAGAGTTGTTGACTGGGTTTTCCCCTAGATAGGGGTTTTTCCCTAGTTGTCTGCCTACATTTGGTGTCTTGTTCTTCGTGTTATGGTTTTGGTAATTGCTTGATGAACTAAGATAAAAGAAGAGCACAAGAAACTTAATAAGAACATAAGAATATCACAAGTAATTATCAATATAAAGAAAATCTTTTTGCCTTTCTGATTTTCCAACAGAAGAAAATTGTTTGTGTGACATGAAGAGCTGTGGAGACATCTTCAAAGTTGTCATTGATGAATTTGTAGATTGTTGAAGATACCTTAGAAAAGAAATTGTCAAGGCTTGTTGCAGAAATGTTTGGGAAGCCTTAAAGAACTGCTTGTACTCATTATGAAGAATTGAAGCAGTGGTTTAGAGACCTAGAGGTTGGAGCCTCATAAATACTAGGTTGGAGTTGGACCAGTGGATAAGGTTGGAGCCCTAAGACTAGGTTGGAACCTGGACAAGTGGATATGGTCGGAGCCCTAGAGCTTGGTGCCCTCATTGAAGTCCAATTTGGAGCTTGGCATAGTGCAGGTCGGAGCCTGGTTGATTAAAGATTGGAGTCTTCATCTAGGGTTGGAGCCCTAAATTATTGTTGTACTTGATTTATTGTAAAAAGAGGATTGGAGTCCTCATCATTGATTAATAAAATTATTTATATCATTGTTCATTTTGTGCTCTAGTTATCTAAGAGATCTTGATTCTTAACTAGCATAAAAATAGCAATTGTAAGAGAAATATTGATTCACCCCCCCTCTCGGTGTTTCCAACAAAGCTAAAATACAAAAGATTATGGCAGTCAATGGTTGGATGTGCGCTATGAAATGGTGGTTTAAGGAAAACTACAAACCAAATAAAGTAGCAACAATTGAAGTTTTTTATCGGTGGTGGTTTAAGGTTGACCACCAACTCTAGAACTTGGCTCAAAGCAGTTCCTGGAATAATTCTAAATCTGGCTAGAAGTTGAAGTCTTCTACTTAGTGGAAGTGCTCACTGATGATGGTTTAAAGATGACCAAAACTAATGAAATGGGCAGCAAAAATCGAAGTCTTCTGTCAATTGTGGTTTAAGGCTAGCCACCAACCAAATCATGCTCATCGAACATGAGTCTATCTCAAGCTAGAGCTATGACTTTGGCACTAGATAACTCTAACTCTAGGTTATGGTTGTTGGCTCTAGTTCAAGTTGTGGCTCAAGCTCACTTGATATATCTTTGAAGCTAGTAGCTGACCATCATTTCTGCCCATATCAAATACAAGGTGAGAAGATGAACATCTCGCCACTGCAAGACATGTTAATATTCGAGAATGAACTTTGAGGTATGACCAATATATCTTCTTGGTTGTTGAAGACCAATGCCAAGAAGCGATCCATCCAAGGTAAATCTTTTCTCTTGCAAGAGTCTTATGTCTAGAACATTTGTTTGAATGATGAGTATGTTTTCCACAAGGCTCACAAGAGTGAAGATCAAAAGTCATCAAAGTCAATGTTGTTCAAAAGTTTGAATTTTGGCCATCCCCTAAAAATCTGGCCCCACAAATTTCAGGCCCTGAAATTTCAACCCTGTAACAGCTTCTGAAATATCGCAGGTACTTCACATGTGTGGACAGAATTAGGGCAAAACAGTTCGCTTGTTCTCTCAGATCTTATTCTCCTTCCCTTTGTTGATTTTCTTCTTCTTGCTCACACAGAAATCGAATTGGTTTCCAAAATGTGGAGTACAATTGCCAATACATAGTTGTTCGACCATATGAAGAGACACAACCTATGGGTTGGCCAACTTGTCCATTTGGAGGGAAGACTTGGTCTTGTGATGACAAAATTGACTCTCTTGACACAAAATAAAAAAAATTATTTTTCTTACAAATAGTCCAAATGAGACTTTAACTCATCAAAAAAATTTCTTTTGACTCAATAAACCCTAGAAACATGTAGAACATGCTTTAACTAGAAAATAATAATAATAATGGTAATTTATTTTTCTTCTTTTTGTTTTTATATTAAATACATGTTGGAAACACTGAGAGGGGCAATGAATCGGTATTTCTTTCAATTGTTATTTATGTCAGTTAAGATTTTTATCACAAAATGAATAAGAACATAAAAAATATTTAATATTAATAAGATGATGAGGACTCTAATCCTCCTTTACAATGAATCAGGGTCCAACTTGTACAACAATTTTTTCAATTCTTCTCAAGGCTCCAACCTTGAGTGAGGACTCCAATCCTCCTTCAAACCCAAGCTCCAACTTGGTCCAAACAAGACTCTGATCCCTCTAAGCACCAACTTGGTCAAAACAAAAATTTTACACAAAGACTTACTTCACAAGTGGTCCAATATGTCTTCTACCACTTCAAGATTGTATTTAATGGTGTTTTAACACAACTGCTTCGAAAGTGCTTCTAGAGGTCTCCAACAAAACATTCAAAAAGAGGTTAAGAATCTGCCATAGAAACGTCTACAAGTTTTCTCATGGGTTCAAGATGTTGGTCAATACATAGGTCACAAGTTTAAGTCTAAAATCCTCCCCAAATTGGAGCCCCCTGTTGGCATTATGATTCTGGTATGGCTCTATGTTACAGATGTTGTACTTGATGGCAACACCCTCAAGTGGCAATGCTCTGATCAGGCTCTCAAAATGTTGGAAATTAAGAGGTACGCAGGTGAATGGTTCAAAAGGTGCGTACCCGCAGGTACGCCGGCCAGGAAGTGCGTTCATACCCGCAGGTTACCCGTTCATGAGGTGCGTACCCCCAGTTCACTCACTTCAAGGCAGAGAAGCGCGCTCACGTGGGGTTTCTTATGTTTGGCCCATGGTATTTAGCCCGCCATTCTTGATTCTATGGTTTTGGCCCGTGGTATAGGATCTAATTTTGCCCCGGTTTGGATCCCTTGTATTGGTTATTGATGGTTTTGTCCCATGGTGTGAATAAGGGCTTGACTATAAATAGGGAAGGAGATCACTTGGCTAAGGTATCTTTTGCAAATTGAATATCTTAAGATCTGAAATATTAGGTTGTCGGTTTAAAAGCTTGATCTATATAAAAGTGAAGTTGAAAGTGAATCTATGAAGTGTGATCTCTCAGGCGCATGATCAGATCTGGGCATCTGACTATCTGTGGCACACTGGGGGACTGCCAATTCGGCCCTAATCAGAGGTACGTAGGTGATTAACAGTGCAAGTGCGTGGGTACGCACAGCAGAAGAAGGCGCAGTGCGTGGGTACGCAGAGCAGAAGAAGGCGCAGTGCGTGGGTACGCAGCGCGACAGAGGTTCAGGTGCGGAGGCACAGTGAAAGTACGCGGCGCTACAGAAGCCGCAGGTGCGTAGATACGCGGCGCGATAGCATCTGAGAGTGCGTGGCCACAGTAGTAGTACGCGGCGCGATAGAAGCAGTGGGTGCGTGGGCACAGTGAAGGTACGCGGCGCGTTTAAAGGAACAGTGCGTGGATACGCAGTGCAGCTCAAGGCTCTCTGCGGGGATACGCAGAGGTGCAGAAGGTGAAGTGCGTAGCAACGCATGCCAGATAAAGAAAAATTGCATATCTGTCTTAAGGCATTTATTTGACTGACTTTTCTCTGTTGATAAGGTGTTCTGGGTTTAGTTTACTGTTACTATTGATCTGGTTACTGCAGTTGACTGGGTGATTTACTTGTACTTGATGATCATTTGATGTTCATGGATCCAGTTTGAAAATTTATGAAAAGTGGTCCTTGAAAGAAAAGAAGTAGGGGGTTGTAGCTCCCTTCCAGGAGAGACTGGAAAACGAGAGAGAGTTGTAGCTCTCTGCAGGTTGCAGCCTGCGTACTGGTAAAGGACTGCACCAGTACAAAATCATTGTAAAAGGAGTTTCTAATTGAAAGAAGATAGAGACATATTGCAGCAGGTGGTTTTCACCCACATTGGGTTTCCACCTTACATCTGGTGTTCTTTGGTGTGACTATCTATTTTTCTTGTTCATGCTCATTATTTTATGGTACTGACATACAAGAATAATTCAAAGTATAAATAAGGAAGATTTATTAAAAAGAACTTGATA
Organism: Pinus tabuliformis; assembly: GCA_031772625.1. Taxonomy (NCBI): domain Eukaryota; kingdom Viridiplantae; phylum Streptophyta; class Pinopsida; order Pinales; family Pinaceae; genus Pinus; species Pinus tabuliformis. Next base: position 61,873,105 of record CM062816.1, read on the forward strand.
ATACTGATTCACCCCCCCTCTCAGTATTATTTCCAACAATTGGTATCAGAGCAGGTCCTTCAGAGAAGCTTGATCGCTTGAAGGAAGATCATTCATCATGAGCAACTACGAGAGGGAAGCATCAATCAGGCCACCAATTTTTGATGGGACAAACTTCAATTATTGGAAGGTAAGAGTTACTGCCTATCTTCAATCTCTTGGTACAGAAGTTTGGGATATCATAGATACAGGCTACACTTTTCCTTCAGCTACTCCTACAGATTCGGCTGAGAAGAAGAAATATGAAACAAATGCTAAAGCAGTCAATACTCTGCTAGGATGCTTATCTCAAACAGAATTCGTAAAGGTTATGCAATATAAATCCGCAAAGGAAATATGGGACAAGATTGTCTTGAGCTACGAAGGAGATGAACAGGTAAAGCGTGCTAAACTTCAAACCCTCAGGATTCAGTATGAGAATCTCAGAATGTATAATGATGAAAGTGTGGCTAACTATTTTCTTCGGGTAGACGAGATTGTTAATTGCATGAAAAACTTGGGTGAAGAAATAAAAGAGGCTATTGTGGTTGAAAAAGTTTTAAGATCATTGTCCCCCAAGTTTGAATCTAAAGTGTCTGCAATAGAAGAAAAGGAAAATCTACGAACTCTTACTATGTCTCAGCTACACGGAATTCTAACTGCTTATGAAATGAGAAAGGGAGGTCCATCAGACAGGAGAGAAGCTGCTTTCAAGGCTTCAGGCAAAGGAGACTACTATGAAGCAAGTCACGTGCCAGAAGAAGAAGAAGAATCAAATTTTGTCAGAAATCTTCAACGGGGTACTGGAAGGTTCAGAGGTAAGTTACCTTTTAAATGTTTTGCTTGTGGAAGAGTAGGTCATTATGCTGCGAAATGTCCTCATAAGGATAAGATTGACAAAGGAAAGGAACCTGCTAGATGGAACAAGAAACAGAATGCAAATAAGAAAAGCTACTACACTCATGAAGATAGTGATGGTCTATCAAATAGTGATGAAGATGAACGAGGTAATGACTATAAACTTTTAATGGCATTTGAAGATGATGATTACATGGATGCTATAGATGTGGATAGCTTTTATGAAGAAATTTCTAGACTCAAGACATGTATAGAAGAAAAGAATATGATCATTGATACTCTACAATTTCAAATTGATGAAAAAGAAAAATATCTTGAAAAGTTAGAAGGTGAAATTGTTGGTCTTAGAAAAGAGATTGAGAAAACAAAGGCTATTAATCTTAAGTTTGTCAAAGGATCTGAAACTCTGGATGAGATCATCAATGTACAGCGTTCTCCTCTAAACAAGACAGGTCTGGGGTATAATGGAGAAACTTCTCAAGCATCCACCTCAAAGAGTTATCTTGATGCAGCAAGAAGGAATGAGCAAAAGCACAATGGAGATCACCAGGTAAAGCAGGGACGAATTACATCAAACAAAGACTATCAGGGGCAATCCGTCTTAAGGATGAACAAAAGCTACAACCAGCCACAGGTAAAATCCTCTCAATTTGCTTCAAGAATGGATGACAATAGAAATTACAATCATTTGGCCGGAAGATTTGATAACCGCAGAAGTTTCTTCAATGGACAATGCTTCTCTTGCCATAACTTTGGTCACAAAGCAGCTCAATGTGTTGCATATAAAACAATCATGACTAGAGAAGCTCAAAAACAAAGAAGTATGACCGGGATTACAAAAAGGACCTATAACAACTTTTCGGCTCTTGAAAATGAAGTTGAATGTTCTATTTGCAATAACTTTGGTCATGAAGATTCTGAATGCAGGAGCAGGTTTCAGCAGACAAAGGAACAAGCCTCAAGCACCAAAACATGGAGAATAAAGGAACCACAAACAGAAAGATGTGGGATAGCATTTTATGCAGAGGGACAGGAAAATCTATGGTACATTGACAGTGGATGTTCGAAGCATATGACAGGTGATAAAGAAAAACTTGAATCATATTCTGCTTTAGAAAAGGGAAAGAAAGTTTCTTTTGGAAATGATACTCCTGCAGCTATAAAAGGAAAAGGCACTGCTCAGTTAAAAGAAAAGGTCAAAGCTGGAAATGTTTTGTATGTTGATGGATTGAAGCATAATCTTCTGAGTGTCAGCCAGATGTGTGATCAAGGAACCGAGGTGATATTTAGATCAAATGGATGTCTTGTTCGTGATCTTGATACAGGTAAAACAGTGATCAAAGGTGAAAGAACTCCAAATAATCTATACATATTTGAAGAAGGACAACAACAATGCTATCTAAGCAAGGATGATGAACACTGGTTATGGCACCGGAGGTTGGGGCATCTAAGCTTTTCACAAATAAGGAAAGCATGCAAATATCAGGCAGTTCGCGGTCTTCCAGATATCAAAATTCCAGACAACACCATATGCAAATCATGTCAGTTTGGAAAGCAAACCAGAACTAACTTTCCAGAGAAGGAAGGATCAGCTAGCATGCCTCTTGAGCTAGTACATACAGATGTATGTGGTCCATTCAGGAAAAGGACACCTCGAGGAGAAGAATACTTGATATTATTCATTGACGATTTCTCCAGGTTTGTCTGGTTAGGACTTATGAAGCACAAAGATGAAGCATTCGAAAAATTCAAATCCTTTAAAGCCTTGGTTGAAAATGAATCAGGATACAAAATTAAGTGCCTCAGATCCGACAGAGGTGGGGAGTTTACCTCAAATGAATTTTTCGATTTCTGTGAAGAACATGGGATAAGAAGAGAATTCTCTACAGCTAGAACTCCTCAGCAAAATGGAGTGGTGGAAAGAATGAACAGAACAGTCCAACAAATGGCTCGTGCTATGCTTGATGAGTCTGGAACTCCCGCAACTTTCTGGGGTGAAGCTGCATATGCTGCGGTTGTTATTCTCAACAAAACAAATGTCCGGGTGAACAGCACTCAAACCCCTCATGAGCTCTGGTATGGTGAGACTCCTTCGGTAAAGCACTTCAAAATCTTTGGGAGCAAATGCTATATTAAGAATACTGATGAGCAACTTGGCAAACTTGAACCTAGAGCAGATGAAGGCATTCTTCTTGGTTATTCTCCACACAGCAAAGCATACAAGTGCTACAATAAAAGACTTGGAAGAATTGTTGACAGCATTGATGTAGTGGTTGATGAGAAGGGATACATTCCTAGGCAAGTAAATCATGAAGATATCGAAGAAGATGAAGACTACCCTCAAAGACAGAATGATGAAGAAGAAGAACCTCAAGAAGAACCAGAGGAGCAGATAAGGATAGAAGAGAAGACTCCATCCAGATATGTTCAGAAGAATCATCCAGAATCTCAGATTTTGGGGCAGAAAGAAGCAGGTGTACAAACAAGAAGAACAATTGCAGAAGCTTCAAGCTATTTGGCATTACTCTCTTCCACTGAACCACAAAATGTGAAAGAGGCATGCAAAGATGAATGTTGGGTCAAAGCAATGGATGAAGAACTTGAGCAGATCGAAAAGAACAACACTTGGGAGTTGGTTCCTAGACCAAAGGATAAGAATGTTATAGGGACAAAATGGGTCTTCAAAAATAAATTGAATGAAAATGGAGAAGTAATTAGAAACAAGGCCAGACTTGTTTGTAAAGGGTATGCGCAGCAAGAAGGAATAGATTTTGAAGAAACTTTTGCTCCTGTTGCAAGACTTGAGGCCATCCGAATGTTCCTTGCTCTCTCAAGCTTTCAAAACTTCAAAGTATTTCAAATGGACGTGAAATCAGCCTTTCTGAATGGAGACTTGGAAGAAGAAGTATACATTGAGCAGCCAGATGGTTTCATTCTTGGAAATGATCCAAATCTTGTATGCAGATTGAAAAAGGCTCTCTATGGTCTCAAACAAGCTCCAAGGGCTTGGTACTATCGTTTGGACAAATATCTTCATCAACAAGGTTTTTCAAAAGGATCAGCAGATAGCAATCTTTATATAAAAGTTGAAAACGACAAATTGCTAATACTTGTTGTGTATGTAGATGACATTATCTTTGGCAGCAATGAAGAAGCTATGAGTCAAAGCTTTGCCTTGGTAATGCAGAAAGAATTCGAAATGTCCTTGCTGGGAGAACTGACATATTTTCTTGGTTTGCAAATCCAACAAAAAGGAGGGATCTTTTTGTCTCAAACCAAGTATCTCAAGCAGATTTTGAAGAAATATGGCATGGAAGATGCAAAACCAGTATGTACACCCATGGTCACAGGATGTAGCCTCAGTGCAAATGATGAATCAGCAGCAGTGCATCAACCAACCTACAGATCTATGATTGGAAGTCTACTTTATTTGACAGGTACCCGACCAGACATAATGCATGCAGTAGGAATAGTTGGAAGATTTCAGGCAAATCCAAAGGAAACTCATCTTCAGGCAGTAAAGAGAATCTTCAAATATCTTCAAGGAACTCAAAACTATGGCTTATGGTATCCTAGAGATACAGATCTCACACTTCATGCTTATACAGATGCAGATTGGGCCGGAAGCGTGGATGACAGGAAGAGCACAAGTGGTGGTGCATTCTTTATGGGTTCCAGATTAGTATCTTGGTTCAGCAAGAAACAGAGTTCGATTGCCTTGTCTACAGCTGAAGCGGAATATGTTGCTGCTGCATCTTGCTGCACTCAACTCCTTTGGATGATGCAGACCTTGCAGGATTTTCAAATCACTTGTATACCACCCATCTCCATCTTATGTGATAATACAAGTGCAATCAGCATTTCAAAGAACCCAGTCATGCATTCAAAGACCAAGCACATACCGATCAAGTATCATTTTCTCCGGGAACAAGTACTTGAACAAAAGGTCAAGTTGGAGTATGTTCCTTCTAAGGAACAAGTTGCTGATATACTCACCAAACCATTGCCCAGGGAGACCTTTGAATACCTCAGGCAAAAGCTGGGGGTTGTTGATGCATCATCTTGTTGTTGAATCTCTTCTGATGGTTGGTTGTACGCAAGGCTCATCTGGGGTATATGCGTACATGTGCTGGGTTGCGGATTGGTCGAAGATCGAATGGCACAGGTTCAGGGGGAGCATATAATGCATTGTTGGCATTATGGAGGAAGTACAGAAGGAGATCATGGATGCTGGTCTGAATATTGCTGCAATATGTCTCTATCTCTTTCATGGTCATTTATGGTGTTTGGTGGATTATGGTTCTTCTTTGCAGATCTGGTTTATAGTCAGGGGGAGCATGTTCTTAGGGGGAGCATAACCCTTTGCCCTTGATGTCAAAGGGGGAGAATGACGTTGAGGATCTTGAGGTTGCCATCAAGTCCAAAGGGGGAGATTGTTGGCATTATGATTCTGGTATGGCTCTATGTTACATATGTTGTACTTGATGGCAACACCCTCAAGTGGCAATGCTCTGATCAGGCTCTCAAAATGTTGGAAATTAAGAGGTACGCAGGTGAATGGTTCAAAAGGTGTATACCCGCAGGTACGCCGGCCAGGAAGTGCGTTCATACCCGCAGGTTACCCGTTCATGAGGTGCGTACCCCTAGTTCACTCACTTCAAGGCAGAGAAGCGCGCTCACGTGGGGTTTCTTATGTTTGGCCCGTGGTATTTAGCCCGCCATTCTTGATTCTATGGTTTTGGCCCGTGGTATAGGATCTAATTTTGCCCCGGTTTGGATCCCTTGTATTGGTTATTGATGGTTTTGTCCCATGGTGTGAATAAGGGCTTGACTATAAATAGGGAAGGAGATCACTTGGCTAATGTATCTTTTGCAAATTGAATATCTTAAGATCTGAAATATTGGGTTATTGGTTTAAAAGCTTGATCTATATAAAAGTGAAGTTGAAAGTGAATCTATGAAGTGTGATCTCTCGGGCGCATGATCAGATCTGGGCATCTGACTATCTGTGGCACACTGGGGGACTGCCAATTCGGCCCTAATCAGAGGTACGCAGGTGATTAACAGTGCAAGTGCGTGGGTACGCACAGCAGAAGAAGGCGCAGTGCGTGGGTACGCACAGCAGAAGAAGGCGCAGTGCGTGGGTACGCAGCGCGACAGAGGTTCAGGTGCGGAGGCACAGTGAAAGTACGCGGCGCTACAGAAGCCGCAGGTGCGTAGATACGCGGCGCGATAACATCTGAGAGTGCGTGGCCACAGTAGTAGTACGCGGCGCGATAGAAGCAGTGGGTGCGTGGGCACAGTGAAGGTACGCGGCGCGTTTAAAGGAACGGTGGGGGGATACACAGTGCAGCTCAAGGCTCTCTGCGGGGATACGTAGAGGTGCAGAAGGTGAAGTGCGTAGCAACGCATGCCAGATAAAGAAAAATTGCGTATCTGTCTTAAGGCATTCATTTGACTGACTTTTCTCTGTTGATAAGGTGTTCTGGGTTTAGTTTACTGTTACTATTGATCTGGTTACTGCAGTTGACTGGGTGATTTACTTGTACTTGATGATCATTTGATGTTCATGGATCCAGTTTGAAAATTTATGAAAAGTGGTCCTTGAAAGAAAAGAAGTAGGGGGTTGTAGCTCCCTTCCAGGAGAGACTGGAAAACGAGAGAGAGTTGTAGCTCTCTGCAGGTTGCAGCCTGCGTACTGGTAAAGGACTGCACCAGTACAAAATCATTGTAAAAGTTGTTTCTAATTGAAAGAAGATAGAGACATATTGCAGCAGGTGGTTTTCACCCACATTGGGTTTCCACCTTACATCTGGTGTTCTTTGGTGTGACTATCTATTTTTCTTGTTCATGCTCATTGTTTTATGGTACTGACATACAAGAATAATTCAAAGTATAAATAAGGAAGATTTATTAAAAAGAACTATATAATACTGATTCACCCCCCCTCTCAGTATTATTTCCAACACCCCCACTGTCAACAAACCTCAGGTTTGAGAGACTGTCTTGAGCTCCTCTGCCCTAGCCCAAGTCCAAGCTCCACTGCCAAATCTGAACTTCAAAAATCACAGGTCGAAAGTCTTTGCACGATCCTGAGCTAAACCACAGGTCTAAAATGTATTGTCACAAGTCTGAATATTTCTTCACAGTTCTGAGTTAAACCTCCAGTCCAAAGCGCTGAGAGAGGCATAGGTTCAATCCAAAACAACCTCAAATTCAAACTCAACAAATAACACAGGTTTGAGCTTCAACAAATGTGACATAGATCCAAGAATGTTAGTTCACAATCCTGAAACTAGCCCTAGGTCCGAGCTCTTTGTTTACAAATCCGAAATTCCTTTAGGTTACAAGGGTCAAGGATATTATTCTACCACAGATCTAAGCACAAGTTCAAAATAAAATTGTTACAGGCCCAAGGATATGTCTATTGCTATTATCTTGGCTCAGCAAAAAACAATCTTCTATATCTCTCTCCACAACTAAAGCTGAATATATAGTTGTTGCAAATTGCTTTACACAAATATTGTGGATGAAGGAAGCGCCATGACAGGGGGAGCAGCGTGATAGGGAAGTATTTCGGCACCCCATTTGCCATTGATGCCAAAGGGGGAGAGATTATAGTAAGGAGAGGATCCAGGAAAAGGAGATTACAGCAAGGAAAGGATCCATGAAAAGAAGCATATTTCCATCAATGACAACGGGGGAGATTGTTGAGATATCAGTGTTTTCATTGATGGCCATAAGGATTGAATACAACATATGAATTGAATATATATACAGACAGAATAGAAGCAGTGGACCCAAGGAGGAAAGATATCAGAAGCCATTGAAAGAGAAAGAGAAAGAGTAAAGAGAAGAAGCCATCAGAAAGCTATCGGAAGCCATCGGGAATCAAAGAGTAGCCATCAGAAATCACAAGAACGATAACCCACAGGAAAGCCAAGCCAAGAAGTGATACCAGGAAGAAAACAGAGATAACGAAGGAACATTGGAGAAATCATATCGGCGCTTTATTATGTGTTACCACTCAGAAACCCTGATCTCCGATCTCTAATTTAATGGGACCTTCGATATGCAGCCCTGATTGATTTTATTATAACGGCTCTAACGTAATATAGCATCTGCTTACATTGCAAGTTTTGAAGCCTTGCCACATTAAAATCTTCAATTGCAATATGAGATGCGGACCCGATTGTTCCATTATAACACACCTTAATGCAATATCGCATCCGCTGCATCGCAAGTCTTGAAGCCTTGTCACGCCAAAACCTCTGATTGCGATATGTATTGTGGACCCAGTGTTTTATCAAAATAAATTTAATATAATGTCGCATCCGTCAATGGTCAGGGCTTGATGCAGACTCGATTAGAAGTATAAAAAGAGATTAATGGAATATCACATCCGTCGGAAGTAGGGGCATCAACGATGTTGAATCGGAAGAAAGAAAATGTGCAAAACTTGAAAAAACCTCTGATATTCATGAGGTTGCAATTTCGGGATTAAGGTGATGATGTGGCAAGTGGGACCACCCATCATCTAGCATCATGTGGCTTTAGCTATGTTACTATGTGGCTTCCGTAAATAACAAGTCTATGGTTGAATATCATCAAAACGCCCCTTCAATATATTTTTAATGTGCCACCTCATGCACAAGTCAGCCTCTCCTCCAATGAACGAGTCTTTTTGTTTATTGGCGAAACTCATATAAATATACAAGTTAAACGCTTCATTTCATGTGTGTGTGTGTCTTGGGGATTATTACAGAAAATAAGATATAGTTCACAGCTCGTGAACTTAAAAAAGGAGGACAAAAGACGGAGAGGCCAATCATTGGATATCTGAAACAGATGAAATCGTAAAAGCTCGGACCTGTGAGACATTTGTCCAGTTTGGGTAAAGTCTTGTTCTGTGGACAAGCACGTTCGAAAGGATCAGACCAGGTGAAGCAGGCATCAGTGAGTAACTCAGAGTTACAACGAATGTGCAAAGGAGCAGACCTTTTGTAGCTCAGCAGAAGTGCAAAGTGCAAACCATAAGATCAGTTATGTGAAGGAGCTCGGTGGAAGAACTAGCGCATTAAGGTGTGAAGGAAGCGTCAGATCGTCATTAAGGGAAGGTATTGCAGCATCAGGAGATGGATCTGGCTGTACTAAGTTGAAGCAAACAGACATGTGAAGAGCAGAACAAAGTTGTGAATAATCTATCTTGAGAAATCTAAGGGGTTGGTGCCCTAGGGGTTGGAGCCTCTAAAACAGAAAAAGATAGGGTTGGAGCCCTAGAGGTCGAAACCTCACGAAAGTCCAAGTTGGTGCTTGGAAACAGGTTGGAGCCTGAAAGATAAAAGGGTTGATGCCCGCAATTATCATTGTACACAAATTTTGTAAAAGAGGATTGGTGTCCTCAATTATTTATAATAAAATCCTTATTATTTACTTATTTGTGTGCAATTGAGAAGAATCTTAACTGGTAAATTTAACAATTGAAAAAAAAATATTGATTCACCCCCCTCTCAGTATTCCCAACATCTTGATCATACTAGGGTTTGATCAGACAAACATACCCATATCAAGGAAAACATTTCTAAAACAATATAAGGGTCTTGCTCACACATTCCACTAAACCCTAATGAGTTAGGGTTCCAATGTAGAAACATAGAAAACCCAACATTACCAAAACTTCAAAGGTTCGAGAGTTTAGACCATATCATTCAACCCTAACAAGTTAGGTTTTCCTGATTATACCAAAATCCCAAACATGACATAATCAATAAAACTTCAAATAGCATTTCACAATATCCCTAAGCAGCTTAGGGTTTCAAACATTCACATAAGCATACCATTAGGTTAGGGTTTTCCAGAACATGTCTACGGTTCTACACAATCAGTCAAGAATATGAGTGGAGTGGGTAGATTTATCAAGAGATGAATCACCCAAAGCAAGAATCATTATGATTCAATATAGATAGACATAACAATGCTAGTAATAGATTATCAAATGAATAATCCTTTCAAACAATGTATTAAAGCATACCTTTGTTCCTTGAAAAACCTTGTCTTGAGAAATCCTCCTTCATACTTCTTGCAGATGTTTTTCCTAATCAAGACAATAGAGGGAGAATGGTGATTAGTATTTAATATAATCAAAACTAAATGAATACATGAACCCAAAACTGAAAGGACATGAGATACTTATCTTTGGGAGTTGTTGGGGGCTCCCTCCAAAGCTTGAGGGATACCTACAAACTTATAAAAATTCCTCTTCCAAAAATATGTTAAAACCTATAAATTCTAAAACATATAAAACAAGATATATAAAGCTACAAGCAAAGGACTTAGTAGTGTAAGTCCCTAATGTCAGATTCTTCGGGCTTGACTTTCTTTGAGTCTCCTTCTTCAGCAAAGTTGGCTTGATCCCTTCCTCTCTTCTTATTCTTTGGATTGTCAGGACAGTCACTCTTGTAGTGACCCTTCTTATGACATTGATAGCATTCTATCTTGGACATGTCAACTTTCTTCCTTGGTCCCTTCGATCTATTTCCTTTATGTTGAGCAACGTAAGCATTTGATACTCCTTAAGGATTGGTAACCATTGAGATGGTTACCAATCCTTAGTTCTTCTTGACTACAGGTGGTCCATAGTTCTTCAAAGGTGGGAGCTACCTTCGAACTGTTGAGATCTGCAGCAAATGCACCCCAAGAGGGTGGCAATCCTAATGATCAGTCATCACAAATTCTTTGTCTGGAACAATTTTATCAATAGCCAAGAGATCATCCCTAAGTCTAGCTATTTTCACAAAGAAGGTTGCCACAGTGTCTTCTTTAGTCATCTTCGTGGTTCTTAGTTCATTCCTTAAACTTGCTACTTGACCAATGTTCTTAATAGTAAATAACTTCGACAAGCCTTCATGCATTTCCTGAGCATGATCGATCTTACCTATGAATGGGACAAGATTGTCCTTTATTCCTTCTACCATCAGAGTCATGGCCACCAATTCCAATTCCTTGTATTTCACTTTGTCGACATCACTGGATTCCTCCATAGGCTTCTTTACTTTTTCTCTTACCAAGTCCAATACTTTGTTCTTTTCAAGGATTAGGTCAATCCTCTTCTTCTAGGACCTAAAGTTAGAGGCTCCTTCAATTTTGTTCTCTCCCTTGATTGTGTTAGACATCTTCCTTGAATATAGTAGACTCCTTCCCTGAGATAGACCCTTTGAATGGTTCCTTGATCAAGTGCTTGAGACTGCCTTTTACTTCCTTCTTCACCAAAGCTCTAAAACCATGTTAGAAAATCAGAAAAGCAGAAAGATTTTCTTATTCTTGATAATTACTTGTGATGTTTCTTATTATTACGATTCTTTATATCTTCTTTCTTTTAGTTCATCAAGCAATTACCAAAGCAGTAGCACATAAAACAATAGACACCAGATGTAGGCACAGTGCCAGGGAAAAACCCCCCTCAAGGGGAAAACCCAGTCAAGAAATTCTTCCTTTCAATAGTATTCTTTGAGACTCTTCACCCTAGACCAAGACAAGACCTTCCCTCCACACCAAGTCAGCGTCCCAAAATTTCGACCTCTTTCCAGCAACTTCAACTAGGCAGCAGCTTATGGCAACTGGCAGCTTTCGGCAACAGTGAAACTTGGAAGACTTCGATCTCCCAATCCAAGACACGAAACAGAGAGAGAGAAACACCAAAATTTTGATTTTCCTTCTCTCCTTAGACTTCCCCAAACTCGCATTCACTTCAGCTTCCCGGCAACAGACTTCGCACCTTTTCCTAGCTACAAGAGAACTTCGCACTTCTTCCCAGCTACAAGAGAACTTCGCACTTCTTCCCAACTACAAGAGAATTTCGCACTTCTTCCCAGCTACAATAGAATTCGAACTTGTGTGTGAGAATGATGATCCAAATGAATTCGATGAGCTTGCTTTTATAGGCTTCATGTGGGGTCGAATAGGGTCCTTAGGCCGACTTGATCTTCTTCTAGGCCAACATGGTGTGGAGGTTACATAAATCATATTTGACTCAATACTTAACCTTTTTACATGATTCAAAAGCCCAAGAAGGTTCTGTTTAAAAGTACAATTACTCTATTGACTTAGAATAAATCCTAGAAGTCCTCAATGGGGACTTTGACCTAAAACATGGTGACCCAAGCATGAAACCCATGCTTTAATAAGTCACAATAATAATAATAATAATTATTTTCTTTATGCTTTTGACTATTGCATTACATGATGACTCAAGTACATTAATAAAAACCGAACATAGTTACATTTTCCAACACTATATGCATTGATGATGTCTCTTTCTTCCTCACGAATTGGTTGCTCTAGTGTTACTATCACCATTCCTGCTCCCACCTCTGTGGTTCTCTTTATATTGAATTGGAGTCTCTCATTATCATCCACAGATGATACCAGAGTAGGATTGTCATTGGTAATAAAAGCTATTGCCCTGTTTTCGATAAAATTAGTTTCACATGCTCCAACTTCCTTAGGGGAATCATCAAGTTCACAAGATTTGGTATCTACATTGCTGTTAGTTTCAGGATTCTCTTAATCAATCACTGGGTCATTAAAATCCTTGTAATTTTGTTCTTCATCCCCCCTTGTCTGCTGCAAATCAATTGTATTGGAATTTGACTTAACCATATCAGAACCCACGATTTCCTTGCTTGCAACATCAGTTTTGTTATCTTCTTCAACAATCTTATCTAAGTCACCTTGAGGAACATGTTCAACAACATTTCCTTGGTTCGAACATTCTTTAATGTTAGTCCCTTTCATGTCAATGTATTCTTCCTTTAGACATGTTGTAATTTTTGCACACGATTTTTTTAACTGCTGAAACATTTCTTGAATTTCACATAACTGCTCAATGATTTCAGGGGGTAAACGTAATGGCATTCTGTGCAACAGATAACGTCCAAGGGTTCACATAGCATTGATACCACTGAAGCGACAAAACTTAAGAGTCTTTGTGCTTTTAATATAAAATACACAGGGGTATTTATAAATAATATTTTATTAATAATATGAAATGTACAAAAATGATGAATGTTACAATGAGGTCCCACTTATATACCTAGGCAGGTGCCATTTCATGAATGGCCATGTCTTTTAGACATGCCTTTTCATTTAACTAATGAATATTTAATTGATCGTTATGATTATTTGCATTTGTCTATATTTATTTTTATATAAATTATGTTCATAACACTAATCCAGTGCAATAGCAGCTCAATTGAAGATAGTATAGTGTGGATGTTTGAAACTATAAGGACAGGGTTATGTTCATCAAAAATACCTTTGATTATCTACAGTGAAGGTTGGACTTTTCAGTGTCTTTCATTGAAACAAAAGGAAGTACCATTCACTATCATTACAATATTTGAGATCTTAAGTAAATCTACAGCAACTTGGTTTAAATACTTTCAAGGAAGGTCCGGGTAAGTATGACTGTCCTATTTTGTTGTTGCATTAAATTTTGAGTATTTCTTTTAGGTTGTTATAGCAATATCATCATTGTAAAATTGTTATTACTGGACTAATCCTTTTGCAAGCCAAGGTAAGTTTTGTTGAAGGGTATTTTGTTTTTCTTTTGGGATTTGGTCTCATTTGGGAAAATTTGTATGCAGGTAGAAGAAGACTCGAGGACATCCAAGAACTTGAAGTGACAAATTATCATCTCTTGAATGAAGCATTACAATAGAATAATTCTTGAAGACAGAACAATTATCTTGTCACATCATCAACAGTTGTCTATGTATTAAGAAGCATTATTAAAGTCGACAGTCAAATCATTGTAACTAGGCCATTATCTCTGGTACGAGAGCCCATATTTGTAAAAGGGTCGAATTGCCTAAGAGTTGTAAAATATATTGTTGGGGAAAGTTAGTTTTATTGTCAAAGTATGTCGGGATAAAGGGTATGGTCCTAGTGTTATCTATCATGTATTGAAAATCATTGTAACATGGATCATTTGTCCCTGTTACGGGAGTCCACATCTTTTATTTTATTTTGTATTTTTAGGGTGGTAGGGTGGTGTTAGGCAGGTGAATGAAGTCACGTTTAGGTTGGGGCCTGTAAACGCTTCAAGGTGTTAAGGTGGTGCTAGGGCGAGTTGTGGCTCGCTAGGGTGTTGGGGCATCCTTTCAGCTGACTGTTCATAAAACCAGGGCACTGGGGTGTCCTTCCAGTGGGATCTGGAGAAGAATGTTTTTCTAGAATTCTAGGAAGTTGTAACTTTCACTTCAGTTGGGGCTGAAGATTAAAGAATTTACTAGAAAAAAATTCGGTGGTTTTTGACCCGGAAGGGGGGTTTCCACCTAAAAATCTTGTACCTACTATCCCCATTTTGCATTGTTGTTTACTGCTCTTACTGAACAATGATAATAATTGTGAAAATTCTATCACTGCAGAAACTGATTTATTTTTCCTACTTATTCCGCCATAAGTTATTTATGAAATTACTTCAATAAACATTAAAATAAATATTGCTACAGAAATCACACCATAATACAGAAACAAACATATGCACAAGCATTAACACATTGACACAGATATTTTTGGACAATAATCCCCGGGAAAACCCAGTGTGGGAAAACCGGTGCAGCAAGGGAGGATTTTATTATTCAGCAATTTTTCAGTACAATAGGGTGCCAAATTGGCTTACCCATAGAGAGAAATAATTCTCCAACACTTCTCCCAATCCCAACGTTAGCCCGCTAACCTCTGCGTGGGTCTCAAACCCTCTGCGTCAGCCCTGGGCCTCTCTGCGTCACCCATGCAGGCCCACCTAGTGACTGCACAGTCTTCTGCTGCCTCTACATCTGCTTGACAATCCCTGCGTCTGCCTCTCATGCTTCAGCACTGATCTCCAGTGGTTGATCCTGCCTCTTTGCTATGTACTTTCTATCTCCTGACTGCTCACCAGACCATTGGTTCAATTTCTCAGCTAACCCCGCTCCAGAAATTGAACTGACTGGTCTCCCTCAGTGTGTTCTCCAAGTGACCCTCAAGCCTCCTCTTATACTTTTCTGGTTGACAAATCAACGGCCGAGATTAAGTCCCTAATCAACGGCTAAGATTAGATCTGGCTTGATCCATGACTTTTGGACCATTCTAACACAGTTTTATATTAATTCACATTAATATTTTATTTCCCCTAAGTTTAGACTTAGGGACTTCATTAAAATATTAATTATTTTAATATCTCCCAAACTGTTTAGAATCTGCCCAAACCCTTTCTAGGTATTGGAGATCCCATGTGCCTTAGCCTCTCCACCAATTTTCGTGGCTAGAGCACATCTGATGCTACCTCAAATCAACAATAAAGAATTGAAGATTAACTAATGTTCTGAAAAGGATTAATAAAGTGCTAACTGCTAGGAATTACTGATTCACCCCACCTCTTAGTATTTCCAACAAACTATAATTTATTTTTCTTGTTTTTGTTTTTACATGAAATACATATTGATACAAGTACAATGATAATTATGGAGACCAAACCTAGTTACACTTTTCAACACTTTGCAACTTCTAATTATGAAGACCAAACCTAGTTACACTTTTCAACACTTGCAACTTCTATGGATTTTTCATGGCTAGGGTTTATAGACACACATGATTTATTGAGTGAGTGGTGTCTCTAACTCTTGTTAGATTTGTTAATGAATGATCATTAAGTGCAAATGTAGTTATCTAGTGGTAAGGGTGCATTCCCTTTATATTGTTTTTGAATTGATCCTTTCTTGTAAACCTTAAGAAGATGTCTAGTTGAGAATAATCCCCTAAATTTATCTCAAGCCTTGTAAAAGTATTGGGTGGATTTTATATGGTTTGTAGTGAACAACCCTAGTTGATACCCTAGAACTACGTACATTTCTTCAAGGGAGCCCTTATTTCACCCCATACACCTCAAAAAATTAGTAGGCACTAGCCTTTCTCCTAATAATCAATCATAAAATCCAAAACTTTAACTTTTGTTTCATTATTTTAGAGCTACATTACGGCTTACAACAGCATTACATAAATTTTGAGCCATAAAGAAGTTAAACGTGTTGGGTATTTGGGCATCTAAAAGACTTAGAATTAATTGTATAACCATATTTTCTCTTGCCGATTTCATTTACAGCCCTATAAGGGCTGGGCATCTTGTTATTTAGGGCTGTTATATGCATCTTGTAGGAAGTGTAGTCGGATGCTGCTACTGAAAGCCAAACTCTGACAGGCTTCCTTACTAGCTTCTACGACACCACGATACTCTGCTTCTGTTGAAGAAAGAGAAATGGCACCTTGTTTCTTGCAAGCCCATGTAATAGGTCCTGAACCAAGAGTGAACACATAACCTGCAGTAGACTTCCGATCATCAGGGTCACAGCCCAATCGGAATCAGTGAAACCAACCAATAGAGGAGATGCTTCAGCACTGTAATGAATCCCAAACTGAACTGTACCTCGAACATAACGAAGTATTCTTTTAGCTGCTTTCCAATGACTTTCACGTGGGTTTTGCATAAACCGAGCAACAAGGCCAACAGCAAAGGAAAGGTCAGGACGAGTATGGGTTAGATACAAAAGTTATCCTACAAGTTGACGGTATAAGGTAGCATCAACTTCAGGAGAAGTACAAGTGACTGAAAGTTTGACTCCAGACTGAAAGGGAGAAGGGGCTAGCTTACAGTCTTCCATGTGAAAATGGCGTAGAATATCACAGGCATACTTGGATTGGGAAAGGGAAATACCTTCCTTGGATTGCAAGACTTGAAGACCAAGAAAATAATGTAAGTGTCCTAAGTCTGTCATTTCAAACTTCCTTTTAAGGCTAGACTTCACATGGTTTATAAGGTTGGGATCACTACCATTCAGGATAAGATCATCAACATAAAGAACAAGAATGATAAGAGACTTGCCCACTTTCTTGGTGTAGACAGTATTGTCAGAATGACACCTAGAAAAGCCATTTTCTAAAAGAAAGTTATCCATTTTGGCATACCAAGCTCGAGGAGCTTGCTTGAGACCATAAAGGGATTTCTTAAGCTGACATACAAGGCTGGAGTCTGTTTGTATAAAGCCAATAGGTTGTTCCATATAGATTTCTTCATGCAAGTCCCCATGCAAGAAGGCGGATTTAACATCCATCTGATGGACTTCCCATTTGAAAGAAGCAGCAAGGGAAAGAACAAGGCGGATAGAGTTCATTTTGGCAACAGGGGAGAAGGTTTCAGTGTAGTCAATGCCTTCAACTTGTGAAAAACCCTTAGCAACAAGACGAGCTTTATGTTTATCAACTTTCCCATCTGGTCCATACTTGGTTCTGTAAACCCATTTGCATCTAACAAGTTTTCGTCCCTTTGGTAGAAGAACAAGATCCCATGTATCATTTGCCAATAATGAATGATATTCTTCATTCATAGCTGCTTCCCAATCTGGATGGCCTGAAGCTTCTGCAAAGGTGTCAGGATCATAATTCACTGAAGCTTGAGCCAGTAAAGAAGAGGCTCTCTCGAACTGAGAACGTGTACGTCGCCGATCTGTAGGATCACCGACAAGATCACCTGCTGCATCCCGAGTAGCACTGACCCATTTTGGAAGCTGAGGAGCTGAAGGAGGATCCTGAGAAGGTGGGGGAGGATTTTCATCCTCGCTTTCATCATCTGAAGAAGAAGTATTTTCAAAAGTAGAAGAGATAGGGAGAGGTGGCACATCCGCCGAACTAGGCTCACAGGCCGATATATTTTCAGCAAACTTTACATCTCTTCTAATGATAACATTTTTGGACTTAAGTGGAATAAGTCTATATCCTTTGACATCTTCAGAATATCCAACAAAAATACATTTTTCACTCTTAGGTTCTAAAGCTTTATGTTTCTCATCTGGAATATGGGCCCATGCTTCACTTCCAAAAACACGAAAGTGACTTACATCTGGTTTGATTGAGCTCCATGCTTCTTCTGGAGTGATATTCTTTAAAACCTTAGTAGGAGTGCGATTTATTATGTAATTTGCACAGTTAATTGCTTCTGCCCAATAACTAAGACTAAGTCCTTTAGATTGAAGCATACAATTAGCCATTTCCTTTAAGGTGCGATTCTTCCTTTCAGCTACACCATTTTGTTGTGGAGTATATGGAACAGTATGTTGCATTTGAATTCCATTCTCAGTGCAAAAGTTGATGAATGTGTTTTTAACATATTCTCCGCCATTATCAGATCTTAGCTTAAGAATTTGATGTCCAGATTGTTTTTCAACAAAGGCCTTAAAGGCCAAGAACATGTTAAATACTTCACTCTTGAGTTTTAAGAAGTATACCCAAGTGCGTCTGGAGAAATCATCAATGAAAGTTAAGAAATACTTGTAGCCAGAGAATGAAGCAACTGGAAGTGGACCACATAAATCACTATGCACGAGCTGTAAAGGGGCTGAGGCGTGCCAAGAGGCACGTTTTTCAAAACTGTCCCGATGATGTTTTCCGAGTACACATCCGGAACAAACACCATCTCTGCAAGATACCATTGGAAGACCTGTCACCATATTTTCTTTACATAGATTCTGAAGAGAGCGATAGTTTAAGTGACCAAATCGCTCATGCCAAAGTTTGCTCACTTCATCATTATGAGCAACAAATATTGAGGGAAGATTTGATGACCCAAAGTTGTGAAACTTATACAACCTTGTAGAATCATCAGCAATGCCAGTAGCCAAAATCTGTCTAGGATCTCTTAGGTCCTTAATTACAACATCGTGAGGTGAAAATTCAACGATTTTACCTTCACCTGAATGGGTTATCTGATATACAGATAGAAGGTTGCAGGATAAGGTTGGAACACATAATACATCATTAAACTGACCATTGTCTAGATGAACAGTTCCAGTCCCTACAACACTAAGAGATCTGTCATCACCAACATATATATTTTTGGTGTTACAATCATTTAAAGAAGAAAACATGGCTTTGTTTTTGGCCATGTGATAAGAAGCTCCAGAATCAATGAGCCACTCATGAGAATGAGAAGAAGAAGACACATTTAGTGCATGGCCAGACCGAGATGCTTGACAACCACATGCAGAAAATGCCATTCCTGAAGACGAAGTTGAAGTTGAAGATTGCTCCAAATGGATGTTATGCTTCTTCATTGCTGCTTCCAAGGCTTCCATCTTCTTAAAGCATTTGGATTCTAAGTGGCCATCTCGATTACAAAAGTTGCAATGTCTATCAGTCTTCTTCCCTTTGTTTTTATTTGTCTTATCATTTTGTTGAAATGATTTTTCATTTTGAGGCTGAAATTGCTTAGGACCCTTGTTTGGTTTAGGACCATTCTTTTTAGGATACAACTTCTTAGGATTCTTTGGATTTGGTTGCTGCTGGGCGGCTAACGCTTTCTTAGAAGAGTTTCCAAGATGAAGAAGACCAAGGTGTAAGAGTTTTTCTTGCTCTCTTATTAAAGAATCACAAAAGGAATCAAAGGAAGGGGACTTGTAGGTTTGTCCTTGAGAAATGAAGGCTTCTCTTGTAGAATGGAAGGTGGAAACAAACACAGAATAGGCTAGTCCCAACTTAGTAAGAATGGAGTAGATAAGGCTACTATCTTCTTTCTTAACCTTAACACCTTCCAAGAGAAGTCTAAGGGTCTTGAATTTTGAACAAAAAATCTTCAATGCAAGAAAAATTATTGCGGTCCAATGTAAGCAATTCATTTTCAAGTTGATGGGCTTTAAGTTCATTTTTAATTCCAAAGACTTTAGTAATCTGTTGCAGTGCTTCATCAGGAGTATCAAGTTCTGCAATATGGAATCTAAGATCTGGAGAAATAGACATTCCTATCAACCCACGTGCTTGGTCTTGCCTATTTTCCCATTTAGCTGCCTTGTCTTCATCTTTCGGTTTGGTCTCTTGGCCTGTGGCTATTCTGTAAAGACCTTTACTTCTAAGTAAATCCACAATGTAGGACCACCATTGGAAGTAGTTGGTGCTGTCAAGAATAACTTGGCATGGACTTTCCATTTTTTTTTTAAATTGAAGCTATAGATGCTGAAACTAAGTGTTTCAATGGAAAGATCTCGAAAAATTAGGCTGTTTCAAAAAAAACGGTTCTGAAAACGGCTTCCGGATGAAAAAGTTATGGCTTTTTGAAGAAAATTTGATGAAGTCGTCGACGAAGTGCGGGAATGTGCGGAAATGAAAAATCCGCCCCCACAAAATGGAGACTTGAACCCAAGACCTCTACTCTCATAAATTAGCTTTGCACCAAGTGAGCTATACAAAAAGTTTGAGAGAGAGAGAGACGGGGGGTTGATGCTTTGGGTTGCGTGCTTGCTTTGAGAAAGCCCTTTTTCCCTACAAAACAAAAAACACAAAACCCAACACGGACATACACAAAAAACGAACCTTGCGGCTCGAAGTTAGCTTTAGCCGGAAACTAAATATTTTCCTCAATGTTCTTGATTTTCCGAGATCACACTAAGGCGCAGCGGAAAAGAGGATACGCATGAGAAAAATCCTTCCTTTCTGTTTCTGATTTGCCCAGATCGCATAGAGTCGCAGGGCAAAGAGCATACGCAGAAATGAAAGGTATAGATCCGGTAATAAAAAAGGCTAAATAAACCGAAACCGAAATAAACAGAGAGAAAATGACTGTAAACTGCAAATAAACACTGTATACCTCCAGATCTTAAAAATGACGCAGCTAGGGCTACCGGAAACCTTTTCGCGTGAAACGAAAGGGGTTCCTCACTGGAACAGATGCTCCCAACACAACAGAGCAGTCCTCTCGGCCCGAAAGCAGTCAGAAACAGTAGATCTAGGAAACAGTTGTTGGATGCAGTTCTACCGGCTTCAGATTTGGATCACCAACGGACGCGGCCCTCAAATAGCTCTGATACCATGTAGGAATTTACAGGGTAAGTTCCTCAGACAGAACACCAAAGGACACCGCTCACAAACAAATCACAGATCAATACACCAGTATTTTGACGTGGTTAAAACCACTGTTGATAATATCGGCGATATATCGCTGAATATCGGAAATATCGCAATATTTTCGGCGAGCCGATATATCGCCCCGAAAATATCGCGCGATTTCTGAAATATCGGCGATATTTTCGAAAATATCGCGCGACGATCTAAAATATCGCCGGGCGTGTTTTTCTGCGGCTACAAAAAACGAAAATTGATTTTTTTTTTTCTTCATTTCTGTTTCTGAGTGTTGGAGAAGAAAGGGAAAGAGTTTTGTGGTGCTTGTCAAGGAGGGTTTGAAGATCAAACGACGATTATCACCACCAATTAAGATTTTTTTGTGGATCAAAGATTGAAGAATAGTGAGACAAACTTCATTTCTTCCATTAGCAGGTATGTTCTTAAAAACCCCTATGTTAATGATTTTTTCATAGATTTAGGGTTATGCATGCTTGCTTCTTTGCCTACCAACATTTTGTTTCTTTGTTTTTTTCCATTTGCTATGATTTTCATGCCCATGAACCAATGCAAGGGTTTTCTCCATATTTGGACAGCAAGCTTCATTTTTTTTTTTCAACTTTCTTATGCACCCTCTTATTGCCATTTTTCATTCACATTGCAAAATGCAAATAATGTAGTAATTTTTTTTGAATGAGGTTGTTATTACTTATTATTTTTTCATTTTGTGTTGGGGGTTTAATGCCAATTTTTTGTTTTTTTGTGCCCTAGGTTTGAATTAGTTCACTACAAATGTCAAATATGCCAAAAACCTTGGACCCATTTTGGGAGTATGGGGAGGCTGTTGGTGGGGCAAATCAGGCATATATATCATGCAACTTGTGTGGGACCAAGATGTCAGGAGGGATTACACGATTGAAATACCATCTGGTTAAATTCTCTGCATATGATGCAGATGTGATGCCTTATATGGTTTCTAGTGCAGAGGTTATACAAAAAGCTCGTGAAGCAATTGCTGAACAAGACAGAAAGAAAGCTGCTAGGGAGAGGCCAATGGTCTCAGATAGATAGCTGCTAGTTTTATTTGTTTTGCAACTTTTGCTACATATAAGTTTATAACTCATGATGATGAAATACTTTTAAAGTTTTATATATGTAATGTTGTTTTGTTTGAGTCCTTGATTGGACAATTATCACTATCAGGGATCAGCAAGATATGTGATGTTATTTTGTTTGAGTCCTTGATTGGACAATTATCAATTTATCACTATCAGGGATCAGTAGGATATGTGATGTTATTTTGTTTGAGTCCTTGATTGGACAATTATCAGGGATCAGCAGGATTTGGTATCGCCTTTGAAGTTTGATGTATCATTTCTATTTGACATCATATATATCAATGCCTTCTTCATATTTATGTGCCAATGTGTTTAGTTCATGTTGTTATTGCTTTATATGTTTAGAAATTTGAAAAAAATGAATATATTATGCATTTTTTATGCTTGCCGATATTTTCGCCGATATTGCCGATAAGATATTTTCCGGACCCTCGCCGATATTTTCCCGATACCGATATTATCAACACTGGTTAAAACCCTCAAAGAGGGAAACAGTCCACGGCCTGAGCCAACGCGGCCACTTCAGGCAATTTATTAATAAAAGAATGAAAATTTACATATGCTTCTCTCATAGACGGATTACCCTACAAATGACCCTCCATGCTCTTTAAATAGAGATCATGGACCAATCGGGTGTTAAGCCACGGATCAAGTGTCGGTAATACCGAGGAGAGAATGAACCGTCGGATCACTACATAACGTGACCGTCGGATTGTAAGTTACAAAATGTACATAGTAAAGAAACACACTTTACCTAACTCTATACTAGACCAAGTTGTACTTAACTATTTCCTATGTGTCGGAATATCCTAACACATCTAAATTTTCAGATTTGATTAATCTGATTAAACCCTCGTTTAATCTATTGTTTAAGCCCTTTTTTTCACTGATAATAACTTGTTCAAGGACTGTTTTATTTGCTGCTGTTATAACTCGTCTTATTGTTGCAATTTATCATCATTCATGTTTTGGAACAACCAAAAGCTTTTTCCCTTTTTGAAATGTATGGAAATTTTCCTTTGATAAATATTGACTTGCTAAACTTTATGAATTGTCCTAAAACCTCATCCACTCAAATCTGGAAATTGCACTAATAAACCACCTTATCCTTGCCTTGAATATTCTTACTGGTGGTATTTTGAGTAATTAGATAAGTGTCCTTAGACTTGATTTCCTCTTGCCTTAGGAACCCTTGAAGCTACTAGGGAAGCCTCCATTATGTAAGATCCATATTTCACTAAAGAGAGGGAAGTTGTTGCCTAGGTGACAGTGATAATACTTCCATGTTCCACTAGTCTTAGAACCTTGTAAAAGGCTTTGTACTAAGGTGCTAGAGTTTGTGATAATAAGGGCCATAATTTCTCACCCTAAAATAGAAATTGAGTATTCAATAACTCATCCGAAATCTTGAAATGAGGAGAACACAGCATGAAAACATTCTGAATCTGATTCAGGTGATCTTTACCCCAACAAAAATGTTCTAGAGGATGCTTGACTGGATACCACCCAAACAACCAAAATGATTCAAAAAGTTGTTTGGATCAGTTGGAATATGAAAACATATGGTGTACATTGTCGATACTTAACTATATTATTTTGTGTAGTTGGGACTTATTTTGAAACTTAATTTTGGTTTCTTTACGTATTTTGGGTTCTTTAGTGATGAAATGATGAACAATGTAAATGCAATCTTTAATTGGCATTGCATAGCTTGCATTATGTCATATGATATGAGGTTGTAAATCGCAAACCTAAAGACTATTCTTTGATCTGGTATCCTTTCCTACTTTGTTTCTTCTGTTGTTTTTAGCAAGAGAAAATAGTGAACTCACACACTAAATCGATGCAAATTTCATACCTTTTTGCAGAGCTTGATGACTTGATGGAGAATATATTTGCATGCATCACATGATGTATCGTAAAAGTCCATTACGACCTATGAAACAAAACTCAAGAACCGATGTAATCAAATTGAAAAACTATGAATAGCAATGATTGAATCAAATAGAGAAAAATATACATAAGTCAGATTGGGAGAAATAAAATGTTTCTAAACATCAATTGGAAGACGAAGAAAGTTACATAAAAATCAAGAAATGCATTTTCTTAACAATGCGAGATTAATACGTCAAAAGAGAGTTTCCATAGCCAAACAACATATAACAAAACAAGACAGTTTTCTATTTTTATAAGGATCTGACAGACGCCAGAAGAAGGTATCTCAAGAGCAAGCAAATTTGTCATATAGAACAACTCCCGAATTACCTAACGCATCAGGAAAAACTTTAAAGTTAGGCTGAAAATCATACAATATATTAAAATAAAGCATCTAAAAATTTCAAGTTCTGCTTTACATTTTCTAAAATAGAAAAAGGAAAAAGAGAACAAGTAAATGTGCTTTTAGACTAAGTGGAAAAGCAGAAAAAGAATGCAGATCGATTCCCTCACAAAGTGACTGAAAATATTCAAATCCAACCTTGTAATTCTTGAAAATTTGAAGAAGAAAGCTAACAATTTGAGAATAGACTCTATTATCATCTTTTGTAAGCAAAAAAAATAAGATATATGGAAAGTGAAGATCCAACATGGTGATATGAGACGCATCTTCTTCAAAAAGGAAAGAAAGACAAAAACATAGTAAATCAAGCTACCAAGAGCACCAAGCAAAAACAACAATGCAGTTGGAATTGGTCATAAAATTGGATTAAACTGATGACAGTCTAGATGCACAGAGGAAGAAAGTGGAACATAATGAAATATATATAATCAATATTATTTATGAATGGTTGTGTCCCTTAGCAAATTGCTTCTCAACTTTCCTTTAAGGATGGAAAGAATTACATTCATGCAATGTCCAACAAATTTGCCTTTGCATTATTGGTTTAGAATCTAGCGAACAACATATAAATTCTCGTTATTCATTTAGAAAAAAATGACGTAACCATTTTTTGGGAAGTGGTCACAGTTCAAAATTTCAAATATTATAAAAGGCTATATACACTGAAACAATTGAGAAATTCCCTTAATACCTTTTAGAAGATCTTATCTTGGACTTTCCCCCACTTACCATCACTTTCTGTTATGTATAAAGAAGAAGGATAAGTAAATACGATAGTAAATATATATAAAAAATTAATAAATAAGTAAAATGACACAACTCTTAAAGAGGAAAGAGGCTTAATGGTTAATAACATGCATTTCCTCATAAGAGGTCACAGGCTCAAAGCCAAAGGAGGGTAGAGTATGTACACCTCCATAGACTTTAGTAGTCAAATCACAGCATGGAGGGGGATCCCTTGACTCATAAAACAAGGGGGTTTCATACAGCAAAAAGTGGATAACCCCCAGGGAAAAAAAAATCCTCTTTGGGCAGCCAGCCACAATACGCCTATGATTATCAACACATAACATTATGCCAAGATTCTCCAAATATTGCTCTGGTCAGATCTCTCTCCCTTCTAGCATTTTCTTCTTAAAGGAAGGCGGGTCAACCGTCAGCAAGTACTTTAACTATTTTTTGGAATCATGTGATTTCATTTAATGTAATGGGCATACTAATATGAATCACGAGGAAAACCGGATGATTGTCTTGTTCCCATAGCTCACCTAGGAGATTAGTCTTTGACCCTAGTCTAGTGGGAACTCCTCTAAGACCTTAGGGTCTAGGAAGGGCACTACTGGGGAAGCACTAATTGAAGTAGCATGTCTAAGTTCATCCATACTTACCACTTTCCATCTCTCCTTGTTGTCTATCTCCAATCTCCGGGTTGGTAGTCATAATTCATTGGGATTATCACCTTTCATCCAAATCCTTGAGTCAAAGCCCGGAACTTGGCCCTAGAGGTTGATGCAACTAAAATAAGGTTAAAAGCATATAAAGCCATAATGAAAGAAAATGTAAAATGCAAAAGATGGTTGGTACATTATTTAGCACATGGGAAAAAGCCTACCTTGAGCTCTACCTCCCTCATTAGCCATCACCCAGTTCTCCAAGCATTTATGATTCATCTAAAGAAAGGAACTCTTGAAAGTCCCAACCCTAATGAGCAAGAAATTGCTACACATAAAAGGGGTATTGGAAAAATAAAAAGCAATCTTGGGATCCTAAGTTATGCACCCGAACAGAGATAAATCATTAAAATAAAAGCCACACCAAAGGGGTGGAAGAAGCGAGTCGAGGAAAGGGGTAAATCATGCCTCCACAACTCCTTAGAATGTGGGACATTTCATTACATGGTCACATGGTTGTGACCCCTTCACTAAAGTCTTTCCCACTCTATAACTATCATTATCACACATACCTATGAGTTGATAAGCTGTTGGAAACACCTAAAAGGGTTTTTGACCTAATCATCCCTACTATAAGTGAGGCAAATTGTTTACAAGTCTTGATCTAGTTAGACATTTGAAGGTGAATTTTCTGTAAAATATTCTCGTGCCCTTAGCATTGGATATGGTCCACCATGACGCTTTAATGATTATTGTCCCTAATCATTATTGACCTTACCTGATCTTGAGAGGTTTTTATCAAGTGGTGTTGTCACAATAGCAGAGACCCCTTGAGATGAGCTTGATACCTTTTAGCAACACTCAATAGGTCGTTGTACCTGTTGGAAATTGGTTGTCTTTGATGTTAACCCAAGCAGCGACTAGAAGAAGCCCCGCATTTGATGAGGAAATTGAATGGGAAGATCAATGGATTTGAAAGCAAGACCATGATAGGATGATAATACTCGTCATGGCATTTCTAACGACAAGAGGCATGCCTTATAATTCCTCACAGTTGAAAAGATATGTTTTGTCAAAGTTGAAGCCACATTGTGTGGTCAAGGTGCCACAAAATGAGATGCTAAAGGCAGCTTGATGATTGGTTAAATTTGGTATTAATATTCAAGAGAATCTTGGATAATTTATATTGGTTTTGAGTTGTCTAATTCGGCTCTCCAAATGTGATGACTTTCATAATGAAACCGGCCTCAAATAAAGAATCAAGTAAGCTCCCTAAAAGGTTTTTTTGTTGGAGATCAAGTCAACCTACAAAAATTGAAATTATTGAAGTTCTTGTCAAGACGGCCCCGTGGTTTTATGGCCATGGCATCCCCCCCTCTAGAGCCCCCTCGTTCACTAGAAATAAGGGAGCTTAAAACCCTTCAAATGCATCAAATCAAGCTTAACATTGGATTATTCTCTCTGATATTTTAAGGCTTGTGTAGTCACGTTGATCTGTGAATTACATCGAGTTTTTCTAAGATCATTTGGGCTTACTATGTTATCTTTTTGTTGATGATTGCAATGATTGTGTTATCTTTCTGAGGTCATTTTTTAAGGCAGTTTGAAGATTAGTCCAAGGCTACTCTGGCCTTGATCCAAGGGTTTTCTGCTTGTCCTGAAGCAAACTTCGGCATCTTTTTGAGATTCTTTCTGTGGCGATTTTCGACCTATTTCGGACTCCCCTAAACCAAATTTTGGCCTTGTTACACAGATTTTGTCAAAGTTCGAAGAAAGTAGAAGTACCAATTTTTTCAACAAGATCGAATCATCTATCAGCAGTTCATATGTCATTGTAAACCCATTCTGCAAGTTATGTAATGTAAATGATGCTAGTAAGACCGTGAATGTATGTAACAACCTAGGTAAGCCTATTATTTTGGCGAGAGTTTCATCCTAGGAGGTTTTTCGTCTCACTGATTCATTTGTGTTTCTAAACACGGATGGTCGGTAGAGTTTTTCCCTCCAACCTCACCCCAAAGCTAGGGTGGAATTCTTCGTCAAAGTCTTAGATGAGTCCTAGTGTTCTAGTCGAGTCTTATGTAAAAGTGATTGGGAATAATTTAATCTATTTGTCTAAATTATTTTATTACAAATCATGTGGTCTACTAGCTCATATTGTGTCGCTGATTGGGTATTTTTTTGAGGGTCTAAGTCGAACGAGTATTCCCCTTTTGAAGGTTGAAACTGTAAATCTTATGTAAAAAATATTTTAATGCAAGTTCCTTCATAGTTAAAATATTAGAGGGTGGAAAAAATAATTAATCCCCTAATGTGTCAATTAATTAAATTTTCTGGCAAAATTAAATTAAAATCTTAAGCTAGAAATTTAATTAATTAGAGTCAAATTAAAATGTCTTAGGAAAATTAAATTCCCCAAGTGAAAAAATTGCGGGTCTTAAAAGAATTAAATTTTAGAGGTCCTCCACCAAGGGAATATATTGGATATTTCAAGAAATATTGGACCCTTGAGCCTTGGTGGTTAAATCAAAGTCAATTTTTTGAGGAAAATAGCTCAAAATAATTAATTTTAAGCTAATTAAATGATAAATTCGAAAACTCCTCAAAAATAAAAAATAAAATCAACGGCTAAGATTAAAAGATAATCAAGTATTTTTCGACTGCCAAGATTAGTTTTACAAGGATCTAGAAAACTAGCCGTTATTTTTCACTTGGAGGATTTATTTATAAATTAGAAAGTCATTTGAGTCTCTAGCCATCTGATTTTTGGCTAAGAAATTGTTGTTGAAGCATTTGTGTAAACTATTGTCCCATTGGGAACTATTTTTTCTATCATAATAAAGACTTTGGGGTGCAACTCGAGATGTCCATGTTCATTGATTTGTGGTATGTAGTATGTACTGACTATGGGTTTTCCTGTGTTGCGCTGATAAATGGTAAGATCTGTTTTTCATTAGATGGAGATAAAATCATTTTATTTGATTCGCCATATGATTAATAGATTGTCTTAAGATAAATACATAGTGTTTGCAGGTACTTCAGTCCTTGGTATCCAAGTTCACAAACTGTGGACAGCGATTCAACTTTGCTTGGATCTTGAATATTTATGTGGTGGATTAAATCTTCGCTAAGGCTATAGTGTGCATGGGGTTTCTAAAGCGTTTTTAGCCATTTATCAAAGAAAATAGCCATAAAAATTTTATTTCTCAAAAAAATAAATTTTCAAAACCCTTGTTTATTTGTATATTTATAAAATAATTTTGTAAATAAATTTGTAAATTATTTTTTGTTAATAGGGTTTTGGGATTTTTAGAATTTTGTATTTGGGGTTTGGGTGTTTTATTTTCAATTTTGCAGGTGAGATCTATTGAAATCAAGAGAAGAGGTTAAAGTAGAGCTAGATCTAGGCCCTTGAAGGTAAGACATAGTCTCTAGAAAGATTTTGCAGCGAAATTCAAATTTAGAGGAGAAAATTTTCTCTAAAGCTAGGGTTTCACCTTTTAGGCCTCGCGAGCCGAGATCCATCCTCCTCTAGCCCAACGTCAGCCTCTAAGCCCCTCGCATCAGCGTAATAACCCCATGCATCAACCTTTTTGGCCTCTTTGAGGCATGTCGTAGCCTCCAAGGGCCTCAGCCCTCCCTTCAAGCCCCTAAACCCTAGTCATCTTACCCTACAAGCCTCAGCATCCAGCCTTTGAGTCCTTATCCCTCCAACGTTGCCCCGTTTTGGCCTTCTCTTGCCATTTTGACCCC
The DNA here is from genome assembly GCA_031772625.1 of Pinus tabuliformis. Classification (NCBI taxonomy): domain Eukaryota; kingdom Viridiplantae; phylum Streptophyta; class Pinopsida; order Pinales; family Pinaceae; genus Pinus; species Pinus tabuliformis. The sequence continues at coordinate 61,902,501 of CM062816.1, forward strand.
TAATCTGCTCTTCTAGCCTCCTTAGCCCTCAATGCTAGTCTTATTGGGCCTAGCGTTGGCCCTCCTTGGCATATTTCACCCTAGTTTGCCCTAATTCCATCTCTGAAATTTTCAAGACTGATTTCTTGATGGTTTTGCAGGAGAAATTTGTTCAAAAGCTTGTGTTTTCAAGTACAAAATCATTAGAGAAATTTTAGGCAACTTGGGCAAGTTTATCTTCAAGGCCTTGGGCCTAGGGTTTGATCTCTAAACCCTCATTTTGCCTTTGTTTTTTTACAATAGTAATAACAATGATATAATAGCCCTAAAATCACATTTGAATTGGTCAAAATCACTTAAAATTGCAAATTTTAAATTTTCCTAGATTTTGGCCATTTGGGCATCTTACATCTAGCCTAGATCTAAAAAATTTGTTTGCTAGAATTTACTGCATAAATTACTAAATCAAGTCTGCAATATTCTTAATCACACATCTAAAGAGGGCTCAAAATTTGATTTTTTTAGTTTTGGTGAATTTTTTCCTATTTTTTAGCATATTGGGCATTGGTTTTAGCATCATTAGCTTGCTGATATGTTGGTTTGTTTACTGTTGTAATAAGTTGTTTCAGATCTGATATATTACTAAATACATCATCATAAAGTGGGCTAAATACATAAATTTACATTTGCTAGCCATTGGAAAATTTTATGCTTTATATGTTGGGTAAATGCTATGATCTAAAGTGACTTCATTGTTGCTGTCATAAGTCTAATAAAGTGCTGAAATTTTCTGAAGTATTACTGCTGATTTGATTTTTGAGATCTAACACTTGCTTGTCTCATTCTAAGTTTACAAAAAAAATCTGAATTTTGCACTAAAAACACTCCTACACTTAAGCTCTAAATCTCTGATCTTGTGATTGGTATAAGTTGCTTTAACACTTGAGATCTAATTGGCATCATTGTGTTTGACATCTAATTGAGGCATTGTTAAGAAATCATTGGATAACTGCTCTAAGTTAGAGATCATAATCTTAAGAGGTTTTAATATCTTGGTTGTCTATCTTAAGCACTTGGCATCTTAAGTTTCATTGGTTAAACACCTTGTGGAATATTGTTGAACATTGGCACTTGTGTCTTTAAGCACCTATTGTGTCTTAAGATTGTTATCTAATCATTGTTAGGTACTCTTGCTATACGGTAATTTACACTAAGTACTTAAATAACATAAACTAATCTTAACTCAAGAAAAATTTCACTCATAATCGTTACACAAGCATCCTAGGACTTTGTTTGCATTAATAATTTTACCTACAAGCGTTAGCTTGGTTGATAGATTCCTAGGGCAACCCTTTTCCAATCATCTTGAGGGATTCAACTCTTCTTAGTGGTTAACACAGTGACCTTGCAGTCGTCAGAGCCACAATTTCTGCACTGTCGGAGGCACTGGGTGGGTGGAACATAGGGGGAGGTATCGTTAATTAGTCCACTACTTGCTTTCCGTTGGCTTCCATTTCACAACCCACTCTGATGACTATTTCTCAAAACAGTTAAGGGGGAGGTTCAACTTAAACTAGGCATTTAAATTAAAAATAAATAACATCCTTGCATCACATCTAACTCGTAGGAATTGCATATCCTATAAGATAGTCTATCATTTTAAACAGCGGGTCTCCATCCAGTTACTTGGTTTCAATTTATAATAAGCAAAAAGTGTGACTCCATAAGGCACTGGTCTCATCTTAAAATCTAATCTAATCATTAATCTTGCTAAATTCTACCGAGTAGCTAGGCCACTCATTCGTGTCTCCCAAGCAAGTCGGTTCCCAACTTGTTTTCCTTCACCTCTTTCCATAGGGACTATCCCCCATAGCCTGTTGTTGGGAGACAGCTAGAACAGAATGGGCGAGGATCAGAGTGACAGCACCCGCCCTTAGCGGTTGTCGCGGTGCCTATACAATCCAGGCGACAACAATTTTTGACACCGTTGTCAGGGACCAATTTATTGGACCTTGGTGTTTACGACAATTTCCCAATCTTTCCATCTTTCGTCATTCATTCACCCGTTAAGTAACACAACATTTTTTGGAGCTTATCTTTCACCATTCTTCATCTTCTCATCACCTTATCTTTTGTTCTCTCACTAATCTTCTCACCTTGTGCATTCACACCATTATCACCTGGACATTTAGGTTGGTTTCCTGTTTGGGTGGCGATTCCACTTTCTCATCCATTCACAAGAATGTACTCTAGAAGAAATCCTAGTAGCTTGGTTAACCCCGCTCCCAACCCTGAAGAGGTTCTAAGAGCCCGGTTAAAAAAATTACAATCTAGAGATCGTTTAAATTTTCTCGAACAGGAAGCTCTCCTCGATCTTCATTTGCTTTTCATCAACCATGCTATAAATCAAGACATCATGGGTGACTTCTACGGGCCTTACAACTTCACCAACATTCGGGGATATCCACATGATTTGTCGAATGAATCCACTATGAGCGAGTTGTTGCTTTTCCAAGGAAACAATGTTATAAATGTTGAAAGTCACATTCAGAAGTTCAACTGCTTTTGTCCAGAGATACGCTCATGCTACTGATTATAATCACGAGGATGTTCGAATGAAATTATTTGTGCTTTCTCTAGAAGATGATGCTCTGGATTGGTTCCAAGATAAAGTTGACAATGCCTTCGATTCTTTGAGATCTCTTCTTAATGCATTCAGAGACAAGTATGGAGATAAGAGGGAAGGGAAATATTTGGTTAAGGAATTCAACACTATCAAGAAAAAGGAAAATGAAACAGTTGAAGAATTTAACCAAAGATTTAATAAATTATTAAGGGATATGACTCAAGATTACAAGCCTCCTGACAAGACAATTCTGGAACAATATCTTGAGGCCTATCCTGCAGAGACGCAGTATGAGATAAGACGTGCTCATCCCAACACTTTAGCTATTGCCCAAAGCACAGCTGAGGAATTAGAAAAGGATAAGAAGGCCTTAGGAAAGTCAGAAATCCCTGGTTTTGAAAGAGTCCAAATCAAGTCTAGGGGAAGAAGTCAAAGAAGAAGAATATGAGACAGTTAAAGAATTGACCCGATTAGTGAAAGAAATGAACATTGAGCATACCAAACAAATGAGTGACATGCGGTCCAAAATGATTCAGATGCTAAACATACAGCCTAGAGGTGATAATTACCCATGGCCAAGAAGGAATCCTCCTGTTGAGCAAAGGCCTCCTGATCCTCAAATTAATATGTTCGGAAAAGAGTTTCATTTGCCTTTAGAAGATTGGATGGAAGTTATTGAAAATAGTTGTGATGTTGAAACTCTTAACTTAGGCAATATTGAGAATGAAAATGAAGATTGGCTTGAGGAGTCATCTATCCAAGACATGAGAAAATCGATCTCTGATTTTCTTAAAGCTAATCCTAGTTTCAAATTAGGAGAATGGATCAGCCAAATAAAAATATGTGTGCCTATCACTTAGATGATCAAAAGACCAATTCAGAATAATGTGGTCACAGAGGAAGTCAAGGCTCCTCCAGAAGAAACTCCTAGAGATGAGAACCAAGCTCCCCCTTGCTCTGTTCCATGTGATGATTATGCTCAAAAGTCGAGAACCAAGGTGTGAGACCGGGAGGCTGAGAGCAGTGACTCCAGGCAGCAAATCGATCAGTTGGCTGGGTGACGCAGTGTCTAGAGGGGTTGACGCAGGGACTGCGTGAGGATTGCGCAAAGGCAGTGCAAGGCCTGCCAGAGGCACTTCATCCAGTGTCCAGATCAGCTAGGATTTTTCTTAGTGATTGTGTGAGATAATCTCACAAATCTTTCTACCAATATTTCTCTCTCTGTAACTGAATAACCCGAGAGGTATTCAGAGATGTATTCAGAATTTGCTACTACTTAATAATAATAAACCCTCGAATCTGCTGCATCGGTTTTCCCGCATTGGGTTTTTCCAGGGACATTTGTCCAAAAATAACAGTGTTATTTGTGTTGTATTTTCTTTCTTGCTCAGTTTCTTGTTTCCGCATAATATTTATTTAAGTGAAGGTTGCAATGTATATGTTTCGATATTTGCCGTAGGAAACTACAAATAATTTGGTTGATTAATTTAACAAATAGAAGAAACATTATCAGTTGCTGCAGTAGGGATTCCAGTTGAGGAATTTTCACATATTATTGAAAGGAAGAATTATCTTGACTGGGTTTTCCCCTCGAGGGGGGTTTGCCTTGGCATAGTGCCTATATCTTGTGTCTCTTGTTTTGTAATCTTCATACACATAATATGGTAATTGCTTGATAAAAGATAAGATAATAAAGAAGTCAAAGAAGCCAACACACTCACAAGTAATTATCAAGAAAGGAGATTCAAACCCTAATATAACTACTTTGATTTTCCAACAAGAATATCTATTAGATGACTTATCCCTTGTGGTGAAATTCCACTAAAGAATAGGAGGTGGAGTGCTAAGGTGACAGTGGTCTCCACCCCATTGTTGCTAGAAATATTGAGAGGGGGGGTGAATCAGTATTCCTTAGCAATTAGCACTTTTAAATCTTTTCAGAGCATTAGTTAATCTTCAATTATTATTAATGTTTATGCAGTAATAATAGTAAATAAAAGAACACAATAGGAACAAAAAAATTTGGTGGAAAACCCCCTCTGGGTCAAAAACCACCGAACGCTTTTCTAAAAAATTCTTTAATCTTCAATCCCAAACTAAAATGAAAGCAACAACTTCCTAGAATTCTAGAAAAGAATTCTTCTCCAGCTCCCACTGGAAGGACGCCCCAATGCCCTGGTTTCTTCGGTAATCAATTGAATGGATGCCCCAACACCCTAGCAAGCCACAACTCACCCTAGCACCACCCTACCACCCTGAAGTGTTCACAGACCCCAACCTGTAGGCGACTTCATACACCTACCTAGCACCTCCCTGCCACCATATAATGACTGAAATAAGACAAGACTGTGGATTCCCAAACCAGGGACAATAATCCACGATACAATAAGATGTACAATGATTTCCATGTACTTTACCAAATACCCAATCACTATATGACCTACAACCCAACCATGACATCATCCCAATAGTGACTCCTATACCTCCCAACACTGCCTCTTCGACTCTAGGCAGAATGACTCTTTCACAAATGACTCTTTTACAATCTTTACAATGATGACTCTTTTACAAATGACTCTTTTACAATTTTACAATGATGACTCTTTTACAAATGACTCTTTTACAACTTTACAATAATGACTCTTGGCCTTAACAATACTTCACAATATCTGAATGGTTGTCATATCTTCAAGGATGTCCCGCTACAATGCTTCCTTTGATTTGATACTTCTGCTCTTGAATTCTTGCTTGATGTTGTACTTGAATATTCTTCTACTTGCATGCAAAATTTGCCCGGCGAAACCAATCCCAAAACAAAACAAAATACCCTTCAACTTACCTCTGCCTGCAAAACACATGTAAGTGCATAATAATGAATAAATACAAATTAAAAATTACAATGCATACCTGAAGTGTGCTTGTCAATTTTGTTGTTGACTTGCTGCAGCAGTAGACAAAGACTCCCACTCTTGATATAGGTCTGGACTCTATGCAAGACTATATCCAAAACTAACCTAAAGATATATACAATAAAAATTGATGACAGACCCTAGACTTGTGATGGACCAAGTTCTAAGTACAACAACAGAGACCATTCTATCAACTATGACAAGACAAGTAACATGAACTTACAACATCATATAGATTTAGCAAACTTGGTGTAGCATCAAGAATATGTAGCATAAAATGTGTAGTATCAAGAATAGGACATCCGAAAAACTAATTATGACATATAGAGACATAGAGATATAACCAAGACATTGTATATACTTATGTTGTCCTGCAAAAACATATGTCAGAGATGATACTCAAATTCAAATGTAAACACTAATCATACATACCTTGCTGTAGGAGACTTACCCTTGACTGTTGATGTGTGGTCCTTACTACAGTCATCCTTGAATGCATGTTTTTTTTGCCTTCTAAGAGCTCGATATTGAATCTGTTGTATCTATGTAATTTCGGATCTCCAGGGTCTGAAATTTCGTCCTATGATAGCCCTCTGAGTTCTCTTTCCAACCCCACAGGTCTGATCAAGATTGGATTCTTCAAGAAAGAGTTATGCCCAATCTCCCACGATGACTTGATTATAGCCTAGTTCAATAGAGCGAACTTGTACAAAGTGCCACGTGTCACTGTTGCAACCTTCGGCCCTGAAAACAATATCCAACAAACTACAGTCCGTCCTCTTTCTGTCACTATTTACGAAATTGGAATCCAATGCTCAGAGAAAAAGTTATGACGATTTTCCCAATGTCACCTGTTTGACATGGAATTCGGGAGCCTACAAAAACCCTAACTTCCTCAGATCATATCTCCAAAAATATAGCAAACCAAGATCTGAAATTCAGTCACGAGGTTCATCAAGATTTCGGCTCAAATTGGTTTTAATTTTAGCTTCTGAAGCTTCACAGAAAAAAGTTATAGCGAAAATTCCACGATGACCTGTTTGAAGCCACAAAATCCCTACTAGAGGAGGATATGAGGGTCACTATTTATATGAAAGTCTTGAGTTGAAAGGGTCCTCAACAAGTGAACGTTGGAGGGATTTTAGGAAAAAAAACATTATTAATTATTTACTATTCAATGACCACAACCAATTATGAGTGCCATGCCACAACCCCGTAGGGTTTTAGCCCACTAACTGTGGTTACTAACTTCAAACACGAATATCTCTCAAACTGTGAAGAACTACGTGGCGTGCCATATATCAACAGAAACATATCGATGAGTAGAATCCATCTAGAATATCCTTGACTCATAATAGAGTATGTTGTCAAGTCAAAATGCCCATGCAAGATCTGGGTAGCCCGTGGTGCTGCTTGGGTTGACATCAATGACAACCACTGATCAACAATTGTTGTATCTTAGTCTACACCTTGTCTTGTGAGGACTCCCACAAGACTTGCTAGAGTTTGAGGCAACACATCCAAGGCAAAATATGTTACCCTTCCTGAAGATCACATGGATGAAGTTAGGAGGTGACGTATAGAGACTGAAATGTTGAAGAACCTTTCACCAAATCAGAAAAGCTATCACATTAGCCTAGAAAACTTACAGCCACAGAAATCAGTTAGTCAATCAAGAAATTAGCAAGGCTTTCCTGCAGAATTTTGGCTTAAAGAGAAGATTTCTTAATGCAAGCAATCTGGTTAAAAGGAGATCTCATCTGTTAATCTAAAGATGATCTGAGGTTGTCATTGATGTCAACCCAAGCAGCACCAAGGATGACCCTGAACTTCCATGGCACATTGGGCATCATCATTCATGGTTTCTCGTCTCATAACCATTATAGGAATACTCTACTCAAAAATATCTTTCTATCAGTATATAGCTCTCGTAATTCCTCACGGTTTGTAAGTTATTCAAGATTGAAGTTAGTAACCCCAATTAGTGGGCTAAAACCCCATGGGGTTGTGGCATGGCATTTATCATTGATTTTGGTCATTGAATAGTCAATAATTAATAAATTTTTAAGCTCCTAAAATCCCTCCAACATTATCTATAGAAACCCCTCTCAACTCTATAAAAAGAAATCTCATATATCCTCCAAAAGGAACGATCGTAGCATTTTCGCTATAACTTTATGTCTGCGAAGTCTTAGATGCCGAAATTAAAACCCATTTGAGCCGAAATCTTGATAAATGTCGTGACCGAATTTCAGATCTTGGTTCGCTATATTTTCAGAGATATGATTTGTGGAAGTTAAGGTTTTTGCAAGCTTCTGAATTTCATCTCAAAGAGGTGACCTTGGGAAAATCGTCATAACTCTCTCTTTGAGAAGCGGATTGGAATTCTATAAAAAGTGGCGGATAGTGCACGGACTGTAGTTTTCTGTGTATCAATTTCAGAGCCGAAGGAGGAAACAGTGACACGTGGCACGTCGTACAATTTCTCTCTACTGAACTAGTCCATAATTAGGTCATTGTGAGAGATTGGGCATAACTTTGCCTTGAAGAATCCAAATTGGGTCAGACATATTGGGGATCTGAAATCACAGAGATACATCAGATTCAATATCGTGCTCCTAGAAGGCAAGAAAAAAAACTAGATCAAGTGCTGTCAAGGGGTGCAAAGGACCAGACTTTCTAGGGCAGCAAAGAGCAAGGTGCAACAAAATGATGCAGCAGAGGTAAGCTCCAGGTAAGTATCTTCTGTATATGCATGTTCATCTCTTAATTTCATTAGGTTCTTTGTATTCTAATTTGTTGTTTTTGTTTAGCACTGACATATGCTCTACAGGATGAGGTAAGTTTTGCTATTATCATGTCATGGGTATTTCCTTGAAGACTTTTTGTAGGTATCATAAATTCATCAAGAGAAGACTCAATGCATAATCTAATGTTTTGAAAAGTGAGAAAGGGTAGCATGATAAGAGCAGCAATCAAGGTGCAGAATAACAGCAAGAAGTTCACCACATGAAGTCTTCAAGTGGGTAGCACTGCATACAGTCATTGTAAGAGTATCATTGTAGAGAGTCAAAAGTTGTACAAGTGTCTATCTGCCAAGAGTTGAAGACGCAGTGTAGGGAGGTCTAGGATCATCATTAAGTGGTTGTGTCATAGTTGGGGTTATGGTCTAGTGTGTCTTCTTCTTCTACATCATTCTATATCATTGTAAAGTGGACCATTTTCCCTGGTATGGGAGTCCATTCTTCTTTTATTCTTCTATAGGGTGGTAGGGTGGTGCTAGGCTGGTGCATGAAGTCACCAATAGGTTCAAGCCTGTGAAAACTTCAGGGTGGTAGGGTGGTGCTAGGGTGTGTTGTCGCGCAGATTGACACGACAACGCTCAGACCGGGGGCTGTCACTCTGATCCCCGATCCCTCCCTTTAAGCCTGTCTCCCGCGGCTAAGGGGGGTAGACCCTGTGAGATGATGAGACCAACTAGTCGACAGTTGGTCTCATCATCTCACAGGGACTACCCCCCTTAGCCGCGGGAGACAGGCTTAAACGGAGGGATCGGGGATCAGAGTGACAGCGCCCGGTCTGAGCGTTGTCGTGTCAATCTGCGCGACAACAGGGTGAATTGTAGCTCATTGGATGTTGGGGCATCCGTTCAGTTGACTACTGAAAAATCTTGGGCGTTGGAGCGTCCATCCAATGGGAGTTGGAGAAGAATGTTTTTCTAGATTCTAGGAAGTTGGAGCTTTCTTTTCAATTGGAGTTGAAGATTAAAGAATTATTAGAAAAGCGTTCAGGTGGTTTTTGTCCCGGAGGAGGTTTCCACCTTAAAAACTGTGCATTTGTGTTCCTTTTGTTTACTGCTATCATTGTACAAACACTGATAATAATTGAATATTAACTAATGCTATGAAAGATTAATAAAATACTAATTGAAAGGAATACTGATTCACCCCCCCCCCCAGTGTTTCCAACACCCATCCAGCAACAAGAGTTGTTACAAATCAGTCAAATCCGCAGTTAAATATGCCATTTCAGCGAAATGAAGGTATGCAGAATGTTGAGTTATTCAGTTTAAACTTTAGATTTGGCAAATGAATCGTCAAAAGTTAAAATCTAGCTACCTTGGTATAACTAATGAAAAATTTAAACTGAAAGGGAAAACTTAAGAAGTTCTTGAGTCTTGAAAATGTTAATGTTCAGAAAGAAAGTGTCGTGGTGCACCAAGGCATGAACCAAGGAGGGAGAAATGGTAACCACTCACCCTTTATGTCTGTTGTTGCATAATTGTACGCTTGACTCAAGGACATCCAGCAATGTAATGTCCCTAAAAGTCATGACCCATCTAGGACTTCAAATCACAAGACCCTACAGGAATGTGTGTGCCATGGATTCGAGGGAAATCAAAGTGCATAGATTGATCAAAGACATGCAGGTTAGACTTGCTCAGTAGCCAGATACCAGCATTTTAATGAATGCGGTGGTAGTGGTTGTTGATGTATCAAATGCTTGGGGTATGTTGCTGTCAAGAAAATGGGCAGCAAACTTAGGACAAAGTATTCAGCTGGATTTATCATATGCCACTATACCTACTAAAGACAACATATGTCAAGCCATACAGAGAGCAGATGATGAGGTATCATGTTGAAGACTCAAAGGATCCCATGTTGAAGAAGACTTCAGGAGTAATGCTATCATGGCTCAATCTTCAACCCCAGACTTCAGTAGCAAGCCTAATGGAGCTATTTGGGAGATGCATTTTGACAAAGCTAAGTCAAGAACAGGGGCAGGAGCCAGCATCACCTTCACATCACCAAAAGGTGAAGCCTTCGCATTTTCTAATAGGTTAGAGTTTGATCGTACTAACAGTGTTGTCAAGTGTGTGTCATTATTAATAATTATTGGGATTGGAATTAGTGAGAGATACAAGTGTGAACATACTAAAAGTTGTTCAAAATTTTGACTTAATAGTGCAGCAAGTAAAAAATCAGTTTACAGCAAAAAGATGACAGGATAAAAAGGTAAAGAAATGTTGCATAGATTACTGTTGAGATGTTTGATGCCTTTTCCATTGCCATTGTCCAAAGGAAAATGACTGTGCAGGCTGATGTGATGGTTGTGGCAGCAGAAACTCTCCAACCTTGTGACAAGATGTTACAAGGCAAGTGTAAAATAGAAGTTGTCTTAACACCTTGAGTCCCCGACAATTTTGACCACTAGCAGGTGTTTCATGATGATGCACAGATTTGAGATTTATGGCTAACCTGCAGAATTTCTCTTCTTGTCATATCAACTAGCAATGGGAAGGTAACACACTCTTGGGGCAGCCAATCATGCAGCTGAGGGAAAATAGCTTCCCAAGGGTATCACTCCATTGGAGAAGATTTTTGATATGCATGGCAGATTCAAGAAGCCTAATTTATCAAGCAAAGCTGAAGGCAGCATTCAGAGCAACATTGGTTTAGAAGAAAGTCCAAAGGTCTTCCGACTTGGGAGGCATTGTAGTGCCAAAGAGAAAAGAGAAATTGAAGCCCTCATCAGAGAATACAAGGATATATTTGCTTGGATTTACGATGATCTCAAATATTAGAAAGGAGAAATCATCAACACGCTATTCCAGTGAAGGAGAGAGCTAAGCCTTTTGAGACAAAAACATAGGCCTACAAATCAGAAGCTAGCTCCAATTATATAAAGTGAACTACAGAGGAAGTTAGAGGCTAAGATCATTATTCCCACAAGGTATTCATCATGGGTAATAATTTGGGGCCAGAAAAAAGAATGGTGAAATCAGGTGTGTGTGTGTGTTGACTTCAGAAAATTGAATCAATTGTCTCTCAAACACAACTACCCACTGCCAAACATGGACCATTTGCTGCAAAAAGTCATGGGGAAACTGTCATGTCTACCTTGGATTCATTTTGAGGATATAATCAGGTTCTGGTAGAACAGGAAATTCAACATAAGACTGCTTTCACTACACCATGGAAAACCTTCATGCACTTGAGGATGACATTCAGATTGTTGAACATTGGTTCTACATTTGAAAGAGGTATGGATTATGCATTGAAGGACATCATCGACAAGATTATTGTCATTTATCAAGAAACCTGACAATTTTCTCTAAATATAGGAATGCACATGTCTGGCATCTCAAGCAGGTGTTATGGAAGATGTAGATAATTTGTGATCTCACTTAATCCAAAGAAATCAGTTTTTGGTCTGAATGAAGTAAAACTCTTGGGCCATACTGCATCCAAAGATGGTGTGAGGAGTTATCCAACAAGGGTGGAAGGTATTCAGCATCTAACCTTGCCACCCAATAAGATGGAAATTCAATCATTCCTTGGTAAAATCAACTTCATTAAGAGGTTCATACCAAAATTGCTGAAATTACCAAACCCATTTCAGCCATGTTGAAGAAAGATCAAGAGGTCAAATAGAATAAAGAAACCAAGCAGGCTTTTCAAGAAATTACGGAGAGGAAATGTATTCAGCAACAGCATTGATAAGTCCTAAATATGCTTTTAGATTTTCTCTTTTGTGGAATTTATCATGCCCTAGCCAGTGTTAGCTTTTGTAGCATCGGATGTGTTCTAGCCTTGAAATTTTGTAGAGAGGCTAGAATGCATGATATCTCCAAAACCCAGAAATCGTTTCTGGTAATTCCGCCTAGAAATGTCTTAATTAGATTATTAGCTAGTTTTTAAATATTTCCTAAGTCTAAACTTAGGGAATATGACTAATTAATCAGAATTAATTAAGTCAAAGTGTGAATGTTCTAGAAACTCAAATGGATCGACTTCAAGTTAATCCTAGCTATCGATTAAGATCTAATCTTGGTCGTTGAAGTCTCAACAGAGGATTATAAGAAGAAGTCGATGGGGCTTGGAGAAATTACTTGAGCAGTTCGATTTCATGAGCAGATCGATTTTCAGAGTAGCAGCAATCAGTTGCCGGAGAGAGAGCCAGTGAGATCCAAGCAGTGAGAGAGGGGCAGGGACAGTGAAGGAGTCAAGTTGATTTCGGTAAAAATTAAAATCAACTTCATTAAGAGGTTCATACCAAAATTGCTAAAATTACCAAACCCATTTCAGCCATGTTGAAGAAAGATCAAGAGGTCAAATAGAATAAAGAAACCACGCAAGCTTTTCAAGAAATTACGGAGAGGAAATGTCTTCAGCAACCGTCTTGATGAGTCCTAAATATGCTTTTAAATTTTCTCTTTTGTGAAATTTATCATGCCCTAGTCAGTGCTAGTATTTGTAGCATCGGATGTGTTCTAACCTTGACATTTTGTGGAGAGGCTAGAATGCATGAGATCTCCAAAACCCAGAAATCGTTTCTGGAAATTCCGCCTAGAAATGTCTTAATTAGATTATTAGTCAGTTTTTAAATATTTTCTAAGTCTAAAGTTAGGGAATATGACTAATTAATCACAGTTAATTAAGTTATGGTGTGAATGTTTTAGAAACTCAGACGGATCGACTTCAAGTTAATCCTAGCCATCGATTAAGATCTAATCTTGGTCGTTGAAGTCTCAACAGAGGATTATAGAAAGAAGTCGATGGGGCTTGGAGAAATTACTTGAGCAGTTCGATTTCATGAACAGATCGATTTCCAGAGTAACAACAATCAATTGTCGGAGAGAGAGCCAGTGAGATCGAAGCAGTGAGAGAGGGGCAGGGACAGTGAAGCCGGAGGAAGGATTCCAGTTCCGGTGAGTGCATTTGCAGAGAGGCAAGTGAGCCACAGTGAGGCTAACGCAGAGCAGCGCAGTAGCCTCTAGAGGCAATTTCGAAACTGCTGGGGAAAAGCAGAGTTTCAGTGCCAGAAGCTGGGCAGAGGTTCTGAAGGCCAGGAGAGACATTTTCCCAGATAGCAACAGACCAAACAGCTTGAGGAGAAGCTAGTTCGAACTGAGTGCAGAAGTGACTGCGCTAGGGTGACACAGTAGCTGCGCAAAGCCAATTTGGACGGCTCAATTTGAGTTGACGTCAGAGCCCGGATTTGCCTGTGGAGTGAGGAAATTCCTCACTAGATTTTTCTTTCCAATTTCGGCATCCAGTTGTACTCAGATTATTTCGTTGTTGCATAATAATAAAACCCTCAACTGCTGCACCGGTTTTCCCAAGTTGGTTTTTCCAGGGACATTGGTCCAAATATAACTGTGTCATTTTATGTGTGTGCTAGTATTTCTTCCAGCGTTTATTTCTTCCACAGTTTATTTGTGTAGGTTGCAGTGTGATTGATTCAGTGTTTGTTGTAGCAAACAGTAAATAAATTGTTAAAAATTAATTTAACAATTAGGAGAATTATTTCCAATTGCTGCAATAGGATTCGGGTTTCCGAATTTTCACATGGTATCAGAGCACAGATGATCATCCAGAGAGCTCAGTAGCGAAGGAAGGGGTAGTTTCGTTGTTCATTGAGGGGTAGCAGATCGAAACCCCAGAGGCAGTGCATTCACCTTGGCCAAGAGGTCGAATTCTTGAGGAAAATCGATTTTTCTGAGAGAGGAACAAAAAATTCAATCTCTCTAGATCGAGGGATTCCAAAGGCAAAGGGAGCAGCCAATATTTTTCCCAGAGCAGATCTCTAGCTCGACACAATAGTTTTGCAGCAGTTTGCTAGAGCAGAACTAGCATCAGGTGGAAGAATAGCACACAATGAAAGAAAATTTTCCTCAGGAAACTTCTAATCTCAAGAAGTTTGATTTCCCTTGCAAATCAGCAGTCATTATGAGCATAGTTTCTCACTCCATAAGGGAGTGTGAATAGCCTAGCAACAGTTGAGCAGAAGGGAAGAGGAGATTTTCAACATTGTTTGAGATGGCCACTGCTGGACTTCAAGATCAGGACAAGTTGGATGGTGCTTCCAACTATGTCATCTGGAAGGCAAGGATGTCCTTCCTTCTGGATGAATATGGCCTGAAGACATTCATAGATGTAGTGGTAGTTATCCCCACAGATGCAGATCAGTTGAAGGAGTACAAAAAGGAGATGGCACGGGTGAAGAGGTTGATCCTTGATGGTGTTTGAGATCACATTGTTTCACACATAGCTAGCAAAGGGACTGCTAGAGAAATGTGGGAGACTCTCACCACGTTGTACCAGGGCACTTCCGAGCAGCGGAAGATGTACTTAGAGGAGAAGCTGAGATGCACCAGGATGCAGAAGGGGGAAGGCATAGACCCCTTCCTCACCAGGATTCAGGAGATCTGGGACCAGCTTGCAGTTGTTGGGGCAGCACCTCAACCCACAGAGCTAGTGCGATTGGCACTAAATAGTGTCTCCGAGGAGTGGCAGGTATTCGTCCAAAGTATTTTGGGCAGAGATACCTTGCCAAGGTGGGACAGGATGTGGACTGATTTGCAGTGGGAGGAGTTGAGACAAGAGCTAGTGAAGAGCTCCATTACTGGCAGTAGCAGTAGATCGAAGTAGGTGAAGGAGGAGGAGAATTTGGCCCTCGCATCGAAGGGTCCCAGTCAGGGACAGAGGGAGCAGCAAAAGAAGAAGAAGGATCTGTCAAAGATCAAGTGTTTCAGATGTGGTGAGCTTGGTCACTAAAACGCCCAGTGTCCTCTCAGGAAGAAAGACAAAGAGGAGAGGTTGGACCAGCAGACAGCATCAACGGAGATCAATAATAGGTTGTCCTCCAGGCTGGAGGAAGACTTCGCCATGTTTACTGACATACCCCCAGGATTTAAGTGGGGTGATTTGGTGTTATAGCCCCAGGGTGCTACAGATGGGCAGGATTCTTGAGGAGGTCCACCTCATGGATCAATACCTTTCTACGAGGGTCCACAATATTCAATAGCAGGATGGGTCAGTGACAATTGATGCAATCAGATGCCAGAGTGACAAATGCAGATACTAGTAGCAGTCAGATGTTGGGGAGCGCAGTGCAAAGTTGGAAGCAGTGGATTTAGCAAAGTGCAGAGTCAGCAGCAGCGCAGATTCCTCAGTGGCAGTGCAGATACTAGCAACAAATAGAGACTCGGGAGACAGATGCATCATACTGATCATAGATGATTCAGTATTTAGGATGCTTCTCAGTTGCAGTTGTTGCAGTTGCAACAGCAACAGATGAAGAGAGAGTTGCAATGCAGATGCAGTGTTGGCAGTAGTTCAACAGGGTCAGTAGCAGCACAGATGCAACTCATATCAGAGTTGCGCAGTAGTTGGTGGGTAGCAGCAGCCAGAGATCAGCAACGTGATAGGAGATGATGCAGAGAGAGGGTGTTGCTACAGGAAGAAGCAACTCTAGAACACATTTCTTGCTAAAAGGGAGTGTTAGTTTTTGTAGCATTGGATGTGTTCTAGCCTTGAAATTTTGTGGAGAGGTTAGAATGCATGAGATCTCCAAAACCCATAAATCGTTTCTAGAAATTCCGCCTAGAAATGACTTAATTAGATTATTAGTCAGTTTTTAAATATTTCCTAAGTCTAAACTTAGGGAATATGACTAATTAATCAAAATTAATTAAGTTAAGGTGTGAATGTTCTAGAAACTCACACGGATCGACTTCAAGTTAATCCTAGCCATCGATTAAAATCTAATCTTGGCCGTTGAAGTCTCAACAGAGGATTATAAGAAGAAGTCGATGGGGCTTGGAGAAATTACTTGAGTAGTTCGATTTCATGAGCAGATCGATTTCCAGAGTAGCAGAAATCAGTTGCCGAATAGAGAGCCAGTGAGATCCAAGCAATGAGAGAGGGGCAGGGACAGTGAAGTCGGAGGAAGAATTCCAATTCCAGTGGGTGCATTTGTAGAGAGGCAAGTGAGCCATAGTGAGGGCTAACGCAGAGCAGCGCAGTAGCGTCTAGAGGCAATTTCAAAACTGTTGGGGAAAAGCAGAGTTTCCAGAAGCTAGGCAGAGGTTCCGGAGGCCAGGAGAGACATTTTCCCAGACAACAGCAGACCAAACGGCTTGAGGAGAAGCTGGTTCGAGCTAAGTGCAAAAGTGACTGTGCTAGGGTGACACAGTAGCTACGCAGACCCAGTTTGGACAGCTCAATTTGAGTTGAGGTTAGAGCCCGGATTTGCCTATGGAGTGAGGAAATTCCTCACTAAATTTTTCTTGCCAGTTTTGGCATCTAGTTGTACTCAGATTATTTCACTGCTGCATAATAATAAAACCCTCAACTACTGCATTGGTTTTCCCAAGTTGGGTTTTTCCGGGGACATTGGTCCAAAAATAACTGTGTCATTTTATGTGTGTGTGCTAGTATTTCTTCCAGCGTTTATTTCTTCTGCAGTTTATTTGTGTAGGTTTCAGTGTGATTGATTCAGTATTTGTTGTAGCAAACAGTAAATAAATTGTTAAAAAATAATTTAACAATTAGGAGAATTATTTCCAGTTGTTACAATAGGATTCGGGTTTCCGAATTTTCACAGTCAGTTCCCTAGGGACAGACAGATAATTGAGGTTAGCTGCAACAAAATATTGCCTAATGCATATAGGATTAGGATGGAAGAATCTAGATGGTATAATGATAATCCTCAAGATATATGTATCCTCTGGAAGTACAAAAAAAAGATAGAAATGCACAGTCGGTTCTATGGTGGACACTATTTAGCAAAGATGACTCTGCACAAATTTTGAGAGCATGTTACTATTCACCTACTATATTTTCTGATATGCATACATTTGTGAGATCACGTCAGTCTTGTCAACAATTTACAAGAAAACAGAAGGTGGCAACCTTGTCGTTGTAGCCTATGTTGGTTGAAGCACCTTTCCAACAATGGGGGTTGGAATTTATTGATAAATTCCATGAGAATTCAAGTAATAAGTGTAAATGAGCCACTGATTATTTCTCCAGGTGGGTTGAAGAATCCCCTACAAAGAAGGCAACCAACAAAATGATAATTGACTTCATAAAAGAAAAGATCATCACAAGACTTGGAGTTCCTACTAAAATCACTACAGACAATGCCAAAGCATTCATATCCATTAAATTGGTGAGGATTTGTTTGAATTATGGAAAATTCTCCCACTCATCAAATTATTATCCCCAAGGGAATAGCTTAGCCAAATGTAGCAACAAGAACCTGATTAAGATTGTAAAGAAGACCCTCAGAGACAATAAGGAATGTTGGGACAACAAACTTAAGTTTTCCCTTTGGGAAGATTGCACCACCAGGAAAAGAACTACAAGTAAAAATCCTTTTGAGCTAGTCTACGAAATGAAGATGACCCTGCCCATCAATTTGAAGATTCCTCTATACAAATTGTTGCAGTATTTCTCTTTGGATAAAACAACTGGTTGAATTGGATGAGCAAAGGAGGAAGGCTTTTGAAAAACCCACAGATACTCAAGGCAAAATCAAGAAGCATTTTGACAATAAGTCTCAGATGAAGTCATTCAAAGAATGAGACATTTTTTTGATGTGGGATAAGAGGCATGGAAAACCAGTTGATCATGGCAAATTTGTCAGTGAAATGGATGTCAAATGGATTTGACTATGTGTATTTTAGCTGCATGGAGGTTTGTTGATGCTCATACCCTAGCAACTCACTTAAGATACCCAAATGGCAAGGATAATTCACCAATCATCCCTAGAGCTTGAGTAGGTGCATCTGCATTCCATTGCATGCTAATGCTCCCTCTCTAGTACATATATAAAGTCAAGTTTGCAAGGAGAAAGGAAAGTTGGTCCATAACATCATGAAGGTAACCATTTTAAGGATATGTTCTAACTTGTCATCAAGTACCATGGAAATTAGCCCAAGGGGTTAGATCAACTGTTTGATACCAATGTTGCTTGACATTTGGCAAGTTCCATGCCAACAAGTGTCCAGTGCAAATCCCCCTTGGTGAGGTTCACTAGTCTACACCAACAATTTTACTAGGGATGCCATCCATGATTTGGGAAAGCATACCTTGGGTTTTCCCATGAGGTTTTCCTTAGGGAAAAAAGAATATTAATGGAAATTATCAATCAATAGCTTTATTCTCATACCATGTGGGTGCTCTCAAAGTCTCTTATGCCTTTATTCATAAAGGCATTATACCATTTCAAACGTCTTTCAATAGTCTTTAGATGTTAAATTATGGTATGTTCTATGCTTAGAGCAATTTACTTCAATTTCTTCTTATTAGCCCAATGTCAATTCACAGTTTAGCAATCACATTAACATAAATAAATCGACAGAAGACAAGCCAAGACAAGAGACACCAGATGTGGCGGCTGGCCAGGGACAAACCCCAATGTGGAGAAACCCTTTGATCAATTCTTCTATATTCTTCAATAATTCAACAAAGAGAGAGAGATAGTACAACATCACAAATCTGTGATTTTATATCAGCAAGAATATAACAGCAACTAGCAAAGTCAAAGCTAGTCAACGCTGGTCAAATCCATGGTCAAACAGGCCAGCGTTTGGCTGCCCAGAAATGCGGCTAGCCTAGGAGAGGCTGCCCAACCCAAA
Organism: Pinus tabuliformis; assembly: GCA_031772625.1. NCBI lineage: Eukaryota > Viridiplantae > Streptophyta > Pinopsida > Pinales > Pinaceae > Pinus > Pinus tabuliformis. The sequence continues at coordinate 61,921,444 of CM062816.1, forward strand.
AACGCAGTCAAACCTTCCAATATGTTGGTCAACGCATGCATAAACAGATCTGTGTCCTCCACGTTGCTGCCCTAAACCTTATTTGCATCCTCCTTCTTCAGTCACACGTGTGAGAGAGAGTCTCTTCTAATGCATAGGAGAGAGAGAAGATGTGTGGTGAGATAAGTGAAATAATGCAACAAGGTAACTTCCTTTTATATGAATCGTTGAGTTTAAGCTAGGGGTGTGCCACACACTTTATCTTGCTGGCTGACCTTGACAAATTGTCAAGAATTACAAATAAATTCATATCTTCATAAATACATGTCGGAATCGAATGACCGTTAGATCAATCCTGCACCTCTCGATGAGAGGAATCCAAGAAAAATATCAGCTGCCATAAATAAGATGACCCACATGGAGTTTGGCCCTAGTTTCCAATTTTAACACTCCCTCTCAACTAGGGAGAACTCCATCTGCTAATCCATCTATCTGTTGGTACTATCTCTACAATCAAATGCACTGCTCGGCTCTGCTCTGTTGAACTATGAAGAAGAAGAAATGATCGAGGATGTATCATACCATCCTCTACTGACCCGAAGTCAGTCCCAGATAAAAGAGAGTGCTCAATAGCGCTCTTACTGACCCAAAGTCAGTTCCAATTGATCCCAGATCAATGTCATCCTAGCATAGGGAGTACGGTAGATACATGATGCGTCCATCGGTACTACTATGGTCCATATCCTCATTTCCCTACTCATTGGCCAAATGAGAGGTACTTCCCATGAGTCCCAGACTACATGGGTAGGATGCCTCGGCAGGAGAAGGATGAACCACTCATCCTGCCTACAAGTTGCCACGGGGTATCACAGGGGAAGGTTGAACCATTCACCCTGTACACAGTGCACCACTAGGGGAGGGTGAGTCGCCATATGGTCGCTCGTTGCTCCAAGAAGTACCCCAAGCCCCCCGGAGCTCCCAGAGCTCAATGCATGCATCATACAGGACCCTCATAAGAGGGTCTCTCAACGACTCCTAGTCATTCTCGGAAAGTCAAGAATTTGACCTTTCCCAGGGGCTTCGTCAGAATGTCGACGACCTGCTCATCTGTACCGATATGATGGAGCCTTATTGCTCCTCGTTGTACCATATCCCGGATAAAGTGGTACCTGATATCGATATGCTTGGAGCGATCATGAAATACGAGATTCTCGGATAAACGAATCCCACTCTGGTTGTCGCAAAGGATCACGGTAGTATCCAATGTATGTCCAAACAGCTCACTGAAGAGCTTCCTCAACCAGACAGCCTCACAGGAGGCCATACTCGCAGCAATGTATTCTGCCTTAGCGGTGCTCAAAGCCACCGACTTCTGCTTCCTGCTCATCCAGGATATCAAGGCAAAACCCAAAGAGAAACAACACCCAGAAGTGCTCTTTCAGTCCACCACACTGAATGCCCAATTAGCATCGGTATATCCATGTAGCCTCACATCTTTGGCAGTGTATCTCAACCCATCAATGATTGTGCCCCGAAGATATCTCAAAAGATTCTTGGCACCAATCCAATGTGAGTGATGAGGCTCAACAATATATTGGCTCAACGTGTTTACTGCAAAACATATATCCGGACGGGAGTTCACCAAGAACATCAATGCTCCTATGAGTTGACGATAATCAGTAGCATTTCCCAAAGCAAGTCCGGCAGCACTACCGCATAACTTCTTGAAGTTAAGCTCCATCGAGGTAGTCACGGGCTTGCAGTCCACCATACCAAATCTCTCCAATATCTTCACCACGTATTTTCCTTGAGATAGGAAAATCTCTCTTGGCTTCTGCTAGACCTCCAGCCCTAGGAAATAGTGCATCAATCCTAGGTCCTTCATTTCAAATTCGGAAGCCAACTCACTCTTACATTTGTGAATGAGAGGGTCTGCACCTGTTAGAAAGAGGTCGTCAAAATACAGCACCAATATGAGAGGCTTATCATCCTCAACCTTAAAGTAAAGGTTTGGATCGGCTTCACTCCTAGTGAATCCCAACTTCATCAAGTAGCTATCGATCCTCTCATACCAAGCTTGGGGTGCTTGCTTCAGCCCATAAAGGGCTTTCTTCAACCTACATACATGAGATTCCCGATTATGAATCTCAAACCCCTCGGGTTGTTCCACATAGACTTCCTCTTTAATCAAACCATGCAAGAACGCGGTCTTGACATCCATCTGATGTAGGTTCCATCCTTGCGAAGCAACAAGGGCTATGATCGAGCGGATGGTGGTGTATCGGGCAACAGGTGCAAATATCTTGTCATAGTCTATACCTTCCTTTTGAGAGAAGCCTCGAGCAACAAAGTGAGCCTTGTACTTTTCAACACTCCCATCAACTCCATGCTTTATTTTGTAAAGCCATTTTGAGGTCACAATTGTTTTGTCCTGGGGTCTGGGGACCACATCCCAGACATTGTTCTTCGTGATGGACTCGTATTCCTCATTCATAGCATCCTTCCGTACTTGATGCTTCATGGCTTCTTCGAACGATGAAGGCTCATTTTGAATTATGGTACTCATAATGGTCAAGTATCCTTGATACCTAGTCGGCTTCTTACTTTCACAGAAAGTCCCTCTAGGTGCAATGTGACCTTCAACATCATCAAGTGTTCCCCTAAGCCACGAAGGCCTCTTCCTAGAAGAGGAAGGCTCTTGCGGAGGGGGGTCAATAGGATCCATAGGTTCTTCCACATCGGGCATCGTCTCATCTTCCTTCTCATCCGGTTTCTTGGTGTCAGCTTCTTTAGTTTTCCTTAGAATAGGAAGATTGTCAACCTTGCTAAGAGCCATATCTTCATCAAAGGTGACATCATGACTAATCTCGACTTCCCTTTGACCAGCCACATAGATTCTATAGCCCTTATAATTTTCGCTATAGCCCACGAAGATTCCCTTCTTTCCAGATGCACCCAATTTACTCCTTTTCTCTTTCGGCACATGAAAATATACGGGACTTCCAAAAATTCTAAAATGAGAGACATTAGGTTTCTTACCAGTGAACATCTCTTCGGGAGTCTTGGAATCCAATGCTTGATGAGGGCATTGGTTTTGAACATATACGGCGGTATTTGCAGCTTCGGCCCATAGAAACTTTGGAAGCCTTTGATCATGGAGCATAGCACGAACAGCTTCCACAATCGTACGATTCTTCCTTTCCGCCACACCATTCTGCTCAGGAGTGTATGGTGTTGTGGTCTCCCTCTTAATGCCAACCTCTTTGCAAAAGTCATGGAACTCATTGGATTCATACTCGGTCCCATTATCAGTCCTTAAGATCTTGATCTTCTTCTCGGTTTGATTCTTAATCAAGGCTTTGAAGTGACGGAACCAGGAGAACACTTCATCCTTCTTTTTCAATAAGTATATCCAAGTCTTGCGAGAATAGTCATCTGTAAAAGTGAGATAATATAAATATCTCCTAAAGAGTTCACGAGCATCATACCAGATATGTTGGAGTGAACCAACTGCAAAATATCGGAGGCCTTGCTATGGCTTGAGGGGAATGGTCCCCTTTTGAGCTTTCCTTCGGCACATCCCAGACATACACCTTCATGCTCTATTTTGAACTCGGGCATCCCTGTCACCATTTGTCTCACATCGGGTAGAGCCTTGTAATGAAGGTGGGCAAACCTCCGGTGCCATAGTTCAGACTGAAGAGATGTGTCACAAGACATGACTCCCAACGGACTTCCTCCAACTTGATATAAAGAGTCAACTCAAAACCCAAGAGTGAAAGCATCTTTAAAATTCTTTTTCCACACACATACCTTGCCATCGATGAAGGCCACCTTGTAGCCTTTGTCTTCCATTGCCGAAATGGACACCAGGTTCTTCTTGAGATCAGGTACATATAGGACTTCTTGCAAATGAATTGTGTTACCCTGATTTAATTGAAGAGTAACATTCCCTACACCCTTTACAGGATAGGTGGAGTTATCTCCAAGAATAATCTCCAAGTTGGTCTCCTTCTCTATCAGATTAGAGAGAGCTTCCTTGTAACCAGTGAAGTGCCTTGAGGCACCACTATCAATAAGCCAATTGCCCAACGAGTCCGGAGGAGAGGTAGTGGAGAGGGCCGATATCAGATAATATTCATCTTGCTTATTGTTAACAACATTAGATTCATACCTAGAGTTCCTTGCCTTCTTGGAGGGTTGACCACTTCCTTGATTTCCGGCATTCCTCTTTCCTTTGCCATTGAACCTGCCATTCCTTTGATTGTGGTTGGAATTGCCCCGAGAGTGATTTTAATCATCGTCGTGAGATGTTTCCTTCCTATTTGGACACTCCCTCACATAGTGGCCAAATTTATTGCAAGCGAAGCATCTTCCCTTCGGTCCGGCCTTTCCTTTGAATTTAGACCCAGAATTATTTCTCCTTTTAGCAGGAGAGGAGAAAGCAGTGGGGTTGCCTTTGAATGAAGGCATTTCCTGCTTCCATCCTTGTCTCTTCTTGAATGCATCTCGCCATCAATTCCTCAAATCCCGCAATTCGATTATTGTTAAGAAGAGTGGTTATAAATTCATACCATTCGGATGGGAGCCCTCCAAGAGTTGTGATAGTCAGTTCCCTGTCAGCAATGACTTCTCCAATTGATAGGAGGTCATTCTTGATCTCAATGATCCTTAAGAAGTAGGATTGCATATCCTCGTCTTTACCCTTCTTAATTTCCTTCAGCTTATTTTTGAGGAACAAAACTTGATTTGCATCATTAACTTTAAACAAGCTTACCAGTCTATCGTAGATCTCCTTGGAGGTGTTCAGCTCGGAAACGTAGGCCACCAGGCGCTTGTTAATAGAGTCCCGGATGATCTTCTTCACTTTGACTTCACCCTTAGTGTACTTGTTCCTTGTAGCAGCTGGTGCATTTGATGGATGCTCTGTAATTCTGCCTCTCACATAGTCCAATACTTCCTGCTCTTCCAATGTCAGATCAAGAGACATCTTCCATCCGTGATAGTCAAACTTCTCACGGAGCTTGTCTTCGGCAGGGAAGTGTGATGAGGAACCCATGAAACCTTAAGACATTTCCAACAGTCTTTGGTGATTGCTTTTGTTCTTGCTCTTGCTTGGGATTTGTCTTCGCCTCAGCGCTGATACCATGCTAAATTATGGTATGTTCTATGCTTAGAGCAATTTACTTCAATTTCTTCTTATTAGCCCAATGTCAATTCACAATTTAGCAATCACATTAACATAGAGTAAAATGTTGATAGAACATAAATAAATCGACAGAAGACAAGCCAAGACAAGAAACACTAGATGTGGCGGCTAGTCAGGGAAAAACCCCAATTTGGGGAAACCCTTTGATCAATTCTTCTATATTCTTCAATAATTCAGCAAAGAGAGAGAGAGTACAATATCACAGATCTGTGATTTTATATCAGCAAGAATATAACAGCAACTAGCAAAGTCAAACCTAGTCAAAACAGCTCCAATTTGACCTCAAGTCAACCTAAGAGAACTCGGCCTCCAACAGCAATAGTAAGCAGCCCAAAACAGTCCACAAAATGTGGTCAAACAGCAGTCAACGCACTGCAGCCCTGCAGTCAGCCCTAACCAGTCAACGCTGGTCAAATCCGTGGTCAAACAAGCCAGCGTTTGGCTGCCCAGAAATGCGGCTAGCCAAGGAGAGGCTGCCCAACCCAAAAACGCAGTCAAACCTTCCACTATGCTGGTCAATGCATGCATAAACAGATCTGCGTCCTCCACTTTGCTGCCCTAAACCTGATCTACGTCCTCCTCCTTCAGCCACATGTGTGAGAGAGAGACTCTTCTAATGCGTAGGAGAGAGAAGATGTGTGGTGAGATGAGTGAAATAATGCCACAAGGTAACTTCATTTTATATGAATCGTTACGGTTAAGCTGGAGATGTGCCACACACTTTATCTCGCTGGCTGACCTTGACAAATTGTCAAGAATTACAAATAAATTCATATCTTCATAAATACAAGTTGGAATCGGATGATCGTTAGATCAATCCTACACCTCTGGACGAGAGGAATCCAAGAAAAATATCAGCTGTCATAAATAAGATGACCCACATGGAGTTTGGCCCTAGTTGCCAATTTAACATTAGATGAACCAAGACTCACGATATGGTGCTAATTTAAACAGCTCTAGGCAAGGTCAACCTTGTGCATAATTGTGTAATAGAGATTCATCATAATGGGTAATCTACACTATGGGGAGTAATAAAAAGCACTGGAGAATAAATTCCAAAGGTGCTGCCAAATGATAATGGTAATTAATGCAAAATGTCTCTTACAGTGTTCAAAAATTTGAGAAAGATTCAAGAATGACAACTTACCTTATTCAAGAAGGAAGCTCTCCAAGAGCTCTCCTCTAAGTAGGAAAGATTAAGAGCTCTCCTCTAAGTAGGAAAGATTAAGGATACAAGATCTAGATGACATGAAATGCAAGACGAGCCTGTGTTTATACCCAAAATGGTTCTCTTGTGATGCATTGTTGGACCAGTGTGGAAATATCTGTTAACAAATGTGGTCTGACCTTTAAACCTAACTTTATTCTAAGTTGTCTCGTAAGTTCTCTCGGAAGTCACAATCCTTAGGTGGTTGAAATTTGACCTCACCAACAACTGGTTGCCAAAAACTGTTAACAAGTGACACCAAACATTCAAATGGCACATCATTTTCTAACTACTACATAGTGCATAACATTTGATATTACATTAAACGGAAGTCAACAATAATAACACATTGTGTTAATGGGTGCTGGCCTGTCTAATGTTGGATTAAAAGAGCTAGTCTTTGATAAATTGGAAAGCAGAATTGCTGGGTTTCTCGAGTTCCCATCTCTGCAAACTGGTGGAATCTATTGAAACCTTGAATGAAATAGTACAAGAGTGTGAATAGCACCATACCAGTTTCTTCTGTTGTTGGGCATCATTAACTACTTTCTCAAATTCCCTGTAGTTATGCACCTCCCGCACACAATGAACAGGACAGGTAACTTCCGCCTCTGCTTCGAGTACCTCTGCTTCCTGATATTCAAAATTTTTAAATAAATGAAGAGATCATATAAACTCTATCCACATGTAAAAGCAGAAACACCCAATAATGAAGGGGAAGATTTTTTTAAGGAATGCAAGCAGGACAGTAAAATTGAAGCTGCATTTGGATGGGAAGCAGCAGTAAAATTGAAGCTGAATTTTGGAAAAAGCAGGGTACCCGTTGCCTCTGAAGTAATTGGTCGAAGTAATTCCTCCTATTGATATTGATGCCAGCACCGACAACATGTCCACGTAATATCCGTCTTCCACCTGTGATATGCCAAATGGCCGGAAGGCAACCCCTTGAGTTCGATTGTAACTGCTGCAGGAGTTCGATTGTAACTGCTGCCCTGCAGCATGGCGTGGCCATGTCAAGGGTGAGAGCCGACTCAGCGCGCAGTAGGCGCTCATCGTTCCATTCTACTTCAAATCCCTGCCCAATAGGCTTAAAAGGTGCCGCGGTTTTCAAGGCTGACAAAGATCAGTATCAACGGTCCACCCCTAACCACAAACATTCATTTATTAAAATATATAGAATAAATTGAGGTTGTTTGTGTTTAGTTCACAAGATATTTATTGTGCCGCGGTTTTTGATGGCTGACAAAGATAAGTGTCAATGGTTCACACCTACCCACGAAAACGTTCGTTTGTAACAGTGATTTTTTAAAAAAGAGGAAATTTTCATTTTTTCTCAATCAAATTGGTTTTGTTTTTGTTTACGCAATTTTATTGGAAAAAGTCACTTCGTTACATATTTATTTAGTTAACAAGATAAAATTGCAAAAATTCACTTCGTTACATATTTATTTAGTTAACAAGATAATTTAATGTTTAGATAGAAAGAAAGAAAGAATTATTTTAATGTTTATGGGTAAAGATAGTCTATGGGACAGATTGCTTCTTTATCTGCTTGATGTATTTAGCCTTTTTTCCTGTGAAGCTTCACAATAAATGCTTCCAGCGTCTCGACAAACCCCTCACTAAATAGATATTCCCAAAAGCTAGTTGTCAGCGTATGTGCATAACTTTCCATGTTGTCTTTAAAGGCCTCACATTCTAAAATTTTTGTTTCCACTTTTTCGGAAGAACAAAAAATGCAAACTCTTTCCTCCTACACTTCTTTTGGCCTTTTCCAATGCCCTGTTTCACAACGAAGTTGATGAGAATTAGTCCTTAACTAAGCAATAAGAATTTTCACTGTCCAAGAGATATTGTCCTCTATGTATGCTTTTGGTTGATGACTATGAGTGGGATTAAACACTTCAATATAGTACTTTTTCTTTCTTCCTAGCTCCTTATCCCAAGTAAGCTTGTGGAACTTATTCATAACAAAAGCTTTTATCTCTTTGTTGTTTATGGGGTCAAGAAAATACCCCATTTACTAAACCATTTGTTATTTTGTTGCATCCAAGTTTTTTTTTTCTCTTGCACAATCTGTCATTAAAGACAACCTTAGGCCATCTACCCTCTTCCATTTGCTCAATTTTTTTAAATACCTTATGACTCACACCATAGCAATTGCTTCAATAGGAGCAACCCTTGTTTCACTTAACAAGATAGCATAAGAAACTGCACTTTTAATCTTGAATTTGTTTGTAATCACATGCTTCTGAATTTTCTCAATTTGTCTCCACTGCATGTCAAATGTATTGTTGGCCCATAGTTCACAACCATAAAAAATCATCGGAATCACTAGAAGCCCAAAAAGAGTTTGAGTGGTTTTCCAGTGCCATAACTATGTCTCTCTACATCTATTTTGAAAAGCATAAAATGCTTTCCAACCCCCCAAAGTTCTTTTCTTTCTACAACCATCCCAACTTAGATTTTTGTTGAAGTCAATTCTGAGTTATTTGTAATCCGCAAATTCTTCCAAAATGTTGCCTTCAAAGTAGAACTTATTCTGGTTATGTTTTCTTTTCTTAGAGAAAACCACTACTTTCGTTTTGTTGATATTAACTTGCATCCCCATTCTTCTACAAAAATGCTCAAAGGATAGTAAGTGCTCCTGCAAACCAAGAGTAGATTTAGCAATCAGAATAAGGTCATCTACATGCAAAAGAAGTCTTATAACAAACTTGCCCAAATAGATACCTTCACCCCCTTGTGAATTTAACCACTCCTCAAGCTTGTCGATATATAAATCAAAAAGGGTAGGAGACAGTGGGAAACCTTGCTTGACCCCAATATTGCTTCTAAAACTTTCAGAAATGCCTACTGAAGTTCTAATTTTGAATTTCACCTCTTCATACAACCTATGCACAGCTGCTCTCAAATGTTTAAGAACCCCAAGTTCCTCCATTCGTGCCAAAGCTTATCCCTAGGAACCGAGTCAAACGCTTTTCTGAAATCAACAAAGCAACAATAGACTTCTTCCTTTTTCTCCCAAACATTTTCATTGATGTGTCTTAAAGTTTTACAATGATCAATTGTGGAATGTTTAGGTCTAAAACCTGCTTGCCTTTAGCACGTTTATCTCTTTCTTTTGCCCACTTGCTAATTTTATTTTCTAGCATGCTTCCAAATAGCTTTGCAAACAAAGGGTTTATCATGATGGTCCTATAATTGGAGGGATTATTGACGTCACCACTCTTGAAAAGAGGTATTGCCAGACTAGTTGTCCAATCTGTGGGGAGTCCCTATTGTATGATGTTGTTGAAAATTTTTGTAATGTGAGGTGCAAGGATCTTTGAGCCCCACTTTAGATATTCTACTTGGAGTTCAGCTAAGTCTTTTGCTTTTCCAACCAAATAATTTATTTTTATTTTTTTGGGGAAACATTTTAGTTTTCCAGAAAATGCATTTTAATATTATTATTTACATTTAAAAAAACATGATTTTAATAATAATTGTTAGATTTCTTGTTTTTTATAGAGCAATTTTTAGTGGGAATTTGTTGGAACTTTAAGTTTCAGTGATCTAATCTACATAAATTGAGTACTCCATAGGATTTTTCAGGGCATTAAATCTATTTATACACTCAAAAACACATTTTAATCTTAAATTTATGATTTTACAAAAAAAAACACATTTTAAACAATTTAAATTTATGATTTTACAAAAAATTCTATTGTTAGATTCTCATAAAAAAGGAAAAAATATTTACACTTTTTAATAACATTTAAAATTGTTTTTAATCAACCAGAGTTTTTTTTTTTTTTTTCAAATTTAAAGAAACAAGTTAATAGTTCAAAACGCCAAAGCACTTGGTATGAGTGAAATTGTACCCCTTACATATCATAGCTCTAAAGCTAATATGTGCACCAAGTCCCAACTCTTCATAAGGGTGCATTTATTAGATATACTTAGTTGATTGCAAGTAATCATATGCTTCTCTTAAGAATTAACTTATGCTTATCTAAATATGAACTAATTTAGAGTGTGAAATTACTAGTGGTTCATTAAATCAACGATAGATAGTTTTATACTACTGATAGTTATTTTAGGTGGTATAATTTTCCTTAAATAATAGTGATGAGTCAATCCACATTCATGAATTATAACTCATAACGAGTGTCTTCATTACTAATTGAGCATTAAATTAAAATAAATTTTGCTACCTTAAAATAATAATAATATTATTATTTATAAATTTATGACAAGAAACTATATTTATATCTACTTTAGGTAAACCATATATTTAATTACATCAGTTTACTAATTATTAATTTGAGAGGAATAGTCTAGTTAAAACCACTAACCAGAAATTGATTTTTACCTTAAGAAAATCATTGAACATAATAAAGAATGTAAGCACCTAGAATTTGTTTAAAGCAATTTAGGTATATAAGATCACATTTAGGTATAAGATATTTTATTTTCATTTTAAAATAGTTGCAATGTATTCTCCTTTCCAATTAATAAATGGTTTTTGAGTTATCCTCTTGAACATAATAAAGGATGTAAGCACTTAGAATTTGCTTAAAGCAATTTAGAAATATAAGATCACATTTAAGTTAGGTATAGGATATTTTCTTCTCATTTTAAAATGGTTGCAATTTATTTTTCTTTCCAATTTATGTATAGTTTTTGAGGCATCATCTTTGCATATACATACATATATGTACAAGAGGTGGGTTAAGTTGATGAAAGTGAAGCACCATGATAAGCTATATCAAAATTTCATTTCTCACAAGTGGTCAATACTTTACTTGCAATGAGAGCATTAAATTATTAAAGAATAATTAAGGTGAGTTGAGTGTTTATTTGAAATAAACGTTAAATCATGACCTCAACATATTGACAAAAATATCAAAGATCATAACCTTAACATGTTGCCATATTACAAACAACAAGAAGACATTAATGTAATAATAAGGTAGATTTGTGCAAATCCAAGTCAATCAGGGTGAATTTGAGCATTTTAAATCATATACAAACAAGGGAAATTAGGGAGGAGCCAAGACTATTAAACAACCCCAAAAGACTCTAATTTTGAAAAGCATTTCATAGACATTTGGTGTCACTCTTATTAAGAAGTAGGTATAGATGCTATCTCTTGTTATGGGTTCAATATTCCAACAATCCCTTGCTCTCTACTCATTTTTTTCCATTTGTCAAACATATAATTCAGTGTCCTAATTTTCCCCATAGACAAGGGTGATCCTAGGTGTAGTTATCCTCTGGCATTTGGTTCAATATATTCTTATTTTCTTACATTATTCGGTATAGCTTCCTAATGTCGACTTCTTCATTGCAAGGTTCCAACCAAGGCTTCCTTCCTTATGGTCGAGAGGTATTATTATTCTATCATTTCCCTTTAATTTTATTCTATCTTTCTTCAAGGATATTGTTCCTTTCATTTTCCTTTCCCATAATGTTTTGACCAACCCCATATATGTTATAGTTCCTTCAACCAAGTCAATGACTTCAAAGTCAACAAATGTTGGTATTCCCATTATGTTTATTTCTATGCCTTTAAGCAACCCAATGGGCTTTACAATTCTTTGGTATGTCAACTTTAAGAAGCTTCTTAGCCTAACTAAGTTAGGTATCCCCATTGACTTTAGATCCAAAATTGACCATAAGACAAGGAATCAAAATCCTTCAATCTCCATATAGACTTGAAGATCATAATCATGAGTTGACTTGTCTTCTTGGTTTGATTGGCATAAAGTTTTGATAGCGTTATTTTTATACTTACAATTTTTCAGTTTGTCCATTAGTTTAAGTTTGCTGCAGATTGTTCTTTACCAAGGAATTTTAAGGATTTTGAGTTTATCTTGACAATAATTGATGTAGATTAAACTCCAAATGACATCAATGACATGGTGATGATAATATAAGTTACCTTCTGCTTGATTTCATTTTTAATAGCTACATATGTTTTCATGTGTGGGTAACGAATAGCTCTAGATGATATCTATAATTAAAAAGGATACGCATGTAACATCTTTTTGCCTCTACTATATACTTTGAAATTTTTATTACTTCATTCACTTCTCTATCTTATTCGTGTTTCATCATTTGTTCTCTCGCTAAATATGATGGTTAGAGAAACATAGCTATTAAAAAAAAATCCAGTCTTCCCCTTCCCCCACTTTGGGGCCATGCTAGTAATAATATTGTTTATGTATTTACCACAAACAACTGTTGGAAATAATACTGAGAGGGGGGGTGAATCAATATTATCAAATCAATAATTTAATTTTCAAAACCGATTTATATACGCTACTTCAGCTTAATGAACTAGCGTGTATACGCAACTGTACTTAATGCAACCAGCGTATATGCAAAGATCTTTTGATTTACCCAAATTATCATATATTGAACTTTAACCAGTGTATCAGGAATTCATTAGATAGTGCAGTAAAAGTAGAATAAAGCATCACACACAAGCAACACACATGAACACCAAGATATAAGGTGGAAACCCAATGTGGGTGAAAACCACCTGCTGCTATCATCTCTGTCTTCTTTTAATAATAAGAAAATTTTGTTTACAATTTTTTTTGTACTAGTGCAGTCTTATACAAGTATGCAGGCTTCTACCTGCAAAAGGCTACAACCTTCTCTCATGCTCCAGCTTCTACTGGAAGGGAGCTACAACCCCTAGCCATTGTACTAGCTGATATGTATACTAGTACGTAGGTGCCGACCTACAGAAGGCTACAACCTTCTCTTTTCTTCCAGGGACCACGTTTCATAAATTTTCAGACTGGATCCATCAACAACATCGTTCAATCATCAAATATATCTGCATCAACCAATCTCCTTTTGAACCAACCACAACCGAATCAATCAATCACTTTGACAACCCATCAATCTGATCTTTCAGAATGTTGTCACCAGAATACAGTAACCAGAACCCAAGCCAGAACTCAGAACACTGCAACAGCAAACAGAAGCAACTAAAACATATTTTATAAGGTATACGCTACTTCCATGTGTCGAACCTGCATGTACACGCGCTTTACTCAAAGCCAACCAATGTATACATCTGCAAATATAAATTCAGAGTTTTGCAGCTATTCCAGACTTTAGTTATACCCAGATCATATCATTTACAAAATAATATATGCGTCAGTGTTCAGATCTAGAATATACATGAGCGTCAACACAAAAGATAGTACATTTTACACCTTAAGATCCTGATTCATCATTAGATCTGATTCCTCATCATTAGCTAAGGTTCATCCTTGGTTCAGATCCAGCTATGCACCATAACCCAATAACTTGCATACTAGATCTCACACTTCATCAGATATTCGATACTTGCACACTTGGCCTAATGATCTTCTCCTCCTTTTATAGTCTGTATGTCTTTCTCAATACCATGGATCAAAACCACTTAGGACCAATACGTTGGACCAAATACCTAGGGTCAATACCTCGGACCTGATACCTTGGACCAAATACCTAGGGTCAATACCTCGAACCTGATACCTTGGACCAATACCATGGATCAAAATACCATGGACCAAATGCTTTGGACCAAAAACTTAGTTTTCCAAGGTATATGTGCTTTTCCTTTTGTGAAAGTGCATGTGTACGTATACGCAACTTGTATACAGTTAACTTGCGTGTATACGTGGCTTAGCCAATGGTGAACCTGCGTATACCTCTCTTTCTTCATTCTGTGAAGTCTGATATGAAACTCTATGCTATTAACCTGTTGTACTGTGATTTGTCATCTGAGTGAGTTGCCATCAAGGACAACACCTGTGTCATAATGCCAACAATCTCCCCCTTTGGACTTGATGGCAACACCAAGTCACTCTCCCCCTTTGTCATCAAGGGCAAAGGGTCATGCTCCCCCTGAGTACCTACTAAATTCTCTGATATGTTGAAGTGTGTTGATTGAGCTCCTATGATCGAGTCCATGCTCCCCCTGAGCACAAGCAAGGTCTGCAAAAAGATAACATGACTCTATACATACATCACCAATGACCTTCCTATCACCAAAGACTCATACATACATCCATCTCCCAATCAAATGGGGATATACCAAATTTGACTCATCCACCCAACCAAGTGGGGATATACCAATTGTTTATACAAGAAACATTACATCATCCGTCCCATGCATAGTGGGGTTACAAATTAGGTCTTTTCATGACCTTTACATTAAATGATATACATGACATATATAACAGAGACCAAATATCTTAAACAAGACCATGATAGTCATCAACAACTATCATCAGCAGCATCTGTCAATCAGCATCCAGACCAGCAACCATGTTCTCCACCTGAATCTAAAACAACTATGTGAATCTGTACCAAGATCTTCTAAGATAATGCCAACAATGTATTATTAGAAGCATATGCTCCCCCTGAACCTGTGCCAAATGTTCACTGTCAGATTTGATCATTTCATATTCAAAAGAGTTATGAAGGCATCATCATCAATAAGATATACATCAAGTTATCAACAACTTATGAAAACCAAAATATTTCCACATGTCATCAACAGACTGTAACCATGATCAAGCAAAGCAGATAATTCACTGAACCATATCGGACCCCTTTCTCCTGAGTCTGGCCCACTGCTTGTCCTCAAACCAACATATACGCGACTGTGCTCATAGAAACCAACGTATGTACGCGACTACACTTCATGAAACTCACATATACCAACTTTTCTCAAAAAAAAGGATTTTAACAACAGGATGATGCAACAACTACTCCCAGCTTCTGTTTGAGATATTCAAATGTCTCTCTGGGCAATTGTTTAGTGAATATATTAGCAACCTGTTCTTTGGAGGGAACATACTCCAATTTGACCTTTTGTTCAAGCACTTGTTCACGTAGAAAATGATATTTGATGGGTATGTGTTTGGTCTTGGAGTGCATGACTGGATTCTTTGAAATACTGATGGCACTTGTATTATCACATAGAATGGAGATGGGTGGAGTACATGTGATCTAAATGTCTTGCAAGGTTTGCATCATCCAAAGTAGTTGTGTGCAGCAAGATGCAACAGCCACATATTCTGCTTTAGTTGTAGATAATGCAATTGAACTTTGTTTCTTGCTAAACCAAGACACTAACCTGGAACCCATATAGAATGCACCACCACTAGTGCTTTTTCTGTCATCAACGTTTCCTGCCCAATCTGCATCTGTATATGCATGAAGTGTAAGATCTGTATCTCTAGGATACCATAAACCAAAGTTCTGTGTTCCTTGAAGATATTTGAAAATCCTTTTGACTTCCTGAAGGTGTGATTCCTTTGGATTTGCTTGGAATCTTCCAACTATTCCTACTGCATGCATGATGTCCAGTCGGATACCTGTTTGATAAAGCAAACTGCTAATCATGGACCTATAAGTTGGTTGATGTACTACTGTTGATTCATCATTTGAACAGAGACTACATCCTGTTACCATAGGGGTACATACTGGTTTAGAATCTTCCATGCCGTACTTTTTCAAGATCTGTTTGAGATATTTGGTTTGTGACAGAAAAATACCATATTTATTTTGTTGAACTTGTAGACCAAGAAAATATGTAAGCTCACCAAGCAGGGACATTTCAAATTCTTGCTGCATTACTGAAGAAAAATTTTGACTCATGGATTCTTCATTGCTACCAAAAATGATATCATCAACATAAACAACAATTATTAGCAATTTATTATTGTCAATCTTTGTATATAGATTGCTATCAGCTGATCCCTTTGAAAAACCTTGTTGGTGGAGATATTTGTCAAGATGGTAATACCAGGCCCTTGGAGCTTGTTTTAGACCATAGAGAGCCTTTCTGAGTCTGCATACAAGTTTTGCATCATTTCCAAGAATGAATCTGTCTGGTTGCTCAATATAGACTTCTTCTTCTAAGTCTCCATTAAGAAAGGCAGATTTTACATCCATTTGGCATACTTTCAATTTCTGAAAACTAGAAAGAACAAGAAACATTCTTATGGCTTCAAGTCTAGCAACAGGTGCAAAAGTTTCTTCAAAACCTATACCTTCTTGTTGAGCATATCCTTTACAAACAAGTCTACCCTTGTTTCTAATAACTTCTCCATTTTCATTCAACTTGTTTTTGAATATCCATTTAGTTCCTATGATGTTCTTATCATGAGGTCTAGGAACTAATTCCCAAGTATTATTATTTTCAATTTGCTCAAGTTCTTCATTCATGGCCTTGACCCAACATTCATATTTGCATGCTTCATTTACATTTTGAGGTTCGGTGGAAGATAGTAATGCTAGATAGCTTGAAGCTTCTGTAATAGTTCTTCTTGTCTGCACACCTGCCTCTTTCTGTCCTAAAATTTGAGTTTCTGGATGATTTTTCTGAACATACCTGGACGGAGTCTTTTCTTCTATCGTTATCTCTTCTTCTGGTGCTTCATTGGTTTCTTCTTCAGAATTAGTGTGATTTGATGTGGGAAGATAATCCTCATCTTCTTCATAATCTTCGGTTTTTATCTGTTTTGGATTTTTGCATGCTTCATCAACCACAACATCAATACTTTCAATAATTTTCCCAAGTCTTTTATTATAACATTTATATCCTTTACTTCGGGAAGAGTAACCAAGAAGAATACCTTCATCTGCTCTGGGTTCAAACTTACCAAGTTTTTCATCAATCCTTTTGATGTAACACTTGCTTCCAAAAACTTTGAAGTATTTTACAATAGGAGTCTTACCATACCAAAGTTCATGTGGAGTTTGAATGTTGTTTACCCGAACATTTGCTTGGTTGAGAATGGTGACAGCGGCGAATGCAACTTCACCCCAGAAGGTTGCAGGAGTTCCAGATTCATCTAGCATAGCTCGAGCCATTTGTTGAAAAGTTTTGTTCATTATTTCTACCACTCCATTTTGCTGAGGAGTCCTTGCGGTGGAGAACTGTCCTTTTATTCCATGTTGTTCACGAAAGTCAAAGAACTCATCCAAGGTAAATTCCCCTCCTCGATCAGACCTGAGGCATTTGATTTTGTGATTTGATTCATTTTCAACCAAAGCTTTGAAGGCTTTGAATTTTTCAAATGCTTCATCTTTATGCTTTAGAAGACCTATCCAACACATTCTGGAAAAATCATCAATGAATAATATAAAGTATTCTTCACCACGAGGTGAATTTTTCCTTGATGGTCCACAAAAATTAGTATGAACAAGTTCAAGAGGCTTACTAGCTGATCCTTCCTTTTTAGGGAAGTGCGATATGGTTTTCTTACCGAATTGACATGATTTGCATATTGTATTTTCAGGAATGCTGATATTAGGAAGATCACAAACAACCTGGAATCTGCATGCTTTTCTTATTTGAGAAAAGCTTAGATGCCCCAATCTTCTGTGCCATAGCCAATTTTCATCATTTTTGCTTAGATAGCACTGTTGTTGTCCTCCCTTGAGTATGTATAAGTTGTTTGGAGTTCTTGTACCTTTGATCACGATTTCTCCTGTATCAAGCTCACGAACAACACATCTGTTTGATCGAAATACTACTTCATTTCCTTGATCACACATTTGACTGACACTCAACAGGTTATGCTTTAGACCATCAACATACATAACATTCCCAGCTTTAACCTTTTCTTTTAAGAAAACAAAGCCTTTACCTTTTATGACAGCAGGAGTGTTGTTTCCAAATGAGACATTCTTTTCCTTTTCTAAGGCATTATATGAGTGAAGTTTTTCTTTGTCACTTGTCATGTGTTTTGAGCATCCACTGTCAATGTACCACTGATTTTCTTGTCCTTCTGCATACAAGGCTATGCCACATCTTTCTGTTTGCAGTTCTTTCTTTCTCCATATTTTGGGTATTAATGGAGTTTGCTCCTTTTGAGATATTTGCCGAAATTTACTCCTGCATTCAGATTCTTCATGACCGAAGTTGTTGTAGATAGAGCATTCTATTTCATTTTCAAGAAGAGAAAAGTTATTGTAGGACCTTTTCATGATCCCTGTCACATTCCTTTGATTTCGTGCTTCTCTAGTCATGATGGTCTTGTAAGCAACACATTGAGCAGCTTTGTGTCCAAAGTTATGACATGAAAAACATTGGCCATTAAAGAATTTCCTGTAATTATTGAATCTACTAACCTGGTGATTGTAGTTTCTATTGATATTCATCCTTGAAGCATATTGAGTATGATTTACATGAGGTTGGTTTTGGCTTATGTTCATCCTTGAAGTAAATTGAGCCTGATTTACTTGGTGATCTGCTTTATGCCTTTGTTGACGATTGTCAAAATGTTCACTGCTCTTTGCTGCATCAAGATAGCTTTTAGTGGAGGTTGACGACTTCTATGCTTGAGATGCTTCTTCAGTATATCCAAGACCCGTCTTTATTAGAGGAGAACGCTGCACTTTGATAATTTCATTTTAAGGTTTCTGATCCTTTAGCAAATCTAAGATTGAGAGCTTTTGTTTTCTCAAGATCCTTTCTTAGACCCACAATTTCACATTCTAGTTTTTCATTTTGTTTTTCTCTTTCAGCAAGTTGGAATGTCAAGGTATCTATAATCATATTCTTTTTTTCTAAACAGATTTTGAGTTTAGAGATTTCTTCATAAAGGTCATCTTCATCTAAAGCATCCAAAAAATCATCATCCTCATAAGCCATCAGAAGTCTATAGTCATTACTATTTTCATCTTCATCACTAATTGATAAACCATCACTATCTTCATGAGTATAGTAGCTCTTCTTACTTACACTTTGTTTTCTATTCCATTTTGCAGATTCCTTCCCTTTATCATATTTATCTTTATGAGGACATTTGGCAGCATAATGACCAACTTTACCACAAGCAAAACATTTGAAAGGTAGTTTACCTCTGAATCTTCTGGAACCCCGTTGAAGCTTCTTGACAAAGTTTACTTCCTCTTCTTCTTTTGAAAGATGTCCTGATTCATTAAGTTCTTCTTTTCCTTTTGTTGAAGCTTTAAATGCGGCTTCTCTCATATTTGATGGACCTCCTTTTCTCATCTAAAAAGCAGTTAAGATTTCGTGTAGCTGTGTCATAGTAATAGTCTGTAGATCCTGCTTTTCTTCTATGGCAGATACTTTTGATTCAAACTTAGCAGACAAGGATCTTAAAACTTTTTCAACTAAGGTAACTTCCTTTATCTCTTCACCCAGATTCTTCATGCAATTAACAATCTCATCTATACGTAAGAAGTAACTAGATATACTTTCATCATTATGCATCTTTAGAGTTTCATATTGAATTCTGAGAGTTTGCAGTTTAGCACATTTTACCTGAGAGTCTCCTTCGTAGCTTAGAACGATTTTGTCCCATATTTCTTTGGCAGATTTGATTTGCATAACTTTGACAAACTCTGATTGTGATAGAATTCCCAATAATGTATTGACAGCCTTGGCATTGGTTTCATATTGCTTTTTACCTACCGTATCTAAAGGAATTGCTTATGGAAATGTATATCCTCCTTCCACGATTTCCCAGATATCTTGTTATATACCTAGGGGGGATAATATGGGGTACCAAGGGAGGTACCCAAGGTAATAATGTAATAATGGGATGGGCCATAGTAATAAATAAGGTGGTTAACCCATATCATGTAAGGGACCACAAGTAGTTAATAATAATGTAATGGGCCCATGGTATTAGTTGATGGTATGAGGGAACCATGGTAATGATACATGGTATTGTATGTATGAGGCCTATATAGAGGCTAGAGACTCCACATGGAAGATAGTAAAGGATTATTGTATGAACAGGCATATGGCTTGTGGAGTTCTCTCCTTCCTTAAGGAGTGAATGTATGGTGTTGCCCTACCTTAAGGGTTTGATCAATAAAGAATCATTTCATATTATTTCCGGGTTTATTTGCATTGTCTTATCTTTTCATATCAGATCTATAATATTTCTGGGTTTATTTCCATTATCATATATTTCCGGGTTAGATCTACAACAAGTGGTATCAGAGTACTTTCTTGGGCACAAAAGTGGAGAATTTTTATTTTTTTGCAGGGATTTTTTGGTGGCGAGTTGCAGATCAGATCTATACGTTTTGGTGCAAGATCTGCAAAATATATTTGTAGATCTGTATTCTTTGTGAAAAATAGCCAATTTCAAAAAAAAAATCGGTTGAATCGGAGTTCGGATGAAGGAGATATCGCTGATCTAAAAATCAACGGGGTTGTAGACAATTTTTCAGGGCAGCGAGTTTGCGGCACATATCTAGACGTCCTGGTGCAAGATCTGCAAAATATACTTGTAGATCTGGATTTTATGTGAAAAAATAGCCGATTTCAAAAAAAAAATCAGTCGAATCGGAGTCCGGATGAGGGAGATATCGCTGATTTAAAATCAGCTCTTTTTTCAGAAATTTTGGGTGACGGCGGGAGAGTAGCAGCGCAGATCTGGAATTCTAGTGCCTGGATCAGGATTTCTATCACATGGGCAGATGCAGAATGATTGTTCCATTTCTGAAAACAGGTCATAATAAGGATTCTGAGCAATATTGACGAAACTGTGACAATTTCAAATTTTCGCCAAGTCAGCGAATTTTTTCTCAAAACCCTCTTCATGACGACTCTATATTTTACAGGAAAAGATGATGGTCCTACTATTGAAGAATTCATACAAAGATACAAGTCCACATATGGGACATATTGGAAGCTTCCAATGCTGTTTAATATGAGAGATGAGGCTCAAAAATGGAATTCATCACTTGACTACCAACAGTTGATCACACTTTCAGATGCATAATTTGAAAAAATCTTTTTGGACAAATGGTCTCGGGCTAGAAAAAAGGAGAATGAGACACATAAGGGGTTAATTGCTATGGGTGTCTCCTTACTGCAGGTTCATGGATTGATTCAAAAAGAGAAGATCGTTGTTTCTATCAATCCTAGTGGTAAACATAATTTTATCAATGTTAATTTGGCAAAAAAATTGCAACTCCCAGCAAAACATATTGAAAATACACAGGTTGATGATAAGGATGTTCAAATTTATAAGGATTTGAAACTTTCTATGGATAAGTATGTGTTTCATGGTGATTTTTATGCTTCAGATATGGATAACATGGATGTTGTTTTGGGATACCCTTGGATGGAATTAGTGGGTACTATAAATATTAATGTGCAGAAGAAATTCCTGAAGTTCTGGTATAAAAAGAAGAAAATTACATTACAGGATATTTCCATTAATAAGCAGGTAGAGTCCAAGGAGGTTGAAGCAGAAGATGTTACAGGGACTGACATATCAGATGATGAGCAGTTGATGGTCGACAATCAAACACAAACAGAGGCTGAAGCTGAAAAGGTAACAGGTGCTGACACATCTGATGAGGGTTCAGTGGTTGAAGTCATATTGGAAAAGAAGACACCACAACAGGCACCACAACAGGGTGAATTAAAGAAAAAGACATCGTGGGTTAAAACTTCAACATATCATCACCCACATCACCCACATCACCCCGCAAGACAACCATCAAGATGGAAACCAAGTAGTCACATGACAGATAGCGAGGAGAGAAGATCCACCCACTACACATCAACACAGAAGAGCTGCCACGGTCAACTTCCATCTCAAGCGAGCGAGGCACCAGTGAGATTGAGGGTTCACCTTTCTCTTGGATGGCTAGATGCACGTGCATGGTATCAGTGGACTACTCTTTTGAGTAGATCTTATTATTTGTGTTCTTCCCATGTTTCGGGGACGAAACATGCTTAGGGGGGTGGAATGTTATATACCTAAGGGGGATAATATGGGGTACCAAGGGAGGTACCCAAGGTAATAATGTAATAATGGGATGGGCCATAGTAATAAATAAGGTGGTTAACCCATATCATGTAAGGGACCACAAGTAGTTAATAATAATGTAATGGGCCCATGGTATTAGTTGATGGTATGAGGGAACCATGGTAATGATACATGGTATTGTATGTATGAGGCCTATATAGAGGCTAGAGACTCCACATGGAAGATCGTAAAGGATTATTGTATGAGCAGGCATATGGCTTGTGGAGTGCTCTCCTTCCTTAAGGAGTGAATGTATGGTGTTGCCCTACCTTAAGGGTTTGATCAATAAAGAATCATTTCATATTATTTCTGGGTTTATTTGCATTGTCTTATCTTTTCATATCAGATCTATAATATTTCTGGGTTTATTTCCATTATCATATATTTCCGGGTTAGATCTACAACACATCTGTTCCAAGTGATTGAAGATAGGTTGTGGTTCTTACCTTCCAATAAACAAGGTTGCTCCCATCAAAGATTGGTGGTCTGATGGATTCCCCCGCTTTCTTGATTACTCATGATGATGGATCTTCCTTCAAGCGATCAAGCTTCTTCTAAAGGACTTGCTCTGATACCAATTGTTGGAAATAATACTGAGAGGGGGGGTGAATCAGTATTATCAGATCAATAATTTATTTTTCAAAACTGATTTATATACGCTACTTCAGCTTAATGAACTAGCATGTATACGCAACTATACTTAATGCAACTAGCATATATGCAGAGATCTTTTGATTTACCCAAATTATCATATATTGAACTTTAACCAATGTATCAGGAATCCATTAGATAGTGCAGTAAAAGCAGAATAAAGCATCACACACAAGCAACACACATGAACACCAAGATATAAGATATAAGGTGGAAACCCAATTTGGGTGAAAACCACCTGCTGCTATCGTCTCTGTCTTCTTTTAATAATAAGAAAATCTTGTTTACAATTTTTTTTTGTACTGGTGCAGTCTTATACCAGTACGCAAGCTTCTACTGGAAGGGAGCTACAACCCCCTAGCTCTTGTACTAGCTGATAGGTATACTAGTATGTAGGTGTCGGCCTATAGAAGGCTACAACCTTCTCTTTTCTTCCAGGGACCACGTTTCATAAATTTTCAGACTAGATCCATCAACAACATCGTTCAATCATTAAATATATCTGCATCAACCAATCTCCTTTTGAACCAACCACAACCGAATCAATCAATCACTTTGACAACCCATCAATCTGATCTTTTAGAATGCTATCACCAGAATACCATAACTAGAACCCAAGCCAGAACTCAGAACACTACAACAGCAAACAGAAGCAACTAAAATGTATTTTATAAGGTATACTCTACTTCCATGTGTCGAACCTGCGTGTACACGCGCTTTACTCAAAGCTAACCAACGTATACATCTACAAATATAAATTCAGAGTTCTACAGCTATTCCAGACTTTAGTTATACCCAGTTCATATCATTTACAGAATAATATATGTGTCAGTGTTCAGATCTAGAATATACATGAGTCTCAACACAAAAGATAGTACATTTTACACCTTAAGATCTCAATTCATCATTAGATCTGATTCCTCATCATTAGCTAAGGTTCATCCTTGGTTCAGATCTAGCTATGCACCATAACCTAATAACCTGCATATTAGATCTCACACTTCATCAGATATTCGATACTTGCACGCTTGGCCTAATGATCTTCTCCTCCTTTTATAGTTTGTATGCATTTCTCAATACCATGGACCAAAACCACTTAGGACCAATACCTTGGTTCAAATACCTAGGGTCAATACCTCGGACCCGGTACCTTGGACCAATACCATGGACCAAATACTTCGGACCAAAAACTTAGTTTTCCAAGGTATACGCACTTTTCCTTTTGTGAAAGTGTGTGTGTACATATACACAACTGGTATACAGTTAACCCGCGTGTATACGCGGCTTGGCCAATGGTGAACCTGTGTATACCTCTCTTTCTTCATTCTGTGAAGTCTGATTTGAAACTCTGTGCTATTAACCTGTTGTACTGTGATCTGTCATCTGAGTGAGTTGCCATCAAGGACAACACCTGTGTCATAACGCCAACAACAACTATATTTATATCTACTTTATATGAATTATACAACATGTAGTTACATCAATCTACCAACTCTTAGGGGAATAGTCTAGTCGGAGACAACAACAACTTATCATAAGTTGATTTTTATCCTTAAGAGAATCATTAAACATAGCAAAGGATGTAAGCACCTAAATTTGTTTAAAGAAATTTATGTATACAAGACTACATTTAAGTTAGATATAGGATATTCTCTTGTCATTTTAGTAGAGGTTTTGGTTATTCTCCTTTCGTGTTAGTGTATGATCTTCAAGTCATCCTCTTTGCATAATTATATTATCTTTTTTGACAAATAAATGCATTTTTTTATTGATGATATCATACATTTTAAAAATAGAATTGAAAAGTCGTAAGAAGTGGGTTGGGTTGATGAAAGTGTGGCGCTTTGATAAGCCACGCCAAATTTTCAATTCTCACAAGTGGTTGAAAATATACTTGCAATGAGGGCATTAAGTTATCAAAGAATCATTTAAGTTAAGCGTTTGTTTGACATAAACATTGTTCCACCTCTTGATAGATAAGGGATAGCTATCATTGCTACATAATAAGCAAACATTCTTCAAAAATAAAATATGACAATTATAGTGATGAAAACTTGGGAAGGCTTTTAAATTTTTTTAAAAGGTCAACTAGAGTTAAAAAAAAAGGTTCGATGGAAGGGAAACTCCTAAAAAAAATAAAATGGTTGAGTAGGGTTTAATGTGGAGTGTTAACTTAGCCCGTAGGGTGTGGATCAGTTGGTGATATAGTGTATTGTTACGGCACTGCTTGTAATGCCGTTGGTTCAAACCCTCGAGTAGCCCTATGTGTCATGTGAGAGGTTGAGTTGGTACACCCATAAATTATAGTAGTAATGGTCAGAATTGACACCATGCCACATGAGTACGAGCCTAGATTAGTTGCCAATTTCACACATTCACAATAATAATAATAATAATAAATTGAAGTATTTCTTTGAAATAGAATACTTTGAAGATTTGTCTAAGTGAACTAAAGTTTATAATTGAGCTCATGGCATCCAAGTTTAATCAAAATTGTAACATTAATGTACAAAGGGTGTTTATTCTTATGATCAACACTTGGGGAGGAGTTAGAAGTTGTGAACATGCCAATAATTGCAAAGGGAATTATTAAGGTGAATCACAATCTTAAATTAATTTAAAGTTATTTATTTAAAAGAAAATAATGACAAATAGGTCTTGAAAATGCACTTATCATGCATACATTGTTATGGGCATTAATACTAAAATATGATATCACAAAATCTCTCTCTTGTGTTTTGAAATAAAGTTAGCTTCTTTTTTTTAAGTTACCCCTACCTCATGACATGTGTAAATTGTAGAAATTAATAGAAATTTGCTACTATTGATGAATTCAAACTAAAAACAAGTGATTACAAGGAGTCTATAAAATAGACTGTTCTTGTGGAAAAAGACAACCTTCAACTGAAAGGAGTCTATAAAATAGACTGTTCTTGTGGAAAAAGACAACCTTCAACTGAAAGGAGTCTATAAAATAGACTGTTCTTGTGGAAAAAGCTACATAGGTGAAACTGGTCGGTCCCTCCAGACAAGGCTCAAAGAACATGGCGCTGATATCAGAAATGGAAGATCTCGTACCTCAGCATTGGCTGAACACTCCTTGAAGACTAATCACCATATTTGCCTAGAAAACGCATCCATTATCGCAAGAGAGGAGCATCATCAAAGACGAAAGATCAGAGAAGCTCTTGAGATTATTAAGCATCCTGAGAATCTGAACAGAGACAATGGTTTGGAAATTAGCAGAAGCTGGCTCCCCGTGATAAAAGAAATCAGAAGTCGCCAACCCATCCCCAGGTAATGCAGGTAATGCAGGTATGTTGTCCCCCTCCTTCTCCTATTCTAATTTCATCATTAAGTCTTCTTTAATAATTTAATGAATATATTTTATTATATTAATTTACCATAGATATTAACCATTTATAATTACTAATATTATTCAAATATATAAAATAAAATTAAAATTAAAATTAAAATTTAATTAATTTACTTAATAAATTTATAATTATTATATTATTTAACATATTTATTATTATACTAATTAATTAATTATTAAAATATTTATGTATTATCATTTATTCTAATTATTAATAAATTATTATTTAACATTTGATTAGTCTTATATTATTTTATTAGCTATTATATTAAATAATTTTTTGAATATTAGTTAGCCATAAATATTAATTATTAATTTGTATTAATTTATTAAGTAATTAATATGATTAAATATTATTTAGTTAATCATCATTATTTTTGTCATCTTTAGATTCTAATCTCCTATAATTTAATCTATTTAATAATTATAATTTTATTAATTCCTAATCAATATATTAATTAATCAATTAATAATTATTATTATATTTTAATCATCATTTTATGGGACAATTAATCAATAACAATTTGGTCATTATTATGAATTATTATAACTATAAAATTAATTAATTATTAATCATTAATAATAATTATTAATTTGTTTGTTATATTAATTAGTTAATATGACTTAAACATATTAATTAATTAATTATTATATTAGTCAACCCTAAGCCTAATCACCTAAAAAATTTTCTAATATTAATTAAAATTTTTTATAATAATTATATTAATATATTAATTAGTTTATTAATTAATTAATTAATTAATTATTATTATATTTAATTATTAATAATATTTAATAATAATTAATTATTTATTATACAATATTAATTAATTATTTATAATAATTGATTTCTATGAATGTAGTTTCATTCTAATTTAATTTGATTAATTAATATTTTAATTATTAATATCATCTTTGTTTAAGGAATTAGTAACTAATATGAATAACAGAAATTATGATTATGATCATTAGGTTTAATAATTAATTTTTTGTAAACATATTAATTATTTATAATGATTTACATGTATAACAACAATATTATTAATATTAATTAAATATTTATTATAAAAATTAATTATTTATAATAATTAATAAGAATAAAATATAAATAAAATATATAAATATATAAAATAAAATAAAAATATATAAAATAAAATTAAAAATTCCCAAGCCGACTCTATGTTCTCTATTATTATTCCTCCTCATTAGTATTTATTAAAAGTTTTCTGCTCTTCTTGTATCATCATTCTTCAACCCTGATGATGGATCCCACTTGGGATTTGAAACGTTGGTATAAAGATGTTGAAACTGTGGATTCTCCGATCAATAAAAAAAAAAAAAAAAAAAAAAAAAAAAAAAAAGTGATTACAAATTTCCTCTACAAATTTGCGGAATGGAAATCACAATTTAGAAACACATGCAATGAAATGCAACCATCAAAACCACAAGAACACAATTATTTATAAGGGAACCCAACTGGGAAAAACCCCTCCACTGCTTTGCATTAATTCAGATGAAATGAGAAGCTATTACAATGACTTGCTTCAACTCTGAAGCACACCCTGCACTGTAAACCTATTCTCCTATTGAATGACTATCTCTAGCCAACACTTAGCCTATTCAATCCCCCAACTTCCTCCTATTTACTTTTGTGCAATTTTGGAGAAATTGAGCTCCTAAACAACAGGGGAAATCCCTATTTCCTTGTGCAAATTCCAAGGAATTGATCACCAACCTCAAGTGCAAAATTGGTACACTCAACTAGTATACAATTGATTATTACAATGTGCATTTTCATCCACTCCAACTAGACAATTCAAATTCCATGCATGTCTGGGCTATTTTTAGTCGATTGACTAGTTTAACTGAGAGATCAGGGACTTAACAATGATTCTACTATTCAACTGGCCTTCAGCTAACTCAATTAATTACTTGAGCTCAATTAATTGAGTTCAACTAAAAATAACTTAACTAGATTGCTAAATTTTAGTAATCACTACACGTACAACTCTACTCCAAGCCTACAAAGTCGACTTAGTTGATATAACTAGGAGACAAGGCCATGTCACACAAGTTAACTGCCATATAAGTCATCCTGCTAATGTGGAAAATTGAATTACTCAATTTGACTAAGGCCCAAGTCAAATTGATCCTTTCTTGCTACAATTGCTAACACTCCCTCTTATCAAGAAAGGGATTTTGCATCACCCTTATCTCGCACCTGTAGAATTTGAATTTTCCTCTTGACAATTCCTTTGTCAAGATATATGCATCCTGGTCCTCATTTGGAATGTATTGTAACATCATAATTCTCCTCTGCACAGAATCCCACAAGTGATGGTACCTGATATCAATGTGCTTGGACATGTCATGAAATACTATATTCTCAGAGAGTTTAATACAAATCTTCTTATCACAATAAATCATTGTAGGATTTATCTCCTGACTAAACGGCCCACAAGTATTTTCCTCATACATATGGCCTCACATGTTGCTTGACTTGCAACCATGTATTCAGCCTCTATTGAGTTGAGTGCTACATACCTATGTTTCATGCTATACCAAGAAATAGTTGCAAGCCCAACACTGAAGATTGCACCTAAAGTAATTGTCCATGTTTGATGGACTCCCTCCCCAATCTGCATCATTGAATCCTTGGAGCTTCACTCCCTCTATCCTCTTGTACCATAACCCATACTCGGTTATGCCTCTAAGGTATCTTAACACATGCTTTGTTGCCTTCAAATATAGTTTGCTAGGCTTCACCATGGCTTGACTCAACTAATTGACCACATAGCATATGTTGGGCCTTGTGTTCACTAGATACATCAAGGATCCCACAAGTTGCCTATAGATGGTAGCATCTACTGCCTCTCCTGAAGAGCCATACTCCTTCCTCCAATTGTCGCAAGAGGAGTGTCCATAGGCTTGCAGTTCTCCATGTGAAATCTCTAAAGCATTTTGGAGGAATACTTCCCCTGAGTCACAAACAACTCGCAATCACCCTGCCATATTTCCAACCCAAGGAAGTAATGCATCAAGCCAATGTCTTTCATCTTGAATTCTCTTGCAAGGTCCTCCTTGCAAGAGTGGATCAACTTCTCATCCCCTATAAGTATCAAGTCATCAAAATACAATACCAAGATAAGCAATTTTCCATCTACCACAATGTGATAGAGATTAACATATGCTTCACTTTTGGTGAAGTCCAATCCACTGAGATATGTGTCAATCCAAGTGTACCATGCTCGGGGTGCCTATTTGAGACCATAAAGGGATCTCCTGAGTCTACACACATGTGTCTCCTTATCATATGTCTCAAATCCCTTTGGCTACTCTATGTAAATTTCTTCCTCAACAACACCATTGAGGAAGGCGGTCTTCACATCCATCTGGTGGATCTTCCACCCCATCTGCACAACTAATGCTAGAATGGTTTTGATCGAGGAATATCTTGCCACAGGGGAAAATGTTTCCTCATAGTCCACTCCCTCTATTGAGAAGTGTAGCAAGAAAGGCTCCATTTGACTTAGCCTTGGTCAAATTGAGAAAATTTGAAATTTCCACATTAGCAGATAACTTGGAGGCAATTAACGGAGGTGACATGGCTCTTGCCACTCAATTAACTTAGTAAATTTGAGTTAGTGGGATTGGAGTTTAGTCTGCATGTGTTGATTGCTAATTTGTAGCAATCCAGTTTAGTTATTTCTAGTTGTACTCAGGTAAACTAGTTCTAACAGTTAATAGAACTAGTTGGAGATCAGTGGTGCAATGGGACAATAGTCTAACTTAGAGATCATCTAGTTAGCTCATAAATTAACCAAAAATAGCTCATCCATGCAAGGAATTTGAATTGCTCAGTTGTGGTGGAGGTTCCAAGGTAGTGTAACATCACTTGTAGACTAGTCTTGAGTGTACAAGTGTTGCATGCAATCAGTGATCAATCATTAGGAATTGCACAATCATTTTGGAGGAAATTCCTAAAGAATAGGAGCTAATTTCCTCAGGATTTTCACAAGGAAATAGGAGCTCAGGTGGGGGTAGAAATTGACTAAGTCTAGGTCAAAACTTCTCATTGAGCCAAGGGAATAGTTATTCTTTTGCAAATTAAGCTCAAAGTTGGAGCTAACAATTGTAATAGATTATCTATTCATCTGATTAAAGCAAGCAGGCTTAAGGGGTTTTCACCAGTTGGTTTCCCCTAGATACATCTGTGTATTTGTGTATGTGATTGATGCATGTTTGCGAATGTTGTTATAAATTGTGAATTAATTTCCGCAAAGAAGTAGAGTAGAATTGTGTCTCTTGATTTAGATTAAATTTCTTGAGTGTGAAAATTTCTGAATCTTACAAACAAAATCCTACTGCAGTCACTGGTTTAGAATCTCCTACTTATTATTTCATTCAACAAGTTATTTAATTTCATAAATAGTGATGAAAACACTACTGCAAACCACACTGACATACATATCATAAACTAAAACAATAGATGAGACAAACACACAAGGGACATCGTTATTTTTGGACAACACATCCCCGGAAAAACCTAACTTGGGAAAACTGGTGCAGCAGATAGAGGGTTTTGTATTATTAAGCAAGCAGAATCTGAGTACAACAGGTTGCTTCTCACATCGGCTAACCTTACAGATAAATCACGGCAGCAAGAAATAAATACGAGGGTTTACCTCGCTCCCCAAGTCACAGTTAATCCAATGAGTGATCTAACACCCTCTCGACAAACATTGTGCAGTCCCTATGCAATCACTGTGTGGGCTTGCGTCTTACCTCTAGAGGATTCTGTCACCCCTTCTACTGGATCTATTTACTGAGTGAAGTCTAGCGTTCAGCTCTCCCAGCTCAGAACCTTGCTTCCCCAGCAAAATCTTAGACCACTGACGAATACTCTGCACTACCACTGCAAGAGCTCCTCTTGGGTTGCGTCAGCTCTGCGTGAGCCCCTCCTAGACTGTGTCAGCTCTGCGTGAGCCCTTCCTGGTCTATGTCAGCTCTGCGTGAGCCCCTCCTAGGCTGTGTAGGCCTTTGCGTTGTCTTCCTGCTGAAGATGCCTCTCTGCTACATACTCTTTGGCTCAGAACTTACTCTCCGATCCAAATCTCTGCTTCTGCCGCTCAGCAAACCACGCCCCAGAAAATTGAACTCACTGATCAATATGGTCACTCGGTGTATCTCCAATTGACCCTCAAGCCTCCTTTTATACTTTTCCTGTTGATGAATCAACGATCGTGATATAATCTCTAATCAACGACTAAGATTAAATTAGACTTGATTCTCGTCTCTTAGAATATTCTCACCCATATTTTCATTAATACCCATTAACATTTTTATTTTCCTAAGTTTAGACTTAGGAACCCCATTAAAAATATTAATTATTTTAATAAAATACAATCCTGGTGGAATTTCACCAAACGATTTTTGGATCTTGGAGATCTCATGTGTTCTAGCCCCTCCACAAAATTTCGGAGCTAGAGCACATCCGATGCTACCCAAAAAAATCAACACTCCCTTTTAGCGAGGAATGTGCTCTAGCAATATTTACCTGTAGAAGTATCACACTGATCCATGGAATCGGTCCTCTGCGCTACTGATGCTCGGCCTACTGCGCTTCATCCACTGTGCTATTGCAACCTATACTGTTGCCCATGACACTGCCACTGTCACTGCTACATCTGTACTGCAACTCCCTCTCAATATGTTGCATCATGCTACCCATAGCACTGCCACTGTTAACTGCTACATTGCAACTGATCCGGATTTAAACAGGAACGCAACAAATTATAGAGATAACCATAAACACAAAGATGTAGCGGAAATAATACTTCATTTCATTAATGTAAAATACTGAGATATGCTTACAAACAGAAAATGGAAATAAACAGCTAGGGCGATGGTAGCTTATCTCTGAGAAGAGATGTGGTGGCTACATGCCTCTGAACTGTGTTACAATGAGGCTCGAAGGCCTATTTATTGTTGAGAAACAATGGAAAACCCTAAACATCCAAAAACCTAACCCTAGAAGATGAAACGCCAAACTGTGGGCCCCGTTTGGGTAAATTGGTATATCAACTTCCCGGGGTCGTAACTTTGGCATACGATCTCCATTTGACGCGTACAATATCTCGTTAGAAAGATCTATCCGAGAAATACAACTTTGGGAAGAGCAACATCGGTCCATGGACCCATGTTGCTCCCAGATTTCCCAAAAAACGTCGTTTAGGGCCTCAAAACGGCTCCGGAAGTTTAGGACCTGAAAAACTGCTAAAAATAGTAAACTGTGCTACAATTAAGGAAACTGAAAAGCTGAAAGAAACCATGGTGGGGGTCCAAGTGGACTTGGCGGGTGGCCACCAATATCCACCTGGATCATTCCTCCCCCCTTAGGAAGTAATGGTCCCCATTGCGTTGAGTTCCTCGATGAGATGAGGAAACTTCTGCTGAACTTGGTCCTTGGTGAGCCACTTGCCCTGGTGAAGGAGTTGGCCTGCTTTGACAACTCAAGACAGTTGGATGTTCTACCGGCGAGTGTGCTTGATATGTGTGTCCATGATCCAATCAGTTGTAGCTTGTTCCATGCAATCTGGATTTAACTCTGTGGGTGTGAGCTGTTTTGCAATGTCGGATGTGTCTAGTAATGGTGGAAAGTATGGCCGAAGGTGGTCCACATTGAACATTGGGTGCAGACCAAGGAATGAGGGAATGATGAGCTCAAATGCATTGTATCCCACAGCCTTGGTAATGGTGTAAGGACCATATCGGAGTGGTCTGAGTTTTCGATAGGCTCCGGTAAGGCATTCCTTTTGCAAATGCAACCAGACTTTGTCACCCACCTGAAACTTGTGTGGCAACCGATGTTGATCATGTCGTTGCTTGTACGTGGCATTTGATTTCTCTAGAATGTCATGAACTTGCTGGAAAATATGTTGGATGTGCTCAATGAAGTTGTTTGCCTTATCTTTTTTGGACTGGACATGAGCCGAACCTGGGTGAGTAGCTGCAAATGGCATGGCCACATCAATGGGACATAGTGGCTGGAATCCCAAGCCCACCTGGAAAGCGCTATGGCTAGTCAAGCTGTGGAGACCCCGGTTGTAGCTGTGCTGAACATAGGGGAGGCTCTTGTCCCATGTGCGTGGATGCTTTGAGTTGTACATGCACAGAATGTGTACAATCATCATGTTAACAACCTCTGTCTGGCCATCAGTTTGAGGATGGAAGGCTGTGGACTTAGTGAGTTTGGTGTCCAGCATCGACCAGAGACTGGACCAAATGTACTGAGGAACCTGCTATCCCGATCTGAGATGATAGACTGTGGCATCCCAAAGTGTACCCACACTCATTCAAAGAAGAGTTTAGCAGTGGCTTCTGCGGTGATTTCTTCTCGCAGGCCGCTAGAATGGCCATCTTCGAGAACCTGTCGACGACCACAAAAACACAGTCGTTTCTATGCTTAGTGGAAGGAAGGCCTGACATGTAATCCATGGAGATGGATTCCCAAGGTTGACTAGGGGTAGAAAGCGGGGTATAGAGGCCTTTCTTCTTGACTGTCGGTTTGGCAATGGCACAGGTAGTGCATGATCTGATGTACTTCCCGACATCCTGTCGAAGATTCGGCCAATAGAAATATTTCTGCAGTACTGCCACCGTTTTCTCGACACCGAAATGTCTAGCAGCTCGACTGTAGTGTGCTTCCCAAATCATCTTGGCACGCTCGCTTGAAGAAATACAAAGGTGACCCAGGTGGCATAACAGGGCATCCTGGAGGTGAAAATCTAGAACATGCTGACCCTCCAAGAGTTTCTGGTATGTGTGGCCGAATTCTGGGTCGCTTTTGTAGAGAAGTGGCCAATCAGCAGTCTCGTGCCCACAAGAGTTGAGCACGATGGTTAATGACATGATCGGTGGCTGACTGAGGAAATCTGCAACATTATTGGTGCTTCCCTTCTTATACTTGATATTCAAATGGAACTGTTGCAGGTATGTGGACCACTTCTGATGAAGATCATTTTGCAATTTCCCTTAGGTCTGCATGAACTGGAGGGGTTGGTGGTCTGTGTGGATGACCGTTTCCTTCCCCAAAATGTAATGTTTCCATTGTCGACAGGCCTGCACAATGGAATACATTTCTTTGTCATAAATGGGAAACTTCCGGACTGTGTCAGAAAGTGTCTCACTATGATATGCCACTAGATGCCCGTGTTGAGTAAGGACTGCCCCAATAGCATAGTCAGAGGCATCTGTCTCGACCTCAAATGGTTGTTGCAAGTCTGGCAATGCGAGCATTGGTGCCGAGCATAGGCGATCTTTCAACTCTGTGAATGCCTTCTGTTGAGATTCAGACCAAAAGAATTTTTCTTTCGCTCCCCCCTTGGTAACTTGACTCAAGGGCCAAGTGATATGAGAAAATCCCAACACGAACCTGCGGTAGAAGTTGGCAAGACCTAGAAAGTTGTGGAGCTCCGTTAGAGTGGTTGGAGAGGGCCAATCCTGAATGATTTGGATCTTGGCTGGATCCACATGCACCCCCTATTCATCAATAATGTATCCTAGATACTGAACCTGGGTCATGCCAAAAGTGCATTTCTCCAAATTGGCACATAACTTGTGTTGCCGCAGTGTTCAGAGAACCTGTCGGATGTGGTGGAGGTGCTCTTCCCAACTCTGGTTGAAGATTAGGATGTCATCCAAGTATACCACTACAAATGAGTTGGTGAATGGCCGCAAGATGTCATCCATTAGCCTCATGAAGGTTGCAGGAGCATTCATCAATCCGAAAGGCATAACCAACAATTCGAAAAGGTCCTCCTTGGCTTTGAAGGCAGTCTGCCACACATCGGAGGGTTCAATTGGTACCTGGTGATATCCTGACTTCAAATCGATCTTGCTGAAATATTTTGCCCCCTTTAATTGGTCCAAGATGTCATCAATCCGTGGGATCAGGTACCTGTTACGTACAGTGATCTTGGTCAGTGCCCAATAGTCAATACAGAGTCTCCAAGTCCCATCCTTCTTCTGTACCAACACGATCGGGCTCCCACAGGGTGATGAACTTGGACGGATGTGACCTTTCTGTAGCAGCTCCTGAATCTACCTCTTGATTTCATCATTCTCCAGAATGGAGTGCCAATAGATTGGTCCATTGGGCAGCGACGCACCTGGGGTCAGATCGATGGAGTGCTTGACCTGACAGTGCAGAGGAACCCCTGTGGGGGAGGTGAAGATGTCCTCGTACTCCTCCACGACCTTGTCCATTTGTAGTTGTCATGCGGAGGGGCCCTGTCTGGAGGTCGTGGCCACTGTCTTCTTCTTTTCTTGAGGGCGTATCATCAGGAAAACAAATTTCCTGGTTTTGGAAATGAGCTTACTGCATTGTTTTGTAGTAACCAAAGAGATGGCAGTAGGTAGTGCTACCTCTGGTATCCTGTATAACTTATTTCCCAAAGTAATAATAACAGCATGGGGCCTTGATTCATACACAGCATGTCGCTTCCACAAGTATGGTTGTCCTAATAATACATCACAAACTTCAAGGGGAGCAATGTCACACAATACCTGATCCGTGAAGGTCTTGATGTTGTATGGAAGGCGACACTATTGGCTCACGTGAAGATCTCGTCATTGGTGAAGCCACCAATTGTGTACGGTTGTGGATGTGCTGTGGTCGGTAAGCCTAGCTGCTTCACAACCTCTACCGAAATGAGGTTCTTTTGGCTCCCGTTGTCGAAAATGAACTGCAGCGGGGATCCCTTTACCCACATCTGGGAGTGGAAGAGATGCTCCTCCTCCTTTGGATCTTCGGGTTCCTCTTTCTGGATCTTCGTGGTGGCAACGGTGGCATTGGGCTCCGCATCGATAATCTACTTCCCTTTGTCATTCCCCTTGTCAGGTTCTGACTCAAAGTCGGAACATGCATCTGATTATGAAACCTTTAGCTTAGCCACCAGTGACTGCTTGGCCCAACACTCACTTATGTTGTGAGTAGAGCTCTTATGGAACTCACACCATTTTCTCGTGTCTTTTTTCGGCTTCGCGACACTGTTCTTTGCTTGTAGCTTTGGCAGGTTGTCTTGGGCCACCCCGCCTTGGTTTTATCCTTTGTTTTGCGGTTTGGGGGCACCTTTCCCTTGCTTCAGATTCACAGATCCAAAGTCTCGCTTCTTCTGTTTAAACTTTTGCTCGACCTTGACGGCATATCGATATGCCATGCCGAGCGAGGAGATGTTCAGGAATTCTATTTCTTCCTGGATGTACTTGTGCAAGCAGCCGCGGTATTTGAGTATCAAATGCTGCTCTGAATCCTTGATACCCAGCTTTGTGCGAAGGGTATGGAAAATATTGGTAAACTCCGGCACATCTTGGTCCCTTCCCTGCCGCATCGTGGTCCACTTTATGTATTGATCCTCATAGCTTCCGACAGGGTAGTATTGCTCCTTGATGGCATCCCGGAATGAATTCTAAGTGGGTGCCACTGAAAATAGTGAGTCGGTATTTTCATCCTTCTGCTCGTAGTAGGTTTCCCACCAGTCCTTGACGTGGGGGGCTGCTTTGAGAAGAGAGAAAATAATCTTTTCCCAACTGGAAAAATCATGAACAGAAAAATAACCCTCTAGCAGATTTAACCATTTATCGACGACACTTGCATATATCTGACCCTCAAATATGGGAATTTCAAAATTAACTTGTACCTTAAATGGTGTGGTGTTTCCAGAGTAGCTGTGGGAAGCCGATGCGTCGCCCCTAGGTAGCCGCTGAAGGATCTGGGAAAAGTTGTCCATCATCGCGTTCCTTTGTCACTCGAGGGCTTCTTTGAGAAATATTTTGATAGGATCTCCTGCCCCCTCATCTTTCTTTTCATCCACCATGGGAGGCCGTCGGGTTTTGCGAGGCTGGTCTTGCAAAGGTTCGACCAGTTCAAGCCCTAACTCCTTATATCCCGACCTCATTGGGGACATGCAAAGAAAAACAGAGAAAATGCCGACCGCTCTGATACCACTGATCCAGATTTAAATAGGAACACAACAAATTATAGAGATAACCATAAACACAAAGATGTAGTGGAAATAATACTTCATTTCATTAATGTAAAATAATGAGATATGCTTACAAACAGAAAATGGAAATAAACGGCTAGGGCGATGGTAGCTTATCTCTGAGAATGTGGTGGCTACATGCCTTTGAACTGTGTTACAATGAGGCTCGAAGGCCTATTTATTGTTGAGAAACAATGGAAAACCCTAAACATCCAAAAACCTAACCCTAGAAGATGAAACACCAAACTGTGGGCCCCATTTGGGTAAATTGGTATATCAACTTCCCGGGGTCGTAACTTTGGCATATGATCTTTGCTTGACGCGTACAATATCTCGTTAGAAAGATTTATCCGAGAAATATAACTTTGGGAAGAGCAACATCGGTCCATGGACCCATGTTTCTCCCAAATTTCCCAAAAAACATCGTTTAGGGCCTCAAAACGGCTCCGAAAGTTCAGGACCCGAAAAACTGCTAAAAATAGTAAATTGTGCTACAATTAAGGAAACTGAAAAGCTGAAAGAAACCATGGTGGGGGTCCAAGTGGACTTCGCAGGTGGCCACCAATATCCACCTAGATCAGCAACTCAGTTGCTGAGAAGTAAGAAACTGAAAAGCTACCCAAAGGCTGACATGTTGGTGAGTTAGGATGTCCTTGGATGATGAAGCTACCTCTGCTGCTAATCTGTGCTGACCCTCTGATGCTACTGCGTTGTCGTTGTATATCCTCTATGCCTCCCACACTACTACAAGACTATACTGCGATGCTTCAAACTTTGGCACTCTAGCTCTACTGCTATTGCTCCATCATCCCTCGAACTAACTGACTCCTGTCATTCTGCTACTGTCATTAAGGGCTCTCGTAGCCGTATGTGATCCAAGAGTTTGGGCACCTCAAGGATCTTAACCTTAGTGTATTCCTCCTAACTACAGCTCAATATCGTCCCACCTCTTCTCTAGAGGTGCATGAGCACTCATGGTGCCATCCTCGTCATTGTCTTCCTTGTCAACTTTTGTTGGAGCAACCTTTGAGTCAAACTTCTCTTCCTTGCCCTTATTCTGAGGGCACTGAGTGGCGAAACGTCCTAGTTCCCCACATCTGAAGCATTTGACTCTGGATATGTCTTTCTTTTTCCTCTTCTGCTGCTCTTTATATCATGCTGATGCGAGAGCTGTATCCTCCTCTTCCTCCTTTTCTTTGATTCCTTTGTCGCTACTTCCTGTCCTGGTTAACCATCCAATCTCTTCCTGTCGAAGAGTTGCTCACATCTCCTCCCAAATGGGGAGAGAATCCCTGCCGAATATGCTTTAGACAAAGGTCTCCCTGTCTTCAGTGACTACATTCGGGTTAGTCCTGACCATGAATTCAAGATCTGGTGTGGACCCTACGAAAGTTAGTTAGTCTCAGATCCCTTGCAACCTAAGAAGGAAGGGATCGGTTTCTTCTCCATTCTGCATCTGATACTGTCTCAGCTAGTTCTCAAGCAACATCTTCTGTTGAACGAAAGTTCCTTCATACAAAGTGGTCAAGGCCTCCCACATTTCTCTTGTTGTGTCCTTTTTAGCAATATGTGGGACCACATGATCCTTGACCCCGTCCAAGATCATGCACTTCGCCTTTACTTGAGCCTCCTCATATTTCTTGAGAGGATCAACATCGACCAGAACAACAAATGTCCTCAAGGCATAATCCTTGATGCGATTTTTGTCCAATTTATTTAGGATCATGGCCTTCTAGATGACAAAGTTGGATGCTCCATCCAATATTTCCTGATTCCTCAGTCCATTTACTGCCATCTCTGCTCAAATGAGTGTCAAACAGGTTCTCTTCTCCTTATTTCACTACTGCCCCAGCAAAACTCAGATATGGATTTCTTTGGTGCAAGAAATCCTCTAAGGAACAAGTTCCCTCTAAACTCCCTCTGAGTCCTGATTTCCTTCACGGAAACCCTTTCGCCAAATAATGTTGAATCACCCCTCTCCGAGCCTCCTTTACTGTTGCTCAACAACTCGGATCTATATTTCTTTCGCAAGAAATATGTTAAGGCAGTGACTCCCTCTACCTTGTTTTAGTCTCCTCAGACACTATTATGCACCAACATCAACAACATCCCACCAGCACCTCAGATATGATATTCGCTGCTCCCTTTGTTGAACCTCAGAATTACCCTCTCCTTGACAATTTTTCTCACCTCTTTCCCTTGCTTTTCCATAATATTACAGATCCCCATCAATGATAAATTATAGGTTTTGTCTTAAGGAAGGCGTTAAATGATTGACATGTTATATTTTTATGTTTTTGCTATTTGAATAAATTTTTGCAAATTAGCTACTATACACAGCCTATTCTGCAACTAACTATGTATTATGTAGCTACTTCCATGGTCTGGCAGGTTCCAGGTGTCAAATGAAGAATCTGGCCACATGGGCATCTCTAGAATCGTCTCCACATGGATTCTATCCTATTCACTCAGCCCAGATCGACAAGAAAGCAAGCTCAAGATCGTAGTCAAAGGTGGAGTCAAACATATGATACCCGGAAGCAATAAGACTCTTCATTTGTTCTTTCGTGGTTAATCAATAAATCTAACAGTTATGTTGCAAGCATTAACTTGGATCAACCACCTGTGTTAACAATTCTGTTGCAAACATCTCGCTCGAATTTAAGTCACCTGTAGCTGATCAGACATTTACACAGTTTTGTTGTAATACGTATGAGCCACCTGTAGCTAGTTTTCCTCAAAGACAGTTATGATTATTTCCTTTTAAATACTGGTTGTACAGAACCAAGGGGGGTGCAGAGAATTTTATTTATTAGGTTCAGACTTCTAGCTCTGTATTTTGGGACTTCGTTCTTTTATATAATATAAGTCCTGTGTTGAACAATGATCGTTTAAGAGAGAATTTTAAATTAGTTAGCAGTTCAACCCAGTCAGTTGCAGAGGGCCCCTGCACTGAAGGAGGTTTTCTTTCCATTTGTTTTCTGTTTAGTTTTAATTTCATTATTTTCTTTTAGCAATATTTCTAACTTAGGTTGATTTATTTTAGTTTTGATCAATAGCATAATGTTAAAACTCAATTGTGCAGTCTTGTTCTTCCAACACATTTCATGAAAGGAAACGATTCTGTTTCTAAACATAGTAAGGTTGAAGTAATGAGAACACACTGTTGTCTAGCTTACTCACTATTTTGTTATTTATTTTCTAGGACAAATTTGTCAATCCACTGCGTTAATGAATGTTTTTTATCACCATTTCAAGTTGATACTCATCCTAAACTAAATGGTTAAACATTCACTCCATACAATGGTTGAAATCAATCAGTTACCTTTTGCATGTTTCATTTAGTTCTCTAGATCATAAAGTACAGAAAGTTGCTTGTATCCCATCTCAAGAAGGTTATCCTTCAAAATTGAAGGTTAGAGTAACTAGAAGTACTTCAGTTGATTTCATTCTCTGTATTTATTTCAACATGCATTACAACTTCACCCTTAATTTTAAGAATTAGATTCATGATTTAGGATTAATGACGAGATAGGACAGATGCTTTATTTTTCCTTTCTTTAAATTATATTTTGACTAGTTTCAACTCTTGGTTCACCTTTAGGAAGTTTAGATTTAGTTTCTCATAGTTTAGATTGTACATCATTAGGAATCAGAGAACATAAACCCCCAAAACAATATAAAAATACAAAACAACGAAGTAAGAAGGGTTAACTAAGCACATATAGTGCACTACACTTCATCAGCTTACAAACCTCGGTTGATAATTTATGCAAGCAATTTAGGACACTAAACTGACTAAACACCCTCTACCCTAGCAACTGAAGAATCTGAGCTCCTTAGGCTCTACACAGTCACTGTGTGAGCTAGATCATCTCCTCATGGCCACTGCGTCACTCCTTTCCGTCCAGAAAGATGACGTGGCTTTACGTGAGCCTGATCTTCGCCTCTTTGCTTCTGCGCTTGCCCAGAGAGCTGACGCAGTTACTGCGTGGGCTCCTCCCGGCTACTGCATCACCCTCTCCTAGCTTAGAATGCTAACGCAGGCACTACGTGAGCCTCTACGTCACTTCTTTTGCACTGCATCACCCTTCCTCTGTGTTTCAAGCTTTGGAACAACGTTGTCACTCAACTGATGGCTTCAGTGTCCTGTGATTTGCAATCACTATGATACCATGTGAAAATTTCTGAATCTTACAAACATAAATCCTATTACAGTCATTGGTTTAGCATCTCCTACTTGTTATTTCATTCAACAAGTTATTTAATTTCATAAACAGTGATGAAAACGCTACTGCAAACCACACTTACATACAGATCATAAACTAAAACAATAGATGAGACAAACACACAAGGGACACCATTATTTTTGGACAACACGTCCCTGGAAAAACCCAACTTGGGAAAATTGGTGCAACAAATAGAGGGTTTTGTATTATTAAGCAAGCAGAATCTGAGTACAACAGGTTGCCTCTCACACCGGCTAACATTATAGAAAAATCATGGTAGCAAGAAATAAATACGAGGGTTTACCTCTCTCCCCAAGTCACAGTTGATCCAATGAGTGATTTGACACCCTCCCGGCAAACATTGCGCAGTCTCTACGCAATCACTGTGTGGGCCTGCGTCTCGCCTCTAGAGGACTAGGTCACCCCTTATGCTGGATCGATTTGCTAAGCAAAGTCTGTTGTTCAGCCCTCTTGACTCAGAACCTTGCTTCCCCAACAAAATCTTGGACTAATGATGAATACTCTGCACCGTGAGCCCCTCCTGGGCTGCGTAGGCCTCTACGCTGTCTTCCTGCTCAAGCTGCCTCTCTTCTATGTAATGTTTGGCTTGGAACTTACTCTCTGATCCAATTCTCTACTTTTACTCCTCTCACTGCAATAGATCACTGGTTCGATTCTCTCAACAAACCACACCCCATAAAAGCGAACTAACTGATCAATATGCTCACCCAGTGTATCTCCAACTGATCCTCAAGCCAACTCTTATACTTTTCCTATTGATGAATCAAAGGTCGCGATCTAATCTCTAATGAACTGCTAAGATGAAATTAGAATTGATCCTCATCTCTTTGAAGCTTCTCACCCATATTTTCATTAATACCCATTAATATTTTTATTTTCCTTAGTTTAGACTTAGGAACGTCATTAAAAATATTAACTATTTTAATAAAATACAATCTGTGTGAAATTTCACCAAACGATTTCTGGGTCTTGGAGATCTCATGTGTTCTAGCCCCTCCACAAAATTTCGGAGCTAGAGCACATCCGATGCTACCCAAAAACTCAACATTGAGCATTTCCAATTCTATCACCATATTTCTACATGGTATCAGAGTGGGATTCACATTAGAACAAGAATTTCGAATTTGTTTCTCAAGAGGTTCGAATTTGCAGCTTCAATGTAGGAAGATTTCCTTAGAGTTGGGAGAATGGCCTTTAATGGACTAAGATTAGAATATTCCTTGGAAGGTGTTGAGGCCTCAAAAATCGCTGCGTCAACACAAGGGGAAACCCACTCGGTTTGGACCTTAAGACAACTCCTTTTCCATTTAGGCAGTGGCTTTGACTGGGGATAATGGGACCAGTTTCCCAATGAAAGGTTATTGAATGAATGCGTTATGCTTATAATGAAGTGAAATAGATGGATTTGCAGTAATGAATTAAATGGAAAACATATGCGTTAATCTACTCTATAACCCGAGATTGTTTAACATTTATCTGGATGCGATCTATAATGATTTTCCTTAGTAAATGACAATATAGATTGCTCAAACATTAATGGAAATAAAAGTATTTCAATATGATTACTTTGGTTAAATAGTTAATCAAAATAATGTGTATAACTCATATCGCATTAATAATATCAAAGCAAATTGCTTAACATTTAAAAAAAATCAATGGCAGCATGAACAAAAATAAATACATGTAACATTGTTATTTAAATACCATGTAATAAGCAATCTGAAAAGATAAATTCACTATTTTCTTATGAACAAAATAGAGGTACAACGATAGAAGTACTAGATGCACGTTGCTCAGTTCATAAAAGAAATAGCAGCAGTTTAGTTCTTCTCACAAAGATGACTTCGGGAGTACAAAAATGCAACTTCTCAAAATTCTTTATGAAAATTCCTAAAACAATGTTCCAGTCGTTCTATTGAGAAAAGTATGAAAGTACAGTAGTGTGAGCTTACGTAAGCCTTTCTTCATAAAATTCCGGACCGAGTGGTTTTCCCCCTGTGTTGATGCAGCAATTTTCGAGGCCTCAACACTTTTTGGTGCTAGAAGGAGGGCCTGCATACTATGAATAACAATAAATTCCAATCCAAAAACAGAAGGCCATTCCAAGAGTCATTCCCCTTCCAAAT
Organism: Pinus tabuliformis; assembly: GCA_031772625.1. NCBI lineage: Eukaryota > Viridiplantae > Streptophyta > Pinopsida > Pinales > Pinaceae > Pinus > Pinus tabuliformis. The sequence goes on from CM062816.1 coordinate 61,965,096, forward strand.
CTCCTACAACTTCCAAATCCCTCTAGAATCTCCTACTTTTAGATTAGAAGTTGTACAATCTCATCCCAAGTCTCCTAGAATAATTCCTGAGGTAATCCTTGTGGATTATACTCCAGAATCACCAGAAATTACAACTTTGATAAAGAAATTGGAAGACATCTCCATTTCAGCAGAAAATCCTGAATCATCCGAAGTTTCTGAAGGAAGTATTACTTCTATTTTTCACGGAACTGGTGTTTTGACTCAGTCCCAAAGTGCAAAACTTGGCATCTCGTCATTTGAATTTCCACTTCAATCTCAACAAATGAAAACTGCTGCATCAGATTCCTAAACACCTACTAGTGAGATTACCTCATTCTCTCATTCACAAACATCTCCATTTATTCCTTTTACATTTCCTTTTTCTCTACCGATCACTTCATCTATTTCCATTTCCTCTACACAAATGACTAGTGTTGCCTCAAGCAGTACTATCACAGCTGCCAGTTCTTCTTTCATCACATCCACCTCCCCAACTGTTATAATGGCAGCTAGACCCTGGTCCAATCCGGGAGCTGTTCAAATGCCAGTACCACTTCATCCTCTGCCAAAACATCCTGAAAGATGGCTTCCCAAATTCAATCATGATGTGGGTTGCCTGCTTAAGAGCACCTTCATAATTATATGTTAGCCATCAATATTAATGAGGTATATGAAGAAGACATTTTTGTTATATTATTCCCGTGCACTCTTACAGGATGAGCAGGGCCTTGGTACTTTTCATTACTAGCCAATTCTATTACTAGTTGGGATATTTTTGAAGAACTTTTTTTGACTAAATTTGGTGATGATCACTCAAACACGTCTCTTATCAATGACCTTTCCAGTTTAAAAACGAATTCAGGGGAAAAGATAAAAGATTTCAATTCCAAATTTAATAAATTGTTAAATAAAATCCCAGCTACTTCTAGACCTAGTTTCGATGTACAAATTAAATGGTATATTTCATCTCTTCCTTCTAATATAGCAATTTTTGTAGATAGAGCTAATAAAAATACCTTGGTGGAAATTATGGAAGAAGTTGTGTTTGTAGAGAAGGGGATAAATGCACTAGAAAAGAAAAAGGATTAGGAAGACAAAAAATTAAAAAGATTTACATTTAAGGATGAATCTAAAAAGAAAGCACTTAAAGATCCCTTTTATCTTGAAGGCTTGCAACAAGTCCTTAAAACTTTGTCTAACGAGATGGTAGAGATCAAAAAACAAGTAGTTGAATCTTTTTCCAAAAAACCTTTTAGAACATTCATAAGAAATCAGCCACCTAATCCACAACCTCCAAACACCATTTCTAATGTAGAAACTGATGATGAAGATGAGGAGGAGATAGCATTTTCTGCTGATGAATCCCAAGATGAATAAATAGCTGAGTTAAATGGAATGTGGGATTTTATTCTTCCTATTTATGATAGTGAAAATGAATATGAAGCTTTACCTGTTAGCACAAGAAGTAAAGGCCTAGTTGATCCTATACAACCAATCCAAAAATAGAAATCTTCAACTTCAAATGCTAAAGATAAAGTTTCTATTAAAAAATCCGCTTCCACTTCTCCCCAAGTAATTCCGTCTTCATCCAATTCTCCATATTCACCTAGAACCTTAGTAGTTTCAGATACTATTGAGTATAATATAGTTGAGGATATGAAGAAAATAAAAGCAAACATTTTCCTTCATGAACTCACTAAACTCAAACAACAACATAAATTTTTACTCAAATAATTGACTGTTCCTGCTACTGTGGTATCCAAAGCTAAAAAGAATGGGTAAACCTCCTGGTCATTCATTATTCGATTCCTATGATGCTATTCTTATAGGTGATAAATCTAATTCACATACCCCTCTTTTTCTTTTGACTTTTGAAATATTTAATAAAAATGTACATAACTACTTGGTAGATTCAGCGGCTTCTTCGAATATAATGTCGTATTCAATTTTTTTAAAATTGAACATGTCACCCGAGAAAACTGCAGTTCACATTGTGCAACTTGATAGGACAAAAGTCAAAGTCATAGGAGAAATGAATTCAGTTCTTATTAGATTATCTTCGAATCCTAAAGTTTACCAAATAATTGATATACTTATTGTTGATATCCCAGATTTCTACAGTTTAATTCTTAGTAGAGATTGGTCAGAAAAACTACACGGTTAATTTTCCATTGATTGGTCTCACCTATGCCTCCCATTTAATGGAAATCTGAATCAAATTAGAATCAACCGAAGAAAACACATGAAACATTCAGTAATAGATTTCGAAGATGAAAATGAAGCAGTAGCATTTAATAACAACATTCTTGGAAACTACTCTACTGAATCATTTTTTGAGAATTTTAAAGCACAAACGTCACCATTTCTGAATAATTATGTAACTTCTGAAATTGAAAATTTTTCAGAGACGAAATTTTCTAGATGTGTAAATATGCTAGAAAAACCACTAGTTAATTCTTTATTCTGGACATTGTATTTTGATGGGTCAAAATCAAGTGATGGTGCAGGAGCAGGTTGCATATTGATTAATCCTGAAGGTGTGAAGACAATGCTGACTTGCAGATTGGAATTCGAATGCACAAATAATATTGCAGAATATGAGGCATTGGTCCAAGGTATGTATAAAGCAATTAGCCTTGACGTTAAATACCTTCAAGTTTTTGGAGATTCAGAAATTGTAGTTAAACAAGTAAGAAACATGATGCATTGTATCTCTACACACTTGAAGCATTATCAATCATTGGTTCAGTCTCTCACTTCACATTTTTTAGCGTTTAACATTTCTGCTATTCCTAGGATTCAGAATGTCAGCGCTAACCTTCTTGCTAATGTTGCATCAAAACTGATCCCATCCGAAGATTACAGTCCCGGTAGATTTCATGTAGAGTTAACCGTTAGGCCATCCATTCCTGATAATATCACCAACTTGCGGGTATTCAATGACGATGAAGACATTTTAAGCTTCTTAACTTCTGAAAATTCATACGATGACCAAATAATTGATGAGGATGAACACGACAATCAATTAAAACAGAAAATCGATGATAATACTATATCCAAATCTATAGTAAAACTTGAGGATCTTTATGATTTGAAATTCAGATTTAAAAGAGTTACTAATTCAAAACTACAGAGTTCAACTTTTAGATTTGAATTAACAAATCTTGGGACAGATCTTAAACCTCAGGAGATCAATTTAGGACTTGGTCTCTCGTCTGAAGAAATATTATCTTCATTCATTTGTTGAAAAAGTATAAGGATATCTTTGCTTGGAGTTACGAAGATCTCAAAACATTTGACACCTCCATCATTCAACACACAATTCCGATGACATCTAATGATAAACCTGTCCAACAAAAATTAAGGAAAATTCATCTGAACTTAGAAAATCAAATCAAAACAGAATTGAATAAACTCCTTAAGGCTAAAATCATTTTTCCTGTTAGGCATTCAAGATGGGTTTCCAACTTGGTACCTGTTAGGAAGAAAAATGGTGATATCTGCATTTGTATAGATTTTAGGAATCTCAATAAGGTCATTTGAAAGGATAATTTCTTGCTACCCACTATGGAACAAATTTTACGACTAGTGGTTGGTTTCGAACTTATGTCTTTCCTTAATGGTTTCTCAGGATATAATCAAATCATGGTCCACCCAGATGATAGGCTAAAGACTACTTTCAGAACTAAATGGGGAACTTATGCCTACCAAAAAATGCCATTCGGTTTAGTAAACACAGGGGCCACTTTCCAACAAGCCATGGATATAGATTTCAAAGGTCTGTTAAACAAAACAGTTGTTGTTTACCTAGATGACATTACTGTTTATTCAAAGAACATAAGTAATCATTTGCAGGACTTAAGACAAATTTTTTAACGGTGTAGAAAATATGGGATTTCATTGAAACTGAAAAAGTCTTCTTTTTTTTTCCCTCTTAGTGAAGGGAAAATTTTAGGATTCATTGTGTCAAAAAATGGAATTTACATTGACCTTGATAGAATAAAAGAAATTTCTCCACCATATAACAAAAAAAGCATGCAATCATTTTTTGGATAGATCAATTTTGTCAAAAGGTTCGTCTCTAATTTCTCACAAATTATCTTTCCGTTACAATAAGTGATTAAGAAAGACACAATTTTTAACTGGGGTCATCATGAAAAGCAAGCATTCGATTTAATCAAACACACAATTATCAATGCTCCTTCTTTAAATACTCTGAATTTCTCCAATCATTTCATCTTATATACCTTTGCTTCTTCAACATCTTATGCCGTTGTTTTGACACAAATTAATAATCAAAAAATTGAAGAACCCATATCTTTTTTCAGTTCAAATTTTCAGGGTGCTGAATTGAATTATTCAAAAGTAGAAAAACAAGCATTTGTTGTATATAAATCTGTGAAGCATTTTAGGCCTTTTCTTTTAAAAACACACATGAAAGTAATAGTTCCATTCCTAGCAGTGAGACAATTACTAATGTAGAAAGACTTGAGAGAAAAGAGAGCAAATTGGGTAACAACTCTACAGGAGTACGATATTGAAATAAAACCAGCCAAAATTGTCATAGGGCAAGGTTTCTGCAAGTTTCTTACAGGAGAATCCAACATACCAGCCAAAGGAGACATAAGTAATAATGAACGTATTTATGAGGTAAGTGTAATTGATGTTGAGTCCCAATACGCTGATTTAATTTTTTATTTTAAAAATGGATATGCTCCTCCCGAACTCAATTATAAAAGAAAAAGAGCTTTACGATTAAAAGCAAGTCATTATGAGATTGTTGATAACATGTTATTTAGGAGAAACTATGATTCCATATTGTTAAGATGCCTTGAAAAGTCTAAAGCACAAACAATTTTGCAGGAACTTCACGATGGACCAGCAGGTGGACACTTTGGAGGAGATACTATTGCACACAAAATATTACATGTTGGATACTACTAGCCCACTCTCTTCAAAGATACCCACGCATATGTGAGGAAATGTAAAACATGCCAAAATGCTTCTGGAAGACAATGAAAACCAGCCTTGCCTCTATAGCCAGTCAACATCGAACAACCTTTCGAACAATGGGGACTGGATATCATAGGTGAGATCGTTCCTCATTCTTCTAAACAACATAAATATAATACGACTGCTACATATTACTTCACTAAGTGGTTGGAAGAAATTCCGCTAAGGTAGTCAATTCTAAATTTGTTATTGAATTTATTGATCAATTTATCATTACAAGATTTGATTTGCCTTCTGCACTTATATTTGATAATGCATCTTATTTTTCGGGTAATAGTATGATTGAATTTGCAATTAGGAGAGGTTTTAAACTCAAATATTCTTCTAATTACTATCCCCGGGGAAATGGTTTGGTAGAATCCACTAATTAAAATCTCCTCAGAATAATCAAAAGAACTGTATATCAAAATCGAAGAAATTGGCACAAAGATTTAATATTTGCTCTATTGGATGATAGGATAACTCAAAAGGCCTCTATAGGCACTTCTCCATTCAACTTAGTATATAGGAAGGAAGTCATCATTCCATCACATTTAGCTCTTCCTTCATTAGCCATAGTTCAATTTATTGAAGAAACACCTTCTTCTTCCTTGCAATTAAGAAATTCACAAATCCTAAAACTAGAAGAAGAAAGGGAAAAGGAAAACTCACACACACCAAACATCAATAGATGGAGAAAGCTTCTTTTGATGCAAGTTTAGTCACACAAATATCCTTCCAAGTTGGAGATCTAGTTTTCAAATGGAACAAAGCACACGAAGAAAAAGGAAAGCATACCAAATTTAAGAAATTATGGCTTGGTCCATTTCAGATTGTTGAATAGATAAGCCCATCTACATTTATATTTCAAGATTTATCAGGAAAGAGAGATTCACTTCCTGTAAATGTGCTCATCTTAAAGAAATTATTTTCTTAGGAATTAAAAAAAAGAAAAAAATTGTAAAATCACTTCCATTGTACATCCCGCTGCATTTTATTTTTCCTTTTATAGATTTTGTAATAAAATGTTAAATAGTACTCTATTGACTTTTCAAACATCTCTTGAATTTATTTTAATTTTTTCAATTTGAAGGTAGGAATTTTTTAAGAGGTGGTTACCAAAATTGAAAATTAGATAAAAATTATAGAACTCTGGAAATCTTTTCCATTAAGTTGTAAAATCTTTTAAAAACATCACAAATTATATCCGTCTACTCTAGTTTCAGTCAAAAAAGGTTATGCTTAAAAAAGTAAAGACCGTCTTACGACTAAAACACTTTCAACTCGGATTTGTCATCCAAAACTCTTAAAGAGTCAATGATCCTCCCCATCCATTAAAAAAGAAGAATTTTTAGAGTGTAATTCTAAAATATAAAAAATCTAAAAAAGATAAGAGGTCTCATCACGAACCTTCTTACCATATTCATATGGAACCAATTAAACTGACTTCAACCAATTGAACACCAAATCAAGGTAATGGCTTACGATTTTTAATTGTAAGGCAAGGGGTCTCATCATGAGCCAACTTGTTCAATTTGATTATTATTGGTGAATGGCATTGTTGTTATATGGCCACCAAACCATGACAATGGCTTTTTAACATAAAAAATGAATAAATAAATAAAAGAAAAATAAAATTTACCTGTAATAAAATGGATGGGACACTAGATCATTGTTGGTTAAAAGGTAACCGTGTCGAGGCTATGAATGCCTGCTGGCAATTGTAGCTCTACCTATGACAAACTGGTACACTACAAACTAAGTCGTAAAAGGCCCCCTACTTTATTTCTATAAACTGATTAATGACTGATACAAGTAAATATGTGTTTTTCATTCACAAAAGGTTTTTAAAAAAGAAATTACAATTTAATGAGTTTTATAGTCAGAGTAATTTTATTTATCTAGATGTTTCGAAAAGTAGTTTCCACTTCTTAAATTATTTTTACTGAATTTTTGGAAAATTTCATTTATCAGAGAATTGGTTCTTCCAGTGAATCGCCAATTGTTGTATTGTTGAACAACCCTCATTTTAATATATTATAAATTTCCTTTGAAATTTATTATATTAAAATAGGGACCCTTTAGTTTTAAAAAGCCTTTGATTTTATTTTCTTAAAAAGCCAAAAAATAAAAATAAAAATAAAAAATCAACATAAAAAAATGTTAATAAAATCCTATAATCAAAGTTTAATACTTAGGATTTTTAATTAAAACCCAAGTATTAAACCTTGATTATCCAAAAAACCAAATTTTAATAGCCCCTGAGACTAAAACTATACTTAGGCTTAAAAAAAACCTTAAGTATTAAACAATATGGGTTATTTAAATAAAAAACAAAATAGTCGGAGTTTTTTTAATTCCCAAAGGTCAAAATATTTATAAACTCTGACTCTCTGCCATACCCTGCATCACACATCCCATAATAAACAAAGTTCCAAAGGCTCAAGACCCCTTTGCCAAACTCCATTGCGATTGTGATTAGACTGGACCCGATGGGAAAATATACATGTCAATTCATAAATTCCCCACGTCCATGACTATTGCAAAAGGTTCCAAAGAACTTAAGTCTTAGTCTTAACCGATTGTGATTGCGATTAAGCCCGGACCCGATGGGATTATACACTGCAATTCATAAACAATCTCACATTCACGGTTATCACAGTTTCCAAACATCTTGCCTCTTGTCTCCTGCCTTAACCGATTTGCGGTATGCGATATAGCCAGACCCGTGGGGATTATTCACTGCGATTCATTAAAATCCAACGTAAAGAGTCTAAAGGTTCTACCCCGCTCCACACCATCTATTGTGATTGCGATCATTGACGTCATATCCACATCACATGTGACATCATCTTCCACGTCATCCCGTACATCGCGAATCGCAAGTCTTTTTGGACTTAAACCATATGTCATGTTTGTCTCTACTCCGAATGCGAATTGTGATAAAACAAAAAATCTAGACATATCTTATAAAACAAACGGCTCAGATCTAATTCGCCCAGATCAACGATAGATAAGATTTCGGACCCCCCTGCACTCAATTGTAAGTTTCTCAAGGGGGGGTCCGAAAAGTGGTTTTTCCATCCAAGCCCTATATCTACGTGTTACTCCTCCGTTCTTTCGGACTCCCCTCTTCACAAACCACTTACCACTTCGAACCCCCTCTGAAAAAAATTCACTAAGCCATGTTGCATGTTCCAAAGACTCCTGCTCAAGTCGATTGCAATATGAAATAAGACCGTTTCCACTGCCACAACATCTTCCACGTCACCATAGGATTTCACAATCACAAATTTTAAAAGGACACGGTTTATAACAAGCCATCCACCTTCCCGATGTTGCGATTGCGATATGTTTTAAGAAAGCCCCCTTTTAGATTATTCTAAGTTCTACCCCTAGTCTAAAAGCGATTGCGATTTACAATAAAATAGTAAAGTCTACCTCTCTTATCACACACATCACTCTGCATTCCTCTCCATGATGGTTATGTTCAGAATTTATTACGACTCTACATTTTTCCTGATTTCCTGCAAAAGTGATTTGTTTCAAATAAAACTTGCTTATTAATCTCATTTATTTCTAGCTTATCGATTCCTATTTTCCTTGTTCAGGTTCATGACAGAAGAGGACAACTGTGTTGATAAGTGTCAGTTCAATTGAAACATACAGACAAGCATCCAAACAATCCCATGGAACAAGCAAAGTGATGAAGACAACAAATCACTTTCAGAAAATTGCTACCAAAAAACTGTTTTTCTTTAAGTGCATTGAAGGGATCTGTTTAAATGCCCTAAACGCTCTGAACAGTAGATTCAGTTGTTTTTCTACTATTTAAGCTTACTTCTTGTATGAAATTAAGGTCCGTAATTTTATGAAGAAAGGCTTACGAAAGCTCTCACTACTGTACTTTCATACTTTTCACAAACAGACTTTAACATTGTTTTAGGAATTTTCATAAAGAATTTTGAGAAGTTGCATTTTTGTACTCCCGAAGTCATCTTTGTGAGAAGGACTAAACTACTGCTATTTCTTTTATGAGCTAAGCAACATGCATCTAGTATTTGTATCGTTGTACCTCTATTTTGTTCATAAGTAGATAATGAATTTATCTTTTCAGATTGCTTATTACATGGTATTTAAAAAACAATGTTACATGTATTCATTTTTTATCATGCTGCCACTGCTTTTTTTTTACATGTTAAGCAATTTGCATTGATATTCTGAATGCGATATGAGTTATACACATATCACATTAACTATTTAATCAAAGTAATAATCTTGAAATATTTTTATTTCCATTAGTGTTTGAGCAATTTATATTGTCATTACTAAGGAAAATCATTATAGATCGCATCCAGATAAATGTTAAACAATCCCAGGTTATAGAGTAGATTAATGCATATGTTTTCCATTTAATTCATTACTGCAAATCCATCTATTTCACTTCACTATATGCATTACATTTTCATTCAATAACCTTTCATAGGGAAACTGGTCCCATTATCCCTAGTTGGAGCCACTATCTAAATGGAAAAGGAGTTGGCTTAAGGTCCAGATCGGGTCGTTTTCCCCCTGTGTTGATGCAACAATTTTCGAGGCCTCAATAGAAGGCAACTCAAATTTCATTTCCTAAAAGGATTGCATGGAGGCAGTGCTTGATGATAATGGATTGTTGGAATATGTCAAGACAGGCATTCCAAAACCAAGATTAGTTGATGCCCATAACCTAGCACAATGGAAGAAAGATGTAGCCAAGGCGAGGAGAATAATCCTAGAGGGAGTGAGAGATCACATTGTCTCAAATATCCATGGGAAAGAAACTCCTTTCGCAATGTGGAAGGCACTGACTGAGCTATTCGAGAATAACAATGACCATAGAAAACTGGGCCCTCAAAGACAAATTTCGAAACATTAAGATGCAAAAGAATGGTATTTTTCTGCAGTGTCTTACCAGATTTACACAATTTTGGGATGAGCTTGGAGGGATTGGTGTGAATGTTGCAGAAGATGATGTAGTGAGCCTAGTTCTTCTAGGCCTTCCAAAATCCTAGCATAGCTACCAGGACTTTGTGAATGGAAGGGATAAATTACTGAATTGGGAACGCATATGGTCTAATTTGGTACAAGAAGAAATCAGGCAAAATACCAGAGATGGAAGTTCATCCAAGGGAGAGGATGAAGAAAAAATTGCATTGGTTGGAAAGGGAAAGAATGGAAAAGGAAAGAAATATCAAAAAAATCAAGAAGAAAGACTTGTCCAAAATGAAATGCTTCAATTGTCATGAATTCGGGCACTATGCAACGAAGTGTCCACACAAAAAGTCTAGAAAGAAGAACTAAGGAGGAGTAGCAGGTGAAGGATTGGCTTCACAATTTGAGTTAAACTTCACCCTGATCGCATGCATGGACAACACTGCGATGGGGAGTTTGTGGTACTTGGGCTCAAGTGCCTTGTTCCACATGACATGGTGTAGAGATTTTTCTAGTGGCTTAGAGAAGAAAGATCTCCAAATTCATGTTGAGCTTGCCGATGATGGAAGGTACAATGCTACGAATATTGGTAGAACAACCTTTAAGAGGGATTTGAGGTCCCCTCTTCGTCTCAAAGATTTCATGTTTGTATTAGGCCTAAAGAAGAACCTCATCTTTGGAGCAGTTTTGGAAGACCATGGCTATGATGTGATCTTCAATAAAGAGAAAATATTTATGAGAAACATAGCTACAAGAAGGTGAAGTAGATCAAGGTTCATGTGAAGAACTTGTACAAACTTAGTGTGGAAGATTGTGTTGCATTAAACTGTAAGGCAGAGAAAGTGTAGAGTTGAGATGTTGATGAACTTTGGCACTGTTAAACACATACATGGCAAACACAAAGTGTGAATGATATGCATTGGATGCATTGTTATTGACATGATATACATTTATAGTACATATGTGTGACCGTTGGATTCCATATCCCAAGGTCTCTTGGACTCCGGTGGCTGTTCACATTCGACACCAACCCATAGAGGATTAGGTGTCCAACATTCCCCCCCTTAATCCGAAGGGGTATGTATGAGTCCAAGAAGATATATATAATACAAAATATGCAAAAATACATGACAACACTAGGCTGAATGTGCTCTCTGAAATGTTGGTATAAGGGAGGTGGTTTAAGGATGACCACCAACACTCGAATGCTTAGTGCAGTTCCTGGAACTCTTCCAAATTTGGCATGAAGCTAAGATATTTTGCTAGAGGAAGTGCTCCTGATGTTTTGAAGAGGGAAACCTTCAACCATGAAAGGGAGGTCTTACCCTGCATAAAAGGGAGAATCTCAACTTGAAAAGGGAGGTCTCAACCTGTGATGGTTTAAGGATGACCAACAACTCTGGAATGCTGAATGCAATTCCTGGAACTCTTCCAAAACTGGCAAGAAGCTGAAGTCTTCTGCTAGAGGAAGTGTCCATAATTCTTTGAAGAGGCATCACCAACTAAAGGCACGCTCAGGGGCATCTTTGTCTCTGGCTACAACTCTGAATCTGGTATGGCAGGTTATGGCTCAAGCTTGCTTGATGTGGCTTTGAAGCTTGTAGATGACGATCACTCCCCCCTATTAGATACAAGGCGAGATGATGGAGAAAACTCAACTACAAGACTATTCAATATTCTAGAACAAGTTCTGACATATGACTGAAATATATTCTTGGTTGTTGATGTCCATTGCCAAGAAGCGATCCATCCAAGATGAATCTTTGTTCTTGCTGGAGGCTTGTTTTTGAAGCATCTATTTGAAGAATGAGTGGTTTTATGATAGTGCTCACATGGATGAAGATCAAAGCAGTGATCTTTCATATGGCCAACTTGGTCACAGTGTTGGCATTTAACAACTTTGACTGCGAATGTGAAGGAGCCGAATTTGGAACAGGTGAAGGTGAAGTTTCATGAAGAAATCATGCTCTCTGAAATTTGACAGGCTTGGAATAGTCTGGAATATGAAAGGACACATCCTTGTCATATCCAAGACCAGTTCTATGCTTGTTATGGAAAAGTTCTTCCCAAGGTTTGATTATGGGCTTAGAAAGTGAAAATTGAACTTCTGCATCTGCATGTAACTCTGCTACTTCATTGGGTACTGGATTTGAATCAACTATAACATTATTGACCTACTATTTATGGGAGTCTGTTTTGATGTTCTGAACAGAAACAAGTTGAGAATGATGACTCCACCGCTGTAAATCTTCTCACTGAAGCTGAGATTCAAGCTCCAAAAAATCTATTTTTCCTATGTATTCAGTAGACAGGTTTTAATATCACAAAGAGTGTTCTTGTTGATTTTCATTGTATCATGATTAGTGGAATGTATTAGAATTTTCAAGAACTCTAATACCTCAGTAATTTTGGTCATTTTCTCAATAGCTCAAGCTTATGAAATGAGGAGTCTCAACTTCTCAATGGTGCATATATTGAACATAACTCATTACATGTGATAATGCTAATGCTGATAAGGGAAATGTTGGCCAACAAACTAGTAAATAATCTTCTTCTGATTCTTGCAAAGATACCTTTTAACACTGAAGCGCACATTCCTCTTATGAAAACCTTCACATCTCTTCTTAAAAACTAGTGGCTAGCAGATCAATTATATTGGTATATGGCAGCTCTATAAACATCTTAACAACTAGTGCCAAACAGATCAATTATATTGGTATATGCAAACTCTATAAACAACACAACTTTATAAACAATAGCAACAATATAAACAACTCATGAAGAATGAAGTAACACGCATATAAAATTCAACTCTGTATTATACGTTGTCCCATATGCTACCCAGGTTGGCTGCTCTGCTAATTCCAACACACCTTCCTGAAAATAATCTCATTGAAATATAAAAACTCTCGTCTCAACGTGGTTCTCGCATTAGGGAAGGCGGGTTATAATTGGTTTCTGGAGTCGATGGCGGAGGCAGAGTATGGAAAAAAGGCAGAGGAGGTAAGATGTTGTCGGAAGTATGATGAGTAAATATACACAGTAAGATGTTTGATCCTGGTTGTATGCACACTAAGTATGGTGTGGTAAGTAGGGGATCGCACAATAACGTCGAAGCACAGTGAAAGAGCTCAAGCATGGCTTCCCCATTGTCTTCAATCCTAACATCGGATCCTATACACAAACTCGACGAGGACATGCATCTGGAAAAAAGAAGTATTCAAACACCAATGTTTTGACATATAAATAGACACATTTAGCAATAACCCAATAGATTTATAGGCATATATCATTATGTATCTCGAGGTTGAGTATGCAATGCATATGTCGAGGGCCAAGGTATGGACTGCGTGTGAATGCAGGTGAAGGGAGGCGATGGGATCTAACAGAGTATAGAGGAGGGTCATGGAATATAACTTGCGAGCAGCGTTCAAAACTGGGAGGTATCGACGAGCAATCGTATGGGAGCAGCAAGAGGAGTATGGGAGAAACATATGGGAAATGGATTACTCAAGCCCTTGTTAGTAGTGCGTTTCGATAGTCCATCGTGCTAGAGAATCAAATACCTGGTGAATTTATTTCAGCGCTAGAAAATCTGTGAATATTAATTTTATTTTTTTTTCAAATAAAATTAGCGCAATGTGGTGACTGCATACAACTCTGTTATCCAGAAGGTTTAAATGTGAACCCTAACAAAAGTAACGACAAATGTAATTCTCTGTGGGATCATAGGATGCAACCAAAGTCTTGGGAATAATTTGATTTACCACAACATGCTCAACCATACAGATACTTCTGCATACACTACAAACAGGAAATCCGACGAGGTGGTGAAAATCCATAGTTCAAGAAGCTTGAGATTCTTTTTCCTGGTCTGTTGGACATTAATGGATTCCACTGAGAACTTCAGCTGCTTCAAATGCAGTTTCGTCTCCCTCAATGCCACACCATGGCAGTGGAGAATGATGGTGATTTAGCTTAATTTCTTTTCCATTCGTCCGTCTCACAAGCGGCCTTCACAAGCGTTTAGACAACAAACAGTGGTAAGAGCGGCAACCGAGCAACATAAATATTCAATGTAGCCATTCATTCATGCACAGAGAGTAACCACAATGAAATTACCAACGTTACTATTGCAGAAACAAAGAAGAGGAATAGAGAGGTAGACAAAGAATCCACAGACCTATCAGAACGGTTTATTTTCTGAACAAAGGGATGACCAAATTAAGCAAAGAAAACACTTCTATTGTGGGATAACAACACCAGTTGCAGAAGGATTAGAAATCTCTAGTTATTTCATTCAACAAAGCAATGGAAGGAGGAACGTTTTGCATGCCAGGCTGAGAATGGAAGCAAAATAATAGATGGAAGAATTGACCTGCACAGAAAGGCCATAAGTGGCTCAAATATGAGCAGGGCAGGATATTGCCCGCTCTGATACCATGTTAAACACAAAGTGTGAATGATAAGCATTGGATGCATTTTTATTGACATGATATACATTTATAGTACATTTGTGTGACCACTGGATTCCATATCCGAAGGTCTCTTGGACTCCGGTGGCTGTTCACATTCCACACCAACCCATAGAGGATTAGGTGTCCAACAGGGACAAAAGACTTGGTAATTTTCACCATGGTGCCCTTAAAATTATGCAGCAAACAACCACTAGCCTCCCTAAAGGATCACTTGAGAAACAAGATATCTACAAGGGCTGTACCTTGGGGAAGTATGTAAAATCCATATTCCATGATCGAGACAACAAAGAAAATGCATTCTTGGAGAGAGTCCACTCTAATGTTTGTGTATCCTTCTTGAAAGCCTCCACGACCAGACATAAATACTATATTATTTTTATTTATGATTTCTCAAGAAAGTGTTGGATCTTCTTCATGCGAAAGAAGGATGAGATACTCTCAAAATTTGTAGAATTCAAGGAAATAGTTGAGAAAGAGACCGACAAGAAGGGGAAGGCTCCCAGGAGCGACAATGGAGGTGAGTATGCTTCAAATGAATTCAAGGAATTTTGTGCCAAAGAAGGAATTTAAAGAGAACTGACAGGTCCCCACAACACACAACAGAATGGGGTAGCTGAGAGAAAGAACCAGAGCAATGTCGGAGTTGCAAGAGATATGCTAGATGACCAAGGCTTGCCACTATATTTGTGGGCAGAGGCATGTAACACAAAAGTATACTTGCATAATCGTTGTCCTCATTAGATTTTTGGTATGATTACACCGGAGGAGGCTTCCTCGGGGAGAAGCTCAGATGTGTCTCATTTCAAAAAAATTGGAGCCTCTTCTTACTTCCATGTCTCCAAATATTTGAAGAAGAAACTTGAGCTGACAATGGAGTTGGGAATTTTTGTGGGTTACACTGAAACTCCACATAATTACTGGGTGTACTTACCTTCCCTTAGAATGACAGTTGTGCAAAGGGATGTAAATTTTGATAAGGAGAAAGAAATGAGATTCTCTCTTGAGAGGGAGCTTCAAATCCCACTAGAAGAGAAGCTTTTAGCTCCAAAGGAGGAGCCTCAGGAATTTATGGAGCAGCCACAATGGATGAGCAGAGAGGAGGCAAAGTGGAGACATTCACTCAAGCAGAACCATCTAGAGAAGGTAGAAAGAGAATCAGGGAAGTTGACAGATTGGTATAGGACGAGAGGGAGAATATGGGAGCTCCTTGAAATTTTCGTAGGAAAAGGAGGTCACCTGAGAGGTACACTAGCTACATGGCTCTAATGACTGAGCTTGTAGAGATTGAGTCATCCTATTTTCGAGAAGAAGTTGAGAAACTAGTTTGGGTTGATGTAATGGTGGAAGAATATGAATCCATCATAAAGAAAAATGTTTAGGAAGTGGTCCCAAGACCAGTAGATAATCAGTTGTGGGTTCGAGATGGATCTTCAAGGTTAAGCAAGTAGCAAAGGGAAGCATAGAGAAGTATAAAGCCATATCTGTGGCCAAAGGATTCTCTCAAGTTGAGGGAATTGACTATGAGAAAACATTTTCTCGTGTAACAAGGTATTCATCCATTATATCAATTCTTGCATTGGCTGCGCAGATGGGGTGGAAGATCCTCCAGATGGATGTAAAAACAACATTTCTCAATGGTGTTATTGAGGAGGAAGTGTACCTTGAGAATCCAGAAGGTTTTGAGACATTTTGTCTGGAGTCTCATGTGTGCAAACTCAGGCGAGCATTATACAGTCTCAAACAAGCATCACGAGCTCAGTACACTCAAATCGATAGTTATCTCACTAGATTGGGCTTCACCAAAAGTGAAGCGGATGCGAACCTATATCATATTTTGGTAGAAGGTAAATTGCTTATCATTGTTTTATATGTTGATGATTTAATATTGACAGGTGATGAGCAGTTGATCAGCTCTTGCAAGGAGGACCTTGCAAGGGAATTTGAGATGAAAGACATGAGTCTCATGCACTACTTCCTCGGGCTAGAAGTATGGCAAGGTGATGGGGAATTGTTTGTGTCTCAAGGCAAGTATGCCACTGAGATACTGCAGAGATTTCACATGGACAATTGTAAGCCCATGGAGATGCCTCTAGCGACCAACTAGAAGAAGGAGAATGCCACTTCAGGTGAAGAGGTTGATGCTACCATTTACCGACAACTAGTGGGTTCACTGATGTATATTGTGAACACACGACTAGATATGTGCTATGCAGTCAACCAGTTGAGCCAAGTTATGGTTAGGGTGACCAAATTGTATTGGAAGGCAGCTAAGCATGTTTTATGGTACCTGAGAGACACTACCTAGTATGTTAGGTCCCTATACTACTAGTGTAACCACTTATTGTTATTAGTACAACCCCCTTATTATATTGTTGTGCCCATGTAGTCCCCATATTGTTATTAATGTGCCCCATAGAAGCTCACTATTGTTATTATTATGCCCTTACATTATTATTGTTATGTCAGCTTTGATTATATTATGACCCCTTAGACTCCTATATATAGAAAAGAGGTCTTGTCTTTTGTATCATCCAAGAATTGTTCATTTGTGTAATGTAAAGGAGGTTGCCCCCTCGAAGAGGCTTATTTCTAAGGCGTTCATCTATCTTTTCTATTTTTTTGTGAGCTGATTTCATAGCATTTGGTATCAAAGCTTTGGATTCTAGGGTTTCGCTTCTTCAAACAGGTCAGTGTGGAATTTTCGCTATAACGTCTTCACTACAAAGTTTCAGAAGCTAAAAAAAAACCCATTTGAGACGAAATCATGCTGAACCTCAGGTCCGAATTTTAGATCTTATCTCGCTATATTTTAGGATATATTATCTGAGGAAGTTAGGGTTTTTGCAAGCTCCAGAATTTCATATAAAACAGGTCATCGTAGAATTTTCATTATAACTCTCTCTCTACGAAGTTTCAGCACCTGAAAAAAACCCATTTGAGAAGAACTCTGTCTGAACCTTGGGTCCAAATTTTAGATCTTATCTCACTATATTTTCGAACATATGATCTGAGGAATTTAGGGTTTTTGTAGACTCCCGAATTACGTCCCAAACATGTGACCTTGGGAAAATCGTCATAACGTTCTCTTTGAGCATCAGATTGAAATTTCGTAAGAAGTTACAGAAAGAGGACGGACTATAGTTTCCTGTATATATTTTTCATATTTGAAGGTCAAAATAGTGACACTTGGAACTTCATACAAGTTCACTCTTCTGAAAAGGTATATAATCAGGTCATCTTGGGAGATTGTGCATAACTCTTTCTTGGAGAATCCAATTTCGATCAGACTGGTGGCACTGGAAAGAGGACGCAGAGGGCTACTGCTGATCGCAATTTTAGAACTGGAAGATCTGAAATTAAAGAGTTACAGTAGTTTCAAGTTCGAGCTCCTAAAATCAAGAAAACACGAGATGAGGAAGTTTGATGGCAAGGATCCACTAAATTGGATACTACATATGGAGAAATATTTTGATCTACATGGTGTACCATTGTTACAAAAGGTACATATTGCATCTTCATATTTAGAACTGGATCAATTTTTATGGTATAAGGGGCTTTGTTCTCGTAAACCACTTGTTACGTGGTCAATTTTCATGGAGGAAATGATAGCACATTATGAGGATACAAAGAGAAACACCTTCTTTAGCCAATTGATAAATCTCAAACAAAAGTGTTCAATGGTAAAGCACATTGAGGATTTTCAAAAATTGAATATAAGGGTAAATGATATTTCAGAGAAGCAAAGGATTGATGTCTTCATAGGTACTTTAAAGGATAACATTCAACATGAGGTTCGTTTTTGGGAACCTGATTCATTGGAGAAGGCATTTAGGTGGGCAAGAAAAATTGAAAGCGAAATTATGGAAATAAGGAATCCCACCACTCACGTCTATAATTATGGAATTGTCTTTTCTCCTAGCCTTCCATAGCCTACAAGGTTTACACCACAAGAAAAAAAAAGAAAAAGGGCTTTGTTACAATTGTGATAGCAAATGCACTAAAGGTCATAAGTGTGATGAGAAGAAATTATTTTACATAGATTATGAAGAAGAGGAAGAAAAGGATCAAGAAACATCAAAAGAAGAGGATATACAGCAGGAACCAACCCTAGAGAAAAAAGAAATGAATCCGACCATATCTTGTAAAGCATTGGCAAGAATTACCACTCCTCAAACTCTCAATATAGAAGGACATATCAAGAAGAAAAAGGTTCAAGAAGTGAAAGATCACATCGGGAAAGAAGAAATGAATCCAACCATATCTTGTAATGCATTGGCCGGAATTACCACTCCTCAAACTATCAAGATAGAAGGACATGTCAAGAAGAAAAATGTTCAAGAAGTGAAAGATCACATCGAGCATCAAGAAATGAACCTGACCATATCTTGTAATGCATTGGAAGAAATTGACACTCCTCAAGCTATCAATATAGAAGGACATATCA
Source organism: Pinus tabuliformis (assembly GCA_031772625.1). Taxonomy (NCBI): domain Eukaryota; kingdom Viridiplantae; phylum Streptophyta; class Pinopsida; order Pinales; family Pinaceae; genus Pinus; species Pinus tabuliformis. Next base: position 61,984,002 of record CM062816.1, read on the forward strand.
AGAAGAAAAAGGTAATAGTGTTGATTGATTCGGGCAGTACCTATAATTTTATTCATTGTAAGATAGCCAAGGAATTGAATTGCTTCCTATATCCATCACCAGAGTGTCAAGTGATGGTTGCAAGTGGAGGAACCATAAATTGCTTTGGAAAGTGCCATAATATCAAGCTATCCATGGGAGAATATGTATTGAATAGCCCAATGATTTCCATTCCATTGGGTGGTGCTGATGTTTTACTAGGTGTCCAATGGCTACAATCTTTGGGTACGATAACGTTTAATTTTCAAGAACTTTTCTTGAAATTTTTTTGGGAAGGAAAGGAAGTTGAATTGAGGGGCATCAAAGGGAAACTGGGAAAGATAATAAACTCTAACAGCATGACAAAGCTTCTAAATAAAGAACAATGGGGCGTAATTGCACAATTATGTTCACTAGAGGATCCCACATCGAAATCATGTATTTCTCGAGATCTCCAAAACGTTTTGGACAATAATTCCAAGGTATTTGACACTCCCAAAGGCCTCCCACCTATTCGTGATCATGATCATGCTATTCATTTGATTCTAGGAAGTGTTCCTCCAAACATCAGGCCTTACAGATATCCATATGCCCAAAGGAGTGGGAACTCATTCAAAAGTTGCAGAAGGTCCCAGTTCAAACAGTATTGCGAGAACTTGACAAGGAAGGAAAAATCATATTGGAACCTGAAGCAGTCACAGAACCAAGAAATCGAAAGCTATGAAATAGATAAATTTCAGAGTATCTCATCAAGTGGAAGAACTTACATGCTGAAGATTCCACATGGGAGGACAAGAATTTATACAGAATCATCAAGAACTACTCAAGCGTTGAGGACAACATTTTTTGAAGGAGAGGGACATGTTAGGTCCCTATACTACTAGTGTAACCCCTTATTGTTATTAGTACAACCCCCTTATTGTATTGTTGTGCCCATGTAGTCCCCATATTGTTATTAATGTGCCCCATAGAAGCCCACTATTGTTATTATCGTGCCCTTACATTATTATTGTTATGTCGACTTTGATTATATTATGACCCCTTAGACTCCTATATATAGAAAGGAGCTCTTGTCTTTTGTATCATCTAAGAATTGTTCATTTGTGTAATGTAAAGGAGGTTTCCCCCTCGAAGAGGCTTATTTCTAAGGTGTTCATCTATCTTTTCTATATTTTTGTGAGCTGGTTTCATAACATAGTATGGATTATGGTAAAGACGAATAGAGGTAGTGAAGTTGTGTGGCTACACAGATGCAGATTGGGTAGGGAGTCCATCCAACCAAAAGAGTACATCAGGTGGAATTTTCAGTTTTGGGTTCACAACAATTTCCTGGTATAGTAGGAAGTAGAGGTATGTGGCGCTCAACTCAGTAGAAGCTGAATACATGGTTACAAGTCAAGCAGCATGTGGGGAAATTTGGATGAGAAAGATACTTGTGGGACTGTTTGGTTAGGATATGGATCCAACGGTGATCTATTATGACAATTATATTTGCATCAAGATCTCTAAGAATTTGGCATTTCATGATCAATCCAAGCATATAGATATCTGGTATCATCATTTACGGGATTGTGTGCAGAGGAGGATAATGTTACTACAATATATTCTGATAGAGGAACAAATGTTGACATCTTAACAAAAACTCTGTCAAGAGGGAAGTTCGAATTCCGCAGGTGTAGGATAGGGGTGGTTGATAATCCCTTTCTTGCTAAGAGGGAGTGTTGAGAAGTGTAGCAAGAAAGGCTCAATTTGACTTAACCTTTGTCCAATTGAGAAAATTTGAAATTTCCACATTAGCAAACAACTTGGAGGTAGTTAACTGAGTTTACATGGCTCTTGTCACTCAACTAGCTCAGTAAATTCGATTGAGTGGGCTTGGAGTTCAGTTTGCATGTGTTGATTACTAATTTGTAGTAATCTAGTTCAATTATTTATAGTTGCACTCAGTTAAACTAGTGCTAATAGTTAATAGAACTAGTTGGAGGTCAGTTGTGAAGTGGGACAACAGTCTAACTCATAGATCATCTAGCTAACTGATAAATCAATGAAAAATAGCTCATGCATGCAAGGAATTCAAATTTCTCAGCCGCGGTGGAGATTCCAAGGTAGTGTAACATCAATTGTAGACTAGTCTTGAGTGTACAGGTGTTGCATTCAATCAATGATCAATCCTTGGGAATTGTGCAATAATTTTGGAGGAAATTCCTAAAGAATAGGGGATAATTTCCTCAGGATTTGCATAAGGAAATAGGAGCTCAGGTGGGGGCAAAAATTGACTAAGTCTAGGTCAGAGCTTCTCATTGAGCAGAGAGAAGTACAATTATTTTTTTGAATGTTGATCTCAGAGCTAGAGCTAGCAATTGTAATATATTCTCTATTCATCTAATCAATGCAAGTAGGCTTAAGGGGTTTTTACTAGTTGGTTTCCCGTAGATACATCTGTATACTTATATATGTGATTGATGCATGTTTGCAAATGTTGTTCTAAATTGTGAATTAATCTACACATAATAGAGTAGAATTGTGTCTCTTGATTTAGATTAAATTTCTTGAGCAATTGCAATTATATCACCATATTTAAACACCATCTACTTGAGAGAAGCCTTTGGCGACAAATCTGGCCTTATACTTCTCAATATTGCCATCAACTGCATGCTTCACTTTGTAAATCCATCTGGAACCAACCGCTAACTTGTTCTATGGTCTTGGCACCACCTCCCATACACTATTCTTCATGATGGAATCATACTCCTCCACCATGGAATCAACCACACTAATTGAGAAACCACTTCCTCAAATGGAATGCTCTAACTCAACGAGTTTTGTGATGAGAGCCATATAACTAGTGTATTTGTCTAGTTACCTCCTCTGCCTATGCAAAGATGTAGGAGCTCCCATATGCTCCCGTGCATCCTGCACCAATTTGTTATTTGGTTCTCTTCCTCCCCTCTCTAGAAGATTCTGGTTGAGTGGGTGCCTCCACTCGGCCTCCTGTCTGCTCCTCCACATGTGGCTACTCCACAACATCCTGAAGCTCTGTATGAGGCTCCTCCTTTGGAGTTAGAAGCTCCTCCTCTGGTGGAATACTCAACGCTCACTCTAGAGAGCATCTCAAAGCCTTCTCCTTGTCAAATCTGACTATTCTCCTCACCATTGTCACCTTGAGTGAGGGAAAATACACTTAGTAATTATGTGGTGTCTTTGTGTATCCTACAAAGAAGCTCCTCCTCTGGTGGAATACTCAACGCTCACTCTAGAGAGCATCTCAAAGCCTTCTCCTCGTCAAATCTGACTATTCTCCTCACCATTGTCACCTTGAGTGAGGGAAAATACACTTAGTAATTATGTGGTGTCTTTGTGTATCCTACAAAGACTCCCATCCCTGTCGTAGACTCCAATTTCTTCCTGTTATCCTTGGATACATGACAATACACAGTAGCTCCAAAAATTTGAAAATGGGATACATGTGGCTTTCTCCCAGATAAAACTCCTTTGGGTGTGATCATGCTAAGTATTTTTTGAGGGCTCCTATTTTGCAAATAAATTGTTGTGTTGCATGCTTTTTCCCATAGATGTAACAACAACCCTTGACCATGTAACATGATTCTTGATGCTTCCACTATGCTTTTGTTTTTCCTTTTAGCCACCCCATTTTTTTGTGGGTTATGAGGTGTTATTATTTCTCTTCTAGTACCCTCTTTGGCACAAAATCTTGAAGGTGATAGATACAAATTCTCTTCCAGTGTCACTTCCCAGGGCTTTCAATTTCTGACCAGACTCCTTTTCAACCAATGCTTTGAATTCAATAAATTTGGAAAAAAACTTCATCCTTTTATCTTATGAAGAAGATCCAACATTTTTGAGAAAAGTCATTAACAAAAATCACACAGTACTTGTTCTTTGTTGTAGAGGTTGTAGAACATGGTCCACAAACATCAAAGTGGACTCACTCGATGATTGCTCTAACTCTGTTATCTCGGGCCTGGAAAGTGGATTTGACATATTTCCCTAGTGTGCATCCCTTGCATACATCATGTTGGTCAAGGGTGCATTTCGAGAGACCAGTGGTAATCTGCTGCATGATTTTTAAGGCCCCATGGTGTAAGTATCCCATGCACTTGTGCCATATTTCTACAAAATCTCGACTCTAGCACATAATAATATTAATTGGAGATTTGTTTGACGATGACTTCAGTTGTTTAAAAATCAGTATTATGTGAAAGGAAATTGTGTCATAGAACTATGTGGTGGGAGAATGAATGCGAAGGTGTAGAATGTTGTCATAGAAAGATTGTCTTTGTTATTGCTCACACTTGTTCTCCGGTGCAAATGATAAATCAAAAGGTCTAAGTTTTATGAAGGTTTTTTGGCGTAACTTTAACAAGTAATGTGTCGGTATTTGTATTACCTAAGTTTTGATCATGCATTATTTTTTGGAAGTAATGTGTCGATAATTGCATTGGCCAGATGTTGATTATGCATTCTTTTTTGGCATGCATATTGCCAATTTACACATTTGAATAGTTCTGGGGGGCTTGTTATTAGGAAGGGTTTATCTCATGATTTTCAGAATAGATGGTATGTTCTAAGAACTTTAATTTTTCTCATTAGCATAAAAAATATTCACATTATCTATTTCTGGAAACAAGTATAGATTTTACGATATCTGTATCAGGTACATTGTGGTTCATTTGTATTGTGATTCTATATCTCATTCATAAACAATTTTTTTATGCTAATTGGTTCTCTATATCATTTTGTTCATTTTTTTGTGCATTGTTTATGTTGTTCTTATAATTGAGCATTAGTTCATAATGAATTTAGAAAAAAATTGAAGCGTGATTGCTAAAGGATCAATGAACAAGCATGTTTTAAGTGTGATTGCTAAAGCATCAATTGACAAGCATTTTTCTATTATAGAAATAAATGTTATGGATGCAATACTAAGGCAACATAATCTATTTCGTTTAAAAAATATTGCATATCTTGTGGGGGATTGCCTATTCGATACTATGCCACTTCTATGTGAACTCTATTGTATTTTAGATACATGTCAACAGAGTTGTGTGAAGGAACAATATAACATTTTAAAAATTGTTTACATGAAGGGAAAACTGAATCCATATTATCTTATGAACGTGAATTGAATATATATGCATTAATATAAATGCACGGTCTAAATACCCTTCGTTGTTTACTTGGAAAGGAAGACAAAATCAACTTCAAATACTATTGTTGGGGAAGAACGAGGACTTTGGAAGGACATATTTTGTATACATTGGTTATCAAACTGACTAAAAATTCCCACAAGACTTTGGTCAAAGGAAACAATGAAAAACTATTTGCATTTTAATTCAAAATTATGCAAAGAAAGTTATGAGATATTGTTCCACGACAAAAGTTCAATTGATGGACATTTCGAACCACCTATGTGTAATAAAAATTGTTCAATAGGAACTGATCATGAACATATAATAAATACAACAATGTACGCAAAAACTGGACATGAATGCATGCACATAGAAAAAAACATGGGTAGACATATGTTTAAGAGATTTTCCAAGTTTAAGAGTATTTACGGTGAAATCTATTTTGTAACAATATGCCAATTGATGGAGAATGAATATGATATTGCCTATTTAAGATGCATAATTGTGCAAACTTTCTGCAATGGAATCTGGCATAATGATTCATTTACATTAAACTGCATGGAAAAATACATAAACAAACATGCAATAATACAATTTCCTGGAATAGTACATTGGAAATGATACATTATATAATTAGCACTGCCATATGAAAAATGGAAGATAGACAATGGCCTTTTTGTTTATGATTGGATACAGTATATCTTGAACATAACTATATGCATATGGTTTGTTGAGACTCTAGTTGTTGTAGTTGAATTTTGCAGGTTTGATAAAGACACAACGATATTACATGTTATGCAATTTGGAACGAGTATAGGTCATTTGCATTATGAACCTCTAAAAGAGATAGTGCAAGAAAAAAACAGTGCATGTCCTATTGAAATAATTAACAAAGAGCAATGTATAGAATAACCCAAAAAAACATAGTGACGTTAATATAAATGAATTTGAAACCATGGAAGTGAATGAAAATGGCATACAAATTGACACAAAGTTTATCAATGCAAACAAGATATCACGACTATCATTGGATCGACTCAAAAAACATATAAGAAACAAGGATTTTCTCGACACAAGTGTTTTTAAAAAACTATGCAAGCCAATAAATTCTAGTTCGAAGAACATGGACATTGATGAGGATACTAAGGAATGTAACACAAAGCCTATCAATGTAAGCAAGAGACCATGTTCTTCATTGCATGAACTCAAAAAATACATAAGAAACAATAATGTTACGGAAAAAAGTCGAATTACAAGACAATCGAAGCAGTGAAAGTCAATATAGAATAGCGTATTTTAGAACAAACATAAATAATTGTTACAAATGTTTGATTATACATTTGATACAGTGGTTGAACAACGATATTTTAAGAAAATACAAGATGTTCCTATTTATGACTGTGCAATATGCAATCAAACCTGGTTTAAAGGAGATGTCATAGAAACAAAAATCAACAATATGCCCAAAATCAAGTGTATGTGCAAAAAATTCAAAAAAACACTAGACAATGACAAAGTTATCAATTTTTCAGTTCCAGAGAAAATTATATGTAGTAGACAAATTTCCACTGTGAAATAACTTTATGATTTGGAGGAATACTGATATCATTAAGATTACCCTTTTTGCAAATATGGGTACTTGGACAACGTTTTAGAAAACCACAATTGACATTGACTAGTGAGCTAGTCAATGTACCTTCTGACATATCTCGAATTCAAATTTCACTTCCGGGTGACATAAATGAATGTGGTATAGTGGTTGTGGAAATTAAAAGATGTGTAGTGTTTAAGAGCATATTTATTTTTGGCCGAATACATGTTCATAAAATCATTAAGGCATTGAGACGATTGTGTAAAACTCAACTCTATAAACTAGAGAATGTCAGAATAAATGAAAATTGGAAACAAGTATTTGATCAAAACAAAGATGCATATGCATGTGAGATAAAAGTGGATACAAAAAGAAATGATGATAGTGATTACTGTGATCAAGAGTTGGTAACAAAAAAACTATTACATGTATTTAGCTACTTGTATAGTATTTATGAACTTTTTAATAATCAAATAAGCATTGCTCTAGGTGAAGGCTATAAGCCCCTGGGCATATTTAGAGATAGGTATTCAAAAGTGATGAGATTTTCCCACATTTTTTATGGCAAAAAATGATTAGACAATGTTATGAGAAACTTTACATATCACGATATTGCTTGATGTGAAGTTTTGCATTAAGATCATGATTTTGTGTATCATATAATGAATTCGTTTTACAAAATAGTATGAATTATCCTCAATCAAGTATTCTGTTGTATTTTGGTTCGTATAAGAAAAGGATAGTTAAAAGGAAAAAAAACCAATAGCTGAATATGTTAAAACAAAAATAAATTTGAAACACATTCTTGAATCGAACATTGCCTATATGGATCTTAGATGAATACGGACATCGCCGGACTATTTTTCAAATTTGCACAAGAACTTATATGCAATGATTCCACAATTAGGTCCACCGAATTTCTTTTTTTCATTTAGTAGTGTTGAACATATTTGGGAGCCCTTAGTAAAGGTTTTGCAACAAAGACATCTTGAAAAAAAACTATCAATTGAAAACGAAATAGAGGAAGATGATATCTATACATTGATAAGGAATGGCCACGTTACCCGTGTACAATGTTACAAAAGTATAATGAATGCTCTATGTTAGTTAATTTTACATGAGTCCAAGTACTTTGGTGAGGTCATTGATTATTTCTTTGTAACAAAATTCCAAAATCAAGGAAGCCAACATGAACATGGATTATTATGGATAAAAAATGCTCCCATCTATGGAATAAGCATGAATACTAAAATAAAAAATTTCATTGACAAGCACATGTCCTGTGATTCAACTAAGCTACCTGGGAATTTGAAAAATGTTTAACATCATCATCACACAAGCACTTGTAGGAAAGGCAAATAGATGCATTGCAAGTTCATTTTTCCAATCCCACCAATGCCAAGGACGCAAATACTTGAGCCTATGGAATTCGATAACAAAAAGACAAAGGTGAATGCAAGAATGATATTTGATGCACTAGAGAATATAGAACATGATGAGACATATATATTTGATAATTTTCTGGAGAAAATAGTTATGACCGAATCTGATTATATCCATGGAATTCATGTACTCTGGAACGAAGAACAATTTTGTTGAAAAGAGAACCAACAAACATATGGAATAATAGCTTTACTCGACATATTCCATTAATCTTGGGTGAAAATATCGATGCTCAATTTGTACTTGACTTATATGCTACAACTACTTATTGTAGTTCATATATGACAAAGCTAGATAAAACAATGGCATCGATGTTTAAACACTTGCAAAGTGAATGCCAAAAAAATGATGGAGATATCATAGAAGCAATTGAAAGACTTGGAAGAGCTTATTGAACTTACAACAAATGTCTACACAACAAGTTGTATATATAGTGTTGTCAATGTCACTTAATACTAGTTCAAGGAAATGTATATTTATTAATGCTTCAACAATAGATGATTAAACATTTTTACTAAAGAAACCAAGAGACCTAAAGCCTGAACCGGATGATTAAGAAAATATAGCATGTTTATCAATTTTATATCACTATGTGGAACGACAAAAAAACATTGAATGTGTATATTTAGCGGAATTCATATCCTGCTATACACTACAAGGAAAAAAGGAGGAAACACTAAGAGACCATGTTTTATAAGGTACGTAAAGTATAATAAATAAACATATTAATGATGATAACTATTACAGAGAACAATTAATGTTGTATGTACCATATCGTATTGAAAAGAAAAATATCTTTAAGGAACAATATTTGAGTTGGGAGAATGCATATTTGTTATTTGAAAAAATGATAAAATGCAACGAATGAAAATTCATGAATGGAGCAATGATAACTTGGAGTGATATTGATACGGTAAAAACTAAGCTTGAAAATAAAGAGAGAGAGTTGTTTGAAACAAATGTACCCCCATATGAAGAAATAGACAATGAAAAACGTTATCAAGAATACGACATCGAATGAGATTTTCAATATTTGCAAAAGGCTAGAAATGCAATATCAATTGTTGAGAGACCTTATCAACTTGTAAAATAGCGACAAGTACGAGAAGAAACATAATTCTATGAACGAGAATAATTAACCCAAAACACGAAAAGATAGTGAAAGAAATAATGAATGAGAAAATAAAAAATCCAAATGACCCATTGTATGTACTTGTAACAAGTGGTGTGGGTGTTGGAAAAACATTTATTGTTATAGCAATATTCTAGTCTCTAATTCGCTTGTACAATAACATGTTTGAGTATGACCCAACTCAATTAAAAGGAATCGTAATAACCTATAAAGGAATGGCAACATTCAATGCAGGTGGTGTAATGTTGCATTTTTCATTCCATTTACCATTTAACAAATTGGAATATCTTCTGCTTAAAGGTGAAAAATTAGACACATTAAAAAAACATTACAAACAACTGCGTGTTATGTTGATTAATGAGGCATCTTTGATAGGTTCAACATTATTATACAAAGTTGACAAATGTTTATGGGAAATATGCATACTTTGTTGGCTTGTTTTTGAAATATTGATGTAATATTTTTGGGTGACTTGTTCCAAGCACAACCGATCAAAGATTCTCTATTTTTTTAGAAACCAATTTTAAGAGGCGAAAAACCAGTTTATGATTTTTGCAAAGACAAAGTCAAATGCTACAAATTGCGTAAAAAATATAACAAATTTGTTAAAATCATTAATAAAATGTGAGTAAATCAACAATTTGATGAAGACATAAAATATATAAATGATAATTGCCATAGACCTGCTCCACTGGACCCATTGTTTCCATACCTATTTTACAGAAACAAAGATGTACAAAATCATAACAAAACATGTTGTCACATGTAAGTGAAGAGATAATAGTTCTTGATGCAATTGATGAATCTCACAGTAAAGAAATATGCTTTGTATCATATAAGAAAAAATGAGAATACCATCAAGAATCCTTATCAAATGCAATGTTCTTGTTGAGCTATATGTAGGGAACTATAATATAGAAGATGGCATCGTTAATGGCGGGGATGAAATATGCAAAAAATACACGAGAAGCAACAAGAATGTTGATGTGTTATGGATAGATTTTGTAAATATATATATCGGTAAAATTTAAAGAAACAAGTATCGTGAATTGTATGACGAAAAATTTTCATCTACTTGGACTCTGATATTACATGTCTCAAAACCACTAACATGTCATAGCAAGAGATTTACAACTATAGCGCGCGAACAATTTTTTATACAACTAGCTTGTCCTAGAACAATTCATCGATCATAGGGTTTAACGTTGAATGGACTTTCATTTGACTCAATTGGCATAACCACACATGGACTAGTTTACACAACAATGTCACATGTTAGAATGATGGAATCATTATATCTTGTTCAAAAACTAACACAAAAGAACTTTTGTGTGAATAAAAGTTATGGAAGAAACGAAACGCTTAAAAACTGAAGCATCATGGAAATTAGGGTATATAGAGAAGCCAATAGCAAATGCAAATACTTTAACAATTGCAAGTTTGAATACACTAAGTGTACATGTTCATGTGAATGACATTGTGTGCAATGAAGGCTTAATGAATATTATGATTCTTTGTATCCAAGAAACACATTTAAATTTCCACCATCTAATATTGAATTTCACAAATTCAATTTCAACATATCAAATTGTCTTCATGGAGTCCTTACTTGAATACAAGAAAACATAGAAATTGTATCAACAAAAAACGTTTACAATAACAAAATTGAACTTGTTTTGTCCAAATTTTTTTTCCAATGTCGGATATGCATAATACATGTATATATTGCACTACTTGTAACTGTTTCGGCAATCATTGAAGAGATTAGCAAGGGCACAATTCGCACCTAGTGATTACATTTTTGTACTTATTGGATACTTCAATATTGACATCAATTCAAATAGCAAATGAAGTAAACAATAATTATAGTATATGCAATGCGAACAGTTACAAGAACTAACAAGGAACTTTGTTTCTTGGAATAAGATAATTATTGATCACATTTAGAAAAATTTCCCTCTTCAACAATGTCATGTTCATATTTCATATTCGTACTAGAGTGATCATGATGCAGTTCATGCTTCATTACACTTTTTTGATTGATTGTAAGAATCAACAAACTATATGTTTTTTTGTTTCGAAGCAGTAAAATTCATAAGAAACTATAAATGATAAAATAGATTTTTCTAAAATTTAGCTATTTTCGTATAAGTTGTAACAGTAGATTGGTTTGTTTATTCTCACACATAGTCCAAAATGAATAAGTAATTAATTTTTCTGTTGCAAGGAAATAATAATCGTAGATTGCAAAACTTGTATGTACTCTCGAAGTATAAATATTCTTACATCTTTATTTGTTTTTTTTTACTCGTTTAGTTTTTTTCAATATTTTATAGTTTAGATTTGTTAATTATATCATTATAACTTATGCTAATTACTGGTTGCACAATTGCAAAAGATAGGAAAAATGCATAAGCATTGTTCGGAAGTGTTGTTGTCTTTTTTGCATCTTCCTTTCTCCGTACATACTAGCCACTTTGCATATCTTTTCAACATATTTCCATCTTGCGTGACACTTTTCCCATACATTCATGGAATTTTTAAAAATGCGATTAATTTTTGAACTAACCTTTATTTAGGTTGACAAATAATAGAGCGAGGCAATTTGCAATGATTAATCAAAATGCATGCATGTCTGAGCTTTTTCAAGTCAGTGTGTCAGGTTATTTGTAATTCAAAGTTGGCAATGATAAAGTAGTGGGAACTAGTCACACGACCTAATCGTTTCGTAGTAGGGATAACTTAGCACATTTTTTTGGAGATAAATATTATCAATAACCTATAAGCTATTTATCATTATTACAAAGAAATTCTATTAATGCAGAAGCAAAATGTGTGATAAATGGATGTGATGGTTTTGGAATTTCGAGATATATTTTCACTGGTTTCCGTAAACATTGGCATTGATATATTCTATCATTATTTATTGATAAATGTACTGTATAACAGATTTCACAGTTGTAATAGTCAGAGCCGATTTCACATTTGCAGTAGTAAGAGCTAGTGATTATATACAGAGTCAAAAAAATTGTACATCTCAGCAGTATTGAAAGCGTTATTGATTGAGAAAGTGTTTTAAGCTAGATAACAAATATGGTTAGCAAACAAAGCAAAGAATCTATTTGCACTGATACCATTAACTTGGTCATATCAATGATAATTTCATTGGTCGATTGCATATGAGCGTCATGTGAATCTACCAATGAAAGAAAAGAACAATAACAAGATTTTGACTAGTGGATTAGCGAATGTTGCATGTGTGCCAAAAGTTTTTAATTTTAGGGAAATTGTTCATTTGTGCACAAATTATTTTGATTAAAAAAAGAACAATTATGCTACCAATAAAAAGGATTTCTTTGAATGTGAACACATTCAAATGGATATTCAAGTTACCAGAACCTATTATGCGCTTAATATTGTCTGAAGTAAATAGTTTTCTAATGTCAGAAGCAGATAAGGCTAAAGCTGTTGGAGATTTATTTTCACAAATTTACCAATTTCCTTACGATTTTTTTGTTCTATATATCTCTTTGTTTAAACGATTGTTTAGGAACTTCTATTGGCTTTGTGCACGTGTCATGGGCCAAGAAACTACAACAAATGTCATATATGTATTCTCTACATGCTTTATCACACATACAAAAAGGATTGTGTATTTGACTAGGCTGGTATCATTTCTAATGAATTAGCTTCTCATTTGGCCAATTTATCCAAGACCAAAAAGTTCTTCATGATGGCGTATCTCATAGTAGCTTTGATTCCTAGTGATGGCTTTTGTGGTTTTCCATGTAATCCTAAATTCAATGTAATTAATAACCAATGCATTTTTGGTATCCTATACTGTGGAAGCATAATGCTTCTTTAAATTTTGTCTAATTCGATATTTTTTCGTGAAATAAGTCAATTACATGATAACTAGACAAGAGCCTCATCGAATATATGCATAGGCACATGTTTTCTATGGGGAAAAGGTATTCATGAAGAACAAGAAAGTAATACACTAATTAGAATTTATGGATTTCAAGGTAAGTCGTCGCTATTGCCGAAATTTGTTATAGACAGGTATTTTGTTGTCGAAGTTTGTAGGAAATACCTTGACTGGCTAACTATATTTCAAAAGAAAAAGACAAAAGAATCCATCCCTTTGTTGTTTACTATTAGAGAAATCACAACGAATAATGTGTCTCATGCTACAAAGCTCGCATATACTTTGCATCCTTTATCCTTAAGTAAAGTTGAAGCAATTAAAGCCTTTGATGAGGAGGGTCTATTTGGCATGCACTTGGAAACAATTGGATACAGAAACACGTTTCTAGAAATTAGAGAGCAGAGCAATAAAAGTCAAAATGAATCAACAAAGAATCATGGGCTGATCATAAATTTTGGAGAGATCACAGAAGAATCAAGTATCGGTACTTCTACAGAGCAATATTTACGTTGCATAAACGATACTCTTGGAAATCAAAAGCTAATCATAGAGGCTAAAGAAATTACCAAAGAATCAAGTATCAGTACTTCTACATAGAAATTTGTACATTGCATAAACGATACTAATATGAGTTCATGCTCAAGTGAAAAAAGGACAAAATATACTACAAAATACGAAATTGATTCACAATAATCTATCAACTAGAAAGAAGGACAAAGAGCCTGATCGAAGTTTTATCTCAGAAGAAATGTATACTCGTGAATCAACCAATTCCAAAAGTTATATGAAAACAAGAGGCTTTGAAGGACCTATAAATGTAGGAGTTGATGGCATTGTGATACGTGATTGGGTTGGTGTTTGTTTTGCACAAAATAAGAAAAAAAATAGCGCAAATTGTGGAGGAATTTATTATTTTTTATGACGGTTCTATCATGTTGCAAAATGCAAATTATGAGAGTGGTAGTAAAAAATTTAATATTGAGAAAATAAAGCTTCAAAGAAAAAAGGTTTTAGACCAAACATAAATGCACATCGATCTGTCTAGACTTGCAACCACATTGGTCATGAAGCTGCATCAAGTTACTAGTGACTTGCTTACAAAGTCACTTAGTAAATAGGAAGCAACAAACTTGAGACTAAAAATAAAAATAAAGGACCTAGAATATGCTTTAAATCCATGTTCTTCGTTGATGTCTCCATTGGCAATATAGACAACACTGCTGGCGAGTTCTACTTGTGGTACATCACACAAATTTTCTAAATCTATCAATCTCCTTAATGTGGTGGAAACACATATTATCAATGATATATGCAAATGATTGCAAATCATTGAACATGAATGGAAAAAAACTTCTGATTTGGAGCATTTGGTACAAAAAACTAAGTAATTTGATGAGTGCATTCAATGTGATCTAAAAAAGAACAGGTATTTTATGAAGAATGACATGTTTGTTTTTAGACAGAGACTTAATTTACTTTCTAATGCAGAGAGAAAAACACAGGAACTGCCAAATTCTATTCGAATGAAGCAACTCAAAGTTGCATGGTCTCAGAGAATCAAAAGAATGGACAACATTATATATGAATATGAAAACATTGAGAATCGAAGAGAAAATGCATATGTCAAGGTTGTACAGATTGTGTAGAATTTGAACGGTCAGCGTATAACATATGTCCCTGGATTAATTTCAAGAGAAACATTAGTAGTTGAATTGGATAAGCTGAAACAATCAAAGGAAACATAATTCGGTGATATAGCTAATTTTCGTACGCAAGACATTAGAGACTGGATAATTATCTTTGTTAATGTTAATAAACATAAATTTGCTTTAGTTGTCAAATTGTAAGGAGAAGCAAGGGAGATCGAGAAAGAGATATTCAATCAACGTGTCTAACTGGAAACTACAACTCCTATGAAATATTGCATACAGGAAAAGCTAAAGAAGTTGTTTCAAGAAGTCGACAACACAAAAAATAGTTAATTGTGAAACAATCAAGATATATGCTTTTACATATTGTGAGTCTTCTTAAACATTGGAATATTCATTTTCTTGTTTACTAGCATGAAATGTTCAGGTTTTGTATATGTTATTATGAACTAAGTCAATCTCTGGATGCAATTTATTTTTTTGATAAATTCTTTAGGAATCAAGTGCTATTTTTGTGCCCAAAATTTCTTAAGTGGTTTACATATGGGATTTCATTTGCACATGCCTTTGTTTTTGCAAATAGCATTTTTTTAGAGTTACATTATCATTTATTAGGTGTATTTAATTGATTGCATAACAATTTTGCTATTTTTTCGAAATGCAGATGCGAAAAGTTGAAGAGACAAAAAAAAGCGAAATGACCATCGTGAATATGCTAGTGAACTAGGATATCAGAAAAAGTATTGCTATGAATAGAATAAATATCGTGAGTAGCTATCTAGTATTATTGTTACTCCAATTTTGTACCTTATTGTTAAAAACTAATTATTTTTTTCAAATTCTGACACTGTTTACCTAATTTGTGAACAATTCGAAGATGGTTTCTCTTTTGTTGATGGGAATTGTTTTTGGTTGTTAGAAATATATTCCATCTTTGATGCTTATTTTAATCATAGCTATGGTAATTAACGTTTGAATTTGGATACAATTATTATTAATGTAACTATTTTCGTTATTGTTAAAGACTTTTTAGGCAAAAATAATGATTACTCTGTTCTAAGTCTGAATCTGTTTACTGTTTATCTGCAATTTTGCTAAATGATATTTTTGCAAAAATTCGTAAGAATATGATTTTTGTTTTTCGTTATTATTAAAGACTTTTCGTAGAGTGCTCTGTAATAATGTCACCCCACCGCCGCCCCAGCCCCAAAAACAAATTAATCGTATCCGATGCACACATAGACTAAACATTGCATGATACAAATTAGTGCTTAATTGACTCATACGTAGTATGGTTTGCATAATTTTTTTACCACAATTTTTTTTTCATTACACAAATTGAAAAAATAATTTATTTAATATTGCGTACAAGCTCAAATGACAAACGTGAAATTACTAATGCACTCATTATTCGATAAATTCATATAAAAAAATCAAATTCTAGTTTGAATATTGTCTTGTAGCTTTGGCCAATCATTGCAAATTACTTTGTTCTTTAATCTGTTAACTATACAAAATGAACATTAACAAATTTCTTTCACATACAATAGGAATTGACATCTAATGTCTGGAATCATCCCATCCTCTGTATAGTAAAATATATGCTTCCAACCCTCCCCCAATTGTGCTAATTATGCCATTATTGGCCAAAGTAGGAACAATACGATAACAATGCCAAAGTCGGAGCATCACCACCTCTACCCAAGAGCAAGTAACATAACAATGTCAATGTCAAAGCATCGTCACCTATTCAAATGGCCTCCATTCTCTCACACATCCTTTGTCATCTACATAGTAAGGCTTCACAAAAGGAAACATAATGATATTAATTCGAGATTTTTTCGACCCCTCCCCCCGTATACAAAGGACCTAACATCATTGCGAATTAAATAAAAAATTGACATCTAAAATCTAAAATGACATTTAATTATTATCAATTTTAATGGTATCATTAATTAGGGATCATCATCAAGTTTGCTAGTACTGATTTCCTGATCTTTAATCAAAAAATACTAGTGTGAAATTGGTTATTTTAAATCATATTTATTTCACTTAAATTCCAATTTGATATAGTCTGATTGATACAATTACATTTCATGATTAATAGGTTTCACATGCTTTATAAATCGATATCAAGACACTATTTTATTAATATCGTAGGTCATGTTCTATTTTGATTAACTAAATTGATCTTATCAATAAATAAAAGTGTTTTTGTCAATTATTCACTGAACTAATGCGTATTCAAGACATTCACTATGTAAACTTGTCTTACTATTGGCCAATTTAGGATTAGGTGATTGCAAATCCGTCAATTGTACTCGTATTATTAAATATTAAATGAACTCAGTTCTTCAGATAAATAATAATAATATCATTCTTCAAAGGTTACAATGAAATCTTTGTACAATGAAGCTTTAGTATAAAAAAATCACGAGTATCAAAATAAAATTGCAAAAGGTTAGTATTTCAAATGGTTTAAACATTAGCAATTTTGAACTGAACATTGCAATTGTAATTAACATTGCAATTGACGTGTGTTTATCAAAGTTTGCAAATGTGGCATATGCAGAGCTATTTATGTTTATGAATTTGTTTGTGCATTTCAGTGTTGCTTTCAAGAACAATTAACAATGTTGGAAGCATTTGTAAATGAAAGACAATATAAGTATATGCCACAAAAAGGAAAGATTACAATATTGATAACAACTTAGAAAATGTTTCACAATGCCAAAAACTTTCAACATCTCCACATTGCCACAAAATCATTTTTCTCTGAACATTTTCAGAAAGCTAACACCAAATAGTACTCTGCAACCCACAACTCAATTAAATTGACCGTCCATCTCGATATTGCATCTTCATATAAGCACAATGTAATAGAAATAAGTCACAAACTATTTAGTCAAGAAATAGTATGGGAAATATTCTCAATCTAAGATGAAAGTAATGAAAACAAGTCCATTTGCATAAGCACCATTTGGTCTCTGGCCTACTCTCTAATTCGTTGACAATACTTTCTACACATATCCTCAATATATGACTAACTTCTCGTACTAGTTACATGTAGATACAATCTATTCATCAGTAGCACCAAAAACACCAACACCAAGTACATCAGCATGAGAAGCACTAGCACCTGGACTGCCACCAACATCACAAGCATCTCTAGTCGAAACCCATAGGTTTTTCTCCACTCCAGGATGATTCCATCAAATGCTAAATGCCTCTTTTTTAGAATAAGTATATATACTTGAATTCAATGAATAAATGTCGTAAAGAGTATTTTATAATATCGATAGATACAACCTTATCGATATCTTTGCAATCAACAATTATTGCATAATAAATCAGAGTAAATGATATTAAGCGTTTTTTTGCGATAAAGTGATTATGTATCGATTTACTGAATCGGTATTAATGGTATTGCGTAGCATTATTTAATTCTTGGATGCTAAGTATGAATTCCAAGTTTCTGCATTTTCATATTAGATTATTATTTTTTCAACAATTTATGTGTTCTTTGTTATCATTAAAATGATTGTGTGATATAATATGTTATAACACAAATATTGAAATGTGGTAAAAGCAACTGCAATATACAACATAAAAAATTGATAAGTGAGAACTGGTATTGTATATGGCTTTGAACTGGTATTGTATATGGCTTTGAACTTTCTGCAGTTACTCTTTGCACTCATCTTCTCCCGCGCATACCCCATCGTTCGCACAACAAAACCTCTGTACAATGAAACATAATAATGTTAATTCAAAATTTGTAATACAAAATAGTTTAAAATTAATTTCATCTATGCGGGATAAAGTTCCATTTGCACTCTCGTTCTATTGCACATTCCTTTGCATAGCAAAATCTCTACACAAGCAAAGTTATAATAATAAATTAACATTAATTTCATCCTCAGCACATTCAAAGCTTCGCATAATGAAAAATAATAACATTCATCTGCACATCGTTTAGTCTGCAAACGTTCACAACTCTATAATATCAGAGATCTACAACTAATAATATGATTTTGAAATTTGTTGATAGTTAAATTAAATAAAGTTCTCTTTGCATCTTAGTTCTCCCATACATACCCCGAGATAAATCACTATTGTGCATTTCCATACATTCGCAGTTGCAAATTATTGCATTAAACTAGATTTTGATCATTCAATAAACCCAAAACTTTCCAATATTAACATTAACATCGTATTGGTAGAAGAGATTTAGTTAACTAAAATAGAATGGGTTTTAGGATATTAATAAAATACTATGCTCGTATCGATTTCTAAAGCGTCTTAAATAGGGAAATCATTGCTAGTATTGATGTTTTAAATGCTCCGTGTATGTCTTTTAATTAATAGAAAACACTGTAGCGATTAAATATCAGTCGTCTTAGTATTCAATCCGCCGACTATGCACCCTGCACATGTGTCAACTCAATGTACTGACGCGTGGATGGAACAAAAAAACCACACAGACATGAAAATATCAAATCTAGAAACATGATTTTCAAAGAATTAAAATAGGTATACTAATGTATAGTTTCAAAATAACACAAATGCATATGTGTAGGGTTGCAGAGGAAATCGATTGTGCGAGAGAAGCTTTCAACATTTTATTCTAAGAACCTTTGCATTTTGCACAATCTATTAATTATAAAATAACCAATGGTCTTGTGTCGACATGTGAATGAAGCTTTGAAGTTTTCATTGTGTGGACCACCACACTCCGCATAACCTACTTAATAACCATAATAATAATTGTGTGCAGACTGTGAAGCTTTTCCAGTTGTGTGCACTTCTGAGTATCTATACTAGTGACAAAAAGTTTTGTGTCCTCTAATGAATCTATATCGTCATAGACATTTTCAATACATTTGTTTTCCGCAAAGTAAAAATTACGAATACAATTAACTTTTGCATGTTTCATAGACGTTAAGCTATTTGCAAATTTGCTCCACACAACATTTTTATGCTAATAGATATTGGTTAACCGAATTTACATTTTTGTTATGTGCGGTCAGGATGGGAAATGCGGCTAAACAAATCTCCAATTGGTATTATTATATTTCCTTATGTGAGTCATTTACTGTGCGGAAGAACATTTACGCCATGCATTTCATAGCTTCGTATACATTTCTCCATCGCACAAATTGATGCCAATGTTTATCGATACGCTTTAACGTCAATAAAATAAATAACTAAATGCTTTAATTACGAGAATAAATGTAAAAAGTTTTGGCATTTTTTCACCTGATCGATTAGGCATTTTTCTTATGAATCAACAATAGTATGAGCCACATAAAAGTGCACATCATTACAATGAATTCAGATTTAATTTATTTCATAAATCCCTGATACTTAGTACACATATATCGACAATATTAAAACAATAACGGTTAGCAAGATAGAAGAACAAAATAATTTTCGATTTTCGAGATTTATTTTACCACTTACTATTAACGTTCACTTTGGTACTCTCAATTTCTAATCATTGAAAGTGTTAAACGTGTGAAAAAATATTTAAATTGGATCTACATCCTGTAACAGATAAGAAAAATGGCGGTAAGAACTACTAGAGTTGGATTGTTAAGTCATGAATAATAGAATTAGTAGACAAAAACCTTTGTCAAAAATCATGGGAAAATGTGTAGGTAGCTAGTTGGAACACGTTATGACAACTAGCGTTGTACAGTGATCTAGAAATTCATGTATCAGATTGTTCGTAAATCAACTTCCCTTCAGTGTTTTTCATAATCCAATATCAAAGTAAAATGAATTGAAAACGATTTAGTGGCGGGGACTAATTCAGATACCAAATCAAATCGTGGTAGAGGTAGTTGAGCATGCCTGCGTAGAATATTTATTTGCCATTGTTTACATTTATAGTTGACAGTTTCAAAGCTAATTATCATAGTCACAAATCTTATATTTTGTTGTTTAAAATAAAATTTTTTGCCACATATATGGATTTAGTCATTTCGAAAACCTATGCGAGACTCACATTGTGTAGAAATTTCAACCCAAATTCTTGGTTCCAAGAAATCTTTTTGAGCAATTTAAATTGAAAATGCATCAAAAAAACCTTTCAAAACGTAGCATAAATAGACAATGGTCTTATATTGTATCGCAAAATTTTGTTTGTAATGGCACATATTTCAATGATATTAAACCAAGAACAAAATGCACAGTAAGTAGACAAGATGGTTTTGGAATATTGATGTTTTTTTTTCCATTAATTCTAGTAAACGTTGGCTTTGATATTTTCAATTACTATTTATTAAGAGTGTTGTATGTAGTAGTTTCCACATTAGAAATGGTAACAATCGGTAATTGGGACTCGAGTGGCAAATTGAAAATTTAGGCGAGATTGCGAGAAAAAATAAGTACCAAATAAAAGAAAGAAGCTATTTTCACTTATACAACCGACCAAGTAGTATTTGAATATGTTAATGGATGAGAACAAAAACAAAGACATTTGCAGTACCAAATACTTTCTTGGGCTTGTAAGTGGCTAGAGTCAACATTATTCAACAATTCATTTTGTCAATTTCTCATGTTCTTTCACATTTTCCTCTCAAACTGATCTAGGTGGCTCCAGGCACGCTCAGATTTAGCAGTGGCTATGGAAAAGCTCAAAAATAAAAGTCCTCATATTGAAGTGCAACCAGGACCAGATCGTAGTGCTTGTCGCCCTAATTCCAATGGTGTGAATGACACTCAAAACCGAGTTCATATGCTCCATATATTTGCGGTCAAAGTTGGACAAGTGGCATCCTCAAGGAGGCAACAAATTGGTCGAGACATGGCACACAAAATCTGACCACCGAATGAGTGAAATCTTCGAATGGTTAATTTTCCTAATAACCTTATTTTCGACAAATTTAAAAAAGATCCATTTTTGTTATAAAAACAAAAAAAATTATAAAATAGGGGTGGCAGATTGCCACCCCCGCTGGAGGTCATATTATATTAAATATATAACAAAAAAAAAAACCAAAAAGGGTCGGCAGTTCACCACCCTTGTCGAATCCCACCATATATATATATTGAATGTTATATAAGGGGTGGGCTGCTCATCGGCGGACTCGGCCCCCACCATCCACTTTTCACGTATTTCGTGGGCAGCGGGGCTCGGACCCGCTTGGTCAGCCTGCCTCCTAGGCACCCACACAACAAAAACAAAATATATATTATAAGCAATGATTCCTTCGGTTCAAAATTATGTAACCACATGCCAATATAGAGGTGGGCAAGTTTTGAACCCGACCCAATTTCCAATTAATTCGCCAACCTACCAACAGGCCAACGACCTTGGGATGGTTTATCTGCCCACTAAACTATATATGAACCTCTCAAATCATTCGCCCGGCTGTTGTGCCTATCAAAAACCCCCCTTTTTATTAGTGTTAGTAATAACATTAATAAATGGGGACCCTTCCAAAAAATAAAATCTTAGCATTTAATCATGCCTTTCTTGTTTTTAGAATAAAATAAGATGTCAAAGTGGAACTTGCTAAAACATGGAAATTTACCTTTTCATACTTTAAGCGTACAAAATTTTACAAATGAAGAGTTTCTTATAAAAACCGCTACATGATCAAAAGGCCTAAGAAAAACTTTACAACGGAAAATCGTGAATATTTATGTAAACTTTGGAAAACCCGCTTTGAAAAAGATTATTCTCGCATCGCAAAATAGTTATGGTGGACATCCCTTATAAAACTTACCCCTTGAAAATGCGATCCGCGAAAATGCGAGATCATAAAATCCTATAACCTTATCGCATCACAGTTTCAAACGCACGGCGCTACTTGATAAAGCATAAGCAAATATCCCAAAATGCGATAGCTTTTCGCAAATCACATATCGCAGCAACTCATGTAGCAGTGGGTTTTAACGAAAACAATTTTTGCAATATAGCGATCTGCGATATTGCAAAGCAAATCGAAATTTCGTTTTTATCACAACTCAAAGGGCTCAAGGTTCTAGGAAAATACTTTCCGACTTTAGATGCAAAGTTATGAACATTAAAGCTAAGCATAACGGTTCATTAGTGGTCATTTATTAAAAGAACAATTAAGATCAGTGTAAAGGACCATTTGACACAAGTTGATATCTTTTGATGTGATTCAGAATTAAATACCTCCCATCACCTTATTTTCGTCCTTCTATTGATTATTTCTGCATTCACTATCATTTTTATCATATTTTGTTCTCTACTTGCAACTTTCAGGAAGAACACACAGAGCATAACACATGAATAAATGGTGAAGAAAGGCAAGACTCCCGTGTCTGAGAAGTCAGAAATGACCCCATTGTTCACAAACACTACCTGTAATCGGGATGCAGGGACATCTACATGGGAAACTATGTATCAGTTGTTGGAGGAGGAACAACCGAGAATTATGGAAGTAACAGTTACAGCAGATGGATGTGGCTCTTTTGATGCATCCCTAACTGAACTTGCATGCTCATTTCTACACCGCATTGCTGCAAGGCCAAATGTACTCCCCTACACCGACATGGTGAAATGGATTATAGATGATGCAGACATATCCGACAAAGAATTCAAGACGGCAAGCCAGGAAGTCATGGGGTCATTTACTCCAAAAAATCTGAGGCTCATGTACCACTTACCAGAACCCTAGGCCATCTACAACAAGCAATTTGTCGAGAAGTTCGCCAAGGAGAATGAAGACTTGGCAAAATGCACGAAGCATTGGTAGAACAATGAGGAACAACTCAAAAAATATAAAAATGGTATGTATGCCACTGGTTCTCTTTGTTCCCCTTATTGTTTTGCTGCTACTATGTTGTGTAGACTATTTGGTAAACCAGACAACAACAAATTTTCATCAAAATGGTTACCACTAGTGGATGCGGCTATCAATGCCACAATAATGAATTGGGCCCAAATCCTGTAAGATAATTTAGCCACTGCAATTTTAGAATACAGAAGAAAAAAAGCATTGCTTCGAGGGTTTACCCTCCATTTTTTATGAGCGCCTATGTTATGGACACTATTTGTTTTGTCTCTAAATTTCCTGTTATGGGATGGAAGTGGATGGTTCAAAATCCACTTCCCATTCAAATTTATCACAAAGGCATGTGGGAATCAAATTTTGTGCCACATTTCTTCAAAATTTGTCACGGAGTTATACTCCCGATCCATAAAAAGATCTACAATAGAGATGCCCCAAGGTTTTCCCAAGAAGCTGAAGTAGATATTCTCCTTGTGGTGAGATGGTTTGGGGAAGAATTGTTCACATATATCAGAGTGTTTGGCAGCATTGCTTCACCCCATGTGCTACCTTTTTACATCCCAGACAAACTGATGGCTAGGGAGATAGCCTATCAAACATGCGGTGAGGGAGGAATGAGCAAAATACTGAAAGATTCCAAGAAGGCCATTTGGCCTCAATTTCCTATAACATGCGGAGCATTTGCATTGCATGACTTAGGTCATGCTTTCAAAGAAGTTAATAATGTATTATCTTTACAACTACCCAAGTTCCTGGGAAGGAAATATGATCCCTTTGGTGTTGTAAGTGATTTTAACACAATGGTTAAAATAAGAGTTTTTACTCATGAAAAAGATCCCTTTGATGATGTTTTCCTGCAGAAAAACACCTTCAAAGAGGTTCAACATACAACATGAATTCTTTTTGACCAAGAAGGTCTCCAAAATTTTGACAATTATAGAAAACAGAGGTTATCTAAGGTCCCATTGGACCAATTACTCATCGAACCAATAAGAGATCCTACTCCCAGCATTAGCATAAGTGAGGATTCAAAAGAGAAGTCCAAAACAAGTTCTGAAAAAGAATCAGCAGAAAAGTCTGGCGATCAATCCAAGAATGAACACAGTAAAAGCGAGGAGTCAATAAAAGACACAGCTCAGTCTACAGCAAAGTCTGATCAACAGATTTTGTCTGTAAAACAAGCTGAAGCCTCAACTCCCCTCACAAAGCAAGCAAAGTTGCCCATAATTGATCTAGAAGGGGAATGGGAAAATTTTAATAAGATACTTAACACAGAAGAACAAAGCGCAGAGCCACCAACAAATCCAAAAGAGGCAACCACAGAAATGGTAATAGAAAGGGTTGTCAACACTCAGGAAATGGAGCACATTCCCATTGCTCCCTCATCTGAGATTGTACTAAGAATAGAGGAAATTCCTCCTCTAGATGTATTCTACAGCCCTCAACATAAAGCTGTCGTATGAAGGCAAAGAAAGAAAAGAAAGTTGGATTCTGTGCTCACTCACGAGGATGAACCTCTGGATGTTCTTTGGAAAGACCCCTCTACAGATCCATCAGCAAATCTCACTAGGATCTCACAGGTCGCAGGTGCATACGCTTCAACAACTATTGATAAGGTAGTAGAGATTCAATTGCTACTTAAAGAAAAATGAGATAGGATTTTGTTTTTGGAACAACAGTTACAACAAGTCAGCATCAACCAACAAGCGAAAACACAGTTGGCAAAACTTCAACAAGAATTTCAGCAAATGCAGTTGGCACATCAAAGCAGTTTGGCTAGTAAAGAAAAACAGTTACAGAATATAATAGAACTGCATAAAGATGATCCCAAAATTGAAGAGTTTATCACAGAGGCACTTGGTCTCAATTCCCAGCTCTTGCAACAGAAAGAACTATTATGCCAGAAGATTTCGTAGTGGAATTCCCACTGCGAAATGAGCGATAATATTACAAATCAAGTTGTGGAATTACGACTTGAATATGATTCAATTTTTAAGAAAGTCTCAGACTTCTTAAACTGGCAGAAATCCGAAGAAGGGAAAAGAGAAGACATGCCCAAAATTGATGAATCGCACAAAGAGATTTTATTTACGAAATGGGATTCTCGGCTAAAGGAGGCAAAACAGGCAATGGAGGATGCGGCGGCAACAACGAACAATGTCATCGAATGCGTAAATGAAAATCTACACAAGGCTAATTTGGTGGCAGAAACTACCCCTGGTTTTCTTCCAAAAGCACAATAGCTTCAAGTAGTATGGAAACAAGTAGTGGAGGAAAAGGCATAGGCAATTAAACAGGTAAACAGATTGAATTGGGAAGCATACTGGTAGTACCTGGTGAAGCCACACAGCCAATGGATGACCCTGAAGTGCTTGATGACTTCCGCCGAGAAAATAGTGCCAACTCTCACCAATGCCGTATTTGCAGGACATCTAAAATCTAAAGTCGGCCAATCGACACTCTTAAAACTGATGCTAGATATTTGTGATCTAAAGAATCAAATGCAGGATTAGTCATAGAGATAGTTTGTTTTTGTTTTTGTTTATTTTTGCTTAAAATGAGGCAGGTCATTTAAACCTCCTCATCTATTTTTGTAATATTTATTTTTAGATTTCATAGAGTAGTATTTAAACCCCTCTCATGCATTTAGAGAGGGGTCCAGAGTTTTATCAAAAACATTCTTCAGAACATGCATTTTGCCCCCCACTGAGGAGGTTTTGATAAAATTAAAGGAACGAGATTTATTTTCTATTTGAGTTTGATATCCGCTACTAAAATTGCACTTTTGTACTCTTAGTGGATGTTAAGTGATTTGAAGATAGATCGATATTGCTGCAGCTCATGAGTAGGACGTATTACAAATGGTACTTTTATCTCTTAATCCTTTTTACTTGTGTGTCAAGCAATAAATCATTTTCAGTTATTTACGTATAAAAGTTTAAATGTTTAGTTATCATTATTGCACTTTTGTATGGTGATGACTTACTCTTTATGCTTAATATGTGAATGACTCTTTATGCGATATATTTCTCATATTGTTTCGGCTAACATTTTATATGAAGCAATCATTTTCAAATGAATTCTCTTCTTATTGTGATTGAATGATATTCATTATCAATCGCTTTTAGAAATCATTTTAGATCGCATATGTAAACATTACTCCCGGGATAGTTTTAAAGTTAGATGCTTTCTTTGATTATGATAGATTGCATATGTTAGAAGATAAATTAGATTTAGAACAAGTATTCACCCCATAAAACCCCAAAAAGACAAACATCATCCCGTTAGTACAAACATCATAAATAGATTGGGAAACTGGTCCCATCATCCCTAGTCAGAGCCACTATTCCATACGGAAAAGAAGCTATCTTAAGGTCCGGACTAGGTGGTTATCCCCCTTGTTGGAGTCCTGATTTTTCGAGCCTTCAACACTAGCCAACAGAGAAGTTTTGACCCATGGAACGCTGAGCGATGGAACCATAACCAGGAGCAGAACCATGTGTTGCAGGAGGGCGGAACCATGAGCTAGAGAATATGTTAAGATGCCAAATAGATTCCCTTAGAGGGCCAGAGGTGCCAGTGACAAAATTTGTCAGGCTTATAGTCATTTTTGCACGTTTCTCTCCAGGAGTCCAACTGTGTAGTTATAATCTCTATCTGAGCAACATAAATGCATGGGTCCAGCAGCAAGGAATCTTTAAAGAATATTGTGGAATCTTAAAGATTCCCTGAGAGGCTAAGTTTTTATCGAGGCATAATGTTGTCAACTTTATAGTCATTTTTCACATAATTTCGCAAGGAGCACAGTGGTGTGCTCAGAATCTTCATTCGAGCAACGAATTTTCTGGCCATCTTCATGAAGGAATCTTTGGGGGAATCTTTAAGATTCTCGAAGGTCCAAAATTTGACGGTGTCAGAATTAGACAATTTTGCATTCCATTTTGCACCATTCATCGCCAGGAATTTAGTGGTGCAATCCATTTCAGTAGCTTAGATTTGAATTTTTGGGACATCTTCGAGAGTGGAGGTATATGATGCAGTTATACCATGCTTTTCTTCTGATTTGCTGAGATGATTTTTTTCTTGTTGAGATCCCTGATTACCATTATGTTGAGGGATACTTGTATGCCATATCTTGTGAGATTTTATAGCTTGTCATGCTGAAAGAAGATCCATTTGAGTGAGAGTTATTATAGGGAGAACGTCTCGTGGAGAGACATGCCACTCTAGTTGAGGGTATTCATCCTTGTAATGACAAAGACTATGCCATGTACATCATTATCATTTGCAACATTTAATGAAGTGGCCTCCCCACTCTTGACACCAGGGCCCAGAGACGTCACCCACACTGGGTGAACTCTGTTATCAATGTGTATGTGTTTTTGATTTGATGGTCGTAGTTATGTTTTATCTTCCTTAAAGCATGCACATGTGGTTGTTCAACACTCTTTCATATGCAATTCTTCTAACATCACAAGAGTAAAAGATCTTGGTTAATTCTGGTAGCTGAAGGGATTCGGATCACAAATGTATTTCTTTATTTACATAATTGTCTAAGGTTTTCTATTTGTTATTTTCACATCTTATGAACACAGGAACTCGAGCAAATGTTTCAGCACATGCAATAGTCATTAGATCTTATCAAGTTTATCACATGCAACACACATTTCATTTTACCAATTTATTATTGATTTCTCTTTTCCCTTTTATATTTGGATTTACTTTTCCTTAATAACCTAAATTCATCCAAACAAAGAACCAATGCAATTTTCGCATCTCATAATATGCAAGAAAACAATTTGTCTAAATCTTTGCCTAATTCAAAATATGTTTACACACCACATAATTTATAAAATTAGTGGAGAATTAAATATCAGATATTGGAAATGGATGCTCAAGATACCAACATTAACAAGGAATAAAAACAAAGGCAAAAGCCCTAAATCTTACACAACAATCTCCAACTTCCACACTAGTTACCAGTGCAACCTCATCCTCGAGTCTAGGAAAAAAATACCCTGGTACTAGAAAATAGATTCATGGTGAGCTATTAGATCATCAAGATGATGAAGAGAATATTCACAAATACTTTCTAGACAAAGTGCATACGGCTCATATTTCCAAGTCCAAGATTTCTGTAAATAGAGAAATCATTCAATAACCTATAGACGTGGAAAATGATAACAATGTACCACCTTAGTGGGTTACTACTTGTTTAGCAGAGAATCAGAAGATAATGGAGCAAATTGAAGAAGATGACATTATTTTCGATGAAATTCATGTGACATTGCAAAATGGAAATATGACAAGGTGACCAAAAACTTGAGAGTTGAAAAGGTAAAAGTTGATAATAAAAAGATTATATGTCAAGGACAAGTAGATCTTGATCTGTTTGACATTGACACGACGGGACTCATGATATTGCAACAATATAGTTGTGATGCATTTTCTCAATCTATTATCAAAGTGATTGCAGAAAATATACGACTAAAGAAGAAATTAAAAGAACTAGAAGACACTATAAATCAAGTTCCTTTGTTAATGAATCCACTGGCAATGCCACCATCTTCATTGTCAAGTTCTACTGCTACAACACTACAAGCATTTAACAAATTTTCAAATCTCCTTAATGCAGTGAAATAATATATCATCGATAACAAAAGTCAAATATTAGATGTTATTAGTGATGCATGGAAAGCAGTTTTCGATTTAACGCTTTTGCAATAATAGCCGTTAACATTTATGAATTTGGTTAACATTAATATTATGGAAGACGAGATTTTATTACAATGATTTAGTTACTTTTAGCTAAAAATTTCACTACTCTCTGATATCGAGAAGCAAAACCAACAACTTATAGATGCTAATCGAATAAAGCAATTGGAAGTTGGATGGGAGGAGAGGACCCGTACACTTGAGGATATCATTATTGACTATGGTAAGCTAGGTAAGATGAGAAATGACGCCTACCTCGAGGAAACATAAATTGTAGAATGCTTAGATGGTCCATGCAACTTGCATGATTATGAATTAATTTCAAGCGACGTGTTAAAAGCTACATTGGACCAGAAAAAATAGGAAATGACAACGGATTTTGATAACATCACTAATTTTACCGTAGAACACATTAAGACATGGTTAATTTCTTTTACTAAAGTTAGTAAGGATAACTCTGCCTTTGTTTCTCAAGTGCAAGAAGAAGTAAGAAAAATTGAAAAAGAGATTTTCACTAAAAACGTGAAAATGGAAATTACAGTTGCTCCTGACAAAGATTATATTAAAACTATGCTAGAGGCATTTTTTCAACAAGTCGTTGACTCGTAACACATCTAGAAGAGTTGTAGTCATGGAAAATGGTTTTTCATAGTGTAAGTATTTTCAAAATTTTCAACATTCCATTTTGTCTGGGGGCTTGTTATTAGGAATGGTTTTTCTAATGGTTGTCGGAATCGATAGTATTTCCTGAGAACTATGTGTTTTGCTTGTTAGCATAAGAATTATTCACATTACCTATTTAATTTAGCTTTATTGATATGTTATGATGATCTTTGCTAATTACTACATATAAATTGTTTTTTTTTGTTATTGCAGATGCGTTATTTAGTATTAGGTTTATTGAAGTGCAATCAAAGTTTCCACTAGAACAAGAACATTACTTTACATTTTTCATTACACAATTCCAACTCTATTTAGTAACTGATGCAGCAAAGCTGCAACTTTTCACACTATTCTTGGAGCTGTAAATCTAGCCATAGGTTACACAAAAAGAATAAAAGATAATACCAAAACATCTGCACATAAACTCTGAAAATAATTCATTAATAAAATATTTACATAGAAATTATTCTCCTCCCCTCCTTCACTCACACCCTCTACATCTTTTATTGATCTCAGGCTTATAGGAATAATTAGAAGATTATGGATCATTCTAGATCCATGATCTTCTCCATAGATTTCTCAACTAAATCCTAAAAATCCTCTAACTCCACAATTTACTCAACTAATCCTCTATTCTAGGATCCCCTAATCCCTAAGATCTCTATGAGATCTTTACAAGTCTATCATCACTCATATTCTCTCATAATTGAGAATATTTACAATTAAAACCTCACACACAAATTTTCCACTCAATTTATTAAAAAATATACAAATAAATTAAAACATCACACCCCCTAAGTCAACCAAATATACAATGATTTTCTGAAGCAGGATGCTCCTGCATCCGACTCCCGATGTGTAGGTTTTAACCCCGTGCAAAAATTACTTGCATACGAATTCTAAAACACAAAAAATAAACAATGCGAGAGCATAACACATAGAACACATATACACAGAGATTTTCCCCTGAATCCCAAAATCGGGACTACCAGCTTGATTTTTCATTATGTTCCTTTCAATGTTATAATACATATTTATACATGCCAAAGCATCCAATACCATGGACCGAAAACCATCGCGTCCAAAAACATGTGCGAAAAACATGCACAAAACCATAGGTGGGTCCGCCCATCCTAACATAGGGTCCAAAACCAAAATTTTTTGGGGCGTTTCCTCGGACCCCGTAAAGTGGGGTTACAGGTACACCTCAAACCCCCTATGAACCCCCCCGCCCCCACAATTGACGCAACGAAAGGGGGCTCCACACCCCCTTTAACCCTCCGTTTAGTCGTGGAAAGAATATAACACAACCCAACATGATGTAGGAAAATTTCATAGACTTCTTTCTATGAGGTTTGTCACTTTTTTGTAATAATGTGACAGCTACAAGTCTCAATGACTTGCTACCTCCAGGATTCCAAACTCTGTTTTGCTGCTGATCCTTCAGTCTTTTTCCTTCATGATGTTCTATTGTCATATTTCTTTCCTCTGTCTTCACATCAGCAGTAGACGGGTTTTCTGCACCTGTAACAAAATCTTTATACAAATTATCAAAATTTAAAATATAAAGATTTCTCGCCTCATTTGATGTTTCAGGCATCAAATCTCTTCCAGCATCTTCTCCAAAGATTCTTCCCTATTCCGGTTCAAATATGTAATCAATTTTTACTTCTGCTTCCTTATCTGAAAACTCAATTTCATGGAATGAAGAATAAACATTTACTTCAGGCTCACGAAGAACTTCTTCCTTCTCTTCCTCTGTTGCAGATTCTTTGCAGCCTTCATCAAGATTTTTCTTCCCTGCTAGTGCTTTCAACCATTCCTCCAGCAGCTGCAATTCTTTTTCCCATTCATTGATCCTTTGATCTGAGTTTGGTTTAGCAACAAACTCCTCATTTGATACCATGCCTGCATACATAAACAAGTTATCAGTTTGAACAATACAAGACTTTTCGGTCACATTTGATGCTTCAAGCACCAATCCTTCACAATGGACTTTCTTGGTTTCAACAAATCCTTTTTGTTGTGACTCAATTCCTTTGAGTCTCTCCTTCTC
This sequence comes from Pinus tabuliformis, assembly GCA_031772625.1. Taxonomy (NCBI): domain Eukaryota; kingdom Viridiplantae; phylum Streptophyta; class Pinopsida; order Pinales; family Pinaceae; genus Pinus; species Pinus tabuliformis. Next base: position 62,016,118 of record CM062816.1, read on the forward strand.
CAACAAAGCAATATGTCTTTGTTCAAGTTTTCTGAACTCGTTTATCAACTTGGCATTCCATCTCTTTTGCAATAGGTTCCATTTGATGTGTTTTCTTATTCTCCATCCATATCTTTGGTCTTCATTCATTCTCTCTTGTAGCCATTTCGTTAGTACATCCAACTATACTTTTATCACTGCAACCTCATGCTCACGCTCCTCATTACTCATCTTACCTTTAGAACCTTTTCTATGATCCTCCATGATTTCATCCACGCTTCCACTGCGCCACTAATTTTAAGATCTAATCCTTACTTTCTTCACTTCTCTGCAAATTCTATTCCATTTTTTCCAAAAAAACCTTTAACTATGTTGCACATAATATAAACACCAACGCATACCTCTACACATTACACGCAAAATATTCTCAAAATATTTTGCAGCAATAATCTCATACTCTTATCACATCCACACAATTTGGATTATCAAAGCATAGAATAAGAGGTTCTCCATGGATAACGATATAACTCCCAAATTGAAAACTGGAGATATGGTCTTTTCCTAATCCGTATTTGATTTCAATTTGTTAGATTGCTATGGAAACCAAAGGAATAAGACCATTTCAATCTCATTGCACTCTTCAATTATGTAAGTGCTGATTATATTTGGCAAGTTGCTCAAATCAACAAGGAGCACAAGCCTTGATTTGGACCGTGACCAAGCCCACTACCAGATATGCAAACATAAACCCAATCATTTTGACAACGACGCAAAACTTCACATTGTGAACTCAGTCCGACCAAATTTGGAATGATTTCCACCAAATTAACTGATTGTGATGTCGAAGAAAAGTATTGTAATGCTCTGATGCAAGAGGTGTTAGATTGATGACGCTTCCGAAGCTTGGTTCACAATGTTGGAACTACTACACACCTACATGTAGACTCTTAGTTAGAGCATGGGACTGCATGCAAGCTTCCTTTTGCATGTTGGAACTACTACACACCTACATGCGGACTCTTAGTTAGAGCATGGGATTGCATGCAAGATTCCTTTTGCATGATTTACTCCTTAATTTGCTCCTTCTTTAACTCCGCAACTGACTAGTTATCTCCGGAACTTGTTGTAGGTGTTGAGTCTTCTCATTGATCACCACTATAGTGCATTACCTTGGGATCTTCACCCAGTGATGCTATATCATGAGCATTGTAACATATTTTCGAATGTATCATTCTTTTCTTCTTTCAATTTTCTTTTAGTGTTTTTGCTCTGCAAATCTGTGTGTTCAACCTTTAGTAGCTAGATTCATCTGTGCAGGTTTTCTAACACATTTACATGGTATCAGATCCCACAAGTTGCTAGATAAAAGGCGCACCAGTACTTTATTTTGCAAGTATTACAGCTTGGAGATCGAAGATTGACAGAAAAATGGAGTTTTCCAAAGCATCGATCCTAACACCGTACAACTATCATGAATGGAAGGACCAAATGGCTCGATACCTTCGTCATAAAGCGTTGTACAGGATTACCATGGCTACATAAGTGGAACCCACTTCAGCCATAGAGAAATCCAAGTACCTCAACCGTATGGATGAGGCCCACGGATCCATATGCATGTGCATCTCTCCAGAGTTGCAGTTTCATCTATTTGCCTGCAATACTCCCAATGAGATTTGGAAAAAGGTTGAAGATCTCTACGGGAAACAGGATGAGATGAAAGGACATCTGCTCGAAGTGGAGCTGCTATCATTGGATCCACGGAACTATGATAGAATTCAAGACTTCTTCACCAAATATAATGATCTATTGCTGCAACTCAAGGGTTGTGGAATTGACAAATCCAAGGAGGAGAGTCGCCAAGTTCTCTCTATTATGTCAAAGCTCGGACCGGAATACTCCGTCTTTGTGTCTACATTTCATTCAATAAGGTTCACAACAGGTAAATCCTACACTATGCCTTCTCTCAAAGAATTTATGGAGTCCCTTATTTTTGAGCAAGATAAACTCATTGGCATGGGGAAAATCAAACCTCCAAAAGCACATGCACTTGCTGTGCGTGATGGCAGCCACAATAAAAATCACAGATCTGATTCAAATCAGAAAAATCAGCAGCAAAAAGACAACGGAAAAGCACATTCCCATCCAAAGAAGGAAGGGTACACCAAGCCCTTCAATGACTCCTCCGGCTCGAGAAATGAGAAAGGGAAGAAAGGAAACAGATGCACCTACTGTCAAAGAGGATTCCATCCAGAATCCTCTTGCATGAAGAAACAAATTGACCAAATGGCAGAAATCCTTCAGAAGCACAACCTTGGGGACCACATCCCTCAGGGCGCCAAGAAGAAAACTGAGGATCCACCACATGGGAAAGGTAACAATTTTCATGCTTTAGTTGCAATTAATTCTTCTCCTGATGCATGGATTATAGATTCTGGTGCATCACATCATATGGCTGCTGCAAAGGAAGTCTATTCCTCTTTGGATGCATGCAAAGGACCTCCCATCCTCATGGGAGATGACTCACCTATTGAGGTCACCGGAAAAGGTAGAGTGGAACTTTTACACGGAAGCTTTGAAGATGTGCTTCATGTTCCAAAACTTTCGGTAAACTTGCTTTCAGTTTATCAGATCACTCATTCCGGCACCGGAAAGAGAGTGAAATTCACTCCAGATGTAGTGAACATATATGATCTACATAGCAGCGCCAAAATTGCAACTGGTGAGGTAAACAATGGAGCCAGACTGTACACATTTTCTGAATTTATTGAATCTGAATCCCCCTTATTGCTTACACATGTTGATGATAGTAGTAGGCTTTGGCACGAGAGGTTTGGTCACTTAAATTACAGGTATATGCAGCAGCTAAGCAAGAATGAGATGGTGGAAGGCTTGCCAAATATCAGTTTCTCCAAAGGAGTTTGTGAAGGGTGTGTTCTTGGCAAACATCCCAGAGAAAAGTTTGACACCGGCAAGACTCACAGAGCATCCTCTCCTCTAGATCTGATCCATAGTGATCTCATGGGGCCTTTTCCTCATCCTTCCATCAACAAAGCAAGGTATGTGCTTACATTTATTGATGATTTCTCACGGTATACTTGGGTGTATCTTCTCAGGAACAAATATGAAGTTTTTGAGCACTTTGAAGATTTCAAAGCACTAGTTGAGACACAGTCAGAGAGAAAGATCAAAGCCCTCCGTACAGACAATGGGGGGGGGGGGGAATATGTTAACACAACACTTCAGAACCTTTGCCTTCAGTCCGGAATACAGTTGCAGTACAAAGTTCCATACACTCCGCAGCAGAACGGAGTTGCTGAGAGAAAGAACCGATCTCTCAAAGAGATGGCTTCCTGCATGTTGCATGCCAAGTCACTGCCTCATAAGCTTTGGGCCGAAGCACTTAATTGTGCTAACTACATCCAGAACAGATCTCCTCATAGGTCTGTCAAGGATCAGACCCCCTTTGAGGCTTGGAGCGGCACTAAACCAGAGGTCACTCGCCTCCGTGTTTTTGGCTCTCGAGCATGGGCCCGGATCCCCTCTAAAAAGAAGAAATCTCTTGATCCACAGAGCATTGAGTCTTTGTTGGATACCCTGATGGTGTGAAGGGATATCGACCCCTGATTCCCTCTACGGACAAGCTCATCATTGAGCGAAGTTTCAAATTTGAGGAAAGTCTCTTGCATGCACCTCAAGCGCCGCATGCAGACACTTTTTATCTACCTCATGTCCAAGATGATGACTCAGTGCACTCATATGCAGATACAGATCATGCAGATGCCGAGGAAGAGCATGCAGATGCAAAGACAGAGTCTTCAGATACAAATCTAGTGCATGCAAATGATGATCCACATCCAAGCCCAGATCGGGCTTCCAGCAGTGAATCATATTCCCCTGTCATAAATCAGAGAACAAGGAGCTTACGTGAGATATATGCACAAGACCAACCAGCTGCTAGAAATGGTCTTGTGGGGGATAATTCTAATATGCAGAGGACTAACTCAGAGTTTATTGAGCCTCCTCTTGTCCTCACTGTCACTGAACCATCGCCCTCCTGGCATTGTCATTTGGTTCAGTGTTATGATCCACAGTCTTATGCTGAGGCTGCTGGGCATCCATCTTGGGAGTCCGTCATGGAGGAGGAGTATAACTCCCTCCTCGAGAACCAGACTTGGGATCTGGTCCCCCTTCCTTCAGGAAGGAAACTTGTCTGATGCAAATGGGTCTACAGGACCAAGAGTGCTGCAGATGGGCAAATCACCAGATGGAAAGCAAGGCTAGTAGCCAAAGGCTTCCAACAAGTGCATGGCATTGATTATGACGAGACCTTTGCTCCAGTAGCAAAGATGGATTCCATACGCCTTACACTTGCCATTGCGGCTGCCCAACGGTGGGAAGTACATCAGATGGATGTGAAGAATGCCTTTCTTCACGGAGACCTATCTGAGGAGATCTACATGGAGCAGCCACATGGTTTCATTCAGGATTCATCTTTGGTCTGTAGACTGAAGAAATCTCTCTACGACCTTAAGCAGGCCCCGAGAGCTTGGTACGCGAAGATGGATTCTTTTCTCTTATCACAAAACTTTGAAAGATGTAAGTCTGATCCGAATGTTTACATGCTTAGGACACATGATTCTCTTCTTATCTTAGTTTTGTATGTAGATGATCTCCTAATCACTGGTAGCTCGACTTCAGCCATTGCTACAGTCAAGAGGGCCTTGCATGATAGGTTCTTGATGATGGACATGGGTCCATTACACTTCTTTCTTGGTCTTGAGATCAGCCACCGGCATCAAACTCTCTCAGGCTAAGTATGCACGGGATCTCCTTGAGAGATTTCGCATGACTGACTGCAAGCCAACACCGACTCCTTTTCTGTCTGGGGTCCGCCTTGAGGATAGAGGTGACACTCCATTAGTTGACAGCACTCTCTACCGACAGCTAGTGGGGAGCTTATTGTACCTCACCCACTCTAGACCAGATCTCTCATATGCAGTAGGGGCTGTTTCCAGATACATGCAGGAGCCGCATGAGCTACACTGGAATGCTAACAAGCGCATCCTCCGATATGTGCAGGGCACCATCACCTTCGGGATTCACTATACATCAGGCACTGCATTGAATCTCCTTGGCTTCATAGATTCTGATTGGGTGGGAGACAACATTGATCGCAAGTCCACATCCGGATATTCACTCAGTCTAGGATCTGGCCCTATCTGTTGGTCGAGCAAGAAGCAGGCTGCTATTGCTCTCTCTTCAGCTGAGGCTGAGTACCGAGGAGTAGTCAACATCACCATTCAGGCTCTGTGGCTACAACACTTCCTCACTGAGTTGGGCGTCCAGTTCCACCAGCCCATTGTCATCTGGTGTGACAACCAGAGCACTCTCAAATTTTGCAGGGATCCAGTACAGCGGCAGCGGACGAAGCACATAGAGATCCATATGCACTACATCAGAGACTTAGTACATGATCGGGTCATTGATTTGCAGTTCTGTCCTTCAGCAGAACAGACTGCAGACATCTTCACCAAGACATTCACTGAGCAGAAGTTTCGCTCTTTGCGCGATCGTCTTGGAGTGAAGGACACGATTGCTTAGCAACTGTATTTTTCTTCCTCTTTTCTTCCTCTTTTATTTTGAGGGGGGGTTTTTCCCATGAGGTTTTCCCTCTTTCCTCAATTTTAGTACAAGTTGCACTGTATTTTGGGTGACCTTTGGCCTTAGTTGCCAGGGCCCATTTTCTATTTTTCCCCATAGTGGTGTTCAGGGGGGGTGTTGGAACTACTACACACCTACATGCAGACTCTTAGTTAGAGCATGGGACTGCATGCAAGATTCCTTTTGCATGTTGGAACTACTACACACCTACATGCGGACTCTTAGTTAGAGCATGGGATTGCATGCAAGATTCCTTTTGCATGATTTACTCCTTGATTTGCTCCTTCTTTAACTCCGCAACTGACTAGTTATCTCCGGAACTTGTTGTAGGTGTTGAGTCTTCTCATTGATCACCACTATAGTGCATTACCTTGGGATCTTCACCCAGTGATGCTATATCGTGAGCACTGTAACATATTTTCGAATGTATCATTCTTTTCTTCTTTCGATTTTCTTTTAGTGTTTTTGCTCTGCAAAGCTGTGTGTTCAACGTTTACTAGCTAGATTCATCTGTGCAGGTTTTCTAACACATTTACACACAATATCCACAGCCAATTGCAGAAACAAGTGCTTACAAATCCTAAACCTTTGAGCTTCTCTTCTTAACAGGATTCGAAGTTTTCAAATCTAGGCAGCGCCATGATAATAGAGATGTGTTCTTCATAAGCATTCGGTCTATTTCAGCAACCTTCAGCACTGTCCGTGCCATGGATTATGAGCGTGAAAGAGACTCTAGTTCGTCGCGGTTCACCAGTTTCCACATTAGTAGTGCCTTACAACAGCGGTAGCCAACAGAAAAATTTCAGAAGCCCGATTCTAAACCTAGCAAACAAACGTAATACAGTTCCACGAGTTGCAAAAACGCAGTTCGGCCATCACAACTCCTTTGCTGCATAAAAAAACATGTGGTCATTGCAGCTCCACACTCACCACAAGCACAAGAAATACAAATTATATTTCGGCTTGATCTCCACCATCAATCAGATATTTAACGCAGTTCAGGTTTCCACGCGTTTCTCCACAGCCAGATCTTCAACACAGTCTTCTTACAGGTTTCGCAATACCTGCATATTTATTCTATAGTAATTCATCTCATTGTTGCAGGTCATTACGACGCTCTCAATTGCAGCGCTAATATCAACAACGTATAGGCAGTGATGTCAGTCAACATTTTTTTTACAATTCAATAATATAATAACAGTCAATGGCTCTGATACCACTTTGATGCAGCAAAGCTGCAACTTTTCACACTATTCTTGGAATTGTAAATCTAGCCATAGGTTACACAAAAAGAATAAAAGATAATACCAAAACATCTGCTCATAGATTCTGAAAATAATTCATTAATAAAATATTTGCATAGAAATTATTTTCCTCCCCTTATTCACTCACACCCTCTACATCTTTTATTGATCTCAGGCTTATAGGATAACTAGAATAACTAGAAGATTATGGATCATTCTAGATCAATAATCTTCTCCATAGATTTCTCAACTAAATCCTAAAAATCCTCCAACTCCACAATTTACTCAACTAATCCTCTATTCAAGGATCCCCTAATCCCTAAGATCTCTATGAGATATTTACAAGTCTATTATCAGTCATATTCTCTCATAATTGAGAGTATTTACAATTAAAACCTCACACACAAATTTTCCACTCAATTTATTAAAAAAATATACAAATAAATTAAAACATCACACCCCTTAAGTCAACCAAATATACAATTATTTTCTAAAGCAGGATGCTCCTGCACCAGTGACTGTGTCTTTTATGACTATGTTTTGAATATCATATCGTGGATATTTGAATTAAGGCTATGGTCGTTGACATTTGATTTTTAATATAGTTGTTACTGAATCAGATTCTATATAATGTTATGATATTGTTTTCTATAAATTTCAATAGATATGCTTTCGAATTTTCTATTATATTCATTGTTGTGTTGTTGCTTTAAATGAAATTGAACAATTGAAAATAGTTTCAGATATTAGACATACATCTCTTAATAAAAGAATACTAGTACAATGTCTTCAAAATTGCACAGATTTCATTCCATGGAATACGAGGATCTGAAGAAACTTTTCATTATAGTTGATCCACACTACTGCATTCTGCACAATGAATAACCCTCTATATTACAGTTATGATTATGTTGAGCAAGTTCATTTCTAATTTCGATGTCTTAAGTATGTTCGAAGAGAAAATGCATATGTCAAGGTTGTACAGATTGTGCAGAATTTGAATGGTCCATGTATAACATATGTCCCTGTATTAATTTCGAGAGAAACATTAGTAGTTGAATTGGATAAGCTGAAACAATCAAAGGAAACATAATTCGATGATATAGCTAATTTTCGTATGCAAGACATTAGAGAATGGATAATTATCTTTGTTAATGTTAATAAACATAAATTTTCTTTAGTTGTCAAATTGCAAGGAGAAGCAAGGGATATTGAGAAAGAGATATTCAATCAACGTGTCTAACTGGAAACTACAACTACTCCTATGAAATATTGCATACAGGAAAAGCTAAAGAAGTTGTTTCAAGAAGTCGACAACACAAAAAATAGTTAACTGTGAAACAATCAAGATATATGCTTTTACATATTATGAGTCTTCTTAAACATTGGAATATTCATTTTCTTGTTTACTAGCGATGAAATGTTCAGGTTTTGTATATGTTATTATGAACTAAGTCAATCTCTGGATGCAATTTATTTTTTTGATAAATTCTTTAGGAATCAAGTGCTATTTTTGTGCCCAAAATTTCTTAAGTGGTTTACATATGGGATTTCATTTGCACATGCCTTTGTTTTTGCAAATAGCATTCTTTTAGAGTTACATTATCATTTATTAGGTGTGTTTAATTGATTGCATAACAATTTTGCTATTTTTTCGAAATGCAGATGCGAAAAGTTGAAGAGACAAAAAAAGCAAAATGACCATCGTGAATATGCTAGTGAACTAGGATATCAGAAAAAGTATTACTATGAATAGAATAACTATCGTGAGTAGCTATCTAGTGTTATTGTTACTCCAATTTTGTACCTTATTGTTAAAAACTAATTGTTTTTTTCAAATTCTGACACTGTTTACCTATTTTGTGAACAATTCGAAGATGGTTTCTCTTTTGTTGATGGGAATTGTTTTTGGTTGTCAGAAATATATTCCATATTTGATGCTTATTTTAATCATAGCTATGGTAATTAACGTTTGAATTTGGATACAATTATTATTAATATAACTATTTTCGTTATTGTTAAAGACTTTTTAGGCACAAATAATGATTACTCTGTTCTAAGTCTGAATTTGTTTACTGTTTATCTGCAATTCTGCTAAATGATATTTTTGCAAAACTTCGTAAGAATATGCTTTTTGTTTTTCGTTATTATTAAAGACTTTTCGTAGAGTGCTCTGTAATAATGTCCCCCCCCCCCCACCCTCCCCCACAAAAAAAAAAAAAAACAAATTAATCGTATCCGATGCACACATAGACTAAACATTGCATGATACAAATTAGTGCTTAATTGACTCATACATAGTATGGTTTGCATAATTTTTTTACTACAATTTTTTTTTCATTACACGAATTGAAAACATAATTTATTTAATATTGCGTACAAGCTCAAATGACAAATGTGAAATTACTAATGCACTCATTATTCGATAAATGAATATAAAAAAATCAAATTCTAGTTTGAATATTGTCTTGTAGCATTGACCAATCATTGCAAATTACTTCGTTCTTTAATATGTTAACTATACAAAATGAACATTAACAAATTGCTTTCACATACAATAGGAATTGACATCTAATGTCTAGAATCATCCCATCCTCTGTATAGTAAAATATATGCTTCCAACCCTCCCCCTGCCCTCCCCCAATCGTGCTAATTATGCCATAATTGGCCAAAGTAGGAACAATACGATAACAATGCCAAAGTCGGAGCACCACCACCTCTACGCAAGAGCAAGTAACATAACAATGTCAATGTCAAAGCATCGTCGCCTATTCAAATGGCCTCCATTCTCTCGCACATCCTTTGTCATCTGCATAGTAAGGCTTCACAAAAGGAAACATAATGATATTAAATCGATATTTTTTCAACCACCCCCCACCATACAAAGGACCTAACATCATTGCGAATTAAATCACAAATTGACATCTAAAATCTAAAATGACATTTAATTATTATCAATTTTAATGGTATCATTAATTTGTGATCATCATCAATTTTGCTAGTACTGATTTTCCTGATCTTTAGTAAAAAAATACTAGTGTGAAATTGGTTATTTTAGATCATATTTATTTCACTTAAATTCCAATTTGATATAGTCTGATTGATACAATTACATTTCATGATTAATAGGTTTCACATGCTTTAGAAATCGATATCAAGACACTATTTTATTAATATCGTAGGTCACGTTCTATTTTGATTAACTAAAGTTATCTTATCAATAAATACAATTTTTTTTGTCAATTATTCACTGAACTAATGCATATTCAAGACATTCACTATGTAAACTTGTCTTACTATTGGCCAATTTAGGATTAGATGATTGCAAATTCGTCAATTGTACTCCTATTATCAAATATTAAATGAACTCAGTTCTTCAAATAAATAATAATAGTATCATTCTTCAAAGGGTACAATGAAATCTTTGTACAATGAAGCTTTAGTATAAAAAAATCACGAGTATCAAAATAAAATTGCAAAAGGTTAGTATTTCAAATGGTCTAAACATTAGCAATTTTGCACTGAACATTGCAATTGACGTGTGTTTATCAAAGTTTGCAAATGTGGCATATGCGGAGCTATTTATGTTTATGAATTTGTTTGTGCATTTCAGTGTTGCTTTCAAGAACAATTAACCATTTTCAGAAAGCTAACACCAAATAGTTCTCCGCAACCCATAACTCAATTAAATTGACCGTCCATCTCGATATTGCATCTTCATATAAGCACAATGTAATAGAAATAAGTCACAAAGTATTTAGTCAAGAAATAGCATGGGAAATATTCTCAATCTAAGATGAAAGTAATGAAAACAAGTCCATTTGCATAAGCACCATTTGGTCTCTGGCCTACTCTCTAATTCGTTGACAATACTTTCTACACATATCCTCAATCTATGACTAACTTTTCGTACTAGTTACATGTAGATACGATCTATTCATCAGTAGCACCAAAAACACCAACACCAACTACATCAGCATGAGAAACACTAGCACCAGGACTGCCACCAACATCACGAGCATCTCTAGCTGAAACCCATAGGTTTTTCTCCACTCCAGGACGATTCCATCAAATGCTAAATGCCTCTTTTTTAGAATAAGTATATATACTTGAATTCAATGAATAAATGTTGTAAAGAGTATTTTATAATATTGATAGCTACAACCTTATCGATATATTTGCATTCAACAATTATTGCATAATAAATCAGAGTAAATGATATTAAGCGTTTTTTTGCGATAAAGTGATTATGTATGGATTTACTGAATCAGTATTAACGGTATTGCATAGCATTATTTAATTCTTGGATGCTAAGTATGAATTCCAAGTTTCTGCATTTTCATATTAGATTATTTTTTTCAACAATTTATGTGTTCTTTGTTATCATTAAAATGATTGTGTGATATAATATGTTATAACACGAATATTGAAATCTGGTAAAAGCAACTGCAATATACAACATAAAAAATTGATAAGTGAGAACTGGGATTGGATATGGCTTTGAACTTTCTGCAGTCACTCTTTGCACTCATGCTCTGATACCACAGTCTATGGTTATGGGTATGGACAGCAGTGAATATGAAAAATGCAGCAGCAAGAAGTTATGGACAGCAGCATGATAGCAAGAAGGAGAAGCACACAGAAATGCAAATGTGAAAAATGCAGCAGCAAGAAGTTTTGAACAGCAGCACATGTAAAAGAAATTTTCCTTTCAGCAGTAAAGGTAAATGTAATGAATTTGTTGTTCATTGAATTGAAATGCAATATATGCAACAACAGTGAGTGTAAGAAATGTTTACACACAACAGTGTAAATTTGTAAATTGGGACAATGTAATTGTTCCAGAAAAGACAGAGTATTTTGTCTTTGAAAAGTGCAGAAGCAGTGCAAGTGTAGACACAGCAGTGTGGGGTAGACACAGTAAAGAAGATGGCACAACAGTGCAGCAGAGAATATGCATCAGCATAGGAGAACATTGTAATGAGTTTGCACACACAGCAGTGCAATGATTGTTTGTTTTGGAACTGCATTTGAAGCAGTCATTTGGTGAATCCCTCTGTTGAGAGGAAGATGCTCTTTAGCATTGTTTGGTAAATCCCTCTGTTAAGAGGAAGATGTTTTTTTATATAACAGGTGAATCCCTCTGTCATGAGGAAGGTGCTCTTCAGCACATTGTAATAGTGAACCCCTCTGTCATGAGGAAGGTGCTCTTCAGCACATTGTTATGGTGAATCCCTCTGTCATGAGGAAGGTGCTCTTAAGCACAGTCTCAGGTAAATCCCTCTATTAAGAGGAAGACAACTTTGTTGTTTGTGGAACTGCATCAGAAGCAGTTGGTGAATCCCTCTATGTGAGGAAGATGTTATTGTAACAGCAGTTGGAGAATCCCTCGATGTGAGGAAGTGTTTGGGTAAGATTGAATGCCCAACAATTGAAATTAAAGGGGAGTGTTGGAATGGTAATTCCAACTGCAGGTCGCAACACCGTGCAGGCGGACGTGGACAATACGGCAGCACCCAAAACCGCCGGAGCCAAACCAGCAAACCACCTCGGTGCGTATCGGACCGCTTTCAACAGCAGACAGTTTTCGTACACAAGGGCTCCGATAAACTATGGAGGCGACGCGTGTCACCCGCATGACATAAGCAAACGTCATTTCTCGGGTGCTATCGTTCAGTCAGGTAAGGCCACCCGATATTCTTGTCAGCCGTTCGATCAGTTCCATCGATCTCTGAAGGTGCATACGGGCCTGCAGCGAATTAATTTTGCGTGGAGTAAAAGACTATTGGTTGACCGCCGAGAATGGAAGAGTTAATGATTTTAATGCTTTACGTAGTTTTTTTGGTGAACACCCTTTAAATGGTTATGGGCACATTATCATATATTTTTTATATACGTAGTTTTGGTGGAGACCCATTAATATGGGTATGGGCGTATAGTTTTATATATTTTTTTATATATGTTTTATATATATGTCGTAGAAAAGAGTCTACGGAGGGTAGTTTTTGTGCATTGTGCATACGCACTATGCATTTTGTATGTTTTAATATATAACAATATATTGTGGCTGTGTTAGTGTAGTTGCTGCGCGAGTTGTATTTTTTTTGTGATGCTCATTGAGGCTGCGTACGGTATGCGCAAGAGAGAGCAAGGGAAAAGAATGTAATGGAGTAGTGGCTGCGCAGAGCTCCAGCAAGTTTTGTGTGTATTGTGACTGCGCGCGGTAGCGCATGAAAATTTTGTGCACAGCAGTGCGATGTATTGGAACAGGGATGTAATGTTTGTCTGACATTGAAAAACAGAGGAATGTTTAGAAGTTGATTTTGTAATATCCACAGCAGTGGAAAACAAGAAGTGAAAGAGCGCATGGAGTGTGTCCTTCTTTATATAAGTGAATGTAATGAAATTTTTACTGTGTATGTAAAAAGGGGTTTTACAGCAGTAAACCCAGCACAGTAATTTCTCAGGTGAAAACAAAGTTTTGGTTGAATGTTGTTTTTGGAAAATCCCTCACAGTAAAAGAGGATGAAGTTTGTAACAGTTTTTTTTTAAAAGCAATAGAAAATGTTTTTATGGCTGTGTAATACTCTGTTCTGAGTAATTTTATTTAAAAGCTTCCCTGTGCATAAAGATCCCGAGGCAGAGAAACAGAGCATTACCTCTGTGGTGTTTGTTTGAATTTTGGTTTTTGGTATTCTCCATTTAAAAATACCCAACAGTGGTATCGGAGCTAGTCCAGGCTCTTTGAAGGCTCAAAGAAGCTGAAGGAAAGATTCTTGTTGCAGCAGAGAAAGCTTCTCCAACAGTGTGAAGTTTCAGCCAAAGGGATTCAGGTATTTCTCAAGTTTTTGAGTTATTGTTGAAGATACAGTCAGCATTTTAAAAACATAGTCAGGGATTTGAAAAATAGTTAAGAATGGCAAGGTCAAAGAAGAAAGCCTCCAAGCCTGTTAAAAATGTGTCTTCCTCCTCTACTAAACTAGAAGGCAATCCATTAGAATACATTCTATTTGAAACCCCAAAGTTTGATGGAAACTTTGATGTATGGGAAATAAAGATGAGGGCTTTCCTAATGTTTGAGGGGATTGAAGTCTGGGAGTTAGTGATTGATGACAGCAAGATGGATAAAGAATCCATGGAGTATGATGCACAAGCAACAAAGACTATCTTGGATGGACTGCCTGATTCTGTGAAGAAGAATCTAGGAAAATATTCATCAGCAAAGGATATATGGGACAGACTGCATGACCTTCATGCAAAGGGAGCACTGACCATGACAATGAGTCAAGAAGAACCCATCATAGAAGTTGAGAATGAAAAGCTTGAACTCGTCAAGCTTCAAGTAAAAGAAAGGAATGAAGAACTTGCCAAGCTGAAGAAGGAGCTTGACCAATGCAAGAGGAAACATCATGAAGAAGTCATATCCATGACAAATCAGTTGAACAAAGCAAAGAAGCAGGCAGATGCCTTGACAAGTCAACTTGAAGAAAGACACAAGAGAGTGAATAAGCTTGTAGAAGAGATTGGACAATACAAGGTAGAGGTCTCCTCCCTTAAGTCCGAACTACTAGAGGCCAGGAAGCAGGCACAAGAAGCTGAGAAGAAAATGGAGAGCAGTCAAGCAGAAATCTCCAAAATGAAGACAGACTTTATCTCCTTCAAAATAGTAGCAGCTGAAGCTACTCGTAGCAAGGAGGAAACTGAGGGACAACTAGCAAAGAAAAGTAATGAATGTGAACAGTTGGAAGAAGAGATTGTCCTCCTCAGGAAAAAGGTTGAAGGGATGAACAAAATCATGAAGAGCTCTCAAGCCTTGGATGACATGCTCAGCTATCACAGATCTCCATCTGATAAATCAGGACTTGGGTATGTAGCTGAACCCTCAAACAAGGATGAGGATGCTTTAAGCAAAGGAGATGTGAAGAAGCCAGAGAGAGATGGTGATGCTCCTAGTTCCAGCAAAGGCAAGGAGAAAAATGAAGGCTGCAATAGAAGAGATCCTGCTCCAAGTAGAAAACCAGCTCCAAGAAGAAATGTAGCTGATGGCAAGAAGGCAAGAGGCAATGGTGATCATCAAAGGATCTCAAGGCAGCAAGGCTTCAGAAGTGCATCAAGGAAACCTCCATCTCACAGGTACCAAAGTTCATTTTATGGTTATTGTTATGCTTGCTCAAACTTTGGTCATATGGCAAAAGATTGTAGAGCATTTCATGGAGATAGATGTTGTGGTCTACGACAACCTCCAAGAAACAATTTTAGAAGAAATCATGAAATGTTATTCATAAACAACGTTGAATGCTTCAAGTGTCATAACATTGGGCATATGGCACGTGACTGTAACTTAAGATGGGCTCCTATGCAAGCTAGACCCACACAAAAGAAGAAAGTTACACAAGTATGGAGAAGGAAGGAAAGGCAATTTGAAAACCCCTTGAACTCCCCAGTGGATCTAAATTTATTTTGAGAAGAATCTGCCAAAAGAAGACAAGCACACAATAAAGGGGAGCTTGTAATTGAACTGTCTTAACAGTCATTCTTTAATGAAGACTTCTTTTTATAAAGGAAAGACATGAAATCAAATCTGCCATAAGAGCAGAGAAGAAAAGGGGCAGCGCTCAAATGTAAAGTGCAGCAGCACAATAAGGAGTATGCAAAGCAAGAAGACCCTCACAGCAGTGGGAAGACAGAACATAAAACAGTAGTTTGGAAATTTTTTTTGGAGCACATGGATTAGAATGAACAACAGTTTTGAATTTTTTTTTATGGAGTACATGCATTGAAATGCATAGCAATGGAAGGTAGTTTCCTTCTATATAATGTGAGAGAATATACTCACAGCAGAGTGAGTGTAATGCACAGCAGATGAAATGTTTTGTATTGGGAATGAAAATGCAAAGCAGTGAGAAGAAAATGAGAAGAAGGCAAAACGCAGCAGAGCATAAATGCCCAGTGGCTGAGAATGCAATGAATTTTTTTTTACACAGCAGTAAAAAAATGTAATGTTTTTTCTTCATATGCAATGCAGCATGCAAAGAAACGCATAAAGAAAAACAGGGACAACAGATTTTTAATGCACATGGGTGAATGATAATGTGTGGCAGCAGAAAAATGAAAGGAATTGCACAGCAGTGCATTGTGTAAATAAAAAAAATGAAGATGAAGATTGTGTGAAGCAAGGGTGTAAAAAGGAACAGGGGCAGCCCGTGTTAACAGGAGTTAGTGTATGGGCACAACAGTATGATGAAACAAAAGGCAGCGACAGTGCAAATTGCAGAGGCAGCGCAGCAGCAAATAAAAACCTAGGGATGACAGTCTATGGTTATGGGTATGGACAACAGTGAATATGAAAAATGCAGCAGCAAGAAGTTATGGACATCAGCATGATAGCAAGAAGGAGAAGCACACAGAAATGCAAATGTGAAAAATGCAGCAGCAAGAAGTTTTGAACAGCAGCACATGCAAAAGAAATTTTCCTTACAGCAGTAAAGGTAAATGTAATGAATTTGTTGTTCATTGAATTGAAATGCAATATATGCAACAACAGTGAGTGTAAGAAATGTTTACACACAACAGTGTAAATTTGTAAATTGGGACAGTGTAATTGTTCCAGAAAAGACAGAGTATTTTGTCTTTGAAAAGTGCAGAAGCAGTGCAAGTGTAGACACAACAGTGTGGGGTAGACACAGTAAAGAAGATGGCACAACAGTGCAGCAGAGAATATGCATCAGCATAGGAGAACATTGTAATGAGTTTGCACACACAGCAGTGCAATGATTGTTTGTTTTGGAACTGCATTTGAAGCAGTCATTTGGTGAATCCCTTTGTTGAAAGGAAGATGCTCTTTAGCATTGTTTGGTAAATCCCTCTGTTAAGAGGAAGATGTTTTTTTATATAACAGGTGAATCCCTCTGTCATGAGGAAGGTGCTCTTCAGCACATTGTAATAGTGAACCCCTCTGTCATGAGGAAGGTGCTCTTCAGCACATTGTTATGGTGAATCCCTCTGTCATGAGGAAGGTGCTCTTAAGCACAGTCTCAGGTAAATCCCTCTATTAAGAGGAAGACAACTTTGTTGTTTGTGGAACTGCATCAGAAGCAGTTGGTGAATCCCTCTATGTGAGGAAGATGTTATTGTAACAGCAGTTGGAGAATCCCTCGATGTGAGGAAGTGTTTGGGTAAGATTGAATGCCCAGCAGTTGAAATTAAAGGGGAGTGTTGGAACGGTAATTCCAACTGCAGGTCGCAACACCATGCAGGCGGACGTGGACAATACGGCAGCACCCAAAACCGCCGGAGCCAAACCAGCAAACCACCTCGGTGCGTATCGGACCGCTTTCAGCAGCAGGCAGTTTTCGTACACAAGGGCTCCGATAAACTATGGAGGCGACGCGTGTCACCTACATGACATAAGCAAATGTCATTTCTCAGGTGCTATCGTTTAGTCAGGTAAGGCCACCCGATATTCTTGTCAGCCGTTCGATCAGTTCCATCGATCTCCACCGTCGATCTCTGAAGGTGCATACGGGCATGCAGCGAATTAATTTTGCGTGGAGTAAAAGGCTATTGGTTGACCGCCGAGAATGGAAGAGTTAATGATTTTAATGCTTGACGTAGTTTTTTTGGTGAACGCCCTTTAAATGGTTATGGGCACATTATCATATATTTTTTATATACGTAGTTTTGGTGGAGACCCATTAATATGGGTATGGGCGTATAGTTTTATATATATTTTTATGTATGTTATATATATATGTCGTAGAAAAGAGTCTACGGTAGGTAGTTTTTGTGCATTGTGCATACGCACTATGCATTTTGTATGTTTTAATATATAACAATATATTGTGGCTGTGTTAGAGTAGTTGCTGCGCGAGTTGTATTTTTTTTGTGATGCTCATTGAGGCTGCGTACGGTATGCGCAAGAGAGAGCAAGGGAAAAGAATGTAATGGAGTAGTGGCTGCGCAGAGCTCCAGCAAGTTTTGTGTGTATTGTGACTGCGCGCGGTAGCGCATGAAAATTTTGTGCACAGCAGTGCGATGTATTGGAACAAGGATGTAATGTTTGTCTGACATTGAAAAACAGAGGAATGTTTAGAAGTTGATTTTGTAATATCCACAGCAGTGGAAAACAAGAAGTGAAAGAGCGCATGGAGTGTGTCCTTCTTTATATAAGTGAATGTAATGAAATTTTTACTGTGTATGTAAAAAGGGGTTTTACAGCAGTAAACCCAGCACAGTAATTTCTCAGGTGAAAACAGAGTTTTGGTTGAATGTTGTTTTTGGAAAATCCCTCACAGTAAAAGAGGATGAAGTTTGTAACAGTTTTTTTTTAAAAGCAATAGAAAATGTTTTTCTGGCTGTGTAATACTCTGTTCTGAGTAATTTTATTTAAAAGCTTCCCTGTGCATAAAGATCCTGAGGCAGAGAAACAGAGCATTACCTCTGTGGTGTTTGTTTGAATTTTGGTTTTTGGTATTCTCCATTTAAAAATACCCAACAGTTCGCACAAAAAAACTTTTGTACAATGAAACATAATAATATTAATTCAAAATTTGTAATACAAAATAGTTTAAAATTAATTTCATCTATGCGGGATAAAATTCCATTTTCACTCTCGTTCTATTGCACATTCCTTCTCTGCATAGCAAAATCTCTACACAAGCAAAGTTATAATAATAAATTAACATTAATTTCATCCTCAGCACAGTCAAAGCTTCGCATAATGAAAAATAATAACATTCATCTGCACATCATTTAGTCTGCAAACATTCACAACTCTATAAAATGAGAGATCTACAACTAATAATACGATTTTGAAATTTTTTGATAGTTAAATTAAATAAAGTTCTCTTTACATCTTAGTTCTCCCATACATACCCCGAGATAAATCACTACTGTGCATTTCCATACATTCGCAGTTGCAAATTATTGCATTAAACTAAATTTTGATCATTCAATAAACCCAAACTTTCCAATATTAACATTAACATTAACATTGTATTCGTAGAAGAGATTTTGTATAACTAAAATAGAATGGGTTTTAGGATATTAATAAAATACTATGCTCGTATCGATTTCTAAAGCGTCTTAAATAGGGAAATCATTGCTAGTATTGATGTTTTAAATGCTCCGTGTATGTCTTTTAATTAGTAGAAAACATTGTTGCGATTAAATATCAGTCCTCTTAGTATTCAATCCGCCGACTATGCACCCTGCGCATGTGTCAACTCAATGTACCGACGTGTGGACTGAACAAAAAAACCACACAGACATGAAAATATCAAATCTAGAAACATGATTTTCAAAGAATTAAAATATGTATACTAATGTATAGTTTTAAAATAACACAAATGCATATGTGTAGGATTGCAGAGGAAATCCATTGTGCGAGAGAAGCTTTCAACATTTTATTCTAAGAACCTTTGCATTTTTCACAATCTATTAATTATAAAATAACCAATGGTCTTGTGTCGACATGTGAATGAAGCTTTGAAGTTTTCATTGTGTGGACCACCACACTCCGCATAATCTACTTAATAACCATAATAATAATTGTGTGCAGACTGTGAATCTTTTCCAGTTGTGTGCACTTCTGAGTATCTATACTAGTGACAAAAAGTTTTGTGTCCTCTAATGAATCTATATCGTCATAGACATTTTCAATACATTTGTTTTCCGCAAAGTAAAAATTACGAATACAATTAACTTTTGCATGTTTCATAGACGTTAAGCTATTTGCAAATTTGTTCCACACAACATTTTTATGCTAATAGATATTGGTTAACCAAATTTACATTTTTGGTATGCGCGGTTAGGATGGGAAATGCGGCTAAACAAATCTCCAATTTGTATTATTAGATTTACTTATGCGAGTCATTTATTGTGCGGAAGAACATTTACGCCATGCATTTCATAGCTTCGTATACATTTCTCGATTGCAAAAATTGATGCCAATGTTTGTCGATACGCTTTAACGTCAATAAAATAGATAACTAAATGCTTTAATTACGAGATTAAATGTAAAAAGTTTTGGCATTTTTTGACCTGATCAATTAGGCATTTTTCTTATGAATCAACAGTAGTATGAGCCATATAAAAGTGCGCATCATTACAATGAATTTAGATTTATTTTATTTCATAAATACCTAGTACTTAGTACACATATATTGACAATATTAAAACAATAATGGTTAGCAAGATAGAAGAACAAAATAGTTTTCGATTTTCGAGATTTATTTTACCACTTACTATTAAGGTTCACTTTGGTACTCTCAATTTCTATTCATTGAAAGTGTTAAACATGTTAAAAAGTATTTAAATTGGATCTACATCCTGTAACAGATAAGAAAAATGGTGGTAAGAACTACTAGAGTTGGACTCCTAAGTCATGAATAATAGAATTAGTAGACAAAAACCTTTGTCAAAAATCATGGGAAAATGTGTAGGCAGCTAGTTGGAACACGTTATGACAATTAGCTTTGTACAGTGATCTATCAGATTGTTTGTAAATCAACTTCCCTTCAGTGTTTTTCGCAATCCAATATCAAAGTAAAATGAATCGAAAACGATTTAGTGGCGGGGACTAATTCAGATACCAAATCAGATCGTGGTAGAGGTAGTTGAGCATGCCTGCGTAGAATATTTATTTGCCATTGTTTACATTTATAGTTGTCAGTTGCAAAGCTAATTATCATAGTCACAAATCTTATATATGTTGTTTAAAATAAGATTTTTTGCCACATATATGGATTTAGTCGTTTCGAAAACCTATGCGAGACTCACATTGTGTAGAAATTTCAACCCAAATTCTTGGTTCCAAGAAATCCTTAGTAGATTTTGAGCAATTTAAATTGAAAATGCATCGAAAAACCTTTCAAAACGTAGAATAAATAGACAATGGTCTTATATTGTATTGCAAAATTTTGTTTGTAATGACACGTATTTCAATGATATTAAACCAAGAACAAAATGCACAGTAAGTAGACAAGATGGTTTTGGAGTATTGATGTTTTTTTTTTGTTTCCATTAATTCTAGTAAACGTTGGCTTTGATATTTTCAATTACTATTTATTAAGAGTGTCGTATGTAGTAGTTTCCACATGAGAAATAGTAACAATCGGTAATTGGGAATCGAGTGGCAAATTGAAAATTTAGGCGAGATTGCGAGAAAAAATAAGTACCAGATAAACGAAAGAAGCTATTTTCACTTATACAACCGACCAAGCAGTATTTGAATATGTTAATGGATAAGAACAAAAACAAAGACATTTGCAGTACCAAATACTTTCTTGGGCTCGTAAGTGGCCGGAGTCAACATTATTCAACAATTCATTTTGTCAATTTCTCATGTTCTTTCACATTTTCCTCTCAAACTGATCTAGGTGGCTCCAGAGACGCTCAGATTCAGCAGTGGCTATGGAAAAGCTCAAAAATAAAAGTCCTCATATTGAAGTGCAACCAAGACCAGATCGTAGTGCTTGTCGCCCTAATTTTAATGGTGTGAATGACACTCAAAACCGAGTTCGTATGCTCCATATATTTGCGGTCAAAGTTGGACAAGTGGCATGCTGAAGGAGGGAACAAATTGGTCGAGACATGGCACACAAAATCTGACCACCGGATGAGTGAAATCTTCGAATGGTTAATTTTCCCAATAACCTTATTTTCAACAAATTTAAAAATGATCCATTTTTGTTATAAAAACAAAAAAAATTATAAAATAGGGGTGGCAGAATGCCACCCTCGCCGGAGGTCATATTATATTAAATATATAACAAAACAAAAAAACCAAAAAGGGTCGGTGGTTCACCACCCTTGTCGAACCCCACCATATATATATATATTGTATGTTATATAAGGGGTGGGCTGCTCACCGGTGGACTCGGCCCCCACCATCCACTTGTCACTTATTGCGTGGGCAGCGAGGCTCGAACCCGCTTGGTCAACCCGCCCCCCAGGCACCCACACAACAAAAACAAAATATATATTATAAACATTGATTCCTTCGGTTCAAAATTATGTAAACACATGCCAATATAAGGGTGGGCAAGTTTTGAACCCCACCCAATTTCCAATTAATTTGCCAACCTACCAACAGGCCAACGACCTTGAGTTGGTTTATCTGCCCACTAAACTATATATGAACCTCTCAAATCATTCGCCTGGCTATTGTGCCTATCAATAACCCCCCTTTTTATTAGTGTTAGTAAAAACATTAATAAATGGGGACCCTTCCAAAAAATCAAATCTTAGCATTTAATCATGCCTTTCTTGTTTTTAGAATAAAATAAGATGTCAAAGTGGAACTTGCTAAAACATGGAAATTTACCTTTTCATACTTTAAGCGCATAAAATTTCACAAACGATGAGTTTCTTATAAAAAGCGTTACATGATCAAAAGGCCTAAGAATAACTTTATAACGGAAAGTCGTGAATATTTAAGTAAACCTTGAAAAACCCGCTTTGAAAAAGATTATTCTCGCATCGCAAAATAGTTACGGCAGACATCCCTTATAAAACTTACCCCTTGAAAATGCGATCCGTGAAAATGCGAGATCATAAAATCCTATAACCTTATCGCATCGCAGTTTCAAACGTGTGGCGCTACTTGATAAAGCATAAGCAAATATCGTGAAATGCGATAGCTTCTCGCAAATCACATATCGCAGCAGCTCATGTAGCAGTGGGTTTAAACAAAAACGATTTTTGCGACATAACGATCTGCGATATTGCGAAGCAAATCGCAAATCGTTTTTATCACAACTCAAAGGGCTCAGGGTTCTAGGAAAATACTTTCTGACATTCGATGCAAATTTATGAACATAAAAGTTAAGCATAACAGTTCATTAGTGGTCAATTATTAAAACAACGATTAAGATCAGTGATCAGGTGCTCATTTCCTAAGTGACGTAAAATGCTTAAAATTTAAAATGCTCAGAACTAGTTCAAAGTGGAATGACTGAAAAGTGCTCGTCCTCCTGATTCCGGCGCCGTGAACGGTTCGAAAAACGGTCGACGTATGAGAAAGTTATGGAAAAAAGAATAATTTCTCAGTAACATTGGAAATTTGAATTTTTCAAAAAAAAATTAAAAAAAGAATATTCCACAGAATATTCCTTTTCGGCAACCAATCACAGGTTGCCACGTGGCAGGCCCAGAGGCTGCCACGTGGCCCTGGGTGACATCAGCAAGCATATGTGCATATGGTTTAAAAATTTGGGAGTTCCGTGGTTTGAACACAACCTACAATACAACACTCCCACGCCTTACCGTTAGGCCACGGGAGCAGCTCTTATTACATGGGCGGAACAAACAGTATTTAAAGTTTAAAATGAGTTTGGGCGGGGCTCGAAGGGGGCCAGCCCCCATTCCATATGACCTCGGGCCCAGAACCTAGGGCTTAAGCCCCAACCGCCAGCACACTAACCACTAGCGCACAATCCGAGGTAAACCATTCACATGCGCATTAAAGACAGACAGTTAAATCCGGCGGTCAGGCCAGATTTGGTGGCGGAATTGGCGGACCTCCAAAATTGGCGGGCTTATCTGGCCTCCAACTACAGTTAGCTGGAGTTTTTCTAGGGGTAGACTGGAGAAACTTTAATTGGCCATAACTTTGGCTAGGAAATGCGGTTTTGGACATTTTTTTTTTTGATTTTGGGTATTTTTGACCTTCTGAAGTCATTGGTGCAGGTCTTACAGCCATCTGAGGTCATTTGCAGAGGTTTTGGAGCCATGAAAGTTCTAGGAGCCACTAGGGCCCAGTATTGGGAAGACTGTATAGGGTTGCAGGTATCCATTGGAGGTGAACCAGTAGTCAATCCTGAAGGATTCAAGTGTTCTGCATCCGTTTTTACCATCTATTCCACATATAGATGCTTCTATTCAGCTGTATATTCAATTTGAGCATTTAATTAAAACAAGGACAGGCCCATTTGGGAGCTTTGGACCCAACAGACGTAGCCCAGGAGGGGTGAACTGCTTTATCAACTTCTTTTGCATCTGTGGTTGATTTATTTTGCAGAACAAATTCGTTTTAGTGTGTTAAATAGTAAAAGGAAATAAATCTGCTATGCTTAAATGGGTCATGAACAGCTGAAATTTTCATTTGTTTTCTTTCTGCAAGACATGGACATCTTTTAAATATGTATATATCTGAATTGAATACCTTGCAAACCATTTACAAGTAGTTTCAAATTCAGATCAAGTTGGTATCAGAGCAGGGTTTTGTGCAAAGATCTTCTAACTGTCTTGCAAGTATTGATGCTTACCAGGTTGAAACTTAAAAGAGGGGAAGGACAGTTGACTAGAGAACGAGAGAATCCTCAGTCAAGGAAGGCCAGAGAGCCATCACCTCCACCTTCAATTTCACCCTCAAGAGTCTCAGCAGAAGCTTCAAGAATGTCTGCACATGAAGGAGAAATTCCTGCAGATATGGATCCAAAAGAAGAAGAAAGAGTCTTCAGAAAGGCTTTCTTGGACCTCACTGAAATGGTGAGGATATTGTATCAAGAAAGAAATGAGAAATTGGCTGGAGAAGGGTCCAAACATCCACAGGAAGGAGAGGGCTCTTCAGGAGGTAAGAAGGATGATGATCATTCCAAGAAAGGACATGGAGGTAATGGTGATCCACCACCCCCATCGTCACCTTCTTCCTCTTCATCCTCGTCTTCTTCTTCTGTGCATAAGCATAGATCCTTTGGAAAAAGTCCTTTTTTGAAGCTTGATGTAAAATTCGAATTACCTATGTTTAATGGAGAAGTGAATGCAGAAAAGCTTGACAACTGGATTAGGCAGTTGGAAGTTTACTTGAGGATCCAGAATATGCATGATGATGCCACAAAGATTCAGTTGGCTTCTTTGAGAATGGATGGAGTAGCATTGGTCTGGTGGGAGGCCAAGACTAAAGAGGAGATCAAGAAATTTGGTAAGGTTACCTTAACATGGCCTGAATTTATGTTAGCCATTAAAAAACAGTTTTATCCTCTTGCTCACATGCAGAAAGCCATTATGAATTGGCAAAATTTCAGACAACTTAAGGGTCAGAGTGTCCAAGACTACACCCAAGAATTCAGGAGAAGAGCTCTCTTGTTAGGGGTAGATTTACAGACCCAGGAAACCTTGCTGAAATACATTGGTGGCTTGCATAGCTACCTTAGACACACCATCTTGATGTTTAACCCTACTAGCCTGGACGAGGTTTGTGTCCAAGCTACACATTTAGAGGCAAGGGGAAAAAACACATTTGAAGAGGGTAGAAACAAGCCCCCCAAGGGGAAAAACAAAGAGAAAACCTCCAAGGGAAAGGGAAAAAAGAATGCATCTATCAAACAGGAGAGTGAGAAGGTGATCTGTAAACACTGTTCTAAACCAGGCCATGAGGAGAAAAACTGTTGGAAATTACATCCTGAAAAAAGACCTCAATCTAACAAATCCAAAGGGAAACAGAAAACTGCTGCTACTACATCTACACCACAAGATTTAGGGGATGATTTAGGTGATGAAACCAAAATTGCAGCCATGGGTTTGAAAAACTTGAAGGGAAAAGAAATTGAAACTCAAGCCAGCACTAGTACCTCAAACTGCCATGTACAAGCTCCTAATGAGGAAGAAAGAATTGAACTGTTTCATGTGAGGGTGATTTCAAAACATATTAAAATTGACACACTTTTTAATAGTGGGTCACAAGCAAACCTTATATCAGAGGACTTGGTCAAGCAGCTTAAACTTGAGACCGTTCCACATCCGAAGCCATATCCACTTGGATGGATTTGCAAGGATGCAAATTTACAAGTTTCAAGGAAGTGCACATTGCGCTTTGCAATTACTGCACATTTTATTGACACAGTTGAACTTGATGTGGTACCTTTTGATATAGCAGGAATTGTTTTGGGAAGTCCTTACTTGTTTGACAGGAAAGCTATCTTTCATCGCCATGAAAACAAATATCATCTTTTCAAAGATGGCAAGGAGTTCATTGTTAGAGCTCATCGCAAGAAGACAAATATAGCGATGGTGAATGCAGGATAGGTAAAAAGGCTGGTCAATTCAAGTAAGAATTTTGTTCTTCTTATGATTAAGCCCAAGGTTGGTGTGAATCATGAGTCATTTGACAATGGTGATCCAAAACTTAAGTCAAAACTGTATGATGTAGTTGATGCATATCATGAGATGTTTCAGGAGCCAACAAGTTTGCCTCCTAAGAGGGAGATTCAACATGAAATCCATTTGCATCCAGATTGTCCTCTTTCAAACATAGGCATGTACCACATGTCTATTATGGAGAATTCTGAAATAAAGAAGCAAATCAAGGACTTGTTGGACAAGGGTTTCATAAGGCCAAGTACTTCGCCATGTGGGTCACCGATTGTATTGATTCCAAAGAAAGATGGCACTTGGCGTACGTGTGTTGATTTCAGGGCCTTGAACAAGATAATGGTAAAGAATCGTTACCCACTCCCAAGAATAGATGATTTGCTAGACCAGTTGAAAGATGCTCGATATTTCACTAAGTTAGACTTGCGTAGTGGATATCATCAAGTAAGAATTGAAGAAAGTGACATTTGGAAGGCAGCCTTTAAAACCAAACAAGGACTCTTTGAGTGGCTTGTGATGCCATTTGGTTTGTGCAATGCACCTGCAACTTTCATGTGGGTAATGGATGATGTCTTGCGTCATTTTCTTGATGATTTCGTTATTGTCTACTTAGATGACATCTTAATTTTCAGCAAGTCTAGAGAAGATCATGTCATGCATGTTAGGAAAGTACTTGATGTTTTGAAGAAGAATCAGTTATTTCTTAAAATGTCAAATTGTGAATTTGGAAAGACTTCTTTGGTTTATTTGGGACACATAGTAGGAGGAGGTGCTTTGAGAATAGATCCTGCTAAAATAGAGGCTATTGTGAATTGGCCTACTCCCAAATCCATAACAGAGGTAAGAAGTTTTTTGGGTGCAGCTCAATATTGGAGGAAGTTTATCTCTAACTTCTCTTCTATAGCAGCTCCTATGCATGCAGTGACAAGTGTGAAGCATGCTTTCCAATGGGGAGGCAAGCAGCAAAAAGCTTTCGAATCTTTGAAAGAGAAGATTAGTTCAGCTCCGGTCCTTGCATTACCGGATTTGAGACAACCATTTGAGATACAAACCGATGCTAGTGATTATGCCATGGGTGCAGTTCTTCTACAGCATGGTAAGCCTATTGCTTTTCATTCTGAAACTTTTAATGGTGCCGTTGTAAATTATCCTACATATGATAAGGAGTTGTATGTGTTGGTACAAAGCGTCAAAAAGTGGAAACACTATTTGATGGGCAAAGAAACTGTTATACATACCGACCATCAGCCCTTACAGTACTTGCAATCACAAAGCAAGTTACAACAGTCACGACACTTCAGATGGATGGGTTTCTTGCAACAGTTCCATTTGGTAATAAGGTACAAGAAAGGTACTCTGAATAAAGTTGTTGATATGCTTTCAAGGCCTATTATTGGTGTTGTTACTTTACTTAAGAATGATTCCATTGTACATGATAGTTATATAGAACAATATGCATCTGATGATGACTTTAAAGATGTGTATGCTAACTTGAGTAAAGGGAATCATGTAGAGGAAAATGACTATCACATGCATAACAATTTGCTGTTTCATTTGGGCAAGTTGTGTATACCACAGGGGGAGAGAATAAATGTCATAAGAGAAGCTCATTCTTCTCTTATTGCTGGCCATTTTGGGGTAAGCAAAACAGTTGCACATCTACAGAGGTATTGCTATTGGCCTCGCATGGTAGATTCTTTTTCAAGGTTCATAAGAGGATGTTCATTATGTGCTACAAGCAAGCCTAGTAATAGGAAGCTTGGTTTGTATACTCCTTTTCCGGTACCTTCTAGACCATGGGAGAGCATCTCTATGGATTTTGTAGGAGGTTTGCCAAAATCTAGAAAGCAGCATGATTATTTATATGTAGTAGTTGATTGTTTCAGCAAAATGTGTATACTTATGCCTTGTAAGAAAACTATAACTGTTGAACAAACTGCTGAATTATTTTTTCATCATGTATGGATTCACTTTGGTTTGCCTACTTCCATTATTAGTGACAGGGATTCCAGATTTGTGGGGAATTTTTGGTCCAACCTATGGGAGATGATGGACACAAAGTTGAAGAAAAGTACTGCTTTCCATCCGCAAACAGATGGACAAACAGAAGTTGTGAACAGAACCATTGTGCACCTCTTGAGAGGTTATTGCAGCAAGCATCCCAAGCTTTGGGATGAACATTTGCACTACATACAACATGCTTACAATCGTGCCAAGCACTCTTCCACAAACACCTCACCGTTTGAAGCTTGTTTTGGTTACTTGCCAAAATCACCTCTTGATTTCATTCTTGAGAAAGATGTTGCCATTGAGGGACATAGTGATATTGACAAAGCTTGTTCATTCATTGAAAGAATTCAGCAAATACATCAGCAAATTCAAGAACAACTTGAGAAGAGTCAAGGCAAGTACAAGGAAATACACGACAAGCATAGAGTCGATCACAAGTTTCAAGAAGGGGATGAGGTATGGCTGTACATTAGTAAGGAAGGGATGCAAGGAGAAGGTAAAAAGCTGAAGCCTATTCGTTATGGTCCATTCAAAATCCTCAAGAAGGTTGGAAATAATGCTTTTCAATTAGATTTGCCTTCCTACATGCAAATGTATTATGTTGTCAATGTGGAGAACTTACGTTTGTATGAACCTCCTTTGATTGCTGATCATGAAAGTGCTATTCAGCTGCCATCTATAGAAGATTTCTCGCCAGAATTCTTAGATGAGCTGAAAGAAGATACAATCCTTGACAGAAGGACACACACTTCAAGGAGGGGCAGTGTAGATTATGTTCGGGTTGGTTTCAAAGGCAGCAAACCGAACAAGGCAAAGTGGATGGAGGTGGACAGAGTGAGGGAGCTGTACCGTCACCTCTTTAACAGGTAGTTGAAGGCTTTT
The DNA here is from genome assembly GCA_031772625.1 of Pinus tabuliformis. Taxonomy (NCBI): domain Eukaryota; kingdom Viridiplantae; phylum Streptophyta; class Pinopsida; order Pinales; family Pinaceae; genus Pinus; species Pinus tabuliformis. The sequence continues at coordinate 62,044,986 of CM062816.1, forward strand.
GGGGTCCAAAAGCTTCCCAATGGGGAGGCGTGATCAGGTGCTCATGTCCTAAGTGTCGTAAAATGCTCAAAATTTAAAATGCTCAGAACTGGTTCAAAGTGAAATGAATGAAAAGTGCTCGTCCTCCTAATTCTGGCGCCACGAACGGTTCGAACAACAGTCGCCGTATGAGAAAGTTATGGCAAAAAGAAGAATTTCTCAGTAACATTGGAAATTTGAATTTAAAAAAAAAAAAAAAAATTTAAAAAAGGAATATTCCATAGAATATTCCTTGGAATATTCTAGGGAATATTCCTTTTCGGCAACCAATCATAGGCTGCCACGTGGCAGGCCCAGAGGCTGCCACGTGGCCCTGGGTGACGTCAGCAAGCGTATGTGCATATGGTTTAAAAATTTGGGAGTTCCGTGGTTTGAACACACAACCTACATTACAACACTCCCACGCCTTACCGTTAGGCCACGGGAGCAGCTCTTATTACATGGGTGGAACAAACAGTATTTAAAGTTTAAAATGAGTTTGGGCGGGGCCTGAAGGGGGCCAGCCCCCATTCCATATGACCTCGGGCCCAGAACCTAGGGCTTAAGCCCCAACCGCCAGCACACTAACCACCAGCGCGCAATCCGAGGTAAACCGTTCACATGCGCATTAAAGACAGATAGTTAAATCCGGTGGTCAGGCCAGATTTGGTGGCGGAATTGGCGGACCTCCAAAATTGGCGGGCTTATCTGGCCTCCAACTACAGTTAGCTGGAGTTTTTCTAGGGGCAGACTGGAGAAACTTTAATTGGCCATAACTTTGGCTAGGAAAGGCGGTTTTGGACATTTTTTTTTTTGATTTTGGGTATTTTCGACCTTATGAAGCCATTGGTGTAGGTCTTACAGCCATCTGAGGTCATTTGCAGAGGTTTTGGAGCCGTGAAAGTTCTAGGAGCCACTAGGGCCCAGTATTGGGAAGACTGTATAGGGTTGCAGGTATCCATTGGAGGTGAACCAGTAGTCAATCCTGAAGGATTCAAGTGTTTTGAATCCGTTTCTACCATCTATTCCACCTATAGATGCTTCTATTCAGCTATATATTCAATTTGAGCATTTAATTAAAACAAGGACAGGCTCATTTGGGAGCTTTGGACCCAGCAGACGTAGCCCAAGAGGGGTGAACTGCTTTATCAACTTCTTTTGCATCTGTGGTTGATTTATTTTGCAGAACAAATTCGTTTTAGTGTGTTAAACAGTAAAAGGAAATAAATCTGCTATGCTTAAATGGGTCATGAACAGCTGAAATTTTCATTTGTTTTCTTTCTGCAAGACATGGACATCTTTTAAATATGTATATATCTGAATTGAATACCTTGCAAACCATTTACAAGTAGTTTCAAATTCAGATCAATCAGTGTAAAGGACCATTTGACGCAAGTTGATATCTTTTGATGTGATTCAGAATTAAAGACCTCCCATCACCTTATTTTCGTCCTTCTGTTGGTTATTTCTGCATTCACTATCATTTTTATCATATTTTTCTCTTTGCTTGCAACTTTCAGGAAGAACACACAGAGCATAACACACGAAGAAATGGTGAAGAAAGACAAGACTCCCATGTCTGATAAGTAAAAGATGACCCCATTGTTCACAGACACTACCTGTAATCGGGATGCAGGGACATCTACATGGGAAACTATGTATCAGTTGTTGGAGGAGGAACAACTGAGAATTATGGAAGTAACAGTTACAGTGGATGGATGCGGCTCTTTTGATGCATCCCTAACTGAACTTGCATGCTCATTTCTACACCGCATTGCTGCAAGGCCAAAGGTACTCCCCTACACCGACATGGTGAAATGGATTATAGATGATGTAGACATATCCGAAAAATAATTCAAGATGGCAAGCTAGGAAGTCATGGGGTCATTTACTACAGAAAATCTGAGGCTCATGTACCACTTACTAGAACCCTAGACCATCTACAACAAGCAATTTGTCGAGAAGTTCACCACGGAGAATGAAGACTTGGCAGAATGCACGAAGCGTTGGTCGAACAATGAGGAACAACTCAAAAAAGATAAAAATGGTATGTATGCCACTGGCTCTCTTTGTTCCCCTTACTGTTTTGCTGCTGCTATGTTATGTAGAGTGTTTGGTAAACCAGACAACAACAAATTTTCATCAGAATGGTTACCACTAGTGGATGCGTCTATCAATGCCACAATAATGAATTGGGCCCAAATCCTGTCAGATAATTTAGTCACTGCAATTTTAGAATACAGAAGAAAAAAAGCATTGCTTCGAGGGTTTACCCTCCATTTTTTATGAGCGCCTATGTTATGGACGCTATTTGTTTTGTTTCCAAATTTCCTGTTATGGGATGGAAGTGGATGGTTCAAAATCCACTTCCCATTCAAATTTATCACAAAGGCATGTGGGAATCAAATTTTGTGCCACATTTCTTCAAAATTTGTCACGGAGTTATACTCCTTATCCATAAAAATATCTACAACAGAGATGCCCCAAGGTTTTCCCAAGAAGTTGAAGTAGATATTCTCCCCATGGTGAGATGGTTTGGGGAAGAATTGTTTACATATATCAGAGTGTTTGGCAACATTGCTTCACCCCATGTGCTACCTTTTTACGTCCCAGACAAACTGATGGATAGGGAGATAGCCTATCAGACATGCGGAGAGGGAGGAATGAGCAAAATACTGAAAGATTCCAAGAAGGCCATTTGGCCTCAATTTCCTGTAACATGTGAAGCATTTGCATTGCATGACTTAAGTCATGCTTTCAAAGAAGTTAATAATGTATTATCTTTACAACTACCCAATTTCCCAGGAAGGCAATATGATCCCTTTGGTGTTATAAGTGATTTTAACACAATGGTTAAAATATGAGTTTTTACTCATGAAAAAGATCCCTTTGATGATGTTTTCCTGCAGAAAAACACCTTCAAAGAGGTTCAACATACAACCCGAATTCTTTTTGAACAAGAAGGTCTCCAAACTTTTGAAAATTACAAAAAAATAGGTTATCTAAGGTCCCATTGGACCAATTACTCATCGAACCAATAAGAGATCCTACTCCTAGCATTAGCATAAGTGAGGATTCAAAAGAGAAGTCCAAAACAAGTTTTGAAAAGGAATCAGCAGAAAAGTCTGGCGATCAATCCGAGAATGAACACAGTAAAAGAGAAGAGTCAATAAAAGACACAACTCAGTCTACAACAAGGTCTGATCAGCAGATTTTGTCTGTAAAACAAGCTGAAGCCTCAAATCCCCTCACAAAGCAAGCAAATTTGCCCATAATTGATCTAAAAGGGGAATGGGAAAATTTTAATAAGATACTTAACACAAAAAAACAAAGCGCAGAACCACCAACAAATCCAAAAGAGGCGACCACGGAAATGGTAATAGAAAGGGTTGTCAACACTCAGGAAATGGAGCACATTCCCATTGCTCCCTCATCTGAGATTGTACTAAGAATAGAGGAAATTCCTCCTCTAGATGTATTCTACAGCCCTCAACATAAACCTGTTGTAAGAAGGCAAAGAAAGAAAAGAAAGTTGGATTCTGTGCTCGCTCTCGAGGATGAACCTCTGGATGTTGTTTGGAAAGATCCCTCTACAGATCCATCGCAAATCTCGCTAGGATCTCACAGGTCGCAGGTGCATACGCTTCAACAACTATTGATAAGGCAGCAGAGGTTCAATTACTACTTAAAGAAAAAGAAGATAGGATTTTGTTTTTGGAACAACAATTACAACAAGACAGCATCAACCAACAAGTGGAAACATAGTTGGCAAAACTTCAACAAGAATTTCAATAGATGCAGTTGGTACATCAAAGCAGTTTGGCTAGTAAAGAAAAATAGTTACAGAATATAATAGAACTGCATAAAGATGATCCCAAAATTGAAGAGTTTATCACAGAGACACTTGGTCTCAATTCCCAGCTCTTGCAACAGAAAGAACTATTATGCCAGAAGATTTCGCAGTGGAATTCCCACTGCGAAATGAGCGATAATATTACAAATCAAGTTGTGGAATTACAACTTGAATATGATTCAATTTTTAAGAAAGTCTCATACTTCTTAAACTGGCAAAAATCCAAAGAAGGGAAAAGAGAAGACATGCCCAAAATTAATGAATTGCATAAAGAGATTTTATTTGCGAAACGGGATTCTCAGCTAAAGGAGGCAGAACAGGCAATGGAGGATGTGGCGGCAACAATGAACAATGTCATCGAATGCGTAAATGAAAATCTACACAAGGCTAATTTGGTGGCAGAAACTACCCCTGGTTTTCTTCCAAAAGCACAACAGCTTCAAGTAGTATGGAAACAAGCAGCGGAGGAAAGGGCAGAGGCAATTAAATAGGTAAACAAATTGAATTGGGAAGCATACTGGTAGTACCTGGTGAAGCCACATAGCTAATGGATGACCCTGAAGTGCCTGATGACTTCCGCCAAGAAAATAGTGCCAACTCTCACCAATGTCGTATTTGCAGGACAGCTAAAAGCTGAAGTCGGCCAATTGACACTCTTAAAACCGATGCTGGATATTTGCGATCTAAAGAATCAGATGCAGGATTAGTCATAGATATAGTTTATTTTTGTTTTTGTTTATTTTTGCTTAAAATGAGGCAGGTCGTTTAAACCTCCTCATCTATTTTTGTAATATTTATTTTTAGATTTCATAGAGTAGTATTTAAACCCCTCTCATGCATTTAGAGAGGGGTATAGAGTTTTATCAAAAACATTCTTCAGAACATGCATTTTGCCCCCCACTGAGGAGGTTTTGATAAAATTAAAGGAACGAGATTTATTTTCTTTTGAGTTTGATATCTGCTACTAAAATTGCACTTTTGTACTCTTAGTGGATGTTAAGTGATTTGAAGATAGATCGATATTGCTGCAGCTCATGAGTAGGACGTATTACAAATGGTACTTTTATCTCTTAATTCTTTTTACTTGTGTGTCAAGCAATAAATCATTTTCAGTTATTTATGTATGAAAGTTTAAATGTTTAGTTATCATTATTGCACTTTTGTATGGTGATGACTTACTCTTTATGCTGAATATGTGAATGACTCTTTATGCGATATATTTCTCATATTGTTTCGGCTAACATTTTATACAAAGCAATCATTTTCAAATGAATTCTCTTCTTATTGTGATTGAATGATCTTCATTATAAATCTCTTTTAGAAGTCATTTTAGATCGCATATGTAAACATTACTCCCGGGATAGTTTTAAAGTTAGATGTTTTCTTTGATTATGATAGATTGCATATGATAGTTAGAAGATAAATTAGATTTAGAACAAGTATTCACCCCATAAAACCCCAAGAAGACAAACATCATCCCGTTAGTACAAACATCATAATTAGATTGGGAAACTGGTCCCATCATCCCCAATCGGAGCCACTATTCCAAACAGAAAAGGAGCTATCTTAAGGTCCGGACTAGGTAGTTATCCCCCTTGTTGGACTCCCGATTTTTTGAGCCTTCAACACTGGCCAACGGAGGAGTTTCAACCCATGGAAAGCTGAGCGACGGAACCATAACCAGGAGCGGGACCATGTGTTGCAGGAGGGCAGAACCATGAGCCAGAGAATATGTTAAGATGCCAGACAGATTCCCTTAGAGGGCCAGAGGTGCTAGTGGCAAAATTTGTCAAGCTTATAGTCATTTTTTCACGTTTTCTCTCCAGGAGTCCAACTGTGTAGTTATAATCTCTATCTGAGCAACAGATGCATGGGTCCAGCAATAAGGAATCTTTAAAGAATCTTGTGGAATCTTAAAGATTCCCTGAGAGGCTAATTTTTTATCGAGACATAATGTTGTAAACTTTATAGTCATTTTTCACATAATTTCGCAAGGAGCACAATGGTGTGCTCAGAATCTTCATCCGAGCAACGAATTTTCTAGCCATCTTCAGGAAGGAATCTTTGGGGGAATCTTCAAGATTCCCGAAGGTCCAAAATTTGACGGTGTCAGAATTGGACAATTTTACATTCCATTTTGCACCATTCATCGCCAGGAATTTAGTGGTGCAATCCATTTCAGTAGCTTAGCTTTGAATTTTTGGGCCATCTCCGAGAGTGGAGGTATATGATGCAGTTATACCATGCTTTTCTTTTGATTTGTTGAGATGATGTTTTTCTTGTAGAAATCCCTGATTACCATTATGTTGAGGGATACTTGCATGCCATATCTTGTGAGATTTTATAGCTTGTCATGCTGAAAGAAGATCCATTTGAGTGAGAGTTATTATAGGGAGAACGTCTTGTGGAGAGACATGCCACTCTAGTTGAGGGTATTCATCCTTGTAATGACAAAGACTATGCCATGTACATCATCATCATTTTCAACATTTAATGAAGCGGCCTCCCCACTCTTGACACCAGGGCCTGGAGACGTCACCCACACTGGGTGAACTCTGTTATCAATGTGTCTGTGTTCTTGATTTGATGGTCGCAGTTATGTTTTATTTTCCTTAAAGCATGCACATGTGGTTGTTCAACACTCTTTCATATGCAATTATGCTAACATCACAGGAGTAAAAGATCTTGGTTAATTCTGGTAGCTGAAGGGATTCGGATCACAATTGTATTTCTTTATTTACATAATTGTCTAAGGTTTTCTATTTGTTATTTTCACATCTTATGAACACAGGAACTCGAGCAAATGTTTCAGCACATGCAATAGTCATTAGATCTTATCAAGTTTATCACATGCAACACACATTTCATTTTACCAATTTATTATTGATTTCTCTTTTCCCTTTTATATTTGCATTTACTTTTCCTTAATAACCTAAATTCATCCAAACAAAGAACCAATGCAATTTTCGCATCTCATAATGTGCAAGAAAATAATTTGTCTAAATCTTTGCCTAATTCAAAATATGTTTACACACCACATAATTTATAAAATTAGCAGATAATTAAATATCAGATATTGGCAATGGATGCTCAAGATACCAACACTAACAAGGAATAAAAACAAAGGCAAAATCCCTAAATCTTACACAAAAATCTCCAACTTCCACATCGGTTACCAGTGCAACCTCATCCTCGAGTCTAGGAAAGAAAAACCCTGGTACTAGAAAATAGATTCATGGTGAGCTATTAGGTCATCAAGATGATGAAAAGAATATTCACAAATACTTTCTAGACAAAGTGCATACGGCTCATATTCCCAAGTCAAAGATTTCTGTAAATAGAGAAATCATTCAATAACCTATAGACGTGGAAAATGATAACAATGTACCACCTTAGTGGGTTACTACTTGTTTAGCAGAGAATTAGAAGATAATGGAGCAAATTGAAGAAGGTGACATTATTTTCAATGAAATTCATGTGACATTGCAAAATGGAAATATGACAAGGTGACCAAAAACTTGAGAGTTGGAAAGGTAAAAGTTGATAATAAAAAGATTATATGTCAAGTACAAGTAGATCTTAATCTGTCTGATATTGACATGATGGGGCTCATGATATTGCATCAATATAGTTATGATGCATTTTCTCAATCTATTATCAAAGTGATTGCAGAAAATATAAGACTAAAGAAGAAATTAAAAGAACTAGAAGATACTATAAATCAAGTTCCTTTGTTAATGAATCCACTGGCAATGTCACCATCTTCATTGTCAAGTTCTGCTGCTACAACACTACAAGCATTTAACAAATTTGCAAATCTCCTTAATGCAGTGAAATCATATATCATCGATAAAAAAAGTCGAATATTAGATGTTATTAGTGATGCATGGAAAGCAGTTTTCGATTTAACCCTTTTGTAATAATAGCCGATAACATTTATGAATTTGGTTAGCATTAATATTATGGAAGACGAGATTTTCTTAAAATGATTTAGTTACTTTTAGCTAAAAATTTCACTACTCTCTAATATTGAGAAGCAAAACCAACAACTTACAGATGCTAATCGAATAAAGCAATTAGAAGTTGGATGGGAGGAGAGGACCCGTACACTTGAGGATATCATTATTGACTATGGTAAGCTAGGTAAGATGAGAAGTGATGCCTACCTCAGGGAAACATAAATTGTAGAAAGCTTAGACGGTCCATGCAACTTGCACGATTATGAATTAATTTCAAGCGACATGTTAAAAGCTAAATTGGACCGGAAAAAACATGAAATGACAACGGATTTTGATAACATCACTAATTTTACCGCAGAACACATTAAGACATGATTAATTTCTTTTACTAAAGTTAGTAAGGATAACTCTGCCTCTGTTTCTCAAGTGCAAGAAGAAGTAAGAAAAATTGAAAAACCCCTCGCATCATGACTAAGGATCAACCCGAATCATCTTTTGTACCAGTCATTCATGTTCAATCAGAAAACCCCAGTTTCACCACCAATATCATCCTTACCGAAGTTAATTATGATGTCTGGTCCCAAATCATGGAAATGCAGATCACAGGGCGTGAGAAGCTTGAATACCTCACAGGTAAAACACCTATTCCGCAGGTTACTGATGCTGCCTATGCAAAGTGGTATGCTGAAAATCAAAAGGTCAAAGGATGGTTGCTGACTTCTATGTCACCGGAGATTATGAAGTGCTATCTTAGACTGTCTACTGCACGTGAAATCTGGACTGCTCTTGCTAAAGCTTTCTATGATGGATTAGATGAATCACAACTCTTTGCACTGAATCAACGGGCATTCTCCACCAAACAGGTTGGTCGTTCTCTTTCCACCTATTATGGTGATCTAGTAGAAATCTTTCAAGAACTAGATCATCGTGATAGGATTGTCATGAAGGATCCCGAAGATGTTGTCGCCTATAAAAAATCAGTTGAGAGACTGCGGGTGCATATCTTCTTGAATGGACTAGATGCAGACTTTGAACAAATTCGAGGTGAGATTCTTAGAAAGGATCCTGCACTCGATCTTGAAGCAACTTATGCATATGTTCGCCATGATGTCGTTCGCCGAGCTGCACTTCAAGGTGAACCTGAACACTCTGAATCCGCTGCTATGGTGGCTCGTCGGGGCAAGCCTTACCAATCGCAAAAAACAGATCGCACTTCTGGTCCGCCGAATCACACAACTGACCAAAATCGGTCATCTGGATCACAAAATCGTAGCTATGAAATAGGAGCTGCAAAATCAGAACGTGTATGTACTCACTGTGGAGAAACCGGGCATACAAAGTCATGTTGCTATGAATTAATTGGATATCCAGAATGGTGGGATCCTGCCAAGGCACCTCGCAAGCGAAATTCAAAGTCAAATCATCATGCTTCTGTTGTTGTGGTTGAGCCCTCCACCAACACCAGTACTACTGAGGAAGCCTCTTCTTTCATTGCTACTGCTGGGAATGTTGGTAAGTCTCTTCATACCTCTGTCCCTGTTAGTCATAGTGAATGGATAATTGATTCAGGTGCCACAAATCACATGACCTTTGACGGTAAACATATTCAGTCCATGAAATCCTCAGACCACCATATAGTGTCCACAGCCAATGGTACTCCCTCTCCCGTGGTTGGAGAAGTTTCAGTTTCTCTTACCCAAAATTTGAATTTGGAGTCTGTTCTAGTTGTTCCTTCTCTTAATCATAACTTATTGTCTGTTGCTCAAATAACCCTCACTTTGAACTGTATTGTGATATTTTGGCCTAACCTTTGTGTTTTTAAGGACATTCGGACTTGAAAGACAATTGGTTATGGTACTAGGAGAGGAAAGCTCTACTATCTTGATCTACTGTCGGCAAGCTCCAATCAGTTGGCTCAAGTTTTCTCAGCTAATAAGTCTGACACACATCAGCATTCAGAAGTCTGGTTATGGCACAGGCATTTTGGCCATGTATCTTTTGGATATTTACAGAAGTTGTTTCCAAAGCTCTTTTCTCAATTAAATGTTTCAGATTTTAAGTGTGACATTTGTGAACTGGCTAAAAGTCACCGTGTACCATTTCCCATTAGTATGCATAAAAGTCCTGCACCTTTTATGGTTATTCACTCTGATGTCTGGGGACCTGCAAAAACTTCTTCTTTGAGTGGAGCACGTTGGTTTGTTTCTTTTATTGATGATCATACTCGCATGACTTGGGTTTGTTTAATGAAATCAAAGAATGAAGTTAGTTCCCTGTTTCAGCAATTTCACAAAATAATAGCCACCCAATATAAATCAAATATTCAGGTTCTTCGTACTGATAATGGTGGAGAGTTTGTTAATCAAGACTTGAAACAATACCTGAATTTACATGGCATTGTTCATCAGACGACTTGCCCTTACTCCCCTCAACAAAACGGGATAGCAGAACGGAAAAATCGTCACCTTCTTGAAGTTGTTTGTGCTTCCTTGTTTGGGGCTCATATGCCTGTTAGTTATTGGGGAGAAGCCATTATGGCCGCAGCTTATCTCATTAACCGTGTACCCTCTAGTTCACTACAATTTCAGACCCCCTTTGATGTTCTCCATAATACTGTGAGTGCCCCTACCATACCGAATCTGTCCCCTAAAGTTTTTGGGTGTGTAGCCTTTGTGCACCTTCACAAACCCTTGAGAAATAAGCTGGAACCCCGTGCCCTTCGTTGTGTCTTTGTTGGCTATGCCTTGCATCAAAAAGGTTATCGGTGTTATCACCCCCCTTCTCGTAAAATTTATGTTACTCGTGATGTGGTCTTTCATGAAGATGATATGTATTATTCTGCCTCTGCGTCTCCACTTCAGGGGGAGAATAGAGATGAAATGGAGACTTTGCATCGTTCTTTGGACCTTGATCTTATAAGTGGAGATAATTTGGACACTAGGGGTAAATGTGACCATTTGGAAACAAGTGATGGTGACGCTGTAACTCACAGAGGTGATTGTCCAGATGGGCAGCAAGTTATGGAGAATGAGGTTCCGGATCAAATGGAAGTGGAAGTGCCATCTGTGTCTTCCTCCTCTCACGATGTACCACCAAACCAATTGTCTTCTCCAGCCGATTCCATGCCCAAGTCTCAGGTAAACTCTGAATCTGAACCTCAATTAAAAAAGTTACCAGATCGAGTCACAAGAGGGAAACCCAAAGTTAACTATGAACCTGTTCTCAACTCCAAATCTAAGTATCCCATAAGCAATTATGTATCCTACCATAGACTGTCAAATGAGAGTAAGGCATTTGTGAATCAATTATCTGTTGTAGCTATTCCTAACAGTGTGCAGGAAGCTTTGAAAGATCCTAGATGGAGGGAGGCGATGAATGAAGAAATGAAGTCTCTTCAAAAGAATTCAACGTGGGAAGTTGTTGACTTGCCTGAAGGGAAGATACCTGTTGGATGTAGGTGGGTATTCTCCATTAAATACAAAGCTGATGGAACCATAGAACGGTTCAAAGCAAGACTTGTCGCCAAGGGATATACTCAAACATATGGAATTGATTATATGGAGACATTCGCACCAGTGGCCAAAATTAATACAGTCCTGTTGTATTGTACAACAACCCCCCCCCCCATTTCATAAAATTGTTCTTTGAAATCATAATAGGAAATGGGTCCCTTTTAAACATAGATATGTGAATAGATTGGTATCTACTTATTATTAGGAAAACCCTCACAAAAAATCCAATTCAAATATGATTTCCCTTTTGAAAATAATAAGAAAAGGGCCTTTTTTTAAAAACAAATGATAAAGCTTTTATTATTGCGATAAAGCGATCGCAAGATCGCATATCGCAATAACAAAAGGAACATAAGTAAAGGCACATTGAATAATTCCGATCCGAAAAGGGAAATCGCTATCGGATATCGGGGAAAGACAAAGCACATCACCTATAAAGCATTCCCCATTCCTCCGATGCGATAAAGGCATATCACTATCGACAATCGACATTGGCAAGTGTTGCGTTAATTGAACCATCCTCAATTCCCCCGATGCAATGAGGCATATCGTTATCGGCAATCGACATTGGTAAGTGTTGCGTTAATTGAGCCACCCTCAAATCCCCCGACGCGATGAGGCGTATCACTATCGGCGATCGGCGATTCACAATGGCACAAATAAAGGAACCCAAGCCCTACCCCGATTGCGATACATTAAAATAGGGCGCGTATTTCTAGAATAATAAAGATTGGCATGCATTCTATCACCTTCGGTGATTGGACGATATTTTGGATTATTATGTAAATCCTCCTTTTCACGACGCCAATCATCAAATGCGATTAACCGCCAAAATATAAGCCACGCTTGAATCAATATACGTTATGATGGATTATTTAAAAGCTCCCTTATCATCACTGATAGATGAAGCGGCCAATTAATGAAGGAGTTACGCCGAGGTTTTCCACTTAGATTCCATCTGCGGCAATTTTATCGTGATTTTTATTCATACTCTTTCATATTGGCTCTTGCTATCTGTTTCTTTGTATCACGCTGGTCTTCCTTCCTTGTGCAGAATTCCGGCAAAGTTTCAAGTTTTGAACAAATGGGGAAGAAATCTAAGAGGTCCGCTGCGGCAACAGCCCCTGCAGTTACTATCCAGCCCACCAGTGACCCAGGACCAAGCAAGAAGGGATTAATTTCAGACACTACATGTCTTGGCCTGGAAAATACCAGTTGGCAAAGCATTTATAATCTGATTGAGGCTGAAGAACCAGAGGAAACATAAGAAGAAGCGATTGCAGACTCAACCAATAGATCAGAAGCTTCGCTAAAGGATTTGGCCGACTCGTTTTTACCCAGGATAGCAGCTCAGGAGAAAATTCTCCCTTACACTGATGTGGTCCGATGGGTGGTTGAACAAATTCATGTTTCTAATAGGACCTTTTGCACGGTCGATGGAAGAGTTTTCGGTTCGTTCCAGCCTGACGACTTGAGGAAAATGTACCATTTTCCTAAGCCAGAGAAGAAATACAACAAATATTTTCTAAAGAAATTCACAGATGAAAATGAGACGGAATCAGCCCCAATCAGACAATGGAGACAAAATCCAACAAAACACAAACACGAGTCATCGGGTAAGTACTCCGTGGATTCCTTAGCATCTCCTTACTGTTACGCTGGGGCGATGATGTGTAGGATATGGGGGATGCATGATTCTGCAAGATTTGATATCGAAATGGTTCCTTTAATGGAAGCGGCAACAAGTAGTTATATCATGGATTGGGCCAATATTTTGTCTGATAAATTAGCCTCTACAATTCTTGATTTTAGATTCAATTCACGCAAAACTACCCGGACTATCCCTCCCTTCTATTACAGTGCTTATGTCATGGATAATCTTTGTTTTAATTCTGAATACCTGATACTCGGGTGGAGGTGGACGCCACAGGACCCCAAACCAATTCACATCTACCATCAGATGTTATGGAAGGCACATTACAAAGACCACTTATATCAAATCTGTAATGGTTTTATGTTGCCCATTTATTATGCTATCTTTGATAGGCCTGCCCCAAGAATTTCCGAGGAGGCCGAAATTGATTTAACTGCAGTGGGGAATTGGTTCGGGGAAGAAAAATTCACTTATATACGGGTGTTTGGCAGTGCCACAAAGCCCCATGTTCTCCCATTATATGTGCCCGATAAACTGTTGGCACGTGAATTAGACTACCAAATTACAACCGCTGGAATGTCCAAAACTCTTAGGACTTCCAAAAAGCAACTATGGCCCATATTCCCTTTAAGATGTGGTGTTTACACCATACTTGATTGGAAACATGCTGAGAAGGAGGCAGACAAAATTAATGTGCTCAATCTTGCGACCATCCCTAGTAGGCAATTCGATCCTCGGAAGGTTGCCTACAATGTGCTCGAACAGGCCAAACTCACCAAGTTTGACCATGAAAAAAATCAATTTGATGATTTAGTTTCTTCAGCAGAATCCTTGTCGCAGGTTAAAACATTGGCTAGAATGAGATATAATGATGAAGCACTGCTGGAATTCAATAGGCTCAGAGAGCAGAGGTTGCAAACTCTGCCTCTGGACTTGTTGGCCACTACACCAACAATTAAGTCAAGCGAGCCTGGACAGAAGAGCACTGACGAGCCTCCCGCTACAAAAGAAATTCCCGAAAAAGAAACAGAGCAGGAGAAAGGAAAGGAGCAGGAAAAAGAGCAGGAAAAAGGGAAGAAGCATGACAGTGAAGTCATTGATTTGGAGACTCAAATTGATCCAAAACTCCTCCAGGAGTGGCAACAATTTGACTCTATTATTAATAATCCCGAGACTCCACCAGGATTCGGCAAGCCTCAAGTGACAGTCAGCCAAGAAACAACCACAACTACGGTTCCGATGGAAGGAACCAGCGGCCTACCCAGCAGTAAGGATGCAGAGATAATCCTAAGAGATCCATCGGATCAAATTGTTTTACAGGTAGAAGACATCCCACCACTAGACGTCTTTTACAGCCCTAAACACAGGGCTATGGTGAAAAGGCAGAGGAAAAGGAAAAGACTTTATCAATCTTACCTTTTGCCAGATCAAACAGAGATGGCTAACGTGGTGTGGAAGGAGGAACTGAACCCTTCCGATGACCTTACAAAACTCTCCCAGTATGCCAGAGCATATTTGGCAGCCACAATGGATAAGGCTTCGGAAGTGAGCAGTCTCCTCAAGGAAAAAGATCAAGTGAAATCCCCGAGATACAAGATGCCACATACTCAGCTCAACTGAATTCTTGCCTAAGCCGCACCCCAGAGTTGCAACCGATGTTAGAAATCTGCCAGCTCAAGCCGAAGGGAGATCATTCGAAGCGATGAATCATGCTTCCAACTAAAGACAAGCCGATTTTGAGGAGATCTTCATAGCATAGTTGTACCAATTTATTAGCAGTTTTATTTTGTAATTAGTTAGTTTAATTAGTATTTATAGGCCCTTTCAATGCATTGGAAAGGGTCCTCAGTTTTTGTATAAACTCAAATCAGGAAGTCACACTATTGTGCTTCTGATCTATTTTTTATAAAGACTGGGCCAGTATTCTGATTTTTGACAAAGAAAGCTTTAATAATCTGTGCACTATTGCCTCTTTTGGAAGTGTTTTCTAAGTTGTAAAAAGGAACGTGAATGTGGTTGATATTGGGAGTGACTCGAATAAACATATGGTACTATTATCTATGCTTTTCTGTCATTTTTATATGAATTTGCATTCGTTTAAATTTTGCTATCATTGAATATATATATGTGCTTTAACAGCAAGCCTTGTACTTTTCACTATTGGATGTCCAAGGACTGTTATTCTTTCACTCATGTATATGTCTATGATATAAATGAGAAATAGTGTAATAATGTTTGCTTGATTGCTTTGTTCAACTATTTGGGCTTAGTAATTATCATATGAATAAACATCTTTACTTACCAACAAAGGTCATCTATATGCCTGTTTGTGAATGAAGACCATCCAAAGTTACACTAAAAGCAGCAATTTCCCGGGATAGAATAGTTGTTTATATTTTACTTTTTAAATTAGATCATTCATCCATCATCGTTAGATATTAGAAAATCAATCATTCATTCATCTCATTTACCAATCATTGGGAAATTGGTCCCATTATATCCAGTCGGAGCCACCATACCAAACGGAAAAGGAGCTGCCTTTAAGGTTCGGACCGGGTGGTTATCCCCGATGTTGATGCAGTGATTTTCGAGGCATCAACAAGTCCGTATTTTACTATCTCTTGCGGTGAATTTTGACTGGCCTTTACATCAATTCGATGTAAAGAATGCATTTCTGCATGGAGATCTCCAAGAAGAAGTATATATGGAGTTGCCCCCTGGCTGTAAGCTGCAGACTAAAGGCAATAAACAGGTTTGTAGATTGAAAAAATCTTTATATGGCTTGAAGCAGTCTCCTAGAGCGTGGTTTGGAAGGTTCACTAGCTTTATGAGGTCTATTGGTTACAAGCAAAGTAACTCAGATCACACTCTCTTCTTGAAACATAATGGAGAACGAATCACAACCCTCATTGTGTACGTTGATGATATGATAGTAACTGGAGATGATCCTGAAGAAAGGAAAGCACTGCAAGAGTAGCTTGCCCATGAGTTTGAAATGAAGGATCTTGGGAAATTGAAGTATTTCCTTGGAATTGAAGTGTCAAGATCAAAGAAAGGTATTTTTCTGTCACAACGGAAATATGTCTTAGACTTATTGAAGGAAACTGGCATGACAGGATGTAGTCCAGCTAGTACCCCTATGGAAGAAAATCTGAAGCTAGGTGTGCACCCAAACCAAGTTCCTGCTAACAAGGAGCGCTATCAGAGATTGGTTGGAAGATTAATGTATCTTGCACATACTCGGCCGGATTTAGCCTATGCACTAAGTGTTGTCAGTCAATTCATGCACTCCCCAAGTGAAGAACATATGAATGCTGTCATCCGGATCTTACGCTATTTGAAGTCATCTCCAGGAAAGGGAATTTTATTCACAAAAGGTGATAGCTTGGATGTTAAAGGTTATACAGATGCTGATTGGGTTGGGTCAATTGAGGATAGACGTTCTACATCAAGCTACTTCACTTTTGTAGGAGGAAATCTGGTTACTTGGCGAAGTAAAAAACAAGAGGTAGTTGCTAGATCCAATGTTGAGGCCGAATACAGAGGAATGGCTAAGGAAATATGTGAATTGTTGTGGATCAGAAATTTGTTGCAGGATTTACATATGAAGCAAGTCGGTCCTATGAAGTTATACTGTGATAACAAGGCAACATGTGATATTGCTCATAATCTAGTTCAACATGATCGAACTAAGCATGTTGAGGTTGATAGGCATTTTATCAAGGAGAAACTAGAAGCAAAGTTGATTGAAGTTCCTCATGTTCGATCTCAAGACCAGCTTGCTGATGTGCTGACCAAAGCAGTGTCAAACCAAGCATTTAATGGTTGTCTCAACAAACTTGGCATGAGTGACATCTACTTACCAACTTGAGGGGGAGTGTTGACAATTGGGAGCAATTATCTCCAAGTTGGTTCTCCGTAATTCAAGTTCCTGATTTGTCTCTGCCACTAGCTGATTCCTGATTTGTCTCTGCCACTGGCTGTACAGATAGACGAGAATCACTCCTAAAAAATTGGTTGTACAGACTCCTGTGATTGTATCAGTTTTCCTTATTCTAGGCCTAAACTATAGGATCTGAAGTGTATACAACGGCTATTTATGTCGAACAAGTATCAGTAAAAAATAATTGAAGCCTTTCATAAAAACTTCCTTGTTTTTGACTATTTCCCCGTTACTTTCCCAGCTCCCGGCGCAAAGCAAGGACTAGCTGCCATGCAGCCTCCCTTGTTAAATATGTTAATGATTTTAGCACCCACAACATCAATGGTTGCCGGTATCCATTAACAATCGTATTAAATATATTAACGCTCTTGGGAGATTCAACACCCCTAACATACCAAACTATAGAAATAATTGTTCATTGTAATTAATTGTTGATCCAAATCGAATTTAACTGACTACATAACTTGTATGAATTGTGTTGATGGGTTGAATATTGAGTAATGTAGTCCAATGCCAATTGCTGCAGAATTCAAATCACAACTTTATCAATCACACCACACTAATTTTTACGTATATAAATGGTCAATATTCGCACTGCATGGATATGATTATCACGTAAATTCTATCTTTATTTTTTTTATTTTCAAACAATTGGCATGATCGCACATATACACCATATATTTTTTCGGTTTTCAAACAATCATTGGCGTGATTGCATATATACACAATATGCGGGGGTCTTTTTATTTTCAGGTAACTTAAGAAGTGGACTTTTGTTCTAAAATAAAATTTTAATTTTATTCTCCCCTTTGATTAAAATAAAATAAAATCTCCATCATTTTTGTAGTGTTAGAGGAAAAATAAATTTAAATTTAATTTAATGATGTCGAGGAATTAGCTGAACCATTATTGACTCTAACATAAATCTTTGTAAAAATTACATTAAATTGTAATCCAAAAATCTCCTGAACGATCATCAAGTCACAAGAAATGCCTGACCCGACTAACAATCTAGAGTTACAACTTTCAAATAGATATCACTTTTTTTCCCATGGAAAAATCATAATTTTCATTTATATTTGAAAATTACATGCTGAAGATGCCGATAACATATGAAGTAATAGTGGTCATAAGCCACAATCTGTACTGTTATGTCCCAAAAATGAGTCAATCCCATGTAAGGGAGACTTTTTTGATAAATACATATGATAAGTTCAGTAATATATAAACATATTAATGTACTATAATTGAAATAGTTACATAAAAAATTGTATTAAAAAAAAACCAGAAATCAGGGTCAGTAGACCCTGTCATTGTTGCTCATCCATGTATGGCATGTGGTAGTAACTGTAGATCTCTTGGTCATTCTATTCACTGATCAATTAGACCCCCCTTGCCTAGAGTGTGGCTTCTTTGAATAGCAAGTTAGAAATTTTGTTGCGCTCCCTGTATATATGTGGTGAGCTCCAGTATTGTAGCAATAATGCTACAACTCCTGGGGCTTCCTGTCTCTTAATTTTATCAACCCGGTAGTTCGTACAAACTTGGAAGCGACAGTGCTGTATGCACAAGTACTAGCTCTTGTCGCAGCTGTCACTTGGTCAGCTGGCACAAGTCCGCTAGGGCTCAACCCAACTTCTATAGGCTCACAGAAGAAGCTTTATCAATGATGGACGAAAGCTAGCTCAAAGAAGACTAATCTACTTGGCAAAAATGAACTGAAAGCAAATCAAAACATGGAAACCCTAGGAAACCCTAATTTAACTAGTCTAACCTCTATGATGCAAAGAATGTGAAGGAAACTTCTACCAATGATGCCATTACTTCTAATAAGTGAAAATGCATGAATCTAATCTACTTGCAGCTTAAAAGACATGTTTTTGTATTTTTTCTTTAAGTGGATGGAGTGATTGTGATTTTGTGCTTATTAGGGTTTGGTTGTGCAGATGTGATGCGGAAGGAAGGAAAGCTTGGGAAAGGTTGGGGAGGCTAGGAGAGGTTCCCAGAGATCCTTAGCATCAGTCCACAGAGGTTCCTCACGTTCAGAGGCTCAGCAACCGAGTGAGTGGCCTCCTACAGGATGTATGCAGGGGATTCTACAGGAAACGCAGGGGTTTCTACAGGAAGTCTACAAATTGCTACAGGATGACCTACCGTGGGTGTTTGAAGTGATGGTGGAGGGATGGAATGGTAGGGGGAGATGTGCAAGGTAGGAATAAAGCTGGTGATGGCTCAGGAGTGGAGAAGTAGGATGGAGAACGAGTGTATGAAGTGGGTTGATGGATGGAAGGTTATAACAACGAAATGTCTAAAGAATGAAGTTACGTGAGGAGTGGAGCAGTTTGGGAGATAACAGAGCAGAGCAGAGGTCAAGGATGTGGTTGTATGCGTGATCAAGACGAAGAAGGAGGTAATAGAACGATGAAAAGCAGTGTAAATAAAACAAATGACTTATGACTGTCACCAAGATGAAAATTCATTAACCTAAGCTACCTGAACTCAATGAACAGTAAGATAAAGCATGTAGAGGAATGTGCATGAAGCGGTGATGAAGGTGTATGGTGCAAAAGTGAAGTGCATGGAAAGATCTATCATAAACGAGACTATGTTGCAGCGTATATAAAGTGAAGAACTGCGTATTTTTGTGGCTGGTATAGGCTGCACTCCAATCTCCAAACAGAGATGGCAGTGGAGACTTTCTCAACCTTTTTTGCTGGAGCTCCAATGTATTATCAACCTGCTAATCTAACTAAACAACCGAAAGCAATTCAACCATAAACTAGTCCTATCTATGCTCATGAAAACGACTAAATTACCAAACTGTGAATTCGAATTGCATGTGAAAATAAACAAACTCAAAGTGCTGGAATGAAATGCAAACACATTACAACACTGAGGAGATCTATTGCTCTCAGGTTGGGCCCTAACCTGAGAGCTATAGCTCCTTGAGAAAACTCAGAACTAGATCAAAATCTGCCTTCTTTATTCATAATCTGATGTCATGCCAAATTGGCTTACAAAAAGAACTACACCGAGCTGTGCTCCAAAATTACAATAGTAATGCGAAAGTTTCAACAACCTATCAAAGGCTACGGCCTCCATACTTATGCAAAAACGATCATCCAACAGGTGTCCTTGATTTTAGGAGCTCGGCTGTCCAACTGAAGTTTAACTTGCTGATCCTGTAGGACAGTCATAATTGCTGTTCATGTAGAACAGTTATAACTGATGTTCCTGTAGAACAGCTGACTGCTTCTAAGCTCGGTGGGGAGATGGATTGGAGCTCGGAGCTATGGTGGGAATCACGAGGAGGGTCCCAAGACTGTGGAAATCCTCTCCTAAAAACCAGCAGTGCCACCTCATTGTCTCCTTGTCTCCTTTTCACGTGGTCTTTTTTCCCTTTTAATGCAAAAACCTGAAATCATAATGCATTAGTCACGTAGATAAAATGTCTACCCTTCTTCCTACAAACAACACGAATAAACTAAGAAATGCATGCATAAGCAGTAAAAAGTGAATGGTTTGAGCAAAGCAAGTAGGCCAAATGAGCCCAAATTATACCAAAAATTGGGGCTCATCATCACCCCCCAGCTAAGCTATTTGCTCATCCTTGAGCAACTTTTCCCTGGCTCCTCGTCTTTGGCCGAGAACTAGAGCCCAGAGCACGCTTTTCCTCCCCTGATTTTGGTGGTTCTGCCTTTTCTGCTGAGGGTGGCGCTTCTTCCTTTCCCGTTTTTGGCGGCCCTGCCTTTGCTGCCCCTGGTGGTGACGAAGGTGATGCTTCCTCCCCCTTTCCTATTTCCTTGAGCCGGGCTTCGGAAGGCGACTGGCCTATTTTTCGTGTCCAGGAAGTTATTTTTGGACTCTCCTTTTCGGGGGTGGCTGATGTTTTAGAAGGGGTTCTTGCACTGGGTGAAGTAGGGACGTCCCCTGAAGTGGTTTGGCTGCTGGGTGGAGGCTGTGGCTTGCCCGTGGTCATCCTCTTGCTTCTCCGAGCCTTAAAGTACAGAGGAGTCTCCCTCTTCCTCTTGCCTTTTGGCTTAGGTGGCGTATTGAGGCCAGCTAATACAGCTGCTGCCTCCCGTGCCAGAATATCCACCTCCTTTTCTTTGGTTTTTACCTTTTTGGGGCTTCCTGTAGAAGCCTGTTTCTGCAATTTCGGGCTTCCTGTAGAAGCCTTTTCCTTCAGCACTTTTGGGCTTCCTGTAGAAGACCCTTTCTTGACCGGTTTTGGGCTTCCTGTAGGAGCCTTTTCCTTTAGCAGCTTTGGGCTTCCTGTAGGAGCCTTTTCTTGAGTCTTTGGGCTTCCTGTAGAAGCCTGTGTCTTTGTTTCCGGACTTCCTGCAGAAGTCTGTTCCTTAGTGATTTCCGGGCTTCCAGTAGAAGCCTGCTTCTGTTTTCCTATAGGTACAGGTGTCTCCGTCTTTGCTTGCTTACCTGCCTGAATTTTGCTTTTTGCTTTGGTTGCAGGTGCTGTTGAGGTACTTGGGCTGACGTGGACTACCTCAGCTTTGTCCATTCTGCCTTTCATCCTCTTTTCCCTTGCTGACAGGATAGGTGTGCCACCCTTTTCTTTGTCCTTCTTTTCCTCAGCCACTGCTTCCTTGTCTTCACTGCTGGAGGAGCCACTATCTTCGATCAACATTTTAATATCCCCATCTTTGGTCAAATTGCGGAAGGATTCCCATGAGAGGGGGACCTTATATGAGTGCAATGCATCTTCCACAAGCAGTTTTATTAACCCATGGTGGGCTATCTGATCAGGTATGCCCTCTCTTAGCTTTGTAGCACACTCCATTAGGGACTGCAGGAGATAATAAGGGATGCTCAGTTTTTGCTCTACAGGAAGGTCAATTCGGTGCCTCAACTCAGTGAGTAGCCGAAAGTGATATGCATACACGATGCTGAACCGGCCTTCACAAGTAATATATTTCATGATTTGCAAACTGACTTCATTCCAAGGTGGTGATAGGCTCGTTCTTCTCACCCCGTTTTTATCCTCCGAGAATTCTTCCTCAGGTGGAAAGAATTCCTTCTTTGCTTGCTGGCTCTGCTTTCGTTCTTCCTTGTCCCACGGCAAACCCATAGGGAGTTCTGTGATCCGACTGATATGTTCTGGGGTGAGTTTGAGGCTTAGACCTCTGAAGTTTACTGTAGCCAGTGTCTGGGATTTAGGCTTCAAAGCCTGCAAGAATTCCTCGGCTACTTCATCATCGTAGCCCTGCAGCTTATCACAAAAAGGCATCCATTGTGCTCTGGTAAAGAGCTCTACCACTGCTGGGTTTCTCCTTAAGTTAATTGAATCAGTGGGCTCTCGTCTTATAAACCCACCCGGCATGATGAACACGGGGGTTTTGACTAAAGGTGACAAATGCAAAGGAGATTCGGTCTATTTTGGGCAGAGCATGCATACAATTCACAAAACACAGTCTAATTATACTGCTATCCTGTAGAAGCGATAGTATAGGCACAGCAATCCGATATTTTTATGACCAGACTGTGAATAATGATCTTTCCACCTTTGAAAGCCAATTGCGGAAGGAGTTTCAGGGTTACCTTTTTTCTGCCACCTTTTCTTACGTGAGGAATTCACCTTCCTGTAGAACTGCGTTCCTGTAGAGACTGCTTCCTGTAGGACTGCGTTCCTGTAGAAACTGTTCCTGTAGGAGCAGTGTGCAAACTTCGGGGAGGACTGTAGTTGGCCAGCGGTCGAGATGTGCTTCACCAGCGTTCTGGTAGCCGAAAGCTCGGCGTATCAACGTGCAGAGGAAATCAGAAGAGCCACTCGAGTTTTGAAGTGGAGGTTGATGAATACATGCGCATAATCTAGCCGATTAGATTTTGAATCGGCGCAGCTCGTGGCGCGGGGGGTGAGCTGTCCCCGCCGGACCGTTGGGCGACGTCACCCATCATTCGCCTGCATATTCACTCGCTGCCGCATTCATTCCCACAGATCTGCCGCCGCCCTTTTCGGTTAAACTCGTTTCTCGGTTGACGGGACTATCCTCACGTGCGTGCTGCGTATTTTCTTTGTCGTGGCTGCCACCCAAGCATCTGACTATACCATAACTAGCCGACGTGGCCAGTCAACTGGCCATACGGCCGCTCAACCATTCATTTCTACGCCATGCAAACAAATCAAAGTAATACTCATGCGATTTGGTGGAAGGAAGGGTTGAGACACTTACCTGCGCGCGGCTGCACACGATTTTTCGGTTTTTGGACGACGGGGAGCGGATCTACCTGCTGCATGCGGCTTACACAGTCCCGGAGGCTCATGGTTACAGGATGCTGGCGATGGAGTGGATGATCTGGTTGCCTGCGCCTGTGTGTTGCTTGCAGAGGGCGGTGCTGTGAATGGTATCCACTCATGCAGGTTTGACTGTTACAGGATTCCCGCGGGGTGCCTTGTAACAGTCTCGCCTCCTTGGGTGCATGCTGCACGACGATGGATAGAATCTTCTGATCACGCTCCCGGAGCTTCTGATGCTTGACATGGATGTGGTATGAGCTCTCGGTGCTTGTTTTTCTTTGACAAATGGCTTTACCACGAGAACTCATTGATCTGGTTTGCTGGTGCAGGGATCTTGGTTGCATGGCGACGAGGATGGTGGAGCAAGGTAACAGCAATGTTCAGGGGTGCCAACAGTGGCATGCATGCATCCAACCCATTCCTCAGCCGCTAGATCTCCGTTTGAAACAAATTTTTGGCCGTCCCAAACTTCTACAGGAAGTTTCCTGTAGAACACAGAGCTTCCTGTAGAAAGTTCGGCCTTCCTGTAGAAAGTCTGCACTTTCCTGTAGAAAATCCGCGCCTTCCTGTAGAAAGACTGCGCCCTCCTGTAGAAAGACTGTGCCTTCCTGTAGAAAGACAGCAGCTTCCTGTAGAAGATTCAAACCATGATAAAATTGCACATACCTTGAAAAACATGGGTGCTCTTGGAGGAGGTACTGATGAGGTTCCTTGACAGCATGATAAGGACCCTTGGCTGTGAGTTGAAGGGCTTCCTCTTCTCCATAGAGCATCTGCAACCTGCATGCAATTTTTACCATATTTTGCTTATTGTTTTTTCTTTTTTCTTTTTTTTTTTTTTTTTTTTGAAAGATAACAGGGGCGCCTCAAAGAGGTTTTCACCCGTGCCATCTGCCCTGAGCGCCTCAGAGAGGTTTTCACTCAAGGATCTTTTTCAACCTTTTCTCTTTTTTTTTTTTTGAAAAAGCAATAGGAGCGCCTCAATGAGGTTTTCACCCCTACTACCTGCCTTGGGCGCCTCAGAGAGGTTTTCACCCAAGGATCTTTATTTCTTTTTTTTTTTTTTTTTTTTTTTTTTTTTTTTTTTTTTTTTTTTTTTTTTTTTTTTCAGATCTTCTTTCAGGGTGTGCCAGAGGCAGAGGCAGAACCCTTCTCTATGACCAATACAGATTTCTCCATAGTTTTGATAAACTCTTGTCTTGAGAGAGGTCTCCTGTAGATCTTCAATCGATGCCCATTGACAAGCATGGGAATGGCTTCCTCATCAATGGTTCGAATGAGGACAGATCCATTGTCATGGCATTTCTCCACTGTATATGGTCCTAGCCATCTGGTTCTCAGCTTCCCCTTGAAATCTTTGTATCTGGAATCATACAACAAAGCCCAATCTCCCGGCTGAAATTGCTTGTCATGGAGATGTTGGTCATGCCACACCTTCCTCTGAAGTTGAACCACTTCTGAGTGAAGGAGGGCCTGCATGCGGTGCTCATCCAGGCCATTCAGCTGCAGTAGCCTTTCTTGTTGTGCATGGCTGAGATCTAGGTCCAGCTGAGCTGCCATCCTCAAAGTGTTGTATTCAAACTCAATGGACAGCAAAGCTTTCTTCCCATAGACCAGCTCATATGGTGTGAAACCGGTGGTGGTCTTCCAAGTGGTGTTGTAGCCCATGTGGCCTCAACCAGGCGATCTGCCCAATCTTTTCTGCTGCTGCTCACCACTTTGGTCAAGATCCCTTCTAATGCTCTATTGGTGACTTCCACCTGCCCATTTGCTTGAGGGTGATAAGGGGTGGAAGTCCTATGCTTGATCTTGTGATGAGCTAGGAGATCTTCAACCAGGTTGGAGGTGAACTGGCTCCCTTGATCGGTGACCAGCTCTCTTGGATAGCCAAACTTATAGAAGATGTTCTCTCTTAGGAACTCGGCCACCTTCTCTTCTGTTGCTGCTTTGATTGCTTTGGTCTCTGCCCACTTTGTCAAATAGTCAGTACACACAATGATGTAAGTCCTTTGCCTCGAAGAGGGGTTGATTGGGCCCACAAAGTCCATGCCCCACTTCTCAAATGGCTCAAGAGTCACTTGAGGTTGGAGAGGCATCTCATCCCTTTGGGTCGGTTTCCCCATTCTTTGGCATTGGTCACACTGACTGACATATCTTCTGACATCTTGATGAAGTGTGGGCCAATAGTAGCCTGCCTGCAGGATCTTGAAGGCAGTTCTCTTTGCTGCAAAATGCCCTCCACAAGGCCCATCATGACAAGTGAGGAGGATATCAAAGACTTCCTCCTCCCTTACACAACGCCTTAAGATCTGATCGGGGCCAAGCTTGAACAGATTGCCCCCGATCCAAGTGAATGAGGCACTTTTTCTGATGATTCTGCTCTTCTCTCTGGAAGATAGGTGTGGAGGGAACTGTGCTGAAACAAGGTAGTTTGCTATATCAGCAAACCATGGAGAGAGTACTGAAATAGCAAACAGATGTTCATCAGGCATCTGGTCATCCACTGTTCCATCCTCATCTGCAGACAAATCCAATCTAGATAAAAAGTCAGCAACAACATTTTCTCTACCTGGTTTATCAACAATGGTTAGATCAAACTGCTGCAATAAAAGTAACCATCTAATAATACGAGCATTCACATCTGGTTTATTCATTAAATATCTAATAGCAGCATGGTCAGTATGTACAAAGGTCTGGTAACCAGTAATATAATGTCGGAACTTGTTCAATGCATGGACCACAGCCAAGAATTCTTTCTCGGTTACAGTGTAATTCAGCTCAGCTTTGGACAAGTTTTTGCTAACAAAGTAAATGGCATATGGAAGTTTCTGCTCAACTTGTCCTAAAGCTGCACCTATGGCTTTGTTCGAGGCATCAGTGTGGATGTGGAAAGGTAGGGCCCAGTTTGGACCTCTCAGGATTGGGGCTGACACCAACTTGTCCTTTAACTCATTTAAAGCCCTCTGACAATCGTCAGTCCATTTAAACTCCACATCTTTTGCCAACAGGCCAAACAATGGCGAGGCTAGCTTGCTGAAATCTTTAATGAATCTCCGGTAGTATCCTGCTAATCCCAAGAAACTCCGGACATCCCTTACCTTTTGAGGAGGTGGAACCCTCTTGATGAGAGCAATTTTGTTAGGATCCACCTGCAATCCTTGGGAAGAAATGGTATGGCCTAGCACGGTCCCTTCAGTCATTAGGAATTCACATTTTTCAGGACTAAGGGACAAGTTCATCTCGGTGCATTTGGTTAGGACTTTTCCCAGGTTGGACAATGCTTCCTGGAAGTTGGCCCCATAAGGAGTAAAGTCATCCATATAGATTTCCACTGCATCATGGACCAGCTCCGAGAAGATGCTTAAGACAGCTCTCTGGAAAGTAGCAGGAGCATTGCATAGCCCAAAGGGAAGGACTCGGTAGGCAAAGGTACCCCAAGGACAAGTGAAGGTGGTCTTATCTTGGTCTTCCGGGCTGATTTGGATTTGATTGTACCCGCTAAACCCATCCAGGAAAGAGAAGAACTTCTTTCCTGCCAGTCCATCCAACACTTGATCTATGAAAGGTAGAGGGAAATGGTCCTTCTTGGTAGCTTTGTTCAGTTCTCGGTAGTCCACACAAATTCTCCATTTCCCATTTTTCTTGGGAACCAACACTAGAGGGGACACCCATTCACTATCTGAGATGGGGTAGATGAATCCGGCATCCAACAGTTTCTGCAATTCTTCCTTGACAATGTCTTTAAGGGCTGGATTCATTCTCCTCTGAGGTTGCCTAACCGGTTTACAATCCTCTTTGATGTATATATGATGGGTACAGACCGAAGGATGGACTCCTTTCATTTCCTTATAGCTCCAAGCAAAAGCATCTAGGTGGTTGGCCAACAGACTACACAGCTCCTTTTCCTGGGAAGGAGATAGGGAGGAGCTGATCTTCAATGCTTTCTCAGGGCCGAACTCCACATTCTTGACTCTGGGAGTAACAGGGTTGGTTGTACAGAGATCCACTAAGGTGCTAGCTTGGGCATCCTCCACCAATTTCTCTAAGGGTAGTGCACTGGAAGGTGGATTCTGGATCAAGGTCTCGATCAAGTCATCCTCGGTTGGGGGGTCTTTCTAGTGGTATCTAAGGTGCACAGAGGTGCTGAGTACACCTCGTCTTCTTCTCCTTCTTCCAACCAGAGTGGTAAATCATGCTCTAAAGAAGGTTGGGCAGGAGGGTATAGGACTAGCTGCTTGGACATGGGACCATTTTTGATGGTCATGTTTCCTGCCCGACAACTTATGTAAGCATCTGCAGTAGCTAACCAAGGCCTTCCCAAAATGAGAGGATATCCAGTAAGCTTGGCCTTTGGTTGCAGAACCAGGAAGTCTGCAGGGTATTCCCAAGAATCAATGGAGACCATGACATCCTCCACAATCCCTTCGGGAGTCACGGTGGAGCGATCTGCTAATTGCAGTACTGTCGAGGTCTTCCTCAAGGAACCCTGAAGATTGAGTTTAAGCATGGTATCCCTGGTCATCACATTAATGGCCGCCCCCAGATCAATCAAGGTGTGGGGGATAATGGTGCCATTGATGTGAACATCTACTACAGGACTTCCAGGATCTAGGTACTTTGGGCAGATGACTTGTCCTAGCATAAGGTCAGACAGTTGTCCTATGACATTGATAGTTGAGGCATCTTTCTTCCGTCTGCCTGGGTGTTTGAAACACTTCTCCTTAACCAGCTTGTTATATATTGGCACATCCTTGATGGCTTGGAGAAGTGGGATTTTTACACACAACTGCTTGAGCTCACCCAAAAGCTCATCTTCTTCTGGGTTAGGTTGTGTGGTGGCTGTTAGTCTCTCAGGAAAGGGTGGAATAGGCTTTGGTTCACTCTCCTGATGGTCTTCCTCATCCTCTGGGGGAGGAGGCTGGCGATCTGGAAGAGTCTTTCCAGATCGAAGATTGATCTCCTGGATCTCCACAGCATAGGTAGGGCATGAGGTTTCCCCAGTGTATACCTGCTGGGCCTGTCTATTGTTGGGGTTCGGGTTCGGTTGAGCAGGCATTTGAGGTTGCCTTGGAGGAGCAGGAGGTAATGGTTGAGGTTGAACTGGTGGTGGAGGCAAAATGGCAGGAGGAGTGTTGTATTGGGGCCTCCACCCCGACTGAGGTGCATTCCATTGAGGCTGTGGCTGGGTATGTGAGTGATATGGATGAGAAGTAGGTTGAGTGGGGTACTGAGGTGGATAAGACCATGGAGGAGGCATGGACCATGAAGGATGAGCAGGGGGACCCCAGGAAGGCATAGGAGTTGACTGGTTGGGGTTGTAATAAGCTTGAGATGCCCCTTGCATCCCCTGCTGATAAGGTCTAGATCCTTGTGGCCTCCTTTGGTTGAGGTAATAGAGAGGCTCTGTGGGAGCTTCGGTCCCTTGGTACATGGCTTTAAACCCAGGTAAGGTTGGACACTGATTTGTGGGATGGTCCTCCTCACAAACGAAACACACTTCAACCGAATGCAATGGACATTCGTTCTTAGGGTGCCTCCTTGTGCACCTAGGACAGAAGACAGCCAAGGCTCTCTCAGCCTCTTCTTTCTTTTGCTGAATCCTGAATGTATCAAGCTGCATGGCAATGGTTTGTCTCACCTCACTCTTAAGATCTTCTAATTGGTTTGCAAGCTCATGTTTGGAGAAAGGGACACTAGTTGAGAGGTGGTTTCCTCTACCTCGTTTCCGAGCTGCCCTGGAGTGGTTTCTAAACACAGTCTTGATGTCCTCATAAGGCAGTTGGTAAATGTCCCCCCCAGCTAACATGTGAAGGGTATCTAAGAGGTCTTCAGGGACTCCTCGGAGTAGGACCAACTTGAGGGATTCAGGGTCAAGTGTGCACCTGGCCCGCTTATAGCTTAGTTGGAACCTCTCCTCATAATCCTCTAAGGACTCATCATTTCCCATGGACATCCGAAAGATTTCCCCCTTTGTTTCCTTGGACCTACAGTAATCCCGGTACTTGGTGTTGAAAGCTTGCTGCATCTGAGCCCAAGTAGTGATACTATTCCCAGGTAAACCCATGAACCAGCGTAGTGCTGCATCCTTGAGAGTGGAAGGGAAAAGTTTCAACTTTTGCTCATCTTCAGTATAGTCATAGGTTCTACAAAGGACAGCAAACTCAAACAGGAAGGTATCTGGATCTTCAGTGGTCAACCCATGGAAGTGAGGTAAGGCGGAGGGGCTAATGTTTTTCATTTTCATCTCTCCATTGGTCTCTCGGATGGGGAAGGCACCTTCTATTCTCTCATCTTCTCTTCTATTGTCAGCCATAGCTTCAGATGGATTGGTCTCTAACTCTTCTTCTACTATAGGGTCTTTGGATATCTCAGGTTGTTCACCTATAGGTTCCTCTGGGTCACTGTCACCAAAGAAGAGAGAAGGGTGACTCAGTGATGTGGTGGGGGTGTTTGGTAGGAATTTGCCTGATCTATCTCGGTTCCTACGAGGCATGAAATGGAAAAGACTTTCTTTTTCTTTTTGATTGCTTTTGCTTTGCTTTTCTTTTGGTACCTGCAAAACTGAGACAGATTGATCTACAACTAACTATGAAAGATGCAAAATTAACTGAAAGCAGGAAAGAACTAATCTACTTTGCTCAAATGAAATTGCAGAAAGGAAATGCTAGTCTATGCTTGCAGAAAGGAAATGCTAATCTATGAAAGCAGGAAATGCTAATCTATGAAAGCAGGAAATGTCTATGCTACTTTTGCAGAATGGAAATGAAGTAAACTACTAGCAGAAGGCAAGAGTAAGAAAGTAGAAGAAAAGCAACAATTACTAATACTCTGACGCTTCCCCGGCAACGGCGCCAAAAAGATGGTGAGCTCCAGTATTGTAGCAATAATGCTACAACTCCTGGGGCTTCCTGTCTCTTAATTTTATCAACCCGGTAGTTCGTACAAACTTGGAAGCGACGGTGCTGTATGCACAAGTACTAGCTCTTGTCGCAGCTGTCACTTGGTCAGCTGGCACAAGTCCGCTAGGGCTCAAGCCAACTTCTATAGGCTCACAGAAGAAGCTTTATCAATGATGGACGAAAGCTAGCTCAAAGAAGACTAATCTACTTGGCAAAAATGAACTGAAAGCAAATCAAAACATGGAAACCCTAGGAAACCCTAATTTAACTAGTCTAACCTCTATGATGCAAAGAATGTGAAGGAAACTTCTACCAATGATGCCATTACTTCTAATAAGTGAAAATGCATGAATCTAATCTACTTGCAGCTTAAAAGACATGTTTTTGTATTTTTTCTTTAAGTGGATGGAGTGATTGTGATTTTGTGCTTATTAGGGTTTGGTTGTGCAGATGTGATGCGGAAGGAAGGAAAGCTTGGGAAAGGTTGGGGAGGCTAGGAGAGGTTCCCAGAGATCCTTAGCATCAGTCCACAGAGGTTCCTCACGTTCAGAGGCTCAGCAACCGAGTGAGTGGCCTCCTACAGGATGTATGCAGGGGATTCTACAGGAAACGCAGGGGTTTCTACAGGAAGTCTACAAATTGCTACAGGATGACCTACCATGGGTGTTTGAAGTGATGGTGAAGGGATGGAATGGTAGGGGGAGATGTGCAAGGTAGGAATAAAGCTGGTGATGGCTCAGGAGTGGAGAAGTAGGATGGAGAACGAGTGTATGAAGTGGGTTGATGGATGGAAGGTTATAACAACGAAATGTCTAAAGAATGAAGTTACGTGAGGAGTGGAGCAGTTTGGGAGATAACAGAGCGGAGCAGAGGTCAAGGATGTGGTTGTATGCGTGATCAAGACGAAGAAGGAGGTAATAGAACGATGAAAAGCAGTGTAAATAAAACAAATGGCTTATGACTGTCACCAAGATGAAAATTCATTAACCTAAGCTACCTGAACTCAATGAACAGTAAGATAAAGCGTGTAGAGGAATGTGCATGAAGCGGTGATGAAGGTGTATGGTGCAAAAGTGAAGTGCATGGAAAGATCTATCATAAACGAGACTATGTTGCAGCGTATATAAAGTGAAGAACTGCGTATTTTTGTGGCTGGTATAGGCTGCACTCCAATCTCCAAACAGAGATGGCAGTGGAGACTTTCTCAACCTTTTTTGCTGGAGCTCCAATGTATTATCAACCTGCTAATCTAACTAAACAACCGAAAGCAATTCAACCATAAACTAGTCCTATCTATGCTCATGAAAACGACTAAATTACCAAACTGTGAATTCGAATTGCATGTGAAAATAAACAAACTCAAAGTGCTGGAACGAATGCAAACACATTACAACGCTGAGGAGATCTATTGCTCTCAGGTTGGGCCCTAACCTGAGAGCTATAGCTCCTTGAGAAAACTCAGAACTAGATCAAAATCTGCCTTCTTTATTCATAATCTGATGTCATGCCAAATTGGCTTACAAAAAGAACTACATCGAGCTGTGCTCCAAAATTACAATAGTAATGCGAAAGTTTCAACAACCTATCAAAGGCTACGGCCTCCATACTTATGCAAAAACGATCATCCAACAGGTGTCCTTGATTTTAGGAGCTCGGCTGTCCAACTGAAGTTTAACTTGCTGATCCTGTAGGACAGTCATAATTGATGTTCCTGTAGAACAGTTATAATTGATGTTCCTGTAGAACAGCTGGCTGCTTCTAAGCTCGGTGGGGAGATGGATTGGAGCTCGGAGCTATGGTGGGAATCACGAGGAGGGTCCCAAGACTGTGGACATCCTCTCCTAAAAACCAGCAGTGCCACCTCATTGTCTCCTTGTCTCCTTTTCACGTGGTTTTTTCTCCCTTTTAATGCAAAAACCTGAAATCATAATGCATTAGTCACGTAGATAAAATGTCTACCCTTCTTCCTACAAACAACACGAATAAACTAAGAAATGCATGCATAAGCAGTAAAAAGTGAATGGTTTGAGCAAAGCAAGTAGGCCAAATGAGCCCAAATTATACCAAAAATTGGGGCTCATCAATATGATGACAAGAAATATGGTCAAATTGTGTTCTCAGCCTCAATGCATCATCCAAAATATGTCGGAGTGCATGTGTGTGACAAGCAGATTGTTGATTAAACCATTTTATGATGATCTGTGAGTCACCAAAAATCTGTAAACAACGACATCCTTTAACAAGTGAAAATAATAATAAGTGGCGAAGGGAAATGAGTTTTGTAAAGTTATTTGTCCCTCCCCCAGTCCTGTCTGGATCTTATAATAATGGGTATTAGTGATATGTAGTGGATTGCCCCCATCGCAACCCTGTTGCTGCACCGAGCCATCAAAAAAGCCCATGGAGTGGCATAATCTATGATTTCAGCAGAGATGATGCGAGCAGATGGTTCACAGTCATCCTCTGGGATGCATTGAAAAGTTGTAATAAGGTGTGCAATGGCTAGTGCCCAATGAGGAGCCGTGTTTGTAAATATAATTTTGTTCCTTTGAAGCCAGATACACCAACATATCAATACAGGTAGATTACGTATTCTATGAGAGTGTGCATTAGTCCACCATCGATGCCAAGCCTCCTTGATATTCGTCCCTTGCCAACAAGTTTGTATATTTAGTTGAGTTGTAACATCAATCCATATAGAGGTAGTAATAGGGAAATATAGGAATAGGTGATCTATTGTTTCCATTTCCTGTTTGCATAATACGCACTAAGATGGGCCATGAAATGTGCGTTTTTGCAAGTTATCCCCAGTAGGGATTTTGTTCTAGAGAATGCACCACATGAGTAGTTTGGCCCTGGGTGGTGCCTTCAGTTTCTAGAGAGCAGTCCACCACCAGTCAGATGCAAATGGTTTGTGATCTGTGTAGATATGCAAGTATCCATGTTTGGGGGAGTATTTCCCATTTGGAGAGAAAGACCAATTAAGCTCATCCTCCCCATCAATTACCCTTACGTGTGATTCTATCAGTGAATTAGTGTTAGATAGCCAATTCGCCTGCCAATTGGGGGGGATGCCCAGTGTATCAAATGTTTTCCAAGCTTGTCTGAAGATATTCGTATTATCCCGATCTGCAATATGTGCCAAGGTAGTGAAGCTTGTGGTTGAGAGGCTTTGAATCAGCTCCTGGGAAAGTTGATATGTGTTCCCACAGTCGATCCATGGGTCCAAACCAATACGAACCAAACTGCCATTTCCGATCTTCCATGTCAGACCCTCCCTGATATATTCCAATGTGTTTAGGACCACCCTCCATACCGTTGATATATAAGATCTGTCCCAGGACAGGAGTATGATATAGTCAAGAAGATGAAGTGGGCATATATACTTCTAAGAGACAACCTCAACCCAAAGATTTCTCAAGGTGAGTACATTCCATCCCAATTTTGCAGCTAGGGCCCTAGCAAATATTTCTAATATTTTCAGAGCCCATCCCCCCCATTTTTTGGGTAGTGCAATCTTACCCCAGCTAGCCTAAGAAAATATGTGCCCTTCATGTTTGCCCCTCCAGATGAATCTACAACACAACTGTTGGATTCTGCTGATAATACCCTTCAGTATCCAAACAAGTGACATCTGGTATACTAGAGTAGCTTCCATGATTGATTTGATAAGAATAATTCGACCCGCCTTGGAGAGCCATCTATGGTGCCAAATATTTAATCTCCTTTCAATTTCGGCCACCAGCGAAACCCAGTTTCCTATGTAATTCACAGGTTTTAACCGAAAACCCAAGTATTTTAGGTCATCATCAAATTGCAAAGAGGTGAATGGGTATTGATGCAGTGCTGAGTGTATCTCATTGGGTGTGCATCCAGTAACAAATATAGTAGACTTATGCTAGTTGCACTCCATACCAGTGGCAAAACAAAAGGATCAAAAAGCAGCAACGAAAGCAGTGGTATCCCCCAATGTTCCATTCAGAAAGATGAGAATATCATCAACAAAAAGCAAGTGGGTGAGTATACATTGTTTATAATCTTGATGCCAGACTGTCTACCTAGTCTTCTATCTGCAATAATGAGGTGGCTCAATCCTTCCATGATCAATAAGAAAAGAAGAGGTGAGAGTGGGCATCCTTTTCGAAGGCCTCTCTCCACTTGGAAAAATGATGATGTTGAACCATTGATCAGAACACTATATGAAACATTAGATATACAACACATGATCCATTGAATGAATGATAGAGGAAAACCAAGATGAGTTAACAACATTCGAATATAGAGCCAGTTGGTATGGTCAAAGGCTTTAGCCAGATCAATTTTGAGAACCATACCTTTAAGTTTCTTAGTTTGGATGGAGTGTAGGGCCTCTTGTGTTGTGCCCACTGCTTCATGAATGTGACGATGATCCAGAAATGCAAATTGCTCCGGGGATATGTGCTCAAATAATATGGGATTGAGGCGATTAGTAGTAATCTTGGCTATGATCTTATAGATACAATTGCAAAGAGATATAAGCCAGAAGTCATTGAAAGATTGAGGTTCATCAGTCTTGGGAATAAGATCAATGAAGGTTGAGATGAAAGCATCATACATCTGCCAATAGGGGCTCGTTCCCAAGGATGTCAAAGAAAGCAAGGTATAATTCTATCGACCAGCCAACAGGTCCAAGGCTCTCATCCTTCTTGAACCACTTAAGAGTGTCTTCCAATTCCCACATGGTAACAGGAAAAAGTAGACACTCTCCTGCTTCTTGATCCACAAATCTGGGAAAGTAGCTGACCACCTTGATTA
Organism: Pinus tabuliformis; assembly: GCA_031772625.1. Lineage (NCBI taxonomy): Eukaryota > Viridiplantae > Streptophyta > Pinopsida > Pinales > Pinaceae > Pinus > Pinus tabuliformis. The sequence goes on from CM062816.1 coordinate 62,079,871, forward strand.
TCTTAGCAAGATTTACCTCCGGTGGAGCTCTGAACAGTCGACCGAAATGGGAAGTAGTAAGAGTGGCCAATTGGTGGAAGGTCTTTGCCTGTGAACCATCGTCATCCTCCATATGCCATATAGTGTTGATAACTCATCACCCATTTGCAAATCGGTGATAAAACTTTGTGTTTTCATCCCCTGCCTGTAACCATATGGTACGACTTTGAAGGCGCCATGTTTCCTCTCGATCCTTCAAGATTCTTGTTGGTACCATTCCATTACCATCTTTTTCTTCTAGAAACACCATCATTTGTCTACCTTTTTCCTCCATAGACCCCTTATATCCACCGAAATTGATTAATTAATAGCATTATAGTTGTTAGTTTGCATTAAAGTTAATTTATGAATTTTTATGTTAGAAATTAGGAATTTTCAATAAAAAGATTACAGGAAGTCATAACATCCTGTAAATGGTTTATCATCTGACACGTGGCATGACAGGCAAGCCAAAGCAATGGATAGGAACGAGACCTAGAATGTACATGCATGGTGAAAAATTGATTCTACAGCAAATCAAAAGCTCCTGGTTATGCGGTCCATGCTGGTCAAACCCCAACCTTTTGGTTACAAAGGCAGTAAAATCCATGGTTTCCCAAACTGGTTTCGTTTTGTTTTTTTTTTTGGAAATCGGTTTAGATTAGAAATGACCAAAAATCATTCCATTGTAAAAGCAGAAACATCTGCTTAATGAATGTACATTCGATTCAGATAGGGACAGGCAGATAAAGACTGCGTATTATTTTGTTTTCAAGAACAGTTACGATTATTATCTCTGTGCATCGTTTGAGAACAAAACTCTTGTATGTGATTGCAATCTTCAGCACTTAAATAGTCACGGTTTTACTCCAGCAGTTTTTATGCGTTAGTACTCTCGTTGCTTGAGTTTACTTCAGTGTACCATTGAAACGTGGACGGGCCCTGTGTGGATTGGTATACTGTTAATTTCATTTCCTTAGCAGTTTTTGAATTTGAATAGAACGCATAGTGTTTAGTGTTATTTCCATGTTTATGACTTTGTCGATTTGATTGGAAATTCTCACAAATGGTATTTATGGTGATAGCTTGAAGATTTTATCGTTAGATCATTGAACCATATCTTGTAAGAGATTTGATCCATCGTTATATTTTAAAGCATCTCCATAGACTCTGTTTTCATGCATTTAAACTTTAGTGTGCTTTTGATTTTTCATCAATGCTTAAGTGTTAACTAGACAGAGCTTTTGTGCATAGCATCCTTGTAAGAGGATTAAAATCTCAGTCTAGCAATACACTGTATCCTTAGGACAGTTAGATAAGTTAGGTGATCTGAGTGTTAAGGTGAGAGGAAACATATCTTAACCTTCTATAAAGGAGTACTGTAGCCTATCACAATAAACACTTAGTCAGGAATCCTTTATGTCTATAGACTTTAGACACATGCCTCGAAGTTTACTTACCCTGGTTGATAATAAATCTAGTCTAATCTAGCACCCTAGATTGGCCACTACACTTTGGCGCCGTTGTCGGGGAGGCATAGTTAGAGGATTTCGAAAAAAAAATCAAAATAAAAAATAAAAAATAAACAAAAACAAGCAAAAACGTAGATTTAATTTTAATTCATCATTTTAGAAGTCATGTTTACTTATGCCTAGATCTAGAGATAATAAAGGTAGATTCATAAAAACCCCCCATCCAGAAACTAACCTACCATCAGGAGCAGACCCTTTAGGAAAAGTTGAACACACAACATCAGCTGAGGAAGTCACCATACAAAAATTAGAGGATAAACAGAAATCAGGGCAAAGACTCACACTCATCGAAAGGCAAATTCTATTAGCACACAAATCACAGAAGAAACATTTCCCTGAATCCTCTATAAAAGAAGAAAGTAGCACAGTAACTCAACAATCTTTCCTTGAACTTCTCTTTGAAACAAGTGATACTGAACAAGAAATTAAATCAACATAGGAACCTATCAAAATGGCTGAAGAAGGACATGGATTAGAAAGAGGACCACCAAATCAAGGTCAAGAGGAAGAGTCAACCTTTAAATTTCCTATCCAAGAACTAGAAGAGGATGACGAAATAAACATGAAAAACATACCTCCATCTGTGCTACCAAACTTTTATGGCATGGCTTCAGAAGACCCAGATTCATTCTTGTTTGAGTTTGACATTGTATGTCGAACATATGGCTACACAGATGATGCCCATAGGCTTAGACTCTTCCCAGCAACATTAAAAGCATCAGCATTAAGATGGTTCACGGGGCTTGGTGAACATGCGATAACTGATTGGGATGGCATGAGAAGAATATTCCTAAAGAAATACCAACCTTATTGTAGATCGAAAGATTCCAAAGATGATATCTTTAGGATGAACCAACAAGAGGATGAAAATTTAGAGGAGTACTTAGAGCGGGTTGTTTACAATTTACAAAAATCAAAACACAGAACCATGCCTCTTGATCTGATTCGAACAATATTTTTGAAGGGCATTCGAGAGGAATACTTAGATGATCTTAATTTGATGGGCAAAGGTGATATTTCCACTTTACCTTTTGAAGAAATTGCTGAGTTATGTGAAAAGTATTCTAGGAGCAAAGCCAAAATTGGAAAAAGAACCATATCATCCAAAGCCACAAAATCTGCTTCAGCAAGTGTCACAAGAGTTGAAATAGGAAACCTGTTAGAGGAATTCAAAACAGATCTATTGAGTACCTTAGGAACTCAAATTGACACTCTCAAAGCTAAGAAAAGACAAGAAGAGGAAGATCAAATGATGGCTGTCTTTTGTCCAAAATGCCGGAAGAAACATGCCTTAAAAGACTACCCATTAGAAAACATTCAAGTTTGTGCCTTTTGTACTAAAAATCATGATATATTTCATTGCTCTAAAGTCAAGGTTTTGCAGAATTGTAATGTGGCAGCAAACACAGATATGGAAAATGTGTATTTTATGGGTGCAAAGAGGCCATGGCAGCCAAAACCAGCACCAGGTATGTTCCCAAACCAGAGTTTGCAATTTCCTGTACATGATCAGATGTATGCTCAGAATTCGTGGAATGTACCCATGCCATGGCAGCACCAAAATTACCCACAACAACAATGGAGACCATCTTAGCAATACTCTCAACAATATCAATCATATCCTCAACCATACCAACCATATTCGTAGCCATATCAACAATATTATCAGCCATATTTGCCATATCCTCAACCATATCAGCAATATCCTTAGCAGCAAGTTGTTTACCCACATCAACCCCAACCCACTCAACAGGCATTACCTGCTCCTCCACCAATAAATCCACCACAATTACAACTTCCATCTAACCCACAACCTCCTAGACCTACTCAAATCCCTGCTCAACCTGTACCAAATCCAAATAACAGAGCAGAGAGACCAGCTTACAATGTAGATGAGGGACCCTCATATCCCAAATTACCCTTGAAAAATATCAATTTGAGGTCTGGTAAGATACTTCACAAAGAATCTCCAACAGCTGATAAACAAGAAGAAAATGAAGAAAACGAAAATGAAACTCAAATTCAAAGGAAACAAAATGATGACATCAAAAATAAACAAATGCAACCGTTACATCCACCACCTTTTCCAGACAGATTGGTCCAAGCAAAACTTCCCATGTCTATACCACAGTTTGATGTTTTAGATGAGCTAAAGAATGTCTATATAAAAATTCCACTACTACAAGCCATAAAAGACATTCCCATATATACTAAAGCCATCAAAGAACTGTGCCTTAAAAAGCCTACTAGGAAAAGAGTTGATCCACAAACAATTCATGTTATTGGACATTTAGTTGGCCTTATGACAAACACCATTTCGATGGAAAAGTATGTTGATCCTGGTATTCCCAGAGTCATTACAATCATTAACAACATACATATTCCAAACACCTTAATTGACCTTGGGGCCGCAATAAATGTGATGACTCTTGAAACCATGAAAACACTCCAGTTCACAAACTTGCAGCACACAACAATTGTTCTAGAACTCGCTGATAGGTCTAAAGTGATTCTTGAAGAGATTTTGGAGGACATAATTATTTCACTGGACTCTTGGGAGTATCCAGTGGAATTTTTAGTTCTTCAGCCAAAATCCAATTTAGGAGGACACCATATCATCCTTGGTAGACCATGGTTAGCAACTGTTGATGCATTCATAGGATGTCAATCGGGTAATATGATTATTTCACGAGGAACTGAAAGAAAACAACTCACTCTTTACCCATCAGCACAATCACCAGCAGTAGCACACAATTTATGGCTTGACGATAAATACAATGACAAAGAAGAAGTTCAATCTGTTTTCAGCATCAACCAAATCTATGATTTTCAAGAACATAATAATGATGATTTGGTAGAGTTGTTCCTTTCTCAACCTGATGTTTCCGAAGATTTGAGAAATGACCAATATCATGTTGCAGATGAACTTTTGGCACAAAATTTTCAGGAAACATGCACCATTGAATCTTTGCAAACAACATTTCAAGACATTTTTCCTATCCCATCTATCACAAACACACAGAGCAAAACCATAGAGATTAGTCTAGGAAAAACTTTGAATATTGGCACTCACCTAGACTCATCTTAGGAGGAAAAAATGATTCAATTATTGAGAAAATACCAGAAAGCATTTGCTTGGTACTACACCGATATGCACAGAATTCACCCTGAAACATGCACTCACCATACTTATACGGATAGTAATATCAAACCAGTGAGGCAACCGCAGAGACGAATGAATCCCATGCTTCAGGATATTGTTAGAGATGAATTACAAAAACTATTGAAAGTCAACTTTATTTATCCTATCTCTGACAGTCAGTGAGTATCCCCATTGGTAGTAGCGCCCAAGAAAAATGGCAAGTGGCGGATTTGTGTTGATTACCGACAATTGAACAAAGCAACGCTCAAAGATTATTTCCCACTACCATTTATTGACCAAGTGCTAGACACATTAGCTCGGAAATCATCATTCTCTTTTCTTGATGGTTTCAGTGGCTATAACTAGATCAGGATAGCCTTAGAGGACCAGGACAAAACCACTTTTACTTGTCCCTGGGGCACTTATGCTTATAATGTTTTGCCATTTGGACTTTGCAATGCTCCAACTACATTTCAGAGAGTTGTATTAGCTATTTTTGCTGATTTAGGTCATGATTGTGTTGAAGTTTACATGGATGATTTTTCAGTGTATGGTAATTCATTTGAGCATGAATTAGAGAATCTTGAAAAAGTTTTGAAGAGATGTATTGAAGCTAATCTGTCCCTAAGCAACGAAAAGTGTTTTATGATGTTAAATGAAGGGATAGTATTAGGACACTATATTTCTTCTCACGGCATTAAAGTTGATCCATCAAAAATCCAGATCATTGTCGATTTGCCAATACCGAAGACTCAAAAAGAGGTAAGAAGTTTTCTTGGGTATGCAAGCTATTACAGAAGGTTTATTGAGCATTTTAGTAGAATAGCTTTACCTTTGTTTAAGCTTCTAGCCAAAGATGCACCTTTCAACTGGAATGATAATTGTCAGCAAGCATTTGAAACACTCAAAGGAAAGTTATCAACCACACCAGTCTTAAAAGGACCTAACTAGAACCTACCATTTCACATATTTACAGATGCATCTGATACTGCAGTAGGTGCCTCATTAGGCAAAAAAGAGGAGTCTTGTCATTATGCCATCTATTTCATTAGCAAAAATCTAACACCTGCAGAATTAAACTACACAGTCACAGAAAAAGAAATGCTTGCAGTCATACATGCTGTGAATAAATTCCGACATTATATAACTGGTTATGAGGTTTTTGTACATACTGACCATTCTGCCATTAAGCATTTAATGAATAAACCAGTAACTAGTGGTAGAGTTACCAAATGGTTGTTATTGTTACAGGAATTTAACATCATAGTGTTAGATAGACCAGGTAAGGAGAATTAGGTGGCAGATTTTCTTTCTAGACTGCAAAATCAAGGTGAGGTTGTTCCAGTTGAAGATTCTTTTCCAGATGAAAATTTATTTGCAATTTCAATAGTGAATCCTTGGTATGCTGACTTGGCCAATTATTTGTCCACAGGAAGAACACCTCCATACTTTACACCAAAGGAAAAGAAGAGGCTAGTCAAACAAAGTGCTCGATACTCATGGGTTAATGGCGATTTATTTTACACTGGTTATGATATGATTATTAGACAATGTGTAAGAAATGATGAAATAATTGATATTTTAAAATCTTGCCATGATGAACCGTGTGGTGGGCATTTTGCAGCTAAACGAACAACATTCAAGATTCTTAGTCTTGGATACTACTGGCCATCTATTTTTAAGGATTCCAAGAAGTATGTGAAGAGTTGTGATAGCTATCAAAGAATGGGTAGGCCAATAGCTACAGATGAGATGCCACTTCAGCCTCAAGTACACCTAGAGCCATTTGAAAATGGGCTCTAGATTTCATAGGACCCATTAATCCAACTTCCAATGGTAAGAAGTACATCCTAGTATGTACTGATTACGTGACAAAATGGGCCGAAGCCAAAGCACTAGTCCGGGCAACTGAACAAATAGTGGTAAACTTCCTTTTTGAAGAAATTTTTGTAAGGTATGGAGTACCAAGGGAGATAGTAACAGATTAAGGTACTCAGTTTACTTCAAAGTTAGTTAAGGACATCACAGAAAAATATCAAATCAAGCACAGAAGAAGTACACCTTACCATCCACAGGGCAATGGCCAGGTGGAATCCACAAATAAAACATTGGAAGGAATTATCACTAAGACGGTAGCAATGAACAGGAAGGAATTGGGAGGAGAAGCTCAAAGATGCACTCTAGGCTTATAGAATCATGTGGAAGAATACTACAGGATTTACACCATATCAATTGGTGTATGGCAAAGAGGTAATGCTTCCTATTTAGTTTCAAATACATACTTTTAAGATGGCTGCAGATTTGGGAATTGATCTTAATGAAGCACAACAAGAAAGAATTCAGCAGTTGAACCAACTGGATGAAATGAGGCAGCAAGCAGAGGAGACAACACTCCTCATGCAGAAACAAAGGAAGCAGTGGCATGATGCACATATCAAAAAGAAACAGTTCAAAGAAGGAGTCTGGGCTTTACTCTTTGACTCTAAATTCAGAGATCATAAAGCCAAATTTACCACACATTGGATGGGCCCATATGAAATAGTTCAAGTTTATGAGAATGGATTAGTCCAGCTTATTACCATTGATGGAGAAGGTCACCCCTTTCTTGTCAATGGCCATAGGTTGAAACTCTATCATAAGCCCATCACCAAGGAGGATTTTCTTCAAACTGTATCTCAGCAAAGGGAGGTTGAGATATTGCAGCCTTCAGCTGTAATATCTCTACCTTAGTTCATTTCATTCCAATTTAGAAATTAAATATATATATATATATATATATATATTAAAAAAAAAAGTTTAAAAAAATAAAAATAAAAAATAATAATAATGGTTTAGATGTGAAAACCAGACTCTGGCACACTCTAACCCAGAATTCTTACTTGAAAACCAATTCTTTGGCTGGTAAGAATTCCTTTTCTTTTTGTTTCCTATTTGATTCATCGATTCAATAATGACTTGAGGACAAGTCAAAGCTTTAGTGGGGGAGAAGCATCAGCATTTTCTTTTTCTTATCTCATCTCCTCATTGTAAATTCTCAAAGAGTTTGTTTCAGCACTTCAGTATTTCAATAAAGAAGTTGTTTTTGTCTTTGTTCTAATCAGAGAGACCTGTTTAAGCACTATGCAGTGGGACCTGTTCAGAAGACCATGTTACCAACACCAACATTAGAGGGACCTGTTCAACAAACATAAAAGGGACCTGTTAGAGACTGCTATCTCAAGTTACTTCAGCAAAGCTTCAACAAGTTTCAACAGAGATTCAAAGGTTGCTTGTCACTGAGGCTCCATCAAACACCAAAGATCAAAGCTGCACACATATAGTTCTTTTCCAGATTTCAAAGAAGTTGCACAAACATTCTCCAGATCTCAGAGGGACCTGTTGTATCCAAATTCATCTCAGAGGGACCTGTTATGGATAGCAAAGATTAGTCATATCTGAACAAGAAAGACCAGTCCTACCTATGCATGCCAACTCAACTCTTGATCAACCAATAAAAGTGTAATGTATTGTTGTAATTTTTATTTTTAACATTTAAATTCTTAGATTATTTTAGTGTTAAATGTGATGACTATGACTGCTTATGATCAATTTCAAAAACACCCATATATCCATCACCCTTGTCATATTCCTAATTCCTATCATTTCCCAACACTCTAGCCTATCCCCATACTCCTCCTACAATTTTTAAATCCTCTATTATACCACCCTCCCAGCCTTGTTATTAACTCCCTATTCGGCCAAGTACCAATGAGCAAGGGACAGGTTGTGAACTATTGGAAAGCCAAATGTTACACGGTTTCATTCATTGTTTTTGAATCGGCTAAGTTATAACATGATCGTTCGACCAAGTCGACTCATGCAAACAACTATCCGTTATTATACTCCAATACTCCATACATGCTTACGACGTTCTCATGATGGTACTCATACAACCCAGTACAGCTACTCCTCTATCATTGAAATATGAATACACTCTGTTATTATTATAGTGAATTGGGTCAAGTCGGTTGTTAAAATTCCATTTCATTCTCAGTTGTAAAAAGGGCGTTCCATAATAGCAATTCAAGTGTTGTGATTTCAAAAACAAAGGCCGAGAACAGCAAGTGCTACGAAAGGAAAGCACAATAATTGGGCTCACAAGTTTCCACCTCCGCCATAATTCAAGGACAGTCATCTGGTCACTGCTTAAGCCATTGAAGGAGCTGATCTTGAAGAACAGAGGGTGCCACCATGTCAGTTGTGTGGAGCGAAAAGCAAAGGTAACAAACCAAAATACCCTTGTTAAATTAGTAAGCATAAACGAAGAAGGTTAGAGCAGGAGATTCTCTGTCAAAATGACTAATAGAGTAGAGCCAAACACATTTGATAGTTCTCAGTACCATGATGATTGTATTGCAATTTTAAGAGAAAAACAATGGCTACCCTTATTGGAGAAGTTTAATGGGAGCAATGAGGAAGTAACTAAACAGTTTGCCTTTACATTTAATGCGGAGAAAGCATTGATAGGCAATTTCTCATTTAGGATCTCAGAAGACACCATAGCACAATCCTTGGGGATCAGCCCAGAAGGAGAAAAACACTTCAAAACAAAACAATTCAAAGAAAAATCATGAACCCGATTCATGTCCAGGTCGAGGGTTTCATCTGTTAACTGGAAGAAGGGTGTCCCTAGGAGCTGGTTGATGCATCCATGGGATGAAATGGTGTATATAATTCAAAAATTTGTTACGTGTGAGGGTCGTTACAGCATAGTCTATTTATACCACATCAAACTTCTGTTACATTTAAAAGGGCAGTGCACCATTAGTTTACCATATTTCCTCTTGCAGAGTTTGACCAAGATGTCAAAAACTATCCAAAAGCAAAAAGGTAATGAGGACAAAAGCTTGTATCATTTCGGGTTAATTAAAATTCTCATAGAATTTGAAGTGCAAAAAAAGGGAAAGACATGGAAGGAATTTCTGGTTGCCAATCAAATCAAAGATGGAGAGGATGAGCAAGAACAGCAAGAGCACTCAGGATTTATGCATGACATTGATGAAGAGATCCCTGTGCGCAAATCAAGCAATGTCCCTCCACCCAGTAGTAGTGTGAGGACGAGAAAGATGAGACAAGAGGCTGCCCAGAAAATGGAGCAAGATAAAATTTTCACGACATATACAAGAAGATCGAGGAGAGCACAAAAGACACAGCCACAAGAAGATCAACCATAATCAAATTCACATGCACCGATGGACATCGAGAGCAGTGCTCACTCACAGCCTGGACTAGAAGCCGAAATGGAGGTTGAGAGAAACAATAAGCAAGGAAAAGAGTCACCACCTGCAATCAAGAAACAAAGGAGGCTGGAAAAGCAAATTGAAAAGTTAAAAGAAGAACTAATGGAGGCCAACATGCTGGAGAAATTCATTAAGAGGGAGAATGAAATGTTGAGAATTCAAAGTAAGAAAACCCAACAGAAGAACGAGAAGCTCAAGGCTGAACAAACTGACATTTGCAAGTGGGCAACCAAATGGTATACCCAAAAGAAAGCCCTTAAGGAGAAATACAAGAGTTTGAAACATGAGCTCCACATTCAGAAAGATGCCCAAGCTAAGAAGAACATAGATGCATTGTTAAAAGCAGCAGAGGTACAGGCAGGAACAGAGTATAGAGGCAGCACATCAGGATTAGCATGAGGACATGCTAAGTCATTGAGCTTGGGGGAGATGTTGGTACCATTCCATTACCATCTTTTTCTTCTAGAAACACCATCATTTGTCTACCTTTTTCCTCCATAGACCCCTTATATCCATCGAAATTGATTAATTAATAGCATTATAGTTGTTAGTTTGCATTAAAGTTAATTTATGAATTTTTATGTTAGAAATTAGGAATTTTCAATAAAAAGATTACATGAAGTCATAGCATCCTGTAAATGGTTTGTCATCTGACACGTGGCATGACAGGCAAGCCAAAGCAATGGATAGGAACGAGACCTGGAATGTACCTGCATGGTGAAAAATCGATTCTACAGCAAATCAAAAGCTCCTGGTTATGCGGTCCACGCTGGTCAAATCCCAACCTTTTGGTTACAAAGGCAGTAAAAGCCATGGTTTCCCAAACCGGTTTCGTTTTGTTTTTTTTTTGGAAATCGATGTAGATTAGAAATGACCAAAAATAATTCCATTGTAAAAGCAGAAACATCTGCTTAATGAATGTACATTCGATTCAGATAGGGACAGGCAAATAAAGACTGCGTATTATTTTGTTTTCAAGAACATTTACGATTATTATCTCTGTGCATCGTTTGAGAACAGAACTCTTGTATGTGATTGCAATCTTCAGCACTTAAATATAGTCACGGTTTTACTCCAACAGTTTTTATGCGTTAATACTCTCGTTGCTTGAGTTTACTTCAGTGTACCATTGAAACGTGGACGGGCCCTGTGTGGATTGGTATACTGTTAATTTCATTTCCTTAGCAGTTTTTGAATTTGAATAGAACACATAGTGTTTAGTGTTATTTCCATGTTTATGACTTTGTCGATTTGATTGGAAATTCTCACAAATGGTATTTATGGTGATAGCTTGAAGATTTTATCGTTAGATCATTGAACCATATCTTGTAAGAGATTTGATCCATTGTTATATTTTAAAGCATCTCCATAGACTCTGTTTTCATGCATTAAAACTTTAGTGTGCTTTTGATTTTTCATGAATGCTTAAGTGTTAACTAGACAGAGCTTTTGTGCATAGCATCCTTGTAAGAGGATTAAAATCTTAGTCTAGCAATACACTATATCCATAGGACAGTTAGATAAGTTAGGTGATCTGAGTGTTAAGGTGAGAGGAAACATATCTTAACCTTCTGTAAAGGAGTACTGTAGCCCATCACAATAAACACTTAGTCAGGAATCCTTTATGTCTATAGACTTTAGACACATGCCTCGAAGTTTACTTACCCTGGTTGATAATAAATCTAGTCTAATCTGGCACCCTAGATTGGCCACTACAATTCTGTTATGGTCCATTTCAAGTTTGATGACTTTTTCTTTTGCCTCAAAAGAAAAAAACCCACGACCGTCCCTGTCTCCCAGATATTCAAGCTCCAATTCTGTGTCTCTCAAGGTCTTCTCATCTTTGATCCTTTTTTCCTTTGCCTATTCAGTAGATTTATGTTTAAGGGTAAGCAATTTATTGGCAAAAACTTCAGTGACCGATTGACCATATTGGGGTAAGTAGGTAGTCCAATGCTTTGTAACCATCTGAATGTAACCCTCATCCTTGAGCCAGGTGGAGTTGAATTTATATGGTGCCTTTGGTTTACGATCATCACAAGTAAATTCAAGATAGATTGGAAAGTGATCAGACAATCCCCCGAATCCCACCCATTGACGATAAAGGGATATATGGTCCAGTAATGTATCCTTAACCAGAAATCTATCCAGCCTTTAGGCTAGTGCAACATCTCCAGTCCTCCATTTCGCCAGGTGGGTTGCAGTCGGGCCATGGGATATCAGATAGATGGTGTACCTCCATTAGAGATCGGAACACGTCCGATAGAGAGTCACATTGTGCATTATGACCCCATGATTCGGCATGACCAATAGAGAAGTTTAGGTCACCCCCAATGATAATGTTATCAGCTTGCATATAGTCATGATTGAGTAGTTGGTGCCAGAATGTAGCCCTATTAATGCAGGGTCCATAAACATTGATGATTCTCAGCTCCCGCCCAAATTCTGAAGAATAAATATCATCCCCAATGATTGCTTCCCCTCCTCGGGAATTCAACAATTGTACGGACCTATGATTGTAGCCCAGAGCCATCCCACCAGACTGCCCACAAACATCCAATGCATGAAAATGCCATCCCGGAATAATAGCCTCAAGAATGGGGGTAAAAACACTACAGGGTGTGAGAGTCTCCTAAAGAAAAATAATATCGACCAATTCCGCCTCTAACAACTGACGAAAGGCTAGTTTCTTAGCGGGACAAGCCAGCCCACGACAATTATAGGAGAGCCACTTCACGGGGGACCAGGGGGAAGTGAGGTCAGTTCTTTAAGGACCTTGTTAATAGGTAGTTAGCATCCATGAGCCACATCCAATCCATCTTGAAATATGGCCTTCGACATGTTGGAATGTTGACCCCTAACAGATCTAGAGGACGGGGTGCGGGGGGGATGATGCCAATACCACAACCATCCCCAGGAGTTAGGCAGACCAGTGAACTGAGATTATAGTGATGAATTTGACTGGATTTAGTGGAATGCTCAACAGGGGAGATTGAATCTGGGATCCCAGGGATGGATGGGGGAGTGGGGGCGAAAGTAGGTGCAAAAGGAGCCAGTGTGAAATGAACCGAAGGGGGACGAATAACAGGTGCAGAAGTGAAAAATGTTACACAAGGCAAGCAATCAGATGATATATCAAATGGAAGAGAGGGGTCAAGGAAAATGTACCCGCAATAGAGGCAGCTACCGTCGCAACCACATGAGCTCTAGTGATAGGTGGGGATGGGGGGAAAACATACTCCATGCGATCACCACGAACTGTCGGTGTATCCTTCGCAGTACCCTTCTTAGACTGTGTCGCTTCCTTTCCCCGCGGAGCTGCAAAGGGAGTGGCATCATGTTCGGGCCGAGCCACTGATGCAGAGCTGGAAGCTAGTAGCGGACAATCTTTGTATAGATGCCCGATCTTATGGCACCTCCGACAACGATAGGGAACACCCTCATAATCTAGAATCTAGACCTGACAAGTATTCCTCTAGTGTAATTGCATGTTCTCCTCCAGTCCCACCCTGGTATCAAGATGTACCAAGATTCTTTCCATGGACATATTCCCTGTGACCATATATGTTTTATCATATTCCATGTATCATCCAAGGGCATTCCCAATTCTCCTAAAGACGGCTTCCGACCAGAAGTGTAGAGGTAGACCCAGAAGGTGCACCCATATACGGCTAGCCCTATGGTGTTCTCGCTCAGGGTTAAATAGTGGACTCCAGCACTTGAGTAGAACCGGTGCCATTTCGATATGCCAATGCTTAGATAGTACCTAAGGGATGAATTCTGGGCACTGAAAATGCAGAGAAAACCATCTGCGAAAGAGGGTCACCACCTATGGAAATTCATTGAGTACCTGTCCCCAAATCTCAAAAACCCATTGTCCCAGTCACGCCTCTGAGTATGCCCTTCCTCTGACCCGACCCACCAATACACGGTAGGATGTATCAAGAACGTCCCCCATCTAAAGGTCATCGCCAAAAGTGACAGATATCTTCTTCAAGTCGGCCTTAACCCCCTTGAAACGCTTGGCTGGTCACCCTGGTCGACCAGGTGGAGGTCTCTCAGGTGGAACAGGGGTTGGTTCAGTATAGGGACCCAACTGTGTATCCCAGTCAAGCTCGGGTGGGGAGGGGTGGTGTCCATGAAACAACCGGAGGAGGGTAGGTTGGGAATCAATGGGTAAGGGATGGAAGATGAGGGAGTAGAGGGTGGGTGAGTGTTTTGATAAGGCGCTTGAGGGGGTAGAGAGTGGGAGGTCCCTAGGTAATTTAAGGCAGGGGACTCCAGGGGGAAAGAGGTCATGGGGGGGTCAAGGCAGGATAAGAGAAACTATAGTGAGGTCGGAGAGAGCAGGGGTAAATCAGGGTCAGGTGGGAAATAGACCTTGTCGAGTAGCCCAGGAATTCACTGAGAGGGAGACGACGGACTGGTCAAGTGGTGTAACTGCTAAGACAGAAGTGAGAAGACAGGGTAGCCCGACAGCGAATAAACCCCAAGTTCACTAGCTAGGGACGACAGTATCACTAGTGAAATATTTTTAGAAGAAACCGACAGATGTGGGGGGAAGACCAACCAAATGGGGACCGATTCGAGGGGGTCCTCGGAGTAGTCAACAATGTCCTCATCCATGATAACCGACAACCTGCAAAATAAACTGCCCTGGGAAAAGTCCCCAGGTGACAGATGCCCAGACAGTTAGTAACTGTCCAGAAAACAACGCCGAAAACGAGCCAGTTGCATAGAAACGGTGGGAGGGGCAATCAGAGGGGAGGTGAGGGTCAACCCCAGTCACTGGCTGGTGAAGTGAATGGTTGAGCACTTGAACCAAGCATTAGGGTTAACACCATCGGCATTGTTCTCGAGCTCCGCAAATATATATCACTTATATTACTAATACAATCATATTAAAAATATTAATGTAATTGATATTGTCGAAAGCTTCATAAATATAATAAAAAAATTATTGCAACATGAAGAATGTCTTACTAATGCACACTTTTACTTGATTAACCATGTATAAAAAGGCTATGGGTCAATTTTAACTTGAGAAGAAAAAGGAATTACAAATCGTATTGTAAAATTGACCATTTTTCTAAATAAAATTTGCTTATATATTAATTTCCCCATCTAATTAGGATATGAACTTATTAGAATTGGAATAATCTCAAATCCCTAAAACATTGGTGGGTGGGGAGCCGTGGCACAATCTAATTTAACTTGAGGGAAAAAAATGAATTACACATCTTATTGTAACATGAACCATTTCGCTAAATAAAATTTGCTTATATATTAATTTCTCCATCAAATTATAATACGAACTTATTAGAATTGGAAAAATCTCAAATCTCTCTGAAATTGGTGCACACGGGGAGCCCACGAATCTAAATTTTTAAATTTATTAAAAGCCAATGAAATATAACAAACTCTATAACACACTACAATCATTTATAAGCATTCAAACAAAAGGTATGTTGAGCATATTCCCTTGAGAATCAATCTAGTTCTTCAACTAAAAAAACAAAAAAATGTCAACAGATTCTCATCCATCTTAAGTTGAAATAGGAAGTCTTTGGCAATTACACTCAATAAATTTTGGATAAGAATAGTTTAGCTGATATGTGTTGTGAAAATTTCAAGTAATTTAATTTAAATTTTTGAATGATTTTTTAAAATCACAAATGTGTAATTTGTAAATTTTAAAAACTTTTAGGAGTTTTAAAGCATTAAATTTATTTATAGATTCAAATATATACTTTTTAAAAATTTATATATTTTAAATTATATAAATTTATTATGTATTTTAAATTATATAAATTTATTATATATTTAAGTATATAAAGTTATTTTGAGTTTATATAAAATTTTAATATTATATAAATAAAAATAATTGAAAATTAAATTAAAAATCTTTTTAAAAATAAAAATAAAAATAAAAATTATAATATTATATCAAAACCCTATATTAACTTTCTAATTTCTTTTTAACTAAATCATAGGTTTCAATATTTTTCCAAAATTTTACAATTAACCTAAGTTAAATGAAATTTGAGTAATATGATTTATTAAATATAAATATTTTTATATTTAATATATATATAAGAGGTTACAATCTGATCTAAATTAAATTTGCGTAATATGATTAATTGAATATAGATACTTTCATCTCTTTCTTCTTATATTAATTAACTATAATTTTAATGATTTATTATGAAAGTAATTATGTTTCAATATGGTTACAAGCATTTTGATCTCACATAGTTTTAATGGTTGCTATATAGATTCGTCATCTTTTTATTCAATTTTAAAATTATCCAAAGGATTGAGTATGACTAATTGTCATAATGTTACAAGAATAAATGTCGTCGGCATGGGTGACTTGATTTTTGCTAAGTCATAAACTTGTATTATATTATGTCATTTAATTAACATTGCATTTTGATATGAGAGTTAATAACTTTAACCGATAAAATGATTTTTGAAATATGGAATTATATTTTTTTATTATTTAATATACCATCCCTCATTGATAGAGAAAAATAACAAGAAGATTTTGGTAAAAAAATAAGATTCTATGAGGATGATTGATTAGTTAATTATAGAAAACACTATTAAAAAAAAGGTGTTTACATTAAAAACATTTAATTTTCTAATTTCAAAGTTCAATAATTAAACCAAGTAACAGGAACGCTAGCTATGCGGCTTTATTTTAATATAAGAAGAAGATCACTACACATTTTTATTTAGAAACAATTTTTTTTAAATAAACAAAGTATATATATATATTGCAATACTTTAATAATTACTCCATTGATGTGATGTTTAACAATATTATATATTTTTATCACACAACACTCGTGTTCTAAATAGAGTTCGTCTTCCCTGACCCGACATTGCTATATATTTATAGCGCACCTTTAGTGTACTAAACAATTTCAATATTTGCTTCTCAATAAATTCCGTTGATGAGTTCACTTATCTCAATTAATTATAAAGACGCATCTATATTTATGATATAGACTAATCGAAATTAAAATGATTCAATAAGATGAAACAACCATTTTTAATACGAATTATTTTTTCCAATTCTTATATATATGACATTCTAATATTTGGAATGCTTTCGAGGTTACAATGGTCCACACTTTACAACATCCTTTGCAGGTTCGGCAATGCTTGAGGGCTCATAATTAATGAAGGAAAATCAATGTTATTATTTACAGAAGGACAACATGAGGAGATAGATCACATTGCCAATCTACTTGGTGTGGTCACTCAACTGATTGTATCGGGCTTGAAATATCTGGGTTTCAAAATCAAACCAAATAATTATAAAGTGAAAGACTGGTTATGGTCGCTAATAAATTTCATACAAAAATATTTGGATGGGAGCACCATTGTTTGACTCTTGGGGGCAGTGTCACACTCACACAATCTGTTTTTCAGCCACTTGCGGTGTATTGCGCACATCTACACTGTCTCTGAGCGACTATCATCCATAAAATTTGTCGCATGATTGCAAACTTCATCTGGGCTGGCTTTGGAAAAGACTTCAAATTCCATCTAATCACATTGGAAAAACTCATGATTCCTAAGAAATTTGGGGGTTGGGGGATCTTAAACCTGAAAGTATTTGGATGGGCTCTATTAATTAAATCTTTATGGTGTAACTTTTTTGGTGCATGTTTGTGGGGAGACATAATTCAGGCCAAATAACTGGATGGCATTAAGGCAGAATTGTGGATGAGAGAGGGACAGATCGAGAAATCGACTAGATCCTCCATTTGGACAAGCTTCAACAAAATCAAATTTTGGCTACTAAAGCACACTTTCTAGTCTTTTGGCTCGGGGAACAACATCATTATTAGTAGAGATCAAATCCTGAGAGTGGAACAAGATCCTTTCGTTTCGGGAGAATTGATTTCCAGATTAAATTCAAAGGGGATAATTTACCTAGCACAAGCAATAAATTCATGGAACAAAAGCTTCCCAGTTTGGAAGCAAGTGAAGGATATCAGTTTGACAGGTGCCTCTGTTGTAACATGGGATAGTTATACTGAAGCATTGTGCAAATCCGACATATGTAAAAATGATGAAGGCGACCAAATCATGTAGGACGACCTATCACACCAAGGGTCCATATCAGTTGTCGTTACATACTTTTTCATTTGTGATATCTCATGTTATATTCAACATATAAGTTGGTTCAATAGATTTTCGAACACACAAGTCCCTTACAAGATTATATTATATGCATGGCTTGCTTGGAAGAACAAAACTCTGACTTGGGAGAACTTAATGAAAAGGGGTATATATGGACCCGATCAATCTGTACTTTGTAGGAGAGCATCAAAATCCAATTATCACCTCATGTTGGACTGTCCAATCACTATGTAGGTATGGTCCTTGATATCAAACTTATTAACCTTTCCTCATATGGTTCATGACTCTATAGATGCTTGTTTTCTATGGTGGAGCGGGAGAAATAAGGAACATAGGGCCATTCCTCTTGTTGTGTTTTGGGAAATCTGGAAGGTCAGGAATTGCATCATATTTGAAGACTTTCCTCTTAGTATAAATCATATTGTCAACAAAATTGTTTTATGGATGACGCCCTCGATGCAGAAGTAGACATCGGTGAAAGCAATTGGTTCCAAGAAAACTGCTCCACACATCTCCTACCCTGCTGGATACTTTGATGGAGTTGCACAAGGAGGCTCATGTGGATGTGGGGCGTGGCTTTGCATAAATTTAGAACAATAATATAAAATATTCTGGTCTGGGGGAAATGGTACAAACATGCGGGTTGAATCCATCACTCTATGGGGTTTATTATGGTTTGCTAGATTCTTGGACATTCAAAGCATTTAGATTATGGGGTACATGCATCCCTTCTATCTCTCAACCACATCTACAGGGATGGTTATGCCACATAGATTTTCTTAAGAGGTCCTTCCAACACATCTCCTTTCTGCACATCCATCGGGAACATAATTGCACTGCAGATGCCTTGTCGAAGACTGGTATTTCGGCTGCGAGGGGCTGGATAAATTTCACTTTGCTGGTAGACAACATCATCATTGTTGAGGATGCCCTCATCCTCCCAGGTTGAGAATCCTTATGCCTTGGATATCACTGGATGACAATATGGTTCTTTAAGCTATTGTACTAGCTGGTTTGACTTCTTGTGTTTGATCTGCATGCAGAGAATAAATTTTATCTCCGTTGCTAATCCTTTTGGATATATGCTTTGTTAGGGTTTGTTTTAAATCGTGGTTATTTAGATTATGTCTAATGGAATTGAGACATTGTCATCTCTGGTCCATTTATATTTGGCATTTTCCTTCTATTATGCACAATGTATCTAGAAAAATTGGGACTTGATGTACTGGTATATATAATAAAAACCAACATTTTTTTCCTTCTCGGAAAAGAAAGAAAACTTGATTCCCAAAACTTGATTCCCATTTAAACGACTTTAGATTTTGAAGTTTTAATAGATATTTTGTTTTTATTTTCCGCATGGCCAAATAGTGAATGATCAAACTTCTATGGCCCTAATGATTTGTGTATCTATTTGTTAACATACTATTTCAAACTTTTTTATAACTTGATAAAGTTAATTTATTTATTTATTTTTAAAATATTTTATGATAATACAAATTCTAAAATTTATTTAATTAATTTATGAAATTTTATCAAATAATTTTTTTATTAAATATTTAACTCATGTAATAATTTAAATTAACTAAATAACTCATATAAGTTATGTAGAGATGCAATCAAACTATATTCTTTTAGTAACTTAAAAGCATTACCAACTTAAAAGAATATTATTATTGTCTCTCTTACCTTCTCAATTCTCACACATTATTTAAAAATGTCTCTATAATCATGTTTTGAATCTTTGTTTCTCCGTGTAGTCTTCTCCATCACCTTAACTCCACTATCTCTCAATTCTGACACATTATTTAAAAATGTCTCTATAATCATGTTCTGAATCTTTGTTTTTCCATGTAGGCTTCTCCATCACCTTAATTCCACTATCTCTCAATTCTGAAACATTATTTAAAAATGTCTCTATAATCATGTTTTGAATCTTTGTTTTTCCATGTAGGCTTCTCCATCACCTTAATTCCACTATCTAGTGAGTAATGTTGAAACCCTCCGAGATATTGAGAATTAATCCAACAATTTTGATAGTTTCATTCAATTCCTTCGAGATTTAATTCCTCTAAGAAACATATTTTTTTGTAAAATAAATATTTATATTAGAGATTTTTGGACAAGACTTCGTAAATTAATCAATTATTAAGACTTTCAATTGCTTTAATAGGAAAAAATTACATCATAAATAAATTAGTTAAATTTTAGGAAATTGGCTAATATGACACACACACATATATATATACTCTAAATTGTTATTTTTAAAATGAAGTATTGTTGGCCTTTATTTTTGGTTCATTTTTGCTCAAGGAAACTTACTTAACTCTTATACTATCCATCCATTTTCCATCACATCCACCTCATTTTGATGTATTTTATGCATATTTAGGTATTTAATTTTAATTTTGAAAATTCTAGAAGTTTTTATGAAAATTGAATTTCAAGTGCAATGTTTAGATAGAATCAGAAATTCCCGTTGTTACACAGTAATTTGTCACCATCCCTGTTACTCCTCTTGTCGTACCTTGGAGGACCCATCCCGGGAGTTATAAGAAGTGACAAAGTCTAAAAACACTTGCATTATGTTCCCTTGAGTATGTACTCCATGTTCCCTGAAGACACCTTCTGCAGATCATCCCTAAAAAATGCTCTTTTTCCATTGGCGCAAGTCCACAGTATCCTACCCGCGCCAATGATGGAGATCCTCAAAAGGGGGCGCGACCATTGGCGCTCTATCTTAGAGCAACAGTCGCGCCAACCAAATTTAGTCGTGCTTTTTTCCTTAATGCACGTCCGACTGTTGTTTCCTTCATTACATGGAGCTTTTCTGAGGATAGAAAATCAGTTTTTTGTCGAGCTTTATCCATCTTTATGGCTTTTGCTAATTCCACAAAAGGTGTCCCGGTTCATCGCATCCTCCTCCCTTCTCCATCTATATAAGCTTGTCATTATGCATTGGACAAGCTAGTGCTAGTGCGAGAGTGTTGGTGTTAGTGTTATGCTAGTGATTTGGTGATTGAGTTATAGTAGTGATGATTATTGGTCATGGAGAGAATGCTAACGAGTGCTAGAGAGGTTATGCTGCCGGAGAGGAGATGCATGTCAAGACACATATAGTTACTCCCCCAGCCAGGAGAAGGGTCGACGTCAGAACAATGGTTGTAACTTTTCCTGTTTATTAATTGATGAGCGACTGCTATTATAGTTCCAATCTCATTATCTATCATGGTGATATGTTGATTTATTTCCTTTCTGACTGAAATATAGTTGTGCCTTGGTAGTTTTTATGTTGGCATCTGTCTCTTCCTTTGCATGTGCAGGTATTCATTATGATCTGTTGGAGTAAGGGAGCGAGGATATCAACTCTGCTTTAATCATAGCGTTGGACTCCAGGTTAGTCTTCTTGATTCACCTTTGAGGCATAACTAGGAACTTGCGTAGCAGCGTGGTTTGTTTGTGGCTAGTTCTGTCATAGGCTAGTGGGATCGCCTCTGTCCGCAGAGGGGATTTACCTTACCAACAAATTGGCGACTCCGCTGGGGAGTAACTCTTTGATTTCTGTCTTGCATGTTAATTTTTCTTCTGCTTGCTTGAGTGCATGAGCTTCCTGAGTCAGTTTTGAGTTGATTCTTTATTGTTTGACCCATCTGAGCACTGTCAACCCGACCTGAGGTCGTATCTTTTATCTTTTTAGTTGGCAAGCTTAATTGGCGCGGTTATTTCTCTGACAGTCGCACCAGTTGGCGCACGTTGCTCAAAAGCAACTCGCGCCAATTCTGTGGTAGCGCAAGTTGCAGGCTGACAGTCGCGCCAGCTCTGTAAATTTTGCCTGTGTGTGGGTGGAAAGCTCATTCAGTCTCTTTATATATCTCTTTCAGCCTCTGGAACTGTGTTGAACCTCTGCTTGACTGGTTTTAGCCTGTATCCCTCAGTTGTTTGCTTATTTCCAGTGACTTTGCATGTCTAGCCTTCTGTGGGAAGTTTCGGTCTCTTGATCATCCAGTCAGCTTGTTGATTGTTCTACACCTATCCAGTGCTTTGTTAAAGCTTGATCTTCTATACTCTGAATACTTCACTTCTAGCCTCTTTGAAGTTCACTAGTTTTTGTGTTTTTCCTTGCTTGCATGGTTCATTTTGTGTTTTAGAATTGGTTCTATTTCATTGACTGAACTTGGATTGTGCATATCTCTTGGAATTTGTTTACATGCATCATGCTATCTTAAAGGAAAGGAAAAACAAAAAATCTCTTGCATTATAGTAGTTAGCATTTATTGTTATTTGTTGCTATTAAAAGGAAAAAAGACAAAATTTTGTTTCTTGTTATTAGCTGCATTAGGATCTTTGTTCTTTGTTGAAGTGATCATTTCGTTTGTGAAAAAAGATCTCAACCCTCCTGTAGATAGGATTCATCGAATCAAATGATTTAATTTCGGCATATAGTTTGCATGTAAGAAGTTTTCGAGATATCACATACAGTAGGACCAAAAAACTGAAACATAATTAAAGATAAACTTTAAAATGAACTCAATGAACATAACAACGCATTGGAACCTAACGCAAACACTCTAGAGGTCTAGGTTAGAGACGTGTTCCAGCGTCGTTAAACCTGGTAGTTTATCGTCGAGTGGTTGGGTGATTCCTCCACGGTGAAACGGTAGCTGCCAATACGGACTGTGCTCCCACGTACCGTCGAGTATATATTGGGAGACCCCTATAGGAATAAAGCCTTTATCCATAGGAAGCCGTGTCAGCCGCCCTACGATTCGCAATGCAGTGAACACAGCATTCACGAAGATCGACCACCCGTACCCTAAAAAGTATTCTGTGGTTTTGCGAAAAGTTTGGCACACCCTCTACCTAGAATTCCAGAGCAGTCACTTTTGATCCTTTTCGGACTCCCTAAACGAAAAGGTGCCTATGAGCATCTTGTCACTTCGTGCTCATTAAATATTCGAAGGAGACTAGAGTCATCTTTTACCCTTTTCTCGACTCTTAAAAAATGAAAAGGTTAAGTTCAGTGTCTTAAAATTATTGGCCACGATAACATCTACCCAATTAGATTTTGCGTGCGTTAGCTTGAGTAGGGTTAATTCTCGTTCAATGGCAGCCTTTCCGGTGCCCACCGGCCAAGGCATTCCTCCTGATGGGTACCCTCGCCCATTTCCTTCTGTTGGAAATGTTGGTGTTCAGTATATCGCAACATTGTCTTTGCCTGGGTTGACCATTGGTTTACCCGTATGGTTGTTTTCAAACTCGGTGGTCTCAAGTGTGATGAATCCTGTCCCACCACCACCTCCTCCACCCGAACAACACCATGTTGATTCTAAGGTGGACCCCTTCCCTTCTTCGCCTATTGCTGCGTCCTCATCTTCTACTTCGCCTGGTGAAACCTTGGATTTCGCTAACCAGGTGGCTAAGAAGAAGAAGAAGAAGACCAAAAAGAAGAAGTCTCCTAAGGGAAAGGTCGTATCTACCACGAAGCTATCAGAAGTGGAACCACCTTCTGCTCCTCTGCGGAAGCTTCGGTCTCCTTGTCGATTATGCAAAGGGGATCATTTTCTTTCTGATTGTCCTGGCATTCCCAGGATCCTAGATATATGGTCCCGTGACCCGACTTGCCCCTTGCTGTCGCAAATTGACGATACCTTACTAGTTGGTAACAGGAAAGGGAAGGTTTGTTTCCCTTGTCGACTTTGTGAAGGTAATCATCTCCTTCGACTTTGTCCACTGATGGATGAAGCTTCCCATCTTTTGGCAAGTCTGTCGGATTCCTTACCTCAACTACCCGCTGGATATCAGTGTCTTGTTACACCTGCAGAGTGTCTCTCCACTAACCAAGAGATCAATCATGATTCCTCTTTGGTCCAGCTTTCTCTTCCTGAACCTACCTGTGCTCAGCCTTTTCCAGACCAGTACCTGGTCGGAAAGAGTGTTGCTCAGCCTATTCCAGACCAGTACCTGGTCGGAAAGAATGTTGCTCAGCCTGTTCCAGACCAGTACCTGGTCGGAACAAGTGATTTATGTTCATCATCTACGCACTACTTGATCATCAAAGATGAACCCCCTGAGTCCAAACCGACCGAAAGTCCACAGTTCAAGCTTACAAGTAACCCGGTCTTTCAAAAGGTCCAGCTTACAAGTGACCCGGTTTTGCCTACAGAAGTTCCATCTTTAGCTGCTCTTACATCTGAATCTAAACCAGACGAAAGTCAAAAGGTCCGGCTTACAAGTGACCCGGTTTTGCTTTCAGAACTTCCACCCCTAGATGATCCTACATCTGAATCCAAACTAGACAACAGTCAAACGGTCCGGATTACAAGTGACCCGGTTTCGCCTTCAGAAATTACCTCCTCAGATGATGTTATCACTGCCAAGAATGACGAACCCACCGTCCAAATTCTATTCATTGACATAGACGTTAATGATCAAGTGAGCATCCCTCTCATTTCTTCACAACAGGAAGAAAGTCCATTAGAGGCATATCCGGCTGTTTATCCAGTCCCACCTCCGAGCAACCTAGTTATTTCCTTTAATTGGGATCAACTGGTCAATCCTCGGTTACCAGCCTCCATACCATTTCGAATTATAGTTCAAGTCTATCGCATGGTTATGGCTGGTACGATTATTGATGAAGGATCTCCTGTTAGTATCCTTTCTTCAACAGCTTGGGAAGCACTTGGTTCCCCACTGCTTCTGCCTGAGATGAGAAGCCTTGTAGGTTTCCATCGAGAAATCACTCGACCTTTAGGAATTCTTCCCAATGTACCTATCACGTTAGAAGGGAAGACTATCCAAATGGGTCTCATGGTAGTCCAAGGTCCGTTAGATTACAATTTACTCCTTGGACGAGATTATATTTATCGCATACGTGCTATTGTGTCCTCACTCTTCAGAGTGATGTGTTTTCCACATGAAGGAAGAACGATCAAATTCGTAGACCAACTTTCATTCCCCGGTTCACACTTCACATATAGCCATTTGCCATTCCTAAATGGTCTTATTTCCACAGGAAATGCCCCAGCACCCACCCCGTCATTCTGATGACGGCAGCTCACCCGGGCGCGTGACTGAAGCCCGGGGGGCATCCTCCAATCGAGTCTTTCCAAGTAAACCTTCATTCCATCCACTCTGTGAATGCCATGAAGCTTGGGGGGCATGTATCTCGATTGGTATAATCATGCTGGGGGCATGCAACAATTTTTTTTTTTAACAAGCATAGTTTTTCGTTTCAAGCTTGTGTAAACATGAAACCGAACCCAAGCATAGTTTTTCGTTTCAAGCTTGTGTAAACATGAAACCGAACCCAAGCATAGTTTTTCGTTTCAAGCTTGTGTAAACATGAAACCGAACCCAAGCATAGTTTTTCGTTTCAAGCTTGTGTAAACATGAAACCGAACCCAAGCATAGTTTTTCGTTTCAAACTTGTGTAAAAATGAAACCGAATCCAAGCAAAGTTCTTCATGGTTCAAGCTTGTGTAAAAATGAACCCAGTTACATCCCGTGATTGCCTTTTATCCGCTAAAATTCTACTAGATGAGCCTTGGTTGTTTCATTCCATCGCCACCATCTTTTTGGCCGATCATATGCTTTCACTTGGTTGTTTCTCCTTTCCTGAGGAACCGCAGCGATGAGTGGTCTTGTTAGCCAGCCTCTTAACCTTTATGTGTTTCAAGTAAAGTTCCACCATTACCGGAACCAGTTGCTATCCTTTATACCACTCGTTCCTTTAGGACGAGTCGCCTTTACGCTCTTTTCTGACTCGTAAAATATGAAAAGATTGCTGAGTATTTTTCCCTTTTTGACTCGTTAAAGAAAATAAAATGGAGGTCCGCTTTCAGCTCTTTTCTGACCATTTAAAGAGGAAAAGATTGCCGAGTCGCTCCTCTTGACTCGTTAAATGGTGATAAGGGGCGGTCGTTTTAAGTTCTTTTTGTCGACCGTTAAAACATAAAAAGATTACCGGGTTTTTGTCGTTTCAAACTCGTTAGTGGTTACGAAGCGACGTGGTTTTGACAAATTTTTTACTTTTTCAGGTCGAAGTCACTAATCATGAAAAGTACTCCTCGATCGTAATGATCGGGCGGTTCTTTCGGGTATTATTTTATACTTTTTCGGGCCCGAGAGACACAACTTTACGAAAAAGGACATCCATGGAGTTTCCTTTTCCGCTGTCTTTTCAAACTCTCTAAACAAGAAAAGACGTCGAGTTCTTCCTTTGTCAGACTCGTTAAAACTTAATGACATCGGATTTTGTCACAACACAAGCATATGCTATCCCCATCAAGCTTGTTAAAAATAACTGGGGTACTCGCCAGAAATGGTGGGGGAAAATAAAATTTTTTGAACCATAATTATTACCGTAACGGCAGTATGTCGCTCTTGAACATGGCACTTTTTGCTTTCGTGTCCAGGGTGGGGATATTTCATCTCATATCTTTCACTTGCTTCCATGGATTTGGGTACCCTATTTGACCTCTCATTCACTCATTGCCTCGTCATAATGACCTTTGATACATTGATGTCAAATACTACCAATTCCGTTAATGTGCCGCCGATATGTTCAAGAGAAGTTGACCTCTGCAAATAAACAACCTCCCTCTGATAGTTCGCACAATCTTGATTCACGACATTATCTCTCTGTCTCGTGTCGATGATGTGGGAAACATTATGGCCCACCTTCGATCAAGGTCACTCCCTGTCGACTTCAGCTCACTATCCAGGAAGTTGACCTAGAGACTCCCTTCCGGTGCCTTGGAGCCTGCATGCCTCAATGGCAGGTTCTTCGTGTTCGACATGAGGTTTTCATCATTGGCCTCCGATCGAATGATTCTACGGGTGTTCGACTTCAACGCATTGATTCACACGCCGTAGATTGTACCTATAGTACCTTGAGGGCCATTGTCATTATTGGTGGTACCTCTCGCGTCTGTTAACAGTTTCCATTATTGACTGGTAATCAGGCGATGTTCATGCATGTTCGACTTCAGCTCATATATTCACATGCTTGGACTTGTACTCTTGTTCGGGTTGAGATGGAGCGCAAGACCCTGGATTGTGTCTGTTGTAATCCAGGCGTGATTCTTGATACTTGACTCATTCACTGGATGGTTGCGACCATACCTGAGTCAAATCATTGATCCTAACCAGATGGTTGCGTCCATACTATGGATCTAGATTATTTATGTACTCTCTTATGGATGGCTGCGACCATACCACGTACATCTTGTAATTGAACTATCAGTCATGTCTCTTAATACAGCTCCTCGGCGGCAGTAACTATATGTGCTCTTGTGTGCTCTTATGTGTGTGTTCTTGTAAAGCATTTCACCCCTCTCCACCTCTCGGACTTCATGCTTTAGGGGGCATCTGTTACACAGTAATTTTTCACCATCCCTGTTACTCCTCTTGTCGTACCTTGGAGGACCCATCCCGGGAGTTATAAGAAGTGACAAAGTCTAAAAACACTTGCATTATGTTCCCCTGAGTATGTACTCCATGTTCCCTGAAGACACCTTCTGCAGATCATCCCTAAAAAATGCTCTTTTTCCATTGGCGCAAGTCCACAGTATCCTACCCGCGCCAATGATGGAGATCCTCAAAAGGGGGCGCGACCATTGGCGCTCTATCTTAGAGCAACAGTCGCGCCAACCAAATTTAGTCGTGCTTTTTGCCTTAATGCACGTCCGACTGTTGTTTCCTTCATTACATGGAGCTTTTCTGAGGATAGAAAATCAGTTTTTTGTCGAGCTTTATCCATCTTTATGGCTTTTGCTAATTCCACAAAAGGTGTCCCGGTTCATCGCATCCTCCTCCCTTCTCCATCTATATAAGCTTGTCATTATGCATTAGACAAGCTAGTGCTAGTGCGAGAGTGTTGGTGTTAGTGTTATGCTAGTGATTTGGTGATTGAGTTATAGTAGTGATGATTATTGGTCATGGAGAGAATGCTAACGAGTGCTAGAGAGGTTATGCTGCCGGAGAGGAGATGCATGTCAAGACACATATAGTTACTCGCCCAGCCAGGAGAAGGGTCGACGTCAGAACAATGGTTGTAACTTTTCCTGTTTATTAATTGATGAGCGACTGCTATTATAGTTCCAATCTCATTATCTATCATGGTGATATGTTGATTTATTTCCTTTCTGACTGAAATATAGTTGTGCCTTGGTAGTTTTTATGTTGGCATCTGTCTCTTCCTTTGCATGTGCAGGTATTCATTATGATCTGTTGGAGCAAGGGAGCGAGGATATCAACTCTGCTTTAATCATAGTGTTGGACTCCAGGTTAGTCTTCTTGATTCACCTTTGAGGCATAACTAGGAACTTGCGTAGCAGCGTGGTTTGTTTGTGGCTAGTTCTGTCATAGGCTAGTGGGATCGCCTCTGTCCGTAGAGGGGATTTACCTTACCAACACCCGTAATAACTATATGTATGTCATATTTGCAGGATACCTGGGCTCGCACTGGATACATGTATGGAAAGCTTTGGAGCTAAAGCTGAACTAACTCCAATTGGTTCAGTCAAAACAAGCTAAATCAGGCCTGGTCAAAGCTGGTCAAACAGAACCAGTCATCTAGAAAATCTCTAGGAAATAGAACAGTTTTATGATTTCATGGGATTGTCCATATTTTTAGTGATAGATTGGATGGATTCGACTCGAATAGATGGATATGAGTAGATATAGTTGTTAGAGAGAC
Source organism: Pinus tabuliformis (assembly GCA_031772625.1). Taxonomy (NCBI): domain Eukaryota; kingdom Viridiplantae; phylum Streptophyta; class Pinopsida; order Pinales; family Pinaceae; genus Pinus; species Pinus tabuliformis. Next base: position 62,108,698 of record CM062816.1, read on the forward strand.
TTTATATTAGTTTGTTTCATGATCTTCTATTTAAAGCCAAAATTTTGAAGGCTTATGACATGTAGTTTTTTGTATAATTTTATGCTCAGACATTTGAATATTTGAAGTTAATTTGAAGAGCTTGTTCTACTTCCATTTTTGTTGTTCATTGGTGTGGATGAGTGTTTGAAGTTGCAGTAGTTGATAACCTCTTCAAGTGTGCAAGGCAAGGGTGGAGGGCCCCCACTCCAAGCTAAATACACTTCATTGTTAAACTAGCTTAATTTTTATGAACTAGTTGCTTCAGATTTGTTTACTTGTTTTGTTTTAGATCTGCTTACTTGAATTGATGTGTAATGATTTATGTTGTTGATGAATCTTAGTTTGTTTATCATTTTGATAAGAAGGGACAACAAAGTGTTCAAGTTGAATCCTCTTTCTATTGAATTATTGGATCAAAACTAGAATTCATCTTTATTGTGTTCAAGTAGTTTTATGCAATTTCAGTTTTCTAACAATAGCATAATTACGAGTGAATTATGATGAGGAATACCAAAGATCTTTTAAGTTAGGATTCTCCTTCATTGTTTATTTGTGCTTCTTAATCTGTTGTTAATTAATGATTTTTTATTTCTATTCATCAAGCGATATTGTAGAAGAAGGACACAAATGGATCTCTTAAGTTAAGAGCCACTTCATCTCTCATACATTGCAGAAGTGAATTAGAAATTGTTTAAATAGATTTATATTTGTAATATGCACTTCCTTAATTCTTCATATTTTATCTTCTAAGCTTGGCTACGTTCGTTTGATATCCATACATTGTGGACATGCCTCTAAGTTTTACAAACCTGGATTGATAATGAATACTTGTGTTAATTTGTGTTCATAAATTAGCTCAACATTTTAGTGTCGTTGTCAGGGAGGCATTCATCAACATAGTCAAATAGAAAATAAAATAAAAAAACTCTAAAAAAAATTGATAAAACAAAAACAATAAAAATTCAGTTATGTTACATTTTTCTTAGTTATGTTTCTTTATGCTTAGAAATAGAGATCCTAAAGGTAGGTTTATTAAACAAAACCCCCCATCAATATAAATAGGACCATCAAAACTAACCACACCGGTTGCTAGTAAACCAACAATAGAGGAATTAGAAGAAAAACAAAGTACATGACAAAGATTAACTTTAATTGAAAGGCAAAACTTTTTAGCCTGGGAGGTGAAAAGAAAACAAGCTCCAAAAGCAACACCTACTTCAAGAAAACAAAAAGAAATTGTTAAAGTAAATCAGCCCATTTTTTAATCCATAGGTCAACCTATTTTCGAAGACAAACAACAAGCTGAATCTCAAGTTGTCACCAAAATAGTTGAAGCTATGACAGAAGAAAGGCAAGGATCTGTTATTCTTACTCCTGAACAAAGACTTGAATATGAAAGACAACAAAGAGAATGGAGAAGACAAAGAGAGGAAGAAGCAAAAAGAGAAAATGATAGAAAGATAGAAGAGGATATGAAAAGACAAAATGATAATGAACAGGAAAATATTTATGATCAGGAAGCTACTTTTGGCTTTCCAATATTAGATATAAGCACAATATTAGGAGAAGATGTGAAAATGAAAAACATTTGACCTTCTGTATTTCCTAACTTTTATGGAATGTCAATAGAAGATCCTGACTCATTTATGTTTGAATTCGACATTTTGTGTAGAACTTACAGATACACAAATGACACACACAAACTTCGTCTCTTTCCTGCTACTTTAAAAGCAACAACCTTAAAATGGTTCATGGGTTTAGGAGAGTGAACAATAACTTCTTGGGATGACATGAAGAAAATATTTCTTAAAAAGTACCAAGCCTATTGTAGGCCTAGGGACTCGAAATATGATGTTTTCATAATGACACAACAAGAAAACGAAAGTTTAGAAGAATACTTAGAAAAATTTGCTTACAATCTACAAAAGTCTAAAAAACACTCGCTAAACCAAGAAACCATTCGAACAATCTTTCTCAAAGGTATAAGAGATGAATACCTTGACATTCTAAATGTAATGGGAAAAGGTGACATTTCAAACTTTCCATTTTAAGAAATTGCATAATTATGTCAAAAGTATTCTAGAGGAAGATCAAAAGCTAGAAGAATACATGTTAGTTCAAAAGCAGCAAAATCAACAGTAGGAGGGGTAACAAGAGCAGAGATAGGAAGCTTGTTGGAAAAATTTAAAACTGATCTTCTAAGTATATTAGGGACACAAGTAGATGTTCTAAAAGCAAACAAAAAGAAAGAAGAACAAGAACAAATCTTAGAAATCTTTTGTCCTAAATGTAGAAAGAAGCATGCATTAAGATAATGTCCTTTAGATAGTGTACAAGTATGTGGCCTTTGCACAAAAAACCATTCAACAGAAAATTGTCTAAAGTTGAAAGAATTGCAAATGAATCCAATGGAAGAAGTACAAGGAACAGAAGGTTTCTATTATGTGGCACCAAGAAGGCCTTCACAGCCAAGAATTCCTCAACGATTCCCTCAGCAATTCCCTCAAAAAAAATATCAGTATCCTCCTCAAAACTCTTGGAATACCCCAATGCCATGGCAAGCTTAGCCTCCACAACAATATCAAAACCAACCTGCACAAGGTTGGAGAGGATATGGTTATGGAAACCAGCCACCTCAACAAATGTATCCTCAACAATACCAACAACAATACCAGCAACAATATCAACAACCATTCCCATACCAATAGTTCCAACAATATCCACAATCCATGCCATTTTCACAACAGAATCCCGCACCATTACTAACACAACCACAACAGCTACAACTGCCTTCAAACCAGACCAGATCAACTCAACTACCAGCGTAGCCGGTGGAAAATCCGAGCAATAAAATGAATAAACCTGCATACAATGTGGAAGAAGCAACACATTTTCCAACATACTCCATTCTTCCCATAAATGATGTCCATTTAAGGTCCGGGAAAATACAACATAAGAATTCTCCTCCGATCATAGAAGAACCAATTGAACAAGGAGAACAACCTGAAACATCACAGACAGGAAATCAAACTGTCTTAACTCAAACACCACCCTATCCAGAGAGGTTAATAACGTAGAAAATTCAAATGACCATTCCCGAATTTGATATTTTGGATGAATTAAAAAATGTTTATGTAAAAATTCCTTTATTACAAGCAATCAAAGAAATATCAATTTATGCTAAAACAGTGAAGGAATTATGCATCAAGAAAACTAGTAAAAAGAAGAAAGATCCTACTACAATCCAAGTCATTGGAAAACTAGCAAGCCTCATGTCTACAAAGACAACAGTAGAAAAATAGACCCTGGTATCCCTATGGTTACTATTTCAACAAACAATTTTTCAGTTCCAAACACATTGATAGATTTGGGAGAAACTATAAATGTAATGATTACATAGACAATGAAACAGATTTAAACAACATTAGATCTACTACTACAATTTTAGAGTTAGCAAACAGATATAAAGTTATACCAGAAGGAATATTAGAAGATATCATAGTCTCTTTGGATTCATGGGAGTATCCTGTAGACTTCCTCATTTTGCAGCCAAAAACAAACTTGGGAGGACATCCTCTAATCTTAGGCAAACCATGGTTAGCCAATGTTGATGCCTTTATAGGATGCAGATCTAGAAGTATGATTATTGCACATGGAGATGAGAGAAAACACATCACACTTTATTCTCTAACACAAGCACCTTCTTTAGTATCAATGCTTGAAGGACAAGAACAACAACAAACTAAATCAGTTCTAAGTATTAACCAAGTCTTTGATCTTAGAGAAGAAGAGGAGAACGAAGATCTATTGGATCTTTTCATCTCAGAACCAAATATTTCAGAGCAGCTTAGAGTAGCACAGTATGAAGCTGCAAGTAATCTTTTGAACCATTGTTTTCAGGAAACCTGCACAATCCAATCATTACAAGAATCATTCACAAATATTTTTCCTGTAAACACAATTACCAATACAACAACTAAAACAATTGAAATTTATCCTGGAAAACATTTGAACATTGGTAACAACTTACAATCGTCACAAGAGCAAGAGGTAATAGCATTATTACAGAAGTACTCAAAATATTTTGCCTGGGATTACATAGATATGCAGGGAATTCATCCTAGCACATGTATCCACCACATCTATACTAATGACCAGATTAAACCAATAAGGCAACCCCAAAGGTGGATGAACCCCATGATGAAGGAAATAGTGAAAGAAGAACTACATAAAGTATTGCAAGTTGGGTTCATCTATCCTATTTCTGACAGTCAATGGGTTTCTCCCTTAGTGGTAGTACCAAAGAAAAACGGGAAGTGGAAGATGTGTAGATTACCGGGAATTGAATAAGGAAACATTAAAAGACCATTTCTCGCTACCATTTATTGACCAAGTCCTAGATTCATTAGCTGGGAAGAAATTATTTTCTTTCCTAGATGGGTTTAGTGGGTATAATCAGATTAGAATAGCAATGGAAGACCAGGACAAAACAACATTTACCTGCCCATGGGGAACATATGCATACAATGTTTTGCCATTTGGGCTATGTAATGCACCTGCAACTTTCCAAAGAGCAGTTCTGGCAATATTTGTTGATCTGATCCATGAATGTGTAGAAGTCTACATGGACGACTTCACTGTATATGGAAACACATATGACGATTGTTTGAAAAAGCTTGAAAAAGTTCTGAAACGATGCATAGAGACAAATCTGTCCCTGAGTAATGAAAAATGCTACATGATGTTAACAGAAGGGATAGTGTTAGGACACCATATTTCCTCATCAGGAATTAAGGTGGACCCAGCCAAAATACAAGTCATTGTGAATTTAATGCCACCTACAACACAAAAGGAGGTAAGAAGTTTCTTGGGTTATGCAGGCTATTATAGACGATTTATTGAAAATTTCAGTAAAATAGCACAGCCTCTATTCAAGTTACTTGCAAAGGATGTTGAATTCCAATGGACAAATCATTGTCAAAATGCATTTCAAATATTGAAAGAAAAACTATCAATTTCCCCCATTCTTCGAGGACCGAATTGGTCTTTTCCATTTCATATTTCCATGGATGCATCTGATACTGCTATAGGTGCATCACTTGGACAGAAAGAAAACATGTTCAATTATGCTATATACTTCATAAGCAAAAAATTAACACCAGCATAAATGAACTACACAGTCACAGTGAAAGAAATGTTAGTTTTAGTACATGTAGTAAACAAATTCAAGCATTACATAATAGGCTACCAAGTGTTCATTCACACAGACCATTTAATAGTCAAATACTTAATGAACAAAGTAATCACATACAGTAGAATAACAATATAGTTACTATTAATGCAAGAATTTAACATTACAATTCAAGATCGACCAGGGAAAGACAATCAAGTAACTGATTTCCTTTCAAGGCTTCATACACCTGGTGATCCAAATCCTGTTTCAGATAATTTTCCAGATGAACATTTGTTTGCAATAACTGTAAAAACACCATGGTTTTCAGATATAGCAAACTATTTATCCTCTGGGAAATTACCAGCCCAGTTCACAAAGAAACAAAAACGAAAGATTATTAGAGAAAGCTCTAGGTATAGTTGGGTGAATGGTGATCTGTTTTATACTAGCTCTGATTTGATAATAAGAAAATGTGTTAGAGAAGACGAAATACTAGAAATTTTGAAATCATGTCATGATGAGCCATGTGGTGGTCATTTTGCAGACAAACAGACAACTTATAAGGTGCTGCAACTCGGCTACTACTGGTCAGCAATCTTCAAAGACTCCAAAGCCTATGTCAAGAGGTGTGACAGTTGCCAAAGAATAGGAAGACCAATAATATCAGATGTAATGCCACTTAAGCCACAAGTGCTCATAGAACCATTCGAGTAATGGGCTCTGGATTTTGTGGGACCAATAAATCCACTATCAAATGGAAAGAAGTACATCTTGGTATGTATAGACTATGTAACTAAGTGGGTTGAGGCAAAGGCAGTAGCAAGAGAAACAGAAAATACAGTGGTCACATTCCTCTTTGAGGAAATATTTGTCAGATTTGGGGTACCAAGACAGATAGTGACTGACCAAGGCACTCAGTTCACTTCAAAACTTTTTCAGGATCTTACAGAAAAGTACAAGATCAAACACAAAAAATCAACATCGTACCATCCTCAAGCAAACGGACAAGTGGAGGCGACAAATAAAGTCATAGAAAATATAATGACGAAGACAGTACAGATGAACATGAAGGATTGGTCAGAAAAGTTAAGAGATGCACTATGGGCATACATAATAACATGGAAAAACACAACCGAGTTTAGTCCATAGCAGTTAGTGTATGGAAAAAAAGTCTTACTGCCTATAGAATTTCAGATATACACATTCAAGTTAGCAGCAAAGTAATGACTAGAATTGTCTGAAGCACAACATCGGATAATGCAATTGAATCAACTGGATGAACAGAAACATCAAGCAGTGGAACACACAACACTGGTGCAGCAGAAAAGAATGAAATGGCATGATCGATTCATTAAGAACAAGACATTCAACAAGGAAGACTGGGCATTACTATTTGACTCAAAATTCAAGGATTTCAAGGCAAAATTTACAACTCATTGGCTGGGGCCATATGAGATAGAAGAAATCTTTGACAATAGAGTTGTTCAGATAAAAACAATTGATCAAGAGTCTACTTCATTTCTAGTTAATGGACATAGGCTTAAAGTTTACAATAAGCCTATCAATAAAGAAGATTTTATGAAACAAATGACAAGAGAGACAGATCTGGAAGTGATGGAACAACATAGCAATATGCCTTCCAGAACTCCAGAAGAAGAAGAGTAAAAAAAAATAAAAACATAAAATATATATATAAACAAGAAAAAAAAGAACAAGAAGTTTGCTAGTGAAAACCAGGCAACTGGCACAAAGAAAACAAGAATTCATAGAGGAAAACCAACTAGTTCGGCCTATATGAATTCATAATTTTTGTTTTATTCTCACAATAGTTTGATTTTGCAGAATGAACTTCCAAACCAAAACAAGACTTGAGGACAAGTCTTTAGATAAGCAAGGGGGAAGTTGCAAAAGGAACTCAGTTGAGTAGCTGGAAGTTTGAGCAACTGAATTGAAGAAGGAACTTGAATTGTATCGCAGAAGGGACTTGAAGAATTATTGGAAACATTTTGTAGAAGGGACCTGAAATGTTAGAAAAAAACATGTATATACTACATAAAAAAATACATGACAGTAGGGACCTGAATCTTCAAGTACCAATTGCAGGAGGGACCTGAACGACATCAACAATCAATGAACCTGAATCAATGAAGAATGCAAGAACAGAAAGCAGAAATAAAGTATATATTTCAATCTATCCAAGACATTTCATCAAAGACATTTGACCAAGAGGACATCATCCAATACTGTCAGGGAGTAAAAGTACTGTGAGTACAAAATTTTGCTCTTGAAAATTCGAAATTTTTAGAAATTTTTAGAGCTTGTTAAAATTAAGTTAGTACCTGAATGCATATTTTACTTACATATTCATTTCACTACCCTCATCCTATTATTTTTACTTACATATTCATTTCATTACCCTCATCCTATTTATATATTCATACCCATTATCCTACATTTAATCCTATAAATATCCTCTAGATATTCATTTCATATTCTATACTTATATTTCACATTCCATTTACATATTCCATATTCATTTCATTTCATAACCCTAAGTATTTTTCTTTTAAAGAAAAAATTATCAAAATAAATGGTTCAATAGTTGAAACCCTAGAACCTGCACAAACATACACAACATTAATATCATGGAATTAATTTTAAACATGACCTAAATATGGTCATTTTAAAAATAAAAGATATATATTGAAATAAATACATATGGAAACATGCGCATTATAAAGTAATATGAAGTGGAAGAAATCAAAATGATTTATTGTGATAAGTTATAATAGCGCATAAGAATGATACTATTGAAGTGCAAGGGTTATTATAATAACCATGTAATGACACTACAATGTAAATACATGTTATGAGTGCCTCGGGGGAATAAGCCATAGGTAATGGAGGTAATGGATATAAGGGAGAAGTACGATGACAGTTGAATGGAGACAAGACCATAAACCATGCAATCAAAACTATTTAACACGGCGATCAAAACACAATGCATAACAAATACAAGCCAGTTGTAATAAAACATATGGTATGCAAACAATACGATGGCATGAGTGATATATCAGTCAAGGTCAAGCAATGAACGCTGCGATGGTATTGTGGGTTGGTATGGAGGACAGCCACAATGGAATGAAGGACAACCACGATTGAAGGAATCAGACAACGCAACAAGTGAAACGGTCAAACAAAATTTAAAAAAACAACAAAAAATGTTTTAGAATAACGCCGAGAGTTTGCATTCAACAGAGCTTCACACATACTCCACCATTGTATACACAGAGCGTGGTGAATATCGTTCCCTCTCCACCATCACAGCCATTTTGAAGGCTCGGGGAGAGCAACGAAGTATTGCAGAAGCCATTAGCACACATTGTGAGCCTGAGATGAGTGATTTGAGAAAAGAAACATGGAAATAGAGGAAAGTGAATCAGAAGGAGAAGGCAGGAGATATAGTGGTTGGAAAGCGGAGTGATAAGAAGGAAACCCAGAGAAAATCAAGAGATAAGCCAAGGAGACTAGCAGAGAAGGCGAAGTTAGTTGGAGAAGATCTCATGAGAAGCAAGGTAAGATCGAAACTTGATCTCCCTTAATGAATGCAACAGATGTTTATGAGAAAATCTCGGGATTCTTTTTATAAAAAAGAAGTTAAACTCTGGGATAAGGAAAGCACTCCAACCTCCATTTTTCATTTGTCATTAGCTATCTCTGCCATCAGTAAAGGTTTTGAAACGAATTTTAACAAGTGGCAACCATAATGAAATCCAGGTTAGTTGAGTCACGACAAAGAGAAAATCAAGATAAATCATTGTAGACAGGTAACTTAACTCAGAACCTCCACAAAATTGCCAGATTGAATAACGAAACAAAGTGTTTAAGTGAAGTTTTGATTACATGTTTTCGCTGAGATTGAGTAATGAAACAAAGTGTTTTAGTGTAGTTTTGAAAACACATGGTTGCGCCAAGTTAAAACAGAGTGTTTAGTTGTAATTTTGATTACATAAACATGTGTTTTCAGTAAAGATTGGGTAGTGAGACAGAACAACAAGTTAAAGTCTAGCTGCATAAATAAATGTCCATATCAAATTGGTCAACGAAAATAGAGTATTGAACTTGTATTTGAATGCATAAAACAAATGAATTCGTTGAATATACAGTATGGTTGATTGTATAAACAGTGAGTTCAAATTGTATAAACAGTGAGTTCAATTGCATAAACAGTGAGTTCAGATTGCATGTTTGATTGCATGGACAGTAGGTATAATTGCATACACAATGGCCTTAATTAAACAACCAGTGAACGAAGAAATGACTCCAGTCTGACATAGGAATGAGTTTTACAACCATAAGAGAGTGATAAGAGGAATGAAAGTCGAAAGAAGAAGTCATGATATGATTAAAAAAAAAACAAGAGTTTGATTTTCAATTTCCTTCTTATAAACAGTGATATGTATAAAGAGGAATACTTCATTTGTATGGACATAGCATAGTTTTGATGAAAGAGGAATAGAGCCGAAAATGGGTTTTACATCAGAATAAGCAGTGTGTGTTTGTTTTTCATTTCACAAAGGTTAATGTTTTTTTTTAAAACAGTGATTCAATGTTGTAGAGAGATAGAGACTAAAACAAACATGGTTTTATCATTCTAAAAAACATAAGGAGAAAGGTAAGCCCTCCTACAAACTAAAGCAAAAATTATTTTTATGCATGAACGATTGATTATTTTTCATTGTTAAAAATGAAGTTAATGATAGTAGAAAGGTATATCCACTGGTTTTCAGAAAACATGATCACCAGAATAGAGCCAAAATTTCAAATAGAGCAATGGAAGAAGGAAACAATAGAAAAATTGTATCAAGTAGGGCTCATAGGGTTTCTACAGAGGTTTAATGGTCACAGTGAGGGTATAACAAGAGAATTTGTGAATAACTATACTCAGGAGCAAACAAGGGTAGGGAACCTAATCATTCTAGTGACTCAGGAATACATTTCCCAAGCACTAGACCTTCCACTGACAAGGGAAAATTATCACAAAGGTCTACATTTCAAGGAGAAAGCATGGACTTTCTTCTTGGAGAAAAACAGGAAGGGAGCCTTTGACAGAGCCAAAGGCATACCCAGGGAGTGGTTCAATGAGCCATGGGGAGAACTAGTCTTGATTATTCAAAAATTCTTCACTTGTGATAGGGGACATAGTGTGGCACATTTGTATCATATCAGGCTCCTCCAACACATTAAGGGAGAGGCCAAAATAAACTTGCCATATTTCTTCTCCCAAAGTCTCATTAAGATGATAGAATCAGTAAGAAATGAGAACAAACTGAGAGAAGCTCAAGTATATCATCAAGGGCTAATAAAAATTCTGGTAGAGCATCAAGTAAAAACTCAGGGCATAATTTGGAGAGAGTTTTTAATCCAAAACCAGTATGAAGAACAGGTCATTGAGGAATAGAACAAAATAGAGTAGGAAACCAGGGGCATTATGAATTCACCACTTTATCCCAGAACCAGGTCTAAGAAGCAAACCAACACTGTTATGGTTGAAAAGGAAACATCCATCATATCCACTCCTAGGAGGCCTAGGAGGAAGAGCCCAATAGAAACAAGTAGCAGGGACCAAGAAGTACAAATTGTAGAAACATGTTCTACAGAGAAATAGGTAGAGGATATAATTGAAAGATTAGAGAAATAATCTCTAGAGAAAGACTCTTATTTTGATTATGTAGCAACCACATCATTTGCAAAAGACACACAAGAACTCGAAAAAGAGTTACACTTGAGCAAAATCAAAGAATTAACAGACCAGCTAGAAATAAATAAGATTTTGGAAAAGCACTTGAAGAAGGAAAATAAGGCATGCAAGAAAAGTAATGCAAAGTTAGTTAAGGAGAATGAAAAATTAACTGAAGAAATAGGCAAACTAAAGAGAAAGAATGACATACTTTGCAAACAGGCATTCAAGTGGCTTAAAGAAAAGAACATGTGGAAAAACAAATATGAAAAATAGAAGGTCAAGGCTACTATGTATAAAGAAGAACACAGCATGGGGATAGATTATCTATTAGAGGTAGCACAAGAAGAGGCATCAGGGTCAGGAACAGGATTCACAACAGGGGTCAGGAGATCCAAGAGAAAGAAACAAGCATGAGGACATGCTTGAGAATCAGCGAGGGGGAGATGTTGGCTCTCATTTTTTGTCCATTTTTGCTTAAGGAAACTTACTTAATTCTTATATTATCCATCTATTTTCCATCACATCCACCTCATTTTGATGTATTTTATGCATATTCAGGTATTTAATGTTAATTTTGAAATTTCTAGAAGTTTTTATTAAAATTGAATCTCAAGTGCAATTTTTGGACATTAGAAATTCTCGTAATAGCTATATGGATGTCATATTTGCAGGATACCTGGGCTCGAGTTGGATACATGTATGAAAATCTTGGGAACTAGGACTGAACTAATTACAATTGGTTCAGTCAAAACAAGCTAAATCATACCTTGTCAAAGCTGGTCAAACATGACCAGTCATTTAGAAAATCCCTAATAAATAGGGCCGTTTTATGATTTCATGGGATTGTTCATATTTCTAGTGATATATTGGATGGATTCGAATTGGATTGATGGATATGATAAGATATAGTTGTTAGAGAGACTTTAGATTAGTTTATTTCATGATCTTCTATTTAAAGCCAAAACTTTGAAGGCTTATGACATGTAGTTTTTTGTATAATTTTATGTTGAAATATTTGAATATTTGAAATTAATTTGAAGAACTTGTTCTACTTCCATTTTTATTGTTCATTGGCGTGGATGAGAGACTGAAGTTGCAGTAGTTGATAATTTTTTCAAGTGTGCAAGGCAAGGGTGGAGGGCCCCCACTCCAAGTTAAGTACACTTTATTGTTAAACTAGCTTAATTTTCATGAACTAGTTGCTTTAGATTTGTTTACTTGTTTTGTTTCATATCTGCTTACTTGAATTGATGTGTAATGATTTATGTTGTTGATGAATCTTAGTTTGTTTATCATTTTGATAAGAAGGGACAACAAAGTGTTCAAGTTGAATCCTCCTTCTATTGAATTAATGGATCAAAACTAGAATTCATCTTTATTGTGTTCAAACAATTTTATGCAATTTCAATTTTCTAACAATAGCATAATGATGAGTGAATTATGATGAGGAATACCAAAGATCTCTTAAGTTAGGAGTCTCCTTCATTGTTTATTTATGCATCTTAAGTTGTTGTTAATTAATGAATTTTGATTTTTATTCATCAAACAATATTATAGAAAAAAGACAAAAAATGATCTCTTAAGTTAAGAGCCACTTCATCTCTCATACATTGTAAAAGTGAATGAGAAATTGTTTAAATAGATTTATATTTATAATATGCACTTCCTTAATTCTTCATATTTTATTTTCTAAGCTTGGTTACATCTGATATCCATACATTGTGGACATGCCTCCAAGTTTTACAAACCTGGATTGATAAGGAATACGTGTGTTAATTTGTGTTAATAAATTAGCTCAATATGTTCAAAAATTAATTAAAATTTAAATAATTTCAAGTTTAAACAAAACACTCTAACAAATGTATATATCTATTTATTAATAGATATAATTGAGGTTAACAATGTCTTAAATATTGTTATAGTATATTATACTCACATGTGTTCATAAATTTTATAAATTGAGAAGAATCAAAATGAGAGATGTGTTAAATTTTTCTTAAGGTAAATAAATTTTAAATGAGATTTGTACTTTTTTGATGGGATGTTAAAATGAATTTAAAAATGGCTGAAGTTTAAAAAAGTCAAATTTTTTTATTTTAAAATAAAATTAAAATTAAAATGATGTGAGTTTTTTACTAATTTAAAATGAAATAAATTTAAAACAAGGACTACATAGTATCTAGTATTTCTAGCGTGGCCTAAATATAACTCAATTAAACTAAAATATAATAAAGATATAAATCATCACAAAAATAAAACAACTAATAAAATGTTGTATTGTTGAATGTCATCACCAAAAAATAATAAAAAATATGATTAAATAATATTGTTTATATTAACATACATATATATATTAAAATATATTTTTAATATAAAAATAGGCTATTTTAAATTGAAAATATGGAGAAAAAAACTATAATTCATGAAAAAAAAGAAGAAGAAGAAAAAGAAAAAGAAAAAGTTACATAAAAATGAAATAAATCTAAAAATGTTGTATTGTTGAATATCATCACCAAAAAATAAGAAATACGATTAATTAATATTGTTTGTATTAACATATATACATTTTAATATATATGTTTATTTTTTATATCTATTTATGTGCTTTATATATATATATATATATATATATAAATAAGTTATCTTAAATTGAAAATATGGAGAAAAAACTATAATTCATGAAAAAATAAATAATAAAATAATAAAATTAAAAATTAAAAAAAAAAAAAATCAATCTAAAAACAAAAGAAGTTACTAAAATGCCCATAGTAAGGCCTCAACTAGTCACTTTACAAATAAATAAATTTAAATAATAATAAGAAATAACAAAAAATGAATTCCTAATGTTAAACTATGGATAAGTAGCAATTTTTTGGTCAAAGACAAACTAATACGCAAGTCAAAGGAAAATTGAATGCGTAATACCATGCCTCCTAGACAGGTATACTATTATAATTTCAATTTCACAAATATTATGTTGAACACGTAAAAAAAAAAGTTCAATGCTTTTTTTTCGTAATTACCAAAGTGTTGAAGAAATAGTTCATAACATGTTGAATAGATCATTATTGTTGAAAATTTGATATTCATATATTTGAATAGAGTTTTATTTTGTTTATTAACTCCACGTCATACATACTGTTAGAGCCTAGATTTGTCTCAGGCTGAAAAGACAAGGTTCTAGGTCCACATCAAACCACGCTCAGCCTCATAGCTAGCCCTACGAGGACAGGAGAGGGCTCTCTCCAGGTCAATCTCAGCAAAATACAAGTGGTGGGGCTCAAGATGATTGATTTAGCAACTGATTTTAGGCTAGGTATTAAGTGCAGGGATTTGATTTGGTTTTTTGAGGGTTTTGTTGAAAAAATGGGAAAGGCAAATTTGGGCTCGGGGATGAGGCACAGTTTCTGCAGAGGTCTGATTGGGGCAAGGAAGGCAATCGTTTTGATGCTTTAAAGCAAGTGAGATGGATAGATCAGACAGGTGAGGAGCTAAGGAGAGCAAGAGAGTCTCAAGAATTCTCCTTAAACTGAAGAAAACATGAAAATTTAAACAAATTCAAAGGCAGAGCATAACAGTTATGGATTCCACCTTAATCACTCATTTGTTTCAAATTTAGAAGAAGAAGCATGAAAATGATACACATAACACTAGATAAACTTAAAATTACTCAGAGAAGCACACCATCAAAACATAAAGCCACATGGATCCCAAACAGTGCTGCAAAACCCTGGTCTTTCCTTAGCCAAAAATGCAGAAGTGAATGTACAATAGAGTGCCAAGCTTTTCCCAAGAGTCCAACCCTGAAAATGACTTAGAAATTACATAATATAGACAAGTCAACCTCTTCCCTTACCTCTAGGGGTCGAGCTCATCCTTCTAGGAGCTGTTTCAACCAATTCTAAACAAAGCACTAAAATCTAGGCAATCAAAACAACTTGCCTCTATAAGGTAGGAAACTGATTCATTCATTAAATTTTCACTCTTTGGTGAATGAATCCTCTAGAACAAGTAACTAAATGTCAAAACTACATCATGTTCACTCAATTACATCAAGATAAGTCAAAAATTACATCACAAAGCAAAACTAGTCAAACTGGCCGAATTTCTGAGCTGGAAGGTGAAAAATTGGGCAAAAAACCTTTGTGCGCCGCGCCAAAATCTGTATGCGTCGCGCCACTTTGGAGCTGATTTTGAGACACTTGTTGAAGTCCAAATTGAGTCCAAGTGTGCTTTTTGGAAAGCCCTGCCTGTCTACTTTCCAACCCAAGTGGAATTTCTGAATTTGGTGTCCGTTTGCCCCTCCAAAACCTCAATCTCCCAAGACTGCTCTCACAAATTCGCCTTGAAACGTTTTTCTCCAACCTTGACATGCAAAATGACCTTCATCTTCATGGAAAAACCTTTATATAGACATCAATTTGATTTTTGTCTCTCCAAAACCCATTTTGTAATGTTTTGCAATTAACACTTTTTCACAATTAATAGAACTGTGACCTTTTTGTTTCCTCCTTGATTTTTTGGTTGAAATGATGAATTTCTTGGTAATTTTTTGCAGGGATAGTTGACATGGAATTTGGCGAAGGAGACCAGGGCTGCGCCTGGAGAATTCAAGAACTGAAAATTTTGGAAAATTATTACAAAAAACGAAATGTCGACTTATCTTCAAAACAAAGTTTTGAAGAGAAGTCATAATCCATCCATATGACGATAAGAATCTCTTGAGATAGCAACCTATCAAGGACCTCCCTCTGGCCTGTTGGCTTTATTAGACTTTGTCGAAGACCAAATTGACTAACCCTACACCTAATGACTAAAATCACTGTTATGACCTAGAAACTGCAACAGGACTGCAAATGACTTTTAATATTCGATTTTGATGGATAGACCTGAGCCAGCAGTGCAAAGCATGAGGGGGATGAATGACAAAAGCCATTCCGTCAGATTTATGGCATGCTCCTAACGAAATGCAACTGATCGAAAGCGATGGGACACCTAAACATGAAATGCAAAAAGAGTTTTGATCTCTGACGGAGAGATGACCAGACCGACTCTAACACATACATATGGTAAAAATAATCATAACAATTTTTTTTTTTAAATATATACAACAAGGTTTCAAATTCCATAGCAATATAACAATAATATTCAAGGTGTAAGTACAATCAAATAAATGATATGATCTCTGTTTAAATTATGGGTTATCGATTTTAGATTTAAGTGTCATCGTTTAATGGCTTCATTAATATTAACCGTGCGTTGGGAATTCCAACCACCCCACTTGCTGTCAGTCTCAGTGCTTATGCATTCAATCTGTCAAGTTCATCCCAACTTACAACTTGCTGAACTTAACCATGGTGTTGATTTTGGTTATGGCAATAAATTCTTGCTCCGCTCTGGTACGTGGCATGAGCAGGCCTCTCCCTCCACAGCTACACATCTCGGGTCCCTCATCGCATCGATGGTGGAGGACCTGAGTTCACGATCCTACGACTGAGTTCTTTATGGAGATTTGCACAACCCTGCTCTCGGGTGCTACGCCTCATTTTACTCTTCCTTTCTTTGGTGCCTGTTCCGGTTCCTCTTCTCCTCTCGCGGACTTGCTCTGTCTATCGATCCAGAGCTTCAATCAGGATGGAAGATTTTCAGGAGTAGGGATATGGCTTTCCCTCTGTAGAGTGTATCCCGGGTAAGTGTGCTTGCAAATGCGCTCTGATATGTTTTTTTTTACAGTTGATTAACTGTTTCTTGTCATACTAGCTTTGTTGCTAACAATGTTCACGGTGCACTCTATCTGTAGGAGTCACAACTACGGGTCCGGGGTCTACAAGCTGTTATTGTATGGTGGTTTCCTTGCATGTCACCAACGCCCAAGGGTTTCCAGGTAAGAATTATCTCCGGCTTGGTGCTTGTTCGATAGAGAAGGAATCCTCTGGTTGTTTTGGGGTTAGAGTTTCAACTCTCAAGAGTTTTACTGGTTTCTTTTTTCGGATTTGAAGTTAAAACGAGATCTTATTGCCCAGTTATTTGTTAATAGTTTTTCAGGCGAATGCCCATAGTAGTTTATGAATTGTATGCATGAACATTTCCTCTGTCCCTTCGAGGATTTGCTTATCCGGCTGCGGGTCTTGAGGCCATGGTCACGCCGGCGTAATTTTCCATGTTTAAGTTATTGTGAAAGGTTTACATTTTCTCTGGTTAAGACCTGCTAATCTAATTTGACAGACTTCTTGGGATTTGAAGTCGTTTGGGTTTTTCTTCATGTCCTATGGTATTGGTTCCACATGAAATGTAATTTGAATTCTTGTTTCGAAGTGTGAATGATTTAAGCTTGCTATCCTTTACATTATGCATGATATTCTTGTTCACGGTTTCTGTACAATTTGATGTGGGTAAAACTTGCTGTGGAAACCACGAGTTAGGGTTCCACTTATTTTATTGCTTTCCAAAAATTATGCGGCTCTATGTTAAAATCAATTTAGCATTTTCCCTTTTGCGAAATTGGAATGTCTACAGTTCTTCTTTTTTTTATTTAATATCTGGTAGTCTTAGTTAAATTGTTCGAGGATCATTTTATCGGTGTTAACCCTATGGGGTTTCATTCCCGTGTAGGGTTTAAAAGATCTTACAGAGTTTTAAATTTATTTATCAGTCAACTCCTTTAGTATTCTAGCCCAGAGTGACTCTAGGGTAAATACCCTTATAACTCCTTGTTACATCGGCCCTTCTTAATTGCATCATGCTTTGGCTCTGTGGGGTCTAACCCCGGGTTACCCATGGAAATAACTTCTTTCCTCATTTTTGGTTCTAGCGTTATCTGTATTATTTTTTTTCTGATAATCTTTCTTTCTGTTCTATGGTCTCTTGGTTAAATTTCTAATTTGCAGTTCTAAAATTTACACAGTGAACTAAGAGAATGTTTACCAACTCATTACAACAATAGTTCTACTATAATTAATTTACCAAACAATAAAAGACTTGTACAGACCATAATTCCATAGCTTGTATGATCCCGAATATAGAGATTCCCAAATGAAGACTTTACATCTAGTTGGTGAATCATCCAATGTTTCTTAGTAGCTAAAGCAATCAACATTATGATGGTATTTAGTTTAGCTACAGGGGCAAAGGTTTTTTCATAGTCAATGCCTTCTTTTTGTGAATACCCATTTGCTACCAATCTAGCTTTTAATTTATCTACGGTTCCATCTGCATTAATCTTGGGTTTATACAACCATTTACAACCTATGGTTTATTTCCCTCTAGGAAGTTCAACCAGCTCCCAAGTGTTGTTCCTGATTATAGATTCATATTCCTGTTCCATAGCTTTTTTCCATTCACTACATTCATTTACTTCCTTATAACTAGAAGGTTCAACAACATTCATCATACTAGTTATAGAAGCATTTTCCCTATATCTCGTAGGCAATTGAGCTTTCCTACCTGATCTCCTAAGTGGTGGAGTAGCTTCAAACCTTGTCTAATCATCATTTTCTTTTTCTTCCCGCTGTTGTTGTCACTGTTGTATTTGTTGTTGTTGCTATTGTATCTGCTGCTTTTGCTGTTGTATCAGTTGATGTTCATCTTCTGCCTTTGTCTGTCGATCCTGATTGTTTCCTGTTTCTTCACTTTCTTCTTCCACCAAGAATAAAATATCCCATTCCTCATTGTGCTTATCAGATTCTTCATGATCCTGCTCATGGAATATGACATCTCTACTAACAAAAATATTGTGAGTAGAGGGATTAAATAATCTATAAGCTTTATATTGTGAACAATACCCTATAAAAGTACATCTGATGGCTTTTGAATCTAGTTTTCTTTTGTCTTCCTTTAGAATATGGGCAAATGATTTAGACCCAAATACTCTTAAATGTTTTACTCCAGGCTTAAATCCATATAATGCTTCATAAGGAGTTTTAAACTCAAGACTCTTTGTAGGACTCTTATTTTTTAAATAAACCGCAGTATACAATGCTTTAGCCCATTCGAAATATTCTTACCTTTCAACATGCTTCTAGTGCATTCCACCAATGTTCTGTTTTTTCTTTCCATTACTCCATTCTGCTGAGGAGTATGAGGTACTGTGAATTGTTGTAATATCCCATGGTCTTTACAATACTTGATAAGCTCATCCTTCCTGTATTCTCCCCCTTGATCGGAGCGGAGAATTTTTATCTGCTTCCCTATTTGCTTTTCAATCATGTTTCTGAACTGCTTAAAGTATTCAAATGTGTGACTCTTCTTACTCAAAAAATATACCCAAGAAAACTTTGTGCAATCATCAATAAACAATAAAAAATACAGTGCAACTCCTAATGACTTTGTTTGCATGGGTCCACAAAGATCTGTGTGCACTAATTCAAGTATATCTCTTTGTTTCTTCTCTACTCGAACATGGAATTCTTCTCTATGCATCTTTCCTAATGTACAGGCATCACAATCATTATGAACTTGTTTTAACATAGGAAGATCTCTTACCATTTCCTTTTTCTGAAGTAACAACAAATCATTGTAGTTGATATGACCAAATTTTTGATGCCACAACTCTTCTGTAGTCAAATCCACTGTTGTTAAAGCTCGAACTCATGTTGGTCTTACATCCAATTTGTACAGACCTCCTGTTCGAATTCCTATAGCAATAGTTTTCATGCTATCTAGCAGATCTTTAATATAACAGTTATATTTAAAAAATTTAACTTTAAGATCTTGACATGTAATCATGGATACAGAAATCAAATTCTTTGTTACACCGGGCACATACATAACATTATGAATTTGTCTTACATTACCATTAGGTAAAATGACAGAACTTTTCCCACACCCTTTGATCTGATGACTTCTATCATCACCTAGGTAGATTTTTGCTCCGTCGTTGATTTCTTTAAAATATTTGAACCATTTCTTGTTCCCTGTTATATGTGTTGATGCTTTCGAATATACATACCAGATGTCTACATCAACATTCTCATCAAAGTCTGCCATGAACAATCTGAAGTTCTAATCATGATTATCATAGGGGAGATGACCTGCATGTCGTTTCTTCCTTTGTTGTTCTTCATGATATTTCTTCTTCCTACAGTCCCTAGCTATATGACCAAGTTTTCCGCAATAAAAACATTTAATTACAAAGTTGTTTCTATTCGGATTCATACCTTGGGTCAGATTTTGTCTTTTCTGTGAGCTTCCTATGTTTTGTTGTTGCAGATTTACTTTTCCTCTGAAGAAGTTCTTTTTCACCATCAATGCAAGATCGACACTCTGGGGCTTCAGAGTCAATCTTATTTCTTCTTCTTGCATCAGTATTCCTGTCAATTCTTCAAACTTTGGGATTTTCTCTCTCACATTTATCCCAGTGATGAACATTTGGTAGTCATCAGTCACACCATTCATGGTAATTGTTACAAGATCTATATCTACAATTGTATCGCCAATGTCTAACAATTTGTTCTTCAGATCCTTGATCCTTGCTATGGAGGAAGCAACTATTTCATTCTCCTCCATCTTCAGGGATAAGATCTTGCTCTTCAGAAACAAAAGATGATTTGTATTCCTAATCTCATACAAATCCTTCAATATTCCCCAAATTTCGCTTGCTGATTTGCATTCTCTGATGTGTGGTATGATACAGTCTTTCAATGACATCTTCAGTAGTGTCCTTGGTTTACCTTCTTGCTTCTCCTAGTTTGGGGTTGATGCTGATCCAGTTGCTGGCTTCTGCTCATCCCCATTTGCAATCGTCCAAGCACTCTGCACTTCTAGCAGAGTCTGCATCTTGAATTTCCAATTCGCATAATTGGAGCCATCGAGCTTGTTATGCTCATTCAAGCATGCTTCAAACATTTGATTATTCATCTTGGCGATTTAAAAAATTTGACAGGTAAAAAAAAAATGTTAGATTTACCCCAAATCTGTGTCAAAGACAGAGATCATTGATCTCCAATATTGTTTGATCTCGCAGCACACACGCAGATCACCGTGGCTTCCTTCACGACCTCCTCGGCCTCCATGCAACCTTCTGTTGTCAGCCTCTGCCAGGACGCAACCTTCTCTCAGCCTCCATGCAACCCCTCACTTGTTTGCACAGTCGGCGCGAGTTAGCACCACGGACTCGCGAAGGTCTTCGCGACTGTACACCTCAGATCGGCGATCGCTAGCAAAATAAAAATGCTCAGAAGGTCTACAGTGGGATCGTCATGTTTGTGCACCTAAAAATTTCAACGATTTCAGCTCATTCGCGCCCTCCACATAGTGTACAAATTCCTTAGCCCTGACGCTCTGATACCATGTTAAAAATGCAATGTTCTGTATTAAAGAAAATGAAACCCACTGGGCAACTCTACGAAAGAGAGTCTGAACTAGGAGAGTCTGGCTCTGCAGAACGCTCTACATTGTCCATGTACATCACACATTATATAGTAATCACATATTTAGGGAAGTTAGAACCATAACCTAAAAAATAGGAATTAATTCCTATCCTGAGGTCTCCTGAACCAACTCACTATTCTAAGATATTCTCCATTATCTCTAATAGAAATGTCCTATGATTTTGGATCTGCAAGGGTGGATGCAAGATTTATAATGCACGGAAATTATATTTTTCTTCTGTCTTCAACTTCTCCATTAAATTTCTTTTAGCGCTTGCATGAATAATTACCATGCATGCCTTCATTCACTAACATCTCCTCAACAAATATTTGCACATTATAGTCTAACCCCCACTCAAATCCTTTGTGCTAGTCTTCCACATGCCCACAAGCTATGATAGCAATTTCAACCTTCAAAAGAAAAATCTTTCAACGCAATTGTTATCTCCAGTGTTAAACGATCACGAGCTCAAAATCCTTCAGCATGCACCCAATAACATATTCTCTTCAACACTTGAATCACAACTCCTCTAACGAGTCTTCCATATCTGCAATCAACAATACATGCTTCTTCTTCAATCAAGCTTTCGTGGGGAGCGTTCTCACTTCTTTCACCAACACTACAAACACAAACATGATTTCCTTCAGTAGAGTGTTTTGTACCTCAACGCAACATCTCCCATCAGAAATTGACCAATGATTCTTGGTCTCCACCATTCAACAAATGCAATGAATTTAATTTCACCAAATATTCAATAACATTTCTCTACCCTATTCACAAACATAGGCACTTAATTCTACCAATTCCAAATTTTAGGAATTCTCCAATGATCGTGCACATAGACACTCCATGCATAGAAGATATGAAACTTCATTTCATTAACAAAACTCGTACATACAAAATGCTCAGAAATATTTGTTTCTCTTTATGTCTCGATTTCACATTCTTTGGCCATCCTCCTCTTCCTCACACTTACTCTCTTTTTTTATTGCCTATAGGATTACAATAGATAGAATTTAGAAACATCACTGATTTTCCTAGATCCCATAATCACTCCATAAATTAGATTTTTCTAAATCCTAAAATCACTGAATCTATCCCTAGAATCTTTCCATAAATCACCCTTACATATCTCATGATTAACAAGGAAAAAATTATTTTAACTTATCAACAAAAACTTACCTATCCAAACAACTTCTAGAGTCATGACTCATTCATTTATATTTCCCAGAATAAATCAAATCAATATAATATTTACATAGAAGAATATGAATTCTTCTTGAAGTGTCAAAACCCCTCTTTGGAACTTTGTTCTCCAATTATTTGATGGTGTAGAAGCTCTAATGATCCTGCATCAAACTCCCATGGTAGAAAAATATATGACCTCCTAGTGATAAGCCTTTGATGTAACAATACACCTGGGTCCCAAACCTTATGTTGTAGTTAATCATATGTTTATTTATGGTGTTGTTCAATTTCTTCAGCCATTGTAGCTTTCAACTTTCCTAGTTTCACACTTTGTTTTGCAACTTCCCATTGACTTTATTGATGCTCTCTTGTATAGTCATTTGTGTCCTATTATTGATTGCATTTCTTACATCAATATGCCTCTTGCTAGGCATTTTTATCATTGGTTTCCCCAACTTCTCAATTTCAACATCTAAACAAGTTTTCAACTTGAATTGATTGCTGTTTTTTTCCTCTTGCATAAGAATTTCTGAATTCTTAACTTGCTCCTCCTCAACATACATTTTCACATAAATGCTCGAGATATTTGAATTCCTTCTCCATTGTTTCTTTACACTAGGTTTACAATTGTCCTCTTCAAAACCTTCAATTATGACTCCATCCTTTTTCTAATTGATGTCTATTCAATGTTGCATCTCCTCATTATTGTCTTTCAAGACAATTTCCTCTTCTTCTAGCTCCCATTTTACATACTAAATATGCATCCTTTGATTTATGAATCTATCCTCAAGAACCTTCAATTCTTCACACAAAAAAGTAAAATTACCTTGAATTGAATTTGTACACTGATGCAAGAGCATCGTAAAATTATATATTCCATATAATTTTTATGCTATGTAATTTCTAGAAGCCTAGATTAGTTGAGTGAATGATGAAGTGTTTTTTTAATAAATCGCTTATTGGCCAAATGTAGCTCCAATCATCTGGATATTGAGAGCTAATTATTAGTTAGGATTTATTTTATATTTCTGTAGAGTCAGATCCTATTATTATGGATCGAACCTAAATATTGTTGTAACAAATTATGGCCACATTAATAAAGGATTGCCTACGCAGAGCAGAGCGGGGGCGTGTGGATTGTGCATTATATTCCAATATCTTAAAATTAACCTCTAGTATTTTCATAATTTTATTTCATTACAAGGATATCCTATTAGTCTTATAATTTTCTTACAAAGGGTCCATGCACAGAGAGCGTGTGTGGGGAAAACGCAAGCGCCATAATCTATATTGTGCATCAGGCTAAGGCCCAAGTGGCCATAAGAGTGGAGTATAGGTCATGAGCCATGGCACTATAACATTGTATTGTACGCTATGAGGAAATCAATGATTACGCCGTAACGCGTTCCCCTCTGAAATGAACTCCCCTTATTGTCTATCTGTCACCCTCAAATACCGTCAGATCATATGTTAGACGATTGAGAGAGGTTGAGAGGTTGAGCCGTTGATTAGCGCGGTAGATTTTTGCCATAGCCGGGATTCATATCACCGAATCACGGGAAGTCGGAGAGACGAAAATGGCGATATGAAATTCACCGACCTTAGCCTCAGTGCGCTTCATGAACTCGGCTTTGTTGAGATCCGAAGTGAACAAGTTCATTCACAGTATACCAAGAAGCAGCTGTGGCGGTGCGCTCTCCACTGAATGCTCAGTTGCGCTCTCAACCGAAGCTTTGCGTTGGCTGTTCGGCGTTGCGGCCGTGTGAATGCTCAGTTGCGCTCTCAACCGAAGCTTTGTGTTGGCTGTTCGGCGTTGCGGCCGTGTGAGTATGATTCCATTCATGTTGTGTTGTATTGTAGTTGCATAAATCTTTTTGATCAGGATGATGAGCATGGCATTAATGTAGGGAGGAAGCGCATCTGCGGTGAATCTGGGGTTTCGCTCTGCAAGGTTAATTCTGCCCTTAATCCCATTAGGACTCCAAAGCAGCAGCAGAAGATGATCAATAATGCCCGTTTTACAACCCCTCCTACCTCTCTCAGGTTTTTAATTTTCTATCATATAAAACTCACTTATTCATGCTTTCTTGTTTTTTCCTTAAGATTCTTCCATGCTGGGCTGCTTGAACAAATTGAATTCATTTTGAGCTGCTTGAATTGAAATGATGAGTGGGCAATGTGGAATTAAGAAGCAATGGGGGGTTTTATCGACAGATCCACTTCCTCGTCCTTCATGAACTCGGGTTTGTTGAGATCGGAAGTGGATAAGTTCATTCACAGTATACCAAGAAGCAGCTGTGGCGGTGCGCTCTCCACTGAATGCTCAGTTGCGCTCTCAACCAAAGCTTTCCGTTGGCTGTTTGGCGTTGCGGCCGTGTGAGTATGATTCCATTTATGTTGTGTTGTATTGTAGTTGCATAAATCTTTTTGATCCACATTGGTTGTGAGGGTTGGTCACACAATGGTTGTGAGGATTGGTCAGACTCAAATCCCATTTTAATGATCTGTCCATAAATATGATTGCTCTGTTCCAGATTCCCCAGGTTCGCACACGTACTGAGAACGCTATTGAATGTAAATGGATTCGGCTTCGTTCCAGAATTCTG
This sequence comes from Pinus tabuliformis, assembly GCA_031772625.1. Lineage (NCBI taxonomy): Eukaryota > Viridiplantae > Streptophyta > Pinopsida > Pinales > Pinaceae > Pinus > Pinus tabuliformis. Next base: position 62,133,797 of record CM062816.1, read on the forward strand.
CATTTGATAAAACAACTTCAGAGACTCCTCACAATAACCACTCTGCGAATACCCAACAATCATCGCTGTCCATGAAACCACATTTCGTTCAGGCATTATGTCAAACAGTCGGTGTGCTTCTTCGAGCCTTGCCTCCTGCACAAACCCCGCAATCATGGCAGTCCATGAGACTACATTTCGTTCGGGCATCTTGTCAAACACTTGACGTGCATCTTCCAGCCTGCCATTCTGTGCATACCCTGCAAGTATGGCATTCCACGAAACCAAAGTCTGTTCTGGTAATTTTTCAAACACTTGACCTGCATCTTCTAGACTCCTGCATTTGACATACATAATCACAAGCTTGGAGCCGAGTAAGAGGTCTGACTGCAATCCAGTTTTGATGACGTGGGCATGGACTACTCTGCCTCCAGCCAAATCTTTCGTCCGGATGCATTCCTGCAAGACAGTAAAGTAGACGTCCGAGTATGGCAGTGCGCCTTGTGGATCGGAACCTGGAGCCTGCTTGAATTGTTTTAGTGGAGATAAATCGCTTAGTGCTTCAGGACTCGTAACCACTGATCGATTCTCCTGTTGAAGATTTGCAGTACTGAAGCTAATAACCGATTTTTTGCAAAAGGTCAAAACATGTGTTTGAGTTTGAACAATTGCCTTGAAAAATAGATGCCACCTCATGGAAAAGTGAATAAGGGGTTTCATTGTTTCTATGCAGGGTCCTCATCATTCCCGTGCCTCAAGCTGGCTTTCGGCTCTGTGCATTGAAAAGAATAACGAGTATTTGGATCGAGTGTTTTCTTTAGCTGACCCAAAGTTGGAAGGTAAATCTGTACTCAGACACTCTGTAATACAGGATTGTAATTAATGTTTTGCGTAAGGGTATTGTTAATTACGCCGTAAGGCGTTCCCCTCTGAAATGAACTCCCCTTATTGTCTATCTGTCACCCTCAAATACCGTCAGATTATATGTTAGACGATTGAGAGAGGTTGAGCCGTTGATTAGCGCGGTCGATTTCTGCCATAGCCGGGGTTCATATCACCGGAAGTCGGAGAGACGAAAATGGCGATATGAAATTCACCGACCTTAGCCTCAGTGCGCTTCATGAACTCGGCTTTGTTGAGATCCGAAGTGGACAAGTTCATTCACAGTATACCAAGAAGCAGCTGTGGCGGTGCGCTCTCCACTGAATGCTCAGTTGCGCTCTCAACCGAAGCTTTGCTTTGGCTTTTCGGCGTTGCGGCCGTGTGAGTATGATTCCATTCATGTTGTGTTGTATTGTAGTTGCATAAATCTTTTTGATCAGGATTATGAGCATGGCATTAATGTATGGAGGAAGCGCATCTGCGGTGAATCTGGGGTTTCGCTCTGCAAGGTTAATTCTGCCCTTAATCCCATTAGGACTCCAAAGCAGCAGCAGAAGATGATCAATAATGCCCGTTTTACAACCCCTCCTACCTCTCTCAGGTTTTTAATTTTCTATCATATAAAACTCACTTATTCATGCTTTCTTGTTTTTTCCTTAAGATTCTTCCATGCTGGGCTGCTTGAACAAATTGAATTCATTTTGAGCTGCTTGAATTGAAATAATGAGTGGGCAATGTGGAATTAAGAAGCAATGGGGGGTTTTATCGACAAATCCACTTCCTTGTCCTTCATGAACTCGGGTTTGTTGAGATTGGAAGTGGATAAGTTCATTCACAGTATACCAAGAAGCAGCTGTGGCGGTGCGCTCTCCACTGAATGCTCAGTTGCGCTCTCAACCAAAGCTTTCCGTTGGCTGTTTGGCGTTGCGGCCGTGTGAGTATGATTCCATTCATGTTGTGTTGTATTGTAGTTGCATAAATCTTTTTGATCCACATTGGTTGTGAGGGTTGGTCACACAATGGTTGTGAGGATTGGTCGGATACAGTTTAAAGTTTAGTTATAATGAAGTGGTGTTTCTTACTAACCTAATGATATGGATAACAGAGTGGTGTTTTCAATGAAGTGGTGTCTCCTACTAACTTAGTGGTTGATCAATTAAGTGAGTATGATTGCTTTCTCGGTCATCTTTCGTTTTGTGCAGAATTTGTGTAAAACAATGATTAGATAAGCCTTTCTTAGAGCATCCTGGATTGGTTTTACAGCTATACAATCCCCTCTCTAAAGATCAGCTCAAAACTCTGCTAAGGATAAATTTGTTAATGACAATCTCTCTTAGAGCATCTCGGATTGGTTTTCCAGCTATACAATCCCCCCCTCTAAAGATCAGCTCAAAACTCTGCTAAGGATAACTTTGTTAAGGACAATCTCTCTCAAGTTCAAAACTCTCCTAAGGATAACTTTGTTAAGGACAATCTCTCTCAAGCCGACTGTTGAGACAAGGGGCTCCTTCAGAATGCTAACTAATTTGGGATAGGCAACCTCAATTTACTAGATTTTTCTACTACAGCAATCTGTTGAGATTTTTAGCTTTTGCTTTCTGGCTATTTCCAATTGTCAATATATTCCTCTCAGAAAATGGAATACCTCAAAGGCTCTCTTGGGGTTCATAATTTAAATTTTATTTCAGCTTTAGATCTTTATACATAAATGTCTCAAGTTTTATTTGCTTTTTCTTTTTCCTTTTTCCAAAGGTCAGTACTCTAAAAAAGGCATTAGGCTTTTTTGAGTCATAATTCAACTTTTATTTTTGGGACTCAAGTAGTTGTTGAGGCAAAAAATGATTCAATTATGGTGTTGCAGGGTTTTGATGTTATCAAAGCACACAACCATCGACAAATCTTTCCTAGCTCCACTGTTGGCCCTAGAGGCACCTGGAGATGTCATTTCTTGGATCAGGTGACCAGGTTCTTCCCAGTTGCAAAATTGGACAAATTCCAGTGAAGTGAACTGAGAGTTTAAACTTCACCCCACATTTGGATTTGTTTGTCTACATTATTACATAGGTGATTATGGTTTGTGGACTGCCTTTTTGGTATTCCTTGTTAGACTATTTTACTACATTCCTAGTGAGTCACAAGAGCTCAAATGCCATCCTATTTTACTTACTTGGTCGTTCTTTCCTGCACAGTATATTGAGTTGAATTGCATGACATAACTGTAGTGTTTGACAAACTTAATTTGTTGGGAACAGGGGAATTGGAACTGCCATTTTTATTTGTGTTACTGGTGATTATTGCTTCTTATCAAGCCATGAACCTGAGGCAAGTTGTTGTTTTCCTTAACAAATGATTGAATTGGTGTTTGGAAATGTGGATGGTAGTTTATGGGATGTTGTTGGTTTGCAGAGGAACCCAAGCTGGAATGGTCATTTCCATAGCGGCTTCTGCATACTTGATCTATCAACACGTCACCAGGACAGGGGGTATTAAAAAGGCTTTTGATCAGGGAGTTGTTGTACCCACCATTGCTGCTGCGTGCCTTATCTGTGTGCCGTTCATATTCCTCGTTAAAGGGTATATATTTTAATTTAACCAGGTGTCAGGCCTAAACAGTGCCATATTTGTAAAGCCATCTTGACTCCCTACTTAAAATTTTCAAATTATTATTGTGGAAAATAGTACATGTAAGGTGGTGTGTAATAAAGATCTAGTATATAAATAAGTCCAACAAGCTGCATGATTGACTCCTTGGGAGCCTTGTCTTCTTGGACAATCATGTCAATTTGGACTGCATGAGAGATTGGTTGAGAAAATTAGATCTGCTCTTTCTGGATATGTTTGAACCTCCTCTGTCCTTTGCAAGGGTAGCTGGTTGGCTGACTTGTTGAAAGCACTATTTTTGTCCATGGAGACAAAAACTGTATGAATAATATTTTAAAGAACACAAGGTTTTTTTCACTCAGCATACTTAAGTGCATTAATCGTGACACAACCAACAATCTTACTATAGTCAATGGCATCATTATGAGCTCAACATAGCCATGGCAAGTTAAACATGAGTTTGTTAATGAACCCTTGAACAGCAATGAGCACAAACTCGCTACAACAAAAGTCTAAAGATCAATTTAGAATGGGGCTCAGGTTTTGGTTCAAAATATTCGATTTTATGCCACGGCTTCAATAATGCCACAGAATTTAGAATTAACTCAAGATTTGCTTCAGATCTTCTAGGGCTTACAAACCCGAAGCCCAAAATTTCATCAGACTTGACATGTGCAAATTTATCCTGCTGTAGTCAATATTGGATGCCATCATATCATTTCAAACCTCTCATTGATCACCTGGAATTTGTTGCATAGATAGTGAACAAGAGTTTGACTTTGTGTCAATTGTAGGTCTTTTCTCCAAGTATCATAAGAGATCCTCAGACTTCCCTCAGAGGCAGGCCTAAACAAGCCCTCTGTAATCTACACATTTAGATCCTCAGATGAACCATTAGCTTATGAAAAATTCCTTCAGTACATAGATTACAACATGCAGCAAGTAGAAGATATAATCCACAAATGTTATCTGCGTGTCCTCTGATATAATCCTTGAAGCTAAAGGCAATCAATGGTGAAACAATTTTCATCAACAGGGATGCAAAAGATTTCAAATCCTCTTAGACAATTTAACTTGTATCACCACTCTCCTGTTAGCACTCCTGCTATAAATGATTCTTCCATATACCCTTCCTGTTTTAACAAAACTGGCAGTAGCAGGCTTTAGTGAAAAAGATTCTTGGATAGAGCAATACACATCGCAGTATAAAACCTCTTCCTGGTCATCAAGGCAACAATTGCCATCTTAGCTCAGGCAGCCTTTCACTCAGCATACTTAAATACATTAATCATGACACAACCAACAATCTTACTATAGTCAATGGCATCATTATGAGCTCAACATAGCCATGGCAAGTTAAACATAAGTTTATTAATGAACCCTTGAACAGCAACAAGCACAAACTCGCTACAACACAAGTCTAAAGATCAATTTAGAATGGGGCTCGGGTTTTGTTTCAAAATATTCGATTTTATGCCACGGCTTCAATAATGCCACAGAATTTAGAATTAACTCAGGATTTGCTTCAGGTCTTCTAGGGCTTACAAACCCGAAGCCCAAAATTTCATCAGACTTGACATGTGCAAATTTATCCTGCTGTAGTCAATATTGGATGCCATCATATCATTTCAAACCTCTCATTGATCACCTGGAATTTGTTGCATAGATAGTGAACAAGAGTTTGACTTTGTGTCAATTGTAGGTCTTTTCTCCACGTATCATAAGAGATCCTCAAACCTCCCTCAGAGGCAGGCCTAAACAAGCCCTCTGTAATCTACACATTTAGATCCTCAGATGAACCATTAGCTTATGAAAAATTCCTGCAGTACATAGATTACAACATGCAGCAAGTAGAAGATATAATCCACAAATGTTATCTGCGTGTCCTCTGATATAATCCTTGAAGCTAAAGGCAATCAATGGTGAAACAATTTTCATCAACAGAGATGCAAAAGATTTCAAATCCTCTTAGACAATTTAACTTGTAGTTGTTATATATGTGATGGCAAGCTATCTTATTATAGTGGAATACATGATATGATTGATATGATCAAAGTCAAACAGTTGACTTTGCTCATGTCCATCAAAAATCAGTTGATAGTTTTCATTTAAAAATATTTCTGCATTGTTCACTCTTTGCATGCCTTTATTTGGAAATAGTCAACTATGCACATCATATAAACATTCAGTCCATTACCTTGAGATTAACAAAATCCATTACAAGAAACACTTAACTATAACAAGCTATACATTTTTATTTGCTAGGACACCCACATTAGCTTACTTTATTCCTCAAAAACAGGTGGGTTTCTTGTTGTCATTAAATGGGACAAGAAAAAACATTCTTAACAATTGTAGGGTGTACAGAAATTCCAACATATCCTAGAATGTATTCATGGATTCGAATCCAAATAGCATTAGGAAAATATTACAATGTGCCCACATATCCAAGAATGTATCCAAAGGTCAGTACTCTAAAAAAGGCATTAGGCTTTTTTGAGTCATAATTCAACTTTCATTTTTGGGACTCAAGTAGTTGTTGAGGCAAAAAATTATTCAATTATGGTGTTGCAGGGTTTTGATGTTATCAAAGCACACAACCATCGACAAATCTTTCCTTGCTCCACTGTTGGCCCTAGAGGCACCTGGAGATGTCATTTCTTGGATCAGGTGACCAGGTTCTTCCCAGTTGCAAAATTGGACAAATTCCAGTGAAGTGAACTGAGAGTTTAAACTTCACCCCACATTTGGATTTGTTTGTCTACATTATAACAGAGGTGATTATGGTTTGTGGACTGCCTTTTTGGTCTTCCTTGTTAGACTATTTTACTACATTCATGGTGAGTCACAAGAACTCAAATGCCATCCTATTTTACTTACTTGCTCATTCTTTCCTGCACAGTATATTGAGTTGAATTGCATGACATAACTGTAGTGTTTGACAAACTTAATTTGTTGGTAACAGGGGAATTGGAACTGCCATTTTTATTTGTGTTACTAGTGAATATTGCTCCTTATCAAGCCATGAACCTGAGGCAAGTTGTTGTTTTCCTTAACAAATGATTAAATTGGTGTTTGGAAATGTGGATGGTAGTTTATGGGATGTTGTTGGTTTGCAGAGGAACCCAAGCTGGAATGGTCTTTTCCATAGCGGCTTCTGCATACTTGATCTATCAACACGTTACCAGGACAGGGGGTATTAAAAAGGCTTTTTATCAGGGAGTTGTTGTACCCACCATTGCTGTTGCGTGCCTTATCTGTGTGCCGTTCATATTCCTCGTTAAAGGGTATATATTTTAATTTAACCAGGTGTCAGGCCTAAAAAGTGCCATATTTGTAAAGCCATCTGGACTCCCTACTTAAAATTTTCAAATTATTATTGTGGAAACTAGTACATGTAAGGTGGTGTGTAATAAAGATCGAGTATATAAATAAGTCCAACAAGCTACATGATTGACTCCTTGGGAGCCTTGTCTTCTTGGCAAATCATGTCAATTTGGATTGCATGAGAGATTGGTTGAGAAAATTAGATCTACTCTTTATGGATATGTTTCAACCTCCTCTGTCCTTTGCAAGGGTAGCTGGTTGGCTGACTTGTTGAAAGCACTATTTTTGTCCATGGAGACAAAAACTGTATGAATAATATTTTAAAGAACACAAGGTTTTTTTCACTCAGCATACTTAAGTACATTAATCATGACACAACCAACAGTCTCACTATAGTCAATGGCATCATTATGAGCTCAACATAGCCATGGCAAGTTAAACATGAGTTTATTAATGAACCCTTGAACAGCAACGAGCACAAACTCGCTACAACAAAAGTCTAAAGATCAATTTAGAATGGGGCTCAGGTTTTGTTTCAAAATATTCGATTTTATGCCACGGCTTCAATAATGCCACAGAATTTAGAATTAACTCAGGATTTGCTACAGGTCTTCTAGGGCTTACAAACCCGAAGCCCAAAATTTCATCAGACTTGACATGTGCAAATTTATCCTACTGTAGTCAATATTGGATGCCATCATATCATTTCAAACCTCTCATTGATCACCTGGAATTTGTTGCATAGATAGTGAACAAGAGTTTGACTTTGTGTCAATTGTAGGTCTTTTCTCCAAGTATCATAAGAGATCCTCAGACTTCCCTCAGAGGCAGGCCTAAACAAGCCCTCTGTAATCTACACATTTAGATCCTCAGATGAACCATTAGCTTATGAAAAATTCCTTCAGTACATAGATTACAACATGCAGCAAGTAGAAGATATAATCCACAAATGTTATCTGCGTGTCCTCTGATATAATCCTTGAAGCTAAAGGCAATCAATGGTGAAACAATTTTCATCAACAGGGATGCAAAAGATTTCAAATCCTCTTAGAAAATTTAACTTGTATCACCACTCTCCTGTTAGCACTCCTGCTATAAATGATTCTTCCATATACCCTTCCTGTTTCAACAAAACTGGCAGATCCTCAGACTTCCCTCAGAGACAGGCCTAAACAAGCCCTCTGTAATCTACACATTTAGATCCTCAGATGAACCATTAGCTTATGAAAAATTCCTTCAGTACATAGATTACAACATGCAGCAAGTAGAAGATATAATCCACAAATGTTATCAACGTGTCCTCTGATATAATCCTTGAACCTAAAGGCAATCAATGGTGAAACAATTTTCATCAACAGGGATGCAAAAGATTTCAAATCCTCTTAGACAATTTAACTTGTAGTTGTCATATATGTGATGGCAAGCTATCTTATTATAGTGGAATACCCGATATGATTGATATGATCAAAGTCAAACAGTTGACTTTGCTCATGTCCATCAAAAATCAGTTGATAGTTTTCATTTAAAAATATTTCTGCATTGTTCACTCTTTGCATACCTTTATTTGGAAATAGTCAACTATGCACATCATATAAACATTCAGTCCATTACCTTGAGATTAACAAAATCCATTACAAGAAACACTTAACTATAACAAGCTATACATTTTTATTTGCTAGGACACCCACATTAGCTTACTTAATTCCTCAAAAACAGGTGGGTTCCTTGTTGTCATTAAATGGGACAAGAAAAAACATTCTTAACAGTTGTAGGGTGTACAGAAATTCCAACATATCCTAGAATGTATTCATGGATTCAAATCCAAATAGCAGTAGGAAAATATTACAATGTGCCCACATATCCAAGAATGTATCCAAAGGTCAGTACTCTAAAAAAGGCATTAGGCTTTTTTGAGTCATAATTCAACTTTTATTTTTGGGACTCAAGTAGTTGTTGAGGCAAAAAATGATTCAATTATGGTGTTGCAGGGTTTTGATGTTATCAAAGCACACAGCCATCGACAAATCTTTCCTTGCTCCACTGTTGGCCCTAGAGGCACCTGGAGATGTCATTTCTTGGATCAGGTGACCAGGTTCTTCCCAGTTGCAAAATTAGACAAATTCCATTGAAGTGAACTGAGAGTTTAAACTTCGCCCCACATTTGGATTTGTTTGTCTACATTATTACAGAGGTGATTATGGTTTGTGGACTGCCTTTTTGGTCTTCCTTGTTAGACTATTTTACTACATTCTTGGTGAGTCACAAGAACTCAAATGCCATCCTATTTTACTTACTTGGTCGTTCTTTCCTGCACAGTATATTGAGTTGAATTGCATGACATAACTGTAGTGTTTGACAAACTTAATTTGTTGGGAACAGGGGAATTGGAACTGCCATTTTTATTTGTGTTACTGGTGATTATTGCTCCTTATCAAGCCATGAACCTGAGGCAAGTTGTTGTTTTCCTTAACAAATGATTGGATTGGTGTTTGGAAATGTGGATGGTAGTTTATGGGATGTTGTTGGTTTGCAGAGGAACTCAAGCTGGAATGGTCATTTCCATAGCGGCTTCTGCATACTTGATCTATCAACATGTCACCAGGACAGGGGGTATTAAAAAGGCTTTTGATCAGGGAGTTGTTGTCCCCACCATTGCTGCTGCGTGCCTTATCTGTGTGCCGTTCATATTCCTCGTTAAAGGGTATATATTTTAATTTAACCAGGTGTCAGGCCTAAACAGTGCCATATTTGTAAAGCCATCTTGACTCCCTACTTAAAATTTTCAAATTATTATTGTGGAAAATAGTACATGTAAGGTGTTGTGTAATAAAGATCTAGTATATAAATAAGTCCAACAAGCTGCATGATTGATTCCTTGGGAGCCTTGTCTTCTTGGCAAATCATGTCAATTTGGATTGCATGAGAGATTGGTTGAGAAAATTAGATCTGCTCTTTCTAGATATGTTTGAACCTCCTCTGTCCTTTGCAAGGGTAGCTGGTTGGCTGACTTGTTGAAAGCACTATTTTTGTCCATGGAGACAAAAACTGTATGAATAATATTTTAAAGAACACAAGGTTTTTTCAGTGGTCAAACCATGCCTTTTATTCAAAGTTGCAGATACCATACATGCATTGATATTCCTTTGCTTTTAAAAAATAAAGGATCCTCTATATTATGAGAGTATACTGAGTTGGAGGGTTTTAAAATTCAGGTTAAATAACTTATTTCTTTGCCTTTTATGCATGCGAGGCATGATCACACAAAGTTATCCATTATTCACAGTTCTGAAATATTGTGGAGCTCCTGTGCACAGTATTTATTTTCAATTTTTTGATATTTTCTATCTGTTTTCTGTCAATTTTTTTATGTCGCTTAATCTGGCATCCTTACTATTTTGATGCCAAATTTGTTACTGGATACAGAATCTACTTTCAGTCTGCTAATTTTGATATTTTCAATCCGTTATTCGATCCGATTACAACACATTCTATTTTCAATCCATTATATGATATTGTTGCTCCAGTGCACCTTCTGTCTTCTTAAAACAAGATAATACCACGGATTATATAACTCGCAATAAGTCGAGATATGCAGGCTGTTTAAGGCAATATCCCATTTTTTTTTCCGAGCCTTCTGTCTTCTTAGAACAAGATAATACCACGGATTATATAACTCACAATTGTCAAGATATGCAGGCTGTTTTAGGCAAATATAACTCACAATTGTCAAGATATGCAGGCTGTTTTAGGCAATATCCCATTTTTGTTTCTAAGCCTCTGTGACTTCAATTCTAAATGAGTTTCCATATAAAACAAGTAATTTTTTCTTTCTTTATTGAGAAAGAACATATGTTAAGTAAATATTGAATTAGTATAAAGATAATTTGTTTATGATATAAGGATCTATTTTCTTATAGTAATTGGATTATTATTAGTTTTTACTGAGGTAAGACTTTGCAATATAAAAAGTGACTTTACAATATAAAAAGCTTATTGACTTATTGAACAATGTAATTATGCAATGTTTAATTTTGAAAAACAAATAATTATTATTAGTTTTTACTGAGATAAGATTCGAGTATTTTTTTTGTTTATTGATTTATTGACCAATGTAATTTATAATGTTTAACTTTGAAAAACAAATATTTATATTTCAATATTATTAAAAATAATAATAATTTTTAAACATTTAATTGGACCATAATTTAAAGGTCTTATTCTTCTAGGGTACTTGATATTTTACTAGCTTAAAATTATAATTAAATTAAATCAAAACTTGATTCTGAAATAATATAAAATTAGTATAAACCTGACTTACAATGATGGGGGCTTACATAAACAATGTCGCGCCGTTCCAAAGTTGGGATTTATCAATGTTTGACATTAATCAACATGCCATTTGTTCCCTTCCATTTAAAAGTTCAACTTGGTTTCCTGATCAAGAAATATCGATTGCATCCCTCCTTCTTAGCAACTCAATAATGATAAATGACTGAATTAACACTTCAACATATAAAAAGCAGAATTGTGAAAAAACATATGTTTTGTAATGTTGCTTCTCACCCATGCTTTTGTTCTCTTTAGAAAGTGATGTTCCTAACATTTATCCAAAGGGAAATTTTGACAATTTGCCAAACTGGTGCAGCTATAAAGACAACCAAAAATGTTAGAAATGAGTACTATAAAAGAAAGTGTCTTATGTGTCATGCAACAAGATCAGAACCGTCTTGTCAATAATCAAGCTTAACATACTAAATTTTTAACGCATCCATTCATGCTATCAAAGCAATGCAGAATCTTGTATGAAACTTACCAGAGGTGAGCTTGCTCCACATGAAGAAGCTACGAGACAATTGACATATTCTCAGCATGTTTCTCCTTATTTCCACGTGTCACAAGAAGCAACTTCTAGACCAATAGAGGATAGTATAGAGAAGCATTCAACCCACTCCCAAATAGTGCTCAAACTTCATCTTGTATTACCAATAATCCTGACAAGAGCACGTTCCATTCCTAAAATGGTGAAAACGTATAGCGTCCCTTACTACAATTTCACGTCCAACAATCTTAGAAATAAACTTGACAGCATTATGACAGTCACCACATACACGAAGGTTCTTTATTATTCGAATAGGGGCCCCCGGAGGTGTGCTCATAAGCCCAAATGCAATGGCTAGCTTCTCACTGTGATGGAGGACAAAGTTTTTGTTCGGTACATAACCCGCCTCGTCCATTGGCCCGGCCAATGTATTCAACATTGCATGAACTTCCTCTATTTGTGGGTGTGATCTATCTGCTGACATGAATGCATGTACTCTATTCTTGACCTCAATCCCGCTGAACCCTGGCTTCTTTTTAGCGTCTCTGTCTTTCATCATTTTTCTAACCTTGGCTGCATCATCCCACCTGCCAGCTGCAGAATAGATATTTGAAAGCAGCACATATTCCGAAGTATTTTTCGGCTCCAAATCGAAAAGAAATTGTGCGACACGCTTTCCTATTTCCATATTGCCGTGAACTCTGCAAGCACTGAGTAGTACCACCCAGATACTGACATAAGGTTCAAATGGCATCTTATTGATGAAATCTTCTGCCTCGTCTAGACGACCAGCACGACTAAGAAGGTCAATCATGCAAGCATGATGATCCATTCTTGGTGTGATGTTATGTTCATGCCTCATGGAATGAAAGTAATAATGTCCTCAATCTACTAGACCTATATGGCTGCAAGTAGAGAGAAACCAAGGAAGGTTATGGCATCTGGACTAATGCCTGTCAGTAGCATTTTGCTCAAAAAGTTTCAAGGTTTCCACCCCATCCCCATGCTGAGCATGACCAACAATCATTTCATTCCATGAGACAACATCACACTCAATCATCTTCTCGAAAACTTTCCGTGCATCTTTTATGCCTCCACATTTGGCATACATAGTAACTAGGGCGTTGACCATAGACATCTAGACATGGGTGACTCAAACCCCATACAGAGAATGTGGGCATGGATGTGTCTTCCATGCTCAAGCACTGCTAGGTTGGTACACGCACTAACAATGCTAGCAAAAGTTGCCTCATTTGGCTTCAAACCAGTGTGTTGCATTTGACAAAAGAGTTTTAGAGCCCACATACCCTGCAATCATTGCATTGCAAGAGATCACATCTTGTTCAGGAATTTTGTCTAACACTTGACGGGCATATTGTAGGCTGCCAGATTTAGCATACATGTCTACAAGAGCACTTCCAACAAACATATTTGAGTCAAAACCAGTCTGGATAATGTGGCCGTGAAGTTGTTTACCTTCTTCAAAAGTAGGTAAGCTGCAACTTACACTGAGAATGCTTGCATAAGTGAATTGATTCAGTTTCACACCTATCTGTTTCATTTGGAAACTAACCTTTAAGGCCTCTTGATAATGGTCATTATGTGCATATCCTGCAATAATTGCATTCCATGAGATTAAGTCTCCTGCATTTTATCAAACACACATAGTGCATCTTCTATGGTTTGAGTTTTGGCATACATTGTAACAATAGCATTGCACACGGAAACTTGGGACTGGAATCCACTTTTGATAATGTACGCATGGACCTGTCTGCCAAACCTCAAATCAATGAGAATAGCACACGCATTGACGACACTGACAAATGTCAACTCATTTGGCTTCATACCGGTCTGGTGAATTTCATTAAAAAACCTTGTGGCCTCGTCCGCTTGCCCATTTTGGGCATATCCTGCAACCATGGTAGTCCAAGAAACATTGTTTCGAACCGGCATTAAATAAAACATTTGGCGTGCACCATCTACTCTCCCACATTTGGCATACATATCAACAAGAGCAGTCCCAACAAATACATTTGACTCAAATCCGAGCTTAACAACCTGTCCATGAATTTTCCTCCCATATCCCAAATCCACCATGCTTGCACATGCACTTACAACGCTGGCTAAGGTGAACTCATCAGGTTTTGTGCCCATCCATTGCATCTGGCCATATAAATCCATGGCTTCAACCTGATCACCACATCGGGCATATGCCGCAATCATTGCATTCCAGGAAACTATGCTACGTTCATGCATTTTGTCAAACAGACATCGTGCATTTTCCACATACCCACATTTTGCATAGCCTGTAAGAACCGTAGTCCATGAACAGACATCTCATTCAGGGATTGTGTCAAACACTTGGCATGCATCCTTATTTGGGGACAAGAACACAGGTCCTTGAGCTGCGGCCATGGTTTTAATACCAATCCACTTTTGACTTCTTCCTTGCTTGGTAGCAATTTACAGAAAACTCTGTACCCCAACAACTAGTAAGCTCGAAACTTGTTCATATCAGACACTAATATATCCAGGGTTTTCAAATGGGCATCTCTAAAATTTTGGAAAAGAAATTTAAGCATTTGGCAAGTTTTGGCCTACTACTCATAAACATCAATCCAAAAAAGGAGTATGTGTTGTAGTATTTGTAAATGAGTAAACATTCAAATTTAGTTTTATATGAAAAAAGATTTAGTATGCATAATGAAACATTAAACTAAAATAATAATAATAAAACAGTTTAATTGACATCTCATATGAACTTAGTAGTGAAAAATGTCATTTTAATAGAGTTCTGGCAAGTTAAGGAATTTGTGCATCCCTATATCTACGAAAATGTCACTGAGAGTTGAATTGGGATATTAAAAACACATTCGAGGTTTTATCCAAAAGAAAGTTCATGACATCTCATATGAAGTTAGTAGTGAAAAATGTCATTTTAATAGAGTTCTGGCAAGTTAAGGAATTTGTGCATCCCTATATTTACGAAAATTTCACATTTGAGGTTTTATCCAAAAGAAAGTTCATAACATCTCATATGAAGTTAGTAGTGAAAAATGTCATTTTAATAGAGTTCTGGCAAGTTAAGGAATTTGTGCATCCCTATATTTACGAAAATTTCACCAGAGAGTTTGATTTCAGCAAGGAGTTTGATGGCTTTCACTTGTATTTTTCGAAACACCTAGTTGACAGAACCATGTAGTAGGAAAAGGACATTTAATTTTTACTTTCATGATGGTTTGTGACAGCTAGCAACCTTGTGTGCCCTCTTTAAAAGTGACAATTCGTTCTTAAATATGTAACATATGGAAAAACAAAATCTCCAAATACAAAAAGAAACTTAAAATAATGTACAAAAATATGTTCACATAAACAACAACTGTTACATGAATAATGGATAACCTCTATATAACATTAACTATAACTCATTATCATCCACCCTTGCTTTCAAGAATGTCCATTCACATGTTTCTATTCTTCCACACACTACTATTACTTATCCATATTCAAAACACACATAACTAATAGTTTCAAGTGTAACTCAATATCATCCACCTTTGCGTTCAACAATGTCCATTCACATGTCACTATTTTTCTACACACTATTATTTATAAAATATTTATATTCAGCGTACACATAACTAACAATCTCAATTGCAACTCTTTATCATCCACCCTTGCTTTCAACAATGCCCATTCACATGTTCCTATTCTTCCACACTTTATGCCTTACGGCGTTTCCTTTGCAACATCAGGTGCAAATGCTAGTTATGTAATTATGCAAATCGAACTTATTACATGTGTGGAGATGAGCGATTCAGGTTGTAATTGATCACCGAGTGAATGTCCAGCGGATAGAGTTTAAATATTTGAAGTTTAGAGGCTCCAAATGTCAATGGTGTTTATGATTTTAATGACATAATGGAGTGATGGATCAAATATATACTTGTGTTGCCTTAGTAACTTGGTTGATTCTTGGCGATGCATTGATATTTGTGGACAATGCCCACCTCTTGGATGAGAGATACGTATACTTGGAATTAGTCTCTAGGTGAAATGTGGTTGTTGATAAGGATCCTAGAGACTACGAGTTTGTGTCCAACTTTTAATGTATGCACCTGTCATTCAACGAAGTTGTTGTCTCGTGTTCTCAGAAAAGAAGAGTCAGCATTTTGGTATCAGAGCAGTAAGCTGCTCTCTGGAAAGGGGGAAAAGGAAATTGATTTTATTGAATTTTGAAATTGATTGTTTATTGAGAAATGGCACTTAGAATTGGAAGAGGTAGAGGTCGAGGAAGAGGTCAACCGACTGCAAATGCGGAATTGAGAGATGAAGTAAGAACTCTTCGACGAAGGCTAGAAGCCATGGAGGCTACCAGGCATCATAATCACACAGGGGATACCAGTGAGGAAGAAGAACTTCCAAAAGAAGAAGAAGAGAGAGTTGAAGAACCCCCAAAAATCAGATTTCTAAAGTCAATTTTTGGTCCAGGTTTTGGGTCGAAGGCATAAGTACCTATATACAGTGGTAGTTTAGATCCAAAAGAATTAACAGATTGGATTAATGCCATGAATAAGCATTTTGAGTATGCAGAGGTGTGGGAAGAAAACGAGTCAAATTTGTTGTTACGAAGTTGAGAGGACATACAACTTTATGGTGGGATGGAGTGCAAGAAGAAAGGGCCTTGAAAAACAAAGCCAAGATCAAGAGTTGGAGTAGGATGAATGCTAAACTGAAAAGTAAGTTCCTTCCTAAATATTATCAATTAATTTTGTTTAGAAAGATGCAGAATCTTAAGCAAAAGATGATGACTATTAGGGAGTATACAGAGGAATTTTACAAAGTGAATATTAGATCAGGATACATAAAAGATACACTTGAGAGAGTTTTCAGGTATATCAATGGATTAAGGTTTGATATTCAAGATGAATTAAGTTTAATGTCTTTGAGATCTGTTGAGGAAGCATATCAGGTTGCATTGAAGGTTGAAGAAAAGTTTATGAGAAAGCAAGGTCAGAAAACGAGAACAAGAAGTGTCGGAACAAAAGAGCAGTAGCAAAAGGGAGAAGCTAGCAGCTCAAACCAGCAGTCACAACTCAAGAAAACTAGCGATGCTAGAGGAAGGAGGACTCCTTCGAGGGGTGGAGGCAAAAGCAGAGATCAGGTGAGATGTTTCACTTGTGAACAATTGGGACATTATTCATCTGAATGTCCAGAAAAAGTTGGAAAACAAAAAGGGATACAATTAGCACAAACCGAGCCAGAACCTAAACCTCCAAAGGCAGTGGAAGAATGTGTCAACCCACCAGAAGAAGGAGAATCTTTTTTGTTGAAACAAGTGTTGGATGTAGATGAACTTGTGCAAAGAAGAAGCTTATTCAGGACGACATGCAAGGAAAAAGGTAAATGTTGCAAATTAATTATTGATAATGGAAGTACTGATAATTTGGTTTCTACAGAGATGGTGGAGAAGTTGCAGCTGGATAGAATGCCACATTCTGCACCATACAAAGTTTCATGGCTACAAAAGGGACAACAAATGTTGGTGAATGAACAATGTTAGGTGGAGTTCCAAAAATGACCAATACAAAGAACGAGTTCTCTGTGATATTATGCAGATGGATACTTGCCATGTCTTGCTTGGAAGACCTTGGCAGTACGATAGAAGGGTGAACTATGATGGTAGGATGAACACTTACAGTTTTGAGAAGGATGGAAAAAATCATGTGTTACTACCTATAAAAACTAAAGGTACCAGAGAGGCAGCGGATCCAAATATATTATTAATGAGCGAGAAACAATTGGTTACCAGCAGTGCAAAAATTAGAAATCAAGAGCAGCGAACGGAAGTAGAGGTGACCAATATACCTTCAACAAATCACAATTCATCTAATTTCGAAGATGAAATGTTTCATGAATCAGAACATGTAAAACCAATAGTACTTTCCACCGTGGAAATAGTCATGACAGAGGAGATCCAACTTAATAAACAATAGTTAGTAATATTGGAGAACTATGGACAGGAAAAGCTTGAAAAGAATGCTACAAATGAGAAGGGAGGAGGGAGTCTTGAACAGAAAGACAATGTGGAACAAAAAAACCAGCATGCATGGTCTCAATTGATCCTTGCAGTTTTATGGATTTTAATTGCTTGGATAATGAAAGGAAGGATATGCCCAATCAAGGAGAAACGATTACAAGAACATCATGTTCCATGTCAACAGTGGAAATTTCAACTGCAGTTAGTGAACTTATGTAGGAAGGAATGGATGAGGGGATTACTTAAATGGGGGAACCACCCAAAGAAGAAGCCTTGGGTATCTACTACATTATTACAGAAAAGCAATAGAAGAGAGCTTCATGAACAAGAGTCCATGAACAATTTGAAGCAGTTAGTGAACTTATGTAGGAAGGAATGGATGAGGGGATTACTTAAATGGGGGAACCACCCAAAGAAGAAGCCTTGGGTATCTACTACATTATTACAGAAAAGCAGTAGAAGAGAGCTTCATGAACAAGAGTCCATGAACAATTTGAAGTTTGGGTGTATGATGCAGGAGCATCGTAGAATTTCTATTCCATATAATTTTTATGCTATGTAATTTCTTGAAGCCTAGGTTAGATGAGTGAATGATGAAGTGTTTTATTTTAATAAATGGCTTATTAGCCAAATGTAGCTCCAATAATCCGGAGATTGAGAGCTAATTATTAGTTAGGATTTATTTTCTATTTTTGAAGAGTTAGATCCTATTATTATGGATCGAACCCAAATATTGTTGTAACAAACCGTGGCCACACTAATAAAGGATTTCCTACACAGAGCAGAGCAAGAGCGTGTGGATTGTGTGTTATTTTCCGATAACTTAAAATTAGCCTCTATTATTTTCATAATTTTATTTCATTATAGGGATATCCTATTAGTCTCATAATTTTCTTGCAGAGGGTCCATGCATAGAGAGCTTGTGTGGGAAAAAGGCAAGCGCCATAAGCTATATTATGCATCAGGCTAAGGCCTAAGTGGCCATAAGAGTGGAGTATAGGTCGTGAGCCATGGCACTATAACATTGTATTGTACACTTTGAGGAAATCAATGAGTCTATAATTATGCAAATTGAACTTATTACATGTGTGGGAAGATGAGTGATTCAGGTTGTAATTGATCACCTAATGAATGTCCAGCAGATAGAGTTTAAATCTCTAAAGTTTAGAGGAACCAAATGTTAGAGGTGTTTATGTTTTAATCACGTAATGGGGTGATGGTCAGGGATATACTTGTGTTTCCTTTGTAACTTGGTTGATTCATTGGTATGTGTTGATATTTGTGGACAATGCCCACCTCTTGGATGAGAGATACGTATACTTGGGAATAGTCTATAGGTGAAATGTGGTTGTTGATAAATGGCTCCCAAAGACTATGAGTTTGTGTCCAACTTTTAATGTATGCACCTGCCATTCAACGAAGTTGTTGTCTCGTGTTCTCAGAAAAGAAGAGTCGTCTCTGCATCATAAACTCCATGCCATATTCAATACCAGTGTCCTTTGCAAACCATTCCTCCAAGAGCTTTACTTCCTCCTCGAAGTCCACATTCTTTTCTCCAAGTAATATAATTTCATTTGTAATTCCATTAATTGGAGTTTCCTTGGTATTTCTTACATGTGGAAACTCTCCATCATCAACATCTACAAACACATATTATTAGTTTGATAGGAAAAAATTATCTATGTCTTGCTATGAACATCTCTTCTCCATTTAGTTCTCATGAACACTTCCTATCATTATTTGAAATCTCTTACTTCTTCCTCTGGTTCTTTTAACAATTGTGATTCTGCATCTCCTTTCACGAGCATTGCATTTGAGTGCTCCTTTTCATCTTCAGTTATAACTGAATTTGGGTTTCGTCCTTCTTCATCTTCTTCCATCTTCGTGACAACTTTAGAAGATTGTTCATTATCTGCAACAAAAACTACAACCATACAAAATTTGTCATATTTAAAATCATAAGGCTCACTGGCCTCATTTGATGTTTTAGACATCAATTCCTCATGTTGCTCTTCACTCTCCAAACACTCTATGAGACTCTGAATCGGTATCCTATCAACATCATCATCACTCTATCCAAGGTAGGGCCTTGTTCAGGTTCACATTAGTGAACTTCTCCTTCAACAGTTAGTTTATGCTTCAAATCAACTCCTCTGAGCTTTTCATCCCTCAAATGAGAATGTTTCCTTTGCCTTAGTTTCACCTGCAACAAATTTCACTTAACTCTCTTATGTAGAGTCGATCTATATGTTTGGTCTCTCTTACCCTCCTTTAGCAGTTCCATCATCACATCTAGTTGTGCTTTGAAGACAACTATTTCTCTATCAAGTTTATCATGACTTCATTTCCTATGGATTCTCTCAAAACCTTTGTTATGGACATCAATAGTCATATTCTTCTTTCCTTTATGAAATTTACCTTGTTCACTTGTAGACCACATTCAAGCCTTTGCAATAACAAGTATCTTCTTAACTTGTTACAATACCTCACCAAGCTATCTTTGAGCCCGACCTTTTGGTATCCCTGGATATATGCTCTAGAACTTCTTGAGATTCTCAGCTCCTTTTAGGATTCTGTAAATCTACGCTTCCTCTTAGAGCATCATGTTGTCCTCCTCCTTCCAACCTCACCTAGAACTTGTAAAGGTTCTTTGCCACTATCTCTAAGAACTTCCTCTAATTTCTGTTACGGTTCTCCTCTGTAACCATTTTTATCACAGTTACCTGTAATCAACAAATTCTTTCTCAATTCAGTTGAAAACATAAAATGATCTGAAAATGCGAAAGATGAAGATCGTCCTCTAACACTTTGCAAGTTTGAAAATGAGTCTTTAAAACACCATGTTATTAGTTCACATGTGAAAATTAATCATAACGACCATAACACATTTAATTCAAGCATGACATCAAGAAGAACAACACAAAGTTGATGACGGAGTTGACCCCTCTTGGGCTACGTCTCCAGGCCCTGCTCAAAAGTCTAGGTCGCTCATATTTCAATGTTTAAAAATGAGGTACATGATTTTGATGTTTACAATGTGGCTATTTCCCCTCAGAGGAAATGTTCTCCTACAAAGAACTCTCACAAAACAATATGACAACCTGCAATCACCGTGTCAACTACAACAATATAAAGAGTCTCCTGCAAGGACTCTAGACCTCAACTGAAAATGAGAAATCATGCATCAACAAGTACATAATTCAACTACTTTCCTCCACTTGACTTCGAGAGACAATTGTCCATGTACTGAATTCTGAAGTATCGGCTGCTACAATTGTCGAACGGACTCTGCCAGCGCATCCAAAGCACACCAAAACCCCTATTTCAGTTCTTCAAACACTCAATTTGGCTTCCGTATGACTCCGAAATGCCAAGTACCAAGTTTACTCAAAACCTAGCTAGCTCACAACACCACTCTGCGTCTACTTGGTGCATTGGCCAATCTTTTATAATGTTTCAAAAATCTAACTTTAGAGTTTGTTGCAACAATATTGCAAACTTAGTAATTGTTGGAATGCATCCGCGCCAGGGGGTACATCCAAAGTTTGTAACAACATAGCAAGATATATCCATCGGATTAACAAATCTGCACCATATTTAAATATGGTTTTAACAATACTCATACCATATCATATACGGTTGAAACTTTTGAATCGACATTGATAAATATGAAACCCACGTGGCGGATCTTCGTTGTAACCAGATATAACCACTCAAATGTATTTGCCGTTAAGTTTGGCTTATAGCACGCAACCTTATCTCCATACCTCGATGCATGCAATGTATAAAATTCATGGCCTATGTCCCTTATCCAATGTGACTCTGCTCCAAAGGTTCGGCATATGGATAAATCATAGGTTCTAAACATAGCAATATAATCACACCGACGGATATGTGACATAAAACCTTAACCATAGTTTATGACCAAGACTCAACGGTGATATATATTTCTTCGATCTGTGGTACTTTGGTTATAAGCAAAGTCTAACCATAAGATAATACTCTGCCATATCCGCTTCGTGGCATCCGAACTTTGGTTGAAACATTATCTGGCGGTGATATATGTTGGATCTCTGTGGCATGGGTTATAACTAATACCGGTGTTGTCGTATGCGAATCCGTGGCAGAATAGTTCACATAACTCCGGGGGTGTGGCTACTCCTCGCGGCGGTGGGGCAAATAGTTGGCACAACCCCGTGGCATATGACATGGCAGTTACATCCTCCCTGACGGTGTGGCATGGTTCAAACAAATTCCGCGCTATCTGAACTTGGCTCGTGGAATAACACCATTCCACCTCCACTCCAGTTTAACGCTTCCCTATATCTGTGGTCATGTGGCTCTCATATGCCCTGGAGCTAGGCCCTTGGCGCTGGCCCTCTTCGCCAACTGTGTTATGTGGGCTTCGTTGGGACACTGATATATTGTCCACAGGGTTGTTGGGCTTCGCCATCCCTTACCCCCACCATTCAAACTCCATACAACATAAATAATATTTCTCCGCCAATGCTACACAAAGGCATGCCGATGGTGCAATGGTAAAATTTTGTAATAACACAACGGAGGTCGCGGGTTTGACCCCTGACTCTGCCCATCCGACCTCTGTGTTGACTTTGACCTGTACTTGTGTTGACTTTGATTGCCACATGTTACACTGAGACACTGCCACTTGGCCCAGCCGAAATGTCAGGAACTATAGCCATTCATGACCATACTGGTCTCAAACATTACATAGTCAACATGACTAGACTCAGTCAAGATCCATCCTGGATCATTCCTCCCAACAAAAGGACTTTTGTACCTCAAAAAGTTTATTACAATCATGAATTTATTACATCATTCATCAGTACAAAAACAATATTGACCCTATTTATAGACTCGACTAAAACTTACTGATGTGATGACAAATCACAAACACACAATTGACAATTTTACACATAAGGCATGAAATATGCCCAGTTCCAAGTAAGCGACTTCTCTGGAGACTTATTTCCTTCCTTTCCAGTTCTCGTTGCTTTCCCTTGGCCTGATTGTGTTGTTGTCAATTCATGTGGTAGCATTGGACATATGTTTTCTGAATGTCCTTTCAGCTTACACTGTGAACAAACTCTCTCTCCTGAGTTTGCAACGGTCGTCTTCTTGCTTGATTTCTTGGAACTCTGTTTTGACGATGCCGAGATTTTGCCTCATTGTATCAAAGTCTTTCCCAAACTTTTCTTTACCTGCAGGGTCGCGTCATCCTTCCGCGGACGACTCCTTGTAGCATGCACCTTCTTGTTGTAAACCTTTTGCTTCCAGCATTCAACTACACAATGGTTGTTACTCCCACAGAAAGTACATGGATAAGTCTGTTTAACAATCTTCGTAATAAAATTTTGATTGAAAGACTCACCTTCTGAATCACTGCTAGAATGACTCGCCTACTTGCCTTTATGATCCTGTAGCTTTTTCAGCATTTGATGAGGATGTAATGACCAACATCGATCTGTGATGTGACCTTTCTTCCCGCAGTAGTCACATGTTGATTGGTCAAATCCCAATCCTTTGTGTTGGGGTCTTTCCTGAACAGTTATTGGCTGGAGCCTGCCTTGGCCATGCTTGTTGAGGCCTTTACCTTGTTGATATCCCATCCTGTTCATCAGCTTCATACCAATTCCTTTGGTATGTTTCTCGAAAGCTCCAATCTCAGGATCGCTTGAAGCCTCTGTTTCTGAAACAGTTTTCTGAGATGCTGGTACATAAGGAAATTCCTCTGAAGGTGAGGAAAAAGTACCAATTTCTTCTTCCACTTACTGTGCTTTTAGAGAAGCAGATGGACATGAGATTTCTTCATTCGACAGATGAATTGGATATGCTTCATTGTCTCCAATTATAAATGGACTTCGATTTGAGCTCTGTCGATTTCTCTACATGGTTCCAATCTTTGCTTGCAGTCTTTGTTTTTCTTCCTGCAATGCTTTCACCATGCGTCGCAACGCAACGTTCTCTTGTCGATATTGCTGATTGGATTCTTCCAATTCTTGCATCTGAATTTGCTTTGTGCGTCTACTCATCCTTGCAGTCTACCTGCTCTGATACCAAAATGATCCGAAAATGCGGAAGATGAAGATCGTTCTCTGACACTTTGCAAGTTTGAAAATGAATCTTTAGAACAACATGTTAATTTGGGGTTCCTTCAAGCACGAATTAGTTCACATGTGCAAATTAATCATAACAAACATAACACATTTAATTCAAGCATGACATCAAGAAGAACAACACAAAGTTGATGACAAAGTTCAACCCTCTTGGACTACGTCTCTGGGCCCTACTCAAAAGGCTAGGTCGCTCATATTTCAGTGTTTAAAAATGAGGTACATCAATTTGTTGTTTACAATGTGCCTATTTCCCCTCAGAGGAAATGTTCTCCTACAGAGAACTCTCATAAAACAATATGAAAACCTGCAATCACCGTGTCAAATAGAACAATATAAAGAGTCTCCTGCAAGGACTCTAGACCTCAACTGAAAATGAGCAAGCATGCATCAACAAGTACATAATTCAACTGCTTGCGTTCACTTGACTTCGAGAGACAACTGTCCATGTACTGAATTCTAAAGTATCGATCGCTGCAACTATCAAACGAACTCTTCCATTGTGTCTAGAGCACACTAAAACCCCTATTTTGGTTCTTCAAACGCTCAATTTGGCTTTCGTATGACTCCGGAATGCCAAATACCAACTTTACTCAAAAGCTAGCTCACAACACCAACACCACTCTGCCTCTACTTGGTGCATTGGCCAATTTCTTATAGTGTTTCGAAACTCTAACTTTAGAGTTCATTGCAACAATATTGCAAGCTTAGTAATTGTTGGAATGCATCAGTGCCATGGAGCATATACAAAGTTTTTAATAACATATCAAGATATATCCATCGGATTAATAAATCCGCACCATATTTAAATATGGTTTTAACAATACTCATACCATATCATATGTGGTTGAAACTTTTGAATCGACATTAATAAATATGAAATCCACGTGGCGGATCTTTGTTGTAACCACATATAATCACTCTCGTTGGGTTTGGATTATAGCCCACAACCTTATCTCCATACCTCGGCACATGCAATGTATAAAATTCATGGCATGTGTCCCTTATCCAATGTGACTCCGCTCCAAAGGTTCGGCACAGGTTCTAAACATAGCAATATAATCAACCGACGGATATGCGACATAAAACCTTAACCATAGTTTGTGACCAAGACTCAGCGGTGATATATATTTCTTCGACCTGTGGTACTTTGGTTATAACCAAAGTCTAACCATAAGATAATACTCCACCACATCCGATGCGTGGCATCCGAACTTTGGTTCAAACATTATCCGACAGTGATACATGTTGGATCTTTGTGGCATGGGTTATAACTAATACCGGTGTTGTCGTATGTGAATTCGTGGCAGAACAGTTCACATAACTCTGGTGGTGTGTCTACTCCTCGCGGTGGTGTGGCAAATAGTTGGCACAACCCCATGGCATATGACATGGCAATTGCATCCTTCCTAACGGTGTGGCATGGTTCAAACAAATTCCGCGCTAACCAAACCTGGCTCGTGGCATAATACCATTCCAGTTACGCGCCAGCTTAGCGCTTCCTTGCAATTGTGGTCACTTGGCTCTCATATGCCCTGGAGCTAGGCCCTTGGGGCTGGCCCCCTTCGCCAACTGTGCTATGTGGGCTTCGTTGGGACGTCGATATATTGTCCACGGGGTTGGTGGGGCTGCCAGGCTGGGGGGCTCAGCGAGCCCTTACCCCCACCATTCAAACTCTATAAAACAATTATTTATTCTTCGCCAATGTAATGCAAAAGTACGCCGATGGTGCTATGGTAAACTTCTGTAGTAACACAACAGAGGTTGCGGGTTCAACCCAGACCCTGCCCATCCGACCTTTGCGTTGGCTTTGACTTGTAGCTGCGTTGACTTTCACTGTCATGTCTCATACTGAGACAGTTTGCCACAAACTTCAGAGTGTGTTTTCTCCTTCAAACAGAGATCATTTTCAAAACCAAATACATTGCAAGAATCAATCAGTTTGCCACAAACTTTAGTGTGTTTTCTCCTTCATACACAGATCATTTTCGAAACCGAATATACTGCAGGAATTAATACGACGAGTTCTTCGACTTGGTGCTAATTTCATGAGCATCTGAGACTGTAAATTATACTGCAGGAATTAATACGACGAGTTCTTCGACTTGGTGCTAATTTCATGAGCATCTGAGACTGTAAATTTCTGTGCATGTCAGGAACTGTGGCCATTCATGACCATACTGGTCTCAAACATTACATAGTCAACATGACTAGACTCAGTCAAGATCCATCCTGAATCATAAAAGGCCAATTTTACCTCAATTTTCAACTTCATGTGAATATGCATAATGCTACTACAATTTCTTGCAATGTCCTTTCACATCTTCAAAACATTCTTCTTTCATATTTTCTTATAAGGCCCAACTTGTTCTACTTCTATCTAAATAGATATCCTTCCAAAGAACTTCAATGTTTTCTGCAAAAAACTTCAATTCATACAGTGATTAATATTATTTGCAAACAAAACAATTTACCTCAATTAGATTTCTCAAACCTTTGATGTCGCAATCTTTAAGTTTCTCTTCCAAAGGGAAAACCTACCCTGATTTCTTTTCCCACAAAGCTTGCTAGCTCTGATACCACTTAATGCAGGAAAATCCTATTTTTCCTACGTCTTCAACTTCTCCATTAAAGTTCTTGCAACACTTACATGAATAGCCTTCAGTAGCTAACATCTCCTCAACAAATCTTTGCACATTATAGTCTAAACCCAACTCAAATCCTTCGTGCCAGTGTTCCACACATCTACAAGGTCTTATGGCAATTTCAACCTTAAAAAGAAAAAGATTTCAATGCAACTATTATCACCAACATTAAACAATCAAGAGCTCAAAATCCTTCAACACACAACCAATATCTTCTTCTCTTTAATGCTTGAACCACAATTTCTCCAACAAGTCTTCCTGATCTGCAATCAACAATGCATGTTGCTTCTTCAATCAAGCATTTGTGGGTAGCGTTGTCACTCTTCCTGCATCAACACTACACATAGAAACATGATTTCCTCTAGTTGAGCTTTTTGTACCTCAATGCAACATCTCCCATCAGAGCTTGACCAACGATTCTTGGTATCCACCATTCAACACATGCAGTGAATTTAATTTCACTAAATCTTCAATAAGATTTCTTTGCCTAATTCACACACATAGGCACTTAAAATTTCATTTCATTGAACTTGTACATACAAAATACTCAAAAAAATTGTTTCTCTCTATGGCCTGATTTCACATTCATTTGACCATCCTCCTCTCCCTCACACTTACTATCTTTTTTTATTTCTTGTAGGCTTACAATAGATAGAATTTAGAAACATCACATATTTCCCTAGGTCCTAAAATCACCCATAAATCACTCCATAAATAAGATTTTTCTAAATCCTAAAATCACTCAATCTATCCCTTGAATCTTTCCCTAAATCGCCCTTACATGTCTCATGTTTTACAAGGGAGATTGGCTTTTAGCTTATCAAGAAAATCTTACCTATCCAAACAACTTCCAAACTCATTCATTTAGATTTCCTAGAATAAATCAACTCAATATAAAAGTTATATGGAAGAATATGAATTCTTCTCGAAATGTTAAAACCCCTCTTTGGAACTTTTTCCTCCAAAGGCTTGATGGTTTAGAAGCTTTGGCGATCTTGCATCACTTTGCCAACATCTATTGTGGGATTCCATGTTTGCAAGTATGGATGCCACATTTGATTAAGGATTCCAACATTAGGAAGTTGGAATTTCGTGTGAATTTAGAGAGCATTGCATGGGGATGGGATTTGAACATGAAGGGAAGCATGCATGAATATTTATTCGTTAAAGAAATGGTTGACTTTTCTAGCTTTTAAAACTAATCATGATTGGCATGTTATCGTTCCCCATATAAGGGGTTTGCACACAATATGGGGTTTAGTATGGGGTACTCAAATTGCCCCATATGCACTGAAAGGAAATAGATGAGGAATTTCTCAAATGATAGTTTTCATTATTCAAATTGGAAATTTGAGCATATGGGTATTTAAAAAGCCTTGGAATTAGTCTAAGTTTGTAGTTTACAATTGTTGAAATTCACAGATTTCCATCAAACAAAAAAATGAGACACATTTTTTATTGGGTTAGGGAGTCAAAAACGCAAAATGAAACCCTCAAAATCCAATTACACTAGCACGATTTGACACCAAAAAAAATGTTAGGTCCCTATACTACTAGTGCAGCCCCTTATTGTTATTAGTGCAACCCATTATTGTATCGTTGTGCCCACGTAGTCCCCATATTGTTATTATTATGCCCCATAGAAACCCACTATTGTTATTGTTGCGCCCTTACATTATTATTGTTATATCTGATTATATTGTGACCTCTTAGGCTCCTATATATAGAAAGGAGGCCTTGTCATTTGTATCATTGAAGAATTGTTCATTTGTGTAATGTAAAGGAGGTTGCCCCCTCGAAGAGGCTGATTTTAAAATCGTTGATCTATCTTTCTTCTATTTTGTGAGCTGGTTGCATAACATTTGGTATCAGAGCTTTGGATTCTAGGGTTTCGCTGCTTCAAACATGTCAATGTGGAATTTTCACTATAACTTTTTTTCTACAAAGTTTCAAAAGTTGAAATTAAAACCCATTTGAGCTGAAATCTTGATGAACCTCGTGTCTGAATTTCAGATCTTGTCTCGCTATATTTTCGGAGATATGATCCAAGGAAGTTAAGATTTTTGCAAGTTCCTGAATTCCATCTCAAACAGGTGACCTTGGGAAAATCGTCATAACTTTCTCTCTATGCATCGGATTCAGATTTTGTAAAAATTGACAGAAAGAAGACGGACTATAGTTTGTTATATATTTTTGTCAAGGTTGAAGGTCGACACAGTGACACGTGGCACTTCGTACAAGTTCGTTTTACTAAACAAGTCTATAATCAGGTGATCATGGGAGATTAGGCATAACTCTTTCTTGAAGAATCCAATCTCGATCAGACCTGTGGGGTTGGAAAGAGGACTCAGAGGACTACTACAGATCTGGTAACTTGGATACTACAAATGGAGCAATATTTTGATCTAAATGATGTGCAACTAGTACAAAAAGTACGTATTGCATCTTTAGATTTATATTCAAATCAGTGTGTATGGTATAGAGGGCTTTGTTCTCGTAAACCACTTGTCACCTGGTCAATTTTCACGGAGGAAATGATATCACATTATGAGGATACAAAGAGAAACACCTTATTTAGCCAATTGATAAATCTCAAACAAAAGGGTTCAATGGCAGAGCACATTGAGGACTTCCAAAAATTGAATATAAAGGTAAGTGATATTCTAGAGAAGCAGAGGATTGATGTCCTCATAGGGACTTTGTAAGATAACATTCAACATGAGGTTTGTCTTTTGGAACCTGATTCATTGGAAAAGACATTCAGGTTGGCAAAAAAAATTGAAAGCAAAATTATGTCAACAAAGAATCCTACCACTCACAACTATAAACATGGAAATGTAGTTGCTCCTAGCCTTCCACAACCTACAAGGTTGACACCAAAACAATTAGAAGAAAAAAGAGAAAAAGGGCTTTGTTACAGTTGTGATAGAAAATACACTAAAGGTCATAAGTGTGCTGAGAAGAAATTAATTTACATAAATTGTGAAGAGGAGAAAGAAAATGATCAAGAAATGTCAAAAGAAGAGGATATACACCACGAACCAACCCCAAAGAAAGAAGAAATGAATCCAACCATATCTTGTAACGCATTGGCACGTTATGGATATCATCTACCATCCATCACATTATCTTTAAGAAAAAATTATAAGGTTCAAGCAGCGGAAGATCACATCGAGCATCAACAACAAGTTCTCCAACTCTTAAAGGATAACCTCACTTTGGTGCAGAATCGAATGAAACAACATGCAATCAACATTGCAACGAAAGAAATTTTGATGTAGGTGAATGGGTATTTTTATGACTACAAGCATACAAAAAAATGTCCCTCAAGCAAGCTAAGAAGGATAATAAATTATCACCAAAGTACTATGGTCATTACAAGGTGTTGAAAAATATTGGTACTATGGCATACAAATTGGAGCTTTCCGCATCTTCTTGAGTGCCCCCAGTTTTACATGTTCCATGCTTAAAGAAGGTTATAGGTGACAAGCTCCTAGTTCAAACAATATTGTCGGAACTTGACGAGGAAAGAAAAATCATATTAGAACCTGAAGCAGTCATGGAAACAAGAACCCGAAAACTACAAAATTGACCAATTTCAGAGTATCTCATCAAGTGGAAGAACTTACATGCTGAATATTCCACATGGGAGGACGAGAATTTTATATAGAAGCATTCATAACTACTCAAGCGTTGAGGACAACACTTTTTAAAGGAGGGGCATGTTAGGTCCTTATACTACTAGTGTGGGCCCTTATTGTTATTAGTGCAACCCCTTTATTGTATTATTGTGCCCATGTAGTCCCCATATTGTTATTATTGTGTCCCATAGAAACCCGCTATTGTTGTTGTTGTGCCCTTATATTAATATTGTTATGTCGACTCTGATTATATTGTGACCCTTTAGACTCCTATATATAAAAAGGAGGTATTGTTATTTGTATCATCGAAGAATTGTTCATTTGTGTAATGTAAAGGAGTGTTACACAGTAATTTGTCACCGTTTGTCACCGTCCCAGTTACCCCTCTCCTGCACAACGGAGGACTCATTCCGGGACCTGTGAGAAGTGACATGACCTGAAACCACTTGCATCATATTCCTCTAAGTATGAGCTTCATATGCCCTGAAGACATCTCCTGCAGAATACCCATGAAAACAGCTCTTTTTGCATTAGCGCGGGTCCACAGTGTACTGCCCACGCCAATGGGGGAAATCCTCTAAAGAGGGCGCGCCATTGGCGCTCTGTCTCAGAGTCGCACTCGCGCCAACCGAATTGAGTAAAGTTTTTAACCAACAAGCTTCCGAAGGTTCTCCTTAACCCATTCACCAACTGAATCTATGTTGAGCTAGGATGGTTTGGCTTCGAATCTCCTGAGAAGGGAAGTGGTTTGCCACCTTTCATGGAAGTTTCTAAGTGATAAAGCCAATCCCATGAATAATGTGGTTGATCTTATCTCTTTCCTCTCTATCTATAAAAGCTTGTCTCTATGCCTTGAGCAAGCTAGTTCCATTTCTAGCATAGTGATAGAGAATTCCCGGAGTTCAAGAGTTTGAAGCTGCAAGAGCCTTCTTTGCACCCATAAGGCCAAATCTAAGTGAGGAGATTCTTGTCACCCAAAGAGAGAGAGGCTTGTTTCCCATCCCAACAAGCTTTGCAAGACTTGTGTAGCTGACTACCCAGCCAAAGGACGATTTGACGTCAGAACAATGGTTGTATTCTTCTTTGTTATTTATTAATAATAGATGACTATCATTATGGTTCCACTCTCATTGTCCTATGATTGATGTTGAGTTATATCTTTTCTGACTGATATATAATTGCATCTATTGGATTTTATGCTTGTATTTGTGTTGTTCTTTGCATGTGCAGGTGTCCAATCACGGAGAGCGTGGGGATCGTGACCGGCTGAGGTAAAGGAACGAGCGACATTTCTTCTACGAACATTAGCGTTGGAATCCAAGTAGGTTCTCACTATCCACTTTTTACTTGCAATTAGGAACTTGCGTGATAGCATTGGTTGATTGTTGCTAGACTCGGTCTGGGCTAGTAGGGATCGTCTCTGTCCGCAGAGAGGATTTACCTCCACAACAATTTGGCGACTCCACTGGGGAGTTAGCTTGTTGTTTGATTTGTAAACAACTTGGAGTTGTCTTGTCTCTTGGGTTCTCTTGTTTGATTGCTTAGGTAGCTTTCTGGGTTGGATTTTTTGCCGTCTCTTGCTTCCTGGTCTGTCTGGATACTGTCGACCAAGCCTTGGACTGCTTGTTTTTATTTTTAAGCTAGAAAACTTGATTGGCGCTCTTTTTGCATGACAGTCGCGCCAATTGGCGCCACTTGCCAGTGTACAGCCGCCAATCCTCAATTGGCGCTAGTTTTCCGCCTGATAGCCGCGCCAGGCCTGTGAACTTTTCCAATTTTCTTGTTTGCAGCCTTCCAAGCTTGGGTTTTGTGTCTAGCTACACCTTTTTCAATCACTTGAGTGTGTCAGAGTCTTGTTTGACTGGTTTTGAGTTTTTTTGGCAAATTATTAATTTGATTTCCTTTGATCATTACTTGGAGGTTTGTCTCAGTCTTTTCACAATTTTGCATCTTTTTGCTTTTGTTTTTGTTAATCGCCTTTGAGTGTTTTTATTTTATGATCTTTGGAACTCTCACCCGTTTTTCTTGATTTGCACTTGATTGATTCTTAGATTACAATCATCTTGTGTTTGAGAATTCTCTTGCATAGATCACACTTGCACAATTAGAATTCTCATTTTCAGGATATGAATGAAAAGTGTGCATAGATTACATTTGCATACTTTGGGTGTTTGCCATTTTCTATCGATTTCACGTTTTAGCCCTAGGACATCTAGTGGCTTTGCGTGTCGAATTTTTGGTCTTCTATCATTCCAGTCGACTTTTTGGTTACTCTTTTGCATTTTCTCAGTGGTTGTCAAAGCTTTTTATTGTTATTCAAGCGATTTGCTTCTTTTCTGCTTGGATTTCGCTTGGCTTCGTTTGGGCTTAGATCACATAACTCATAGAGGTCTTTGTGTTTTCTTTTTGGTTTGAAGGACTACCTTGGTGTTTTGGGGACTTGATTGCGTTCTCATTGAGTGAAGTTTGTCTCTTTTACTCAGTGTTATTATCTATCAAAATTTGTTTAGTGCACTTTGCCATTGAAAAGGAAACGAACAGTCTCTTTTGTGTTGAATTAGTTAATGGAAATTAGAGCTTTTCATTGATTAGTGACTTTAAAGAAAAGTTTCGTTTATTGCCATTAGTTGCATTAGAGTGGTTCTTGATTGTTTATAGTCATTTTGTTTGATTGAAAAGTTCTCAACTCTCTCGTAGTTAGTGTTCATTCGAATGAAATGATACTTTTTGACATATAGCTTGCATTTAAGGAATTGTGAGAGATTACATACGGTAGGACCTGGAAATCGAAACCTAATCAAAGATCAACCGTAAAATGAACTAAATGAACTTAAAAACGCATTGGAACATAAAGCTCACTGTTTAGAGGTCTAGGCTAGAGACGTGCTCCGGCGTCGTTAAACCTAGTCACTTTTGTTTCACTTAAGGTTGGGTGATTCCTCCTTCTGTGACGCAACAAGTGTTCTAGCACGGACTTGAGCTCCCACGTACCGTCGAGTATATGGGGAGACCCTACTAGGTTATCATCCTTTATCCACAGGAAGCCGTGTCTGCCGCCTTACAAGCCGTAACGCACCAAACACAGCATTCGGGAAGATTGATTGCCGTACGGAAAGTCCTTGGTTTTCATATGATTGCCAAGGTGTATATGCAGTTTTACGGATTTGTTTGGTAAACCCTTGCCTAGTTTCTCCAGAGTAGTCACTTTTGATCCTTTTCGGACTCCTTAAAAGAAAAGGCTCACTTGAGCACTTGTCACTTCGGGCTCACAAAACATTCGAAGGCGACTAGAGTCACCTTTTTGTCCTTTTCTCGACTCTTAAAACATGAAAAGGTCAAGTTCAGTTCCTTTGTCTTAAAATTTATTCGGCCGCGTTCACATTTACCCGGTTAGATCTTGTTTGCGTTAGCTTGAGTAGGCTTCTTTTCGTTCTCGATGGCAACTTTTCTGGGGTTCACCAACCCAGGGATCCCCTCTGACGGGAACCCTGGTCATTTCGCTCCTTTTGGAAATGTTGGTGCTCCTTATATGGCAACGTTGTCCCTCCCAGGGTTAACTGTTGGGTTGCCGGTTTGGTTGTTCTCAACCTCTTTGGTCCCTGCCGTCTCACCGTCTGATCAATCAGTCCCTCCACCTGAACAACATCATGTTGATTCTAAGGTGGACCTCTCCCCTTCTACGCCTACTTCTACGTCCTCATCTTCTACTTCGCCTGGTGAAAGTCTCGATTCGAGTAACCCGGTGGCTAAGAAGAAGAAGAAGGCTCCCAAGGGAGAGGCTAGAAGTACAGCTCTTACTCCGAGTACACCTGAAGTCGGGCCACCTTCTGCTCCTCCGCGGAAGGTCAAGTTTCCTTGTCGATTATGCAAGGAGGACCATCTTCTTCGCGATTGTCCTGGCATTCCCAGGGTACTAGAAGTATGGTCTCGCGATCCGGCCCGCCCCTCATCGTCCTCTGAAGCTCACGGCGATGCTACCTTATCAGTCGGGAATGGTAAGGGAAAAGGGAAGATTCGAATCCCCTGTAGACTTTGTGAAGGCAATCATCCCCTTCACCTTTGTCCACTCATGGATAAAGCCTCCGTTGTCTTGGAAAGTCTTACAGCTCCTTCACCCCAACTTCCCGTTGGTTATCAACGTCTCTCTGTAGCCGCAGATCGTTCCCCTGCTGACAAAGAGATTGATTCATATTCTTCTCTTGTCCAGCCTCCTCTTCCCGAACCTAGCTGTGCCCAGCCTGTTCCAGACCAACCATTGGTCGGAAAGAGTGTCGATTCGAGTTCACTACCCGTCGATCATTCTGTTTCGGAAGAGCATCACTCCCATGTTCTTCTTGTCTCCTCAGATTCTCCTCAGTCCAGAAATGACTCTCCTATCCCAGCTGCTCCCGAGAGTCCTGCTTCAGTTCCTTTAGAGCAGGGGGGCAATCATATGATTCCCCCACCAAGTAGTTCAGTCGTTTCCTTCGACTGGAGTCGTTTGACTACCTCCCCCCTTCCATCCCATGTGCCTTTCTGGGTCACGGTACATGCCTATAATAAGGCGCTACCTGGCACTGTGTTGGATGAGGGAGCATCGGTTAGTCTTATGCCTGCCACTACTTGGCAGGCCTTAGGTTCCCCACAACTTGTGCCAGTCGCACCGAATCTGACAGCTTTTGACGGAGGAACTAGTCAACCATTAGGGATCCTTCCACAGTTCCCTGTTACTTTGGGAGGCAAGACCGTCTATATAGACGTATCGGTTACCCAAGGTGCTTTAGACTTCAGTCTTCTCCTTAGCCGTGACTATGTTTATGCCATGGGGGGCCTGGCCTTTTCACTTTTCCGGGTGGTTTTCTTTCCACACGATGGAAGAATAGTGACGATAGATCAATTATCGTTCGTCTGTCCCCGGGTGCCTCCTGCGCAGTTGTCATCCCCTCCTGGTTTTCATCCACCAGTTGCATCTGCCCCATCACAGATCAACTACGTGGCCACCTATCCCGTGCCTGGATCCAGTGATGCCGCCGTCGTGCATAGTGTCCTGGAGGCATTGGACCCTGACTTCCAAGATGTTGGCCATCCATCAGGAGTGGCACTCTTGGGAGCCTCAACTTCCTATTCATTATGGTGAAGTTCCATCAAAGCACAGTTCCTTGTCTTGTGTCAAGCTCGTTAAAAAATGAAACAAAGTGTCCCGAGCATAGTTCTTGATCTTGTGTCAAGCTCGTTAAAAAATGAAACAATTTCCCCTTTCCAATCGCATCTTTCAATTAAGATCTCGTAAAGCTTCATTCCATCCACTTTGTTGAATGCAATGAAGCTTGGGGGGCATGTACCTCATCCTGCGCCATTGCACTGGGGGCATGCACATTTCCAACAAGCAGAGTCCTTCCTGGTTCAAGCTTGTGTCCCGAGGATAGTTTTGATCTTGTGTCGACCTCGTTAAAAAACGAAACAAGGAGTCGAGCATAGTTCCTGATCTTGTGTCAAGCTCATTAAAAAATGAAACAAGGGTTATGAGGATAGTTCTTTTACTGTGTCAACCTCATTAAAAAATGAAACAACCCCTTTTCCAAATCGAGTCTTTGATTAAGATCTCATAAAATCCAAGTCGAGTCTTTCCAAGATCTCGAAAGTGAACCTTCATTCCATCCACTTTGTTGAATGCAATGAAGCTTGGGGGGCATGTACCTCGATTTGCGTTATTATGCTGGGGGCATGCGAACTCATAACAAGCATAGTTTTTCGTTTCAAGCTTGTGTAAACATGAAACCGAATCCAAGCAAAGTTCTCCATGGTTCAAGCTTGTGTAAAAATGAACCCATACCCGATTTACATCTCGTGATTGCCATTTTTATTCGCTGAATTCTACTAGATGAGCCTTGGTTGTTTTCATTCCATCGCCGCCATCTCTTTGGCCGATCATATGCTTTCACTTGGTTGTTTTTCCTTTCCTGAGGAACCGCAGCGATGAGTGGTTTTATTAGCCAGCCTCTTGACCATTACATGTTTTGAGCAGTTCCACCATTGCCGGAACCAGTTGCTACCCTTTATACCACTCGTTCCTCTAGGATGAGTCACCTTTAAGCTCTTTTCTGACTCGTAAAATATGAAAAGATTGCCGAGTATTTTCCCTTTTTGACTCATTAAAGAGAATAAAAATGGAGGTCTGCTTTGAGCTCTTTTCCGACCGTTTAAAGATGAAAATATTGCCGAGTTTTTCCCCTTGCCTCATTAAACATAAATAAGAGGCGGTTGTCTTTAAACCCTTTTCCGACCGCGTAAAAACGAAAATATCGTCGAGTCTTTGTCGTTTCAGGCTCGTTAATGGTTACGAAACGACGTGATATCGATTGCTTTTTTACTATTTCAAGTCGATGTCACTACATATGAAAAGTACTCCTCGATCGTAATGATCAAGCGGTTCTTTCGAGCATTGTTTTATACTTTTTCGGGCTCGCGAGACACAACTTTACGAAAAAGGACCCCCCTGGAGTTCACTTTTCTGCTGTCTTTTCAAACTCTCTAAACATGAAAAGACGTCGAGTTCTTCCTTTGTCAGACTCGTTAAAACCTAATGACATCGGATTCCATCGAAATGACGCTCACAAGCATATGCTATCCCCGTCAAGCTTGTTGATAAAAATAATTGGGGTACTCGCCAGCAATGGTGGGGAAAATGGAACCACAATTATTGTCGTGTCGGCAGTATGTCGCTCTTGAACATGGCACTTGTCTGCATTCGTGTCTGGGTGGGGACATCTCATCTTGTTTTACACTACCTCCGTGGGTTTGGGTTATCCTATTTGACCTCTCATCTGCTCATTGCCTTGTCACCATGACCCCTGCTCATTTGATGTCAAATACTGCCAAGTCCACCGTTGTGCCACCGATATGTTCAAGAGAAGTTGACCTCTGCGGAATTTCAACCTCCCTCTGATACCTCACATAATTCTGATTCACCACAACATTCTTCCTCTGTCTCGTGTCAATGATGTGGGAAACATTATGGCCCACCTTTGATCAAGGTCACTTCCTGTCGACTTCAGCTCATTATCCAGGAAGTTGATCTAGAGACTCCCTTTCGGTGCCTTGGAGCCTGCATGCCTCAATGGCAGGTTCTTCGTATTCGACGAGAGGTTTTCATCATTGGCCTCCGATCGAATGATTCTACGGGTGTTCGACGTCAGCTCACTCATTCGCACGCCGTAGATTGTACCTGTAGTACCTTGAGGGCCATTGTCATTATTGGTGGTACCTCTCGCGTCTGTTAACAGTTTTCACTATTGACTGGTAATCAGACGATGTTCATGCATGTTCAACTTCAACCCATGTATTCACATGCTTGGACTTGTACTCCGTTCGGGTCGAGATGGACCGCAAGACCCTGGATTGTGTCTATTAGAATCCAGGCTGCGATTTGTGGCTTATTATGATCATTACATGACTCATTCACTGGATGGCTACGACCATGCTTGAGTCTATTTATCGATCCTCACTGGATGGCTGCGTCCATACCTTGGATCTAGATTATTATGTGCTCTGTTATGGATGGCTGCGCCCATACCACATATATCATGTACTTGAGATATCAGTTGTACTTCTTTACGCAGGTTCTCCGGCGGCAGTGTTTTCAGTTACGCATGGTCTTGTAAAGCATTTCACCCCTCTCTCTCCCTCGGGCCTCATGCTTTAGGGGGCATCTGTTACACAGTAATTTGTCACCGTTTGTCACCGTCCCTGTTACCCCTCTCCTGCACACTGGAGGACTCATTCCGGGACCTGTGAGAAGTGACATGACCTGAAACCACTTGCATCATATTCCTCTAAGTATGAGCTTCATATGCCCTGAAGACATCTCCTGCAGAATACCCATGAAAACAGCTCTTTTTGCATTAGCACGGGTCTACAATGTACTGCCCGCGCCAATGGGGGAAATCCTCTAAAGAGGGCGCGCCATTGGCGCTATGTTTCAAAGTCGCACTCGCGCCAACCGAATTGAGTAAAGTTTTTAACCAACAAGCTTCCGAAGGTTCTCCTTAACCCATTCACCAACTGAATCTATGTTGATCTAGGATGGTTTGGCTTCGAATCTCCTGAGAAGGGAAGTGGTTTGCCACCTTTCATGGAAGTTTCTAAGTGATAAAGCCAATCCCATGAATAATGTGGTTGATCCTATCTCTTTCCTCTCTATCTATAAAAGCTTGTCTCTATGCCTTGAGCAAGCTAGTTCCAGTTCTAGCATAGTGATAGAGAATTCCAGGAGTTCAAGAGTTTGAAGCTGCAAGAGCCTTCTTTGCACCCATAAGGCCAAATCTAAGTGAGGAGATTCTTGTCACCCAAAGAGAGAGAGGCTTGTTTCCCATCCCAACAAGCTTTGCAAGACTTGTGTAGCTGACTACCCAGCCAAAGGAGGATTTGACGTCAGAACAATGGTTGTATTCTTCTTTGTTATTTATTAATAATAGATGACTATCATTATGGTTCCACTCTCATTGTCCGATGATTGATGTTGAGTTATATCTTTTCTGACTGATATATAATTGCATCTATTAGATTTTATGCTTGTATTCGTGTTGTTCTTTGCATGTGTAGGTGTCCAATCACGGAGATCGTGGGGATCGTGACCGGCCGAGGTAAAGGAACGAGAGCGACGTTTCTTCTACGAACATTAGCGTTGGAATCCAAGTGGGTTCTCACTATCCACTTTTTACTTGCAATTAGGAACTTGCGTGATAGCATTGGTTGATTGTTGCTAGACCCGATCTGGGCTAGTAGGGATCGTCTCTGTCCGCAGAGAGGATTTACCTCCACAACAAGGAGGTTGCCCCCTCGAAGAAGCTGATTTTGAAGTCAGTGATCTATCTTTTTTCTATTTTGTGAGTTGGTTGCATAACAAAAAAATACATTAAATCTCATTATTTTGTTAAATTTCTTCATTCCCCATTTTAACCTCTAGTTACTAGATACCTTGACTCAAAACCAATGGTTGCAACTACGATGCATAATGAATAGATTCCCAAAGTTTGGTGTTTCACCCTTCTAATTCCAACAAACAATTCCTTGTGTTCTATTGCAAAATTCATGGTACAAGGCCTTCAACAAAAACAATCCAAGATCAATCAGTGGTACTCCCTAGGGCTAGAAATGCATCAACCATAAAACGAGATTGCATTGTTGAGGTGCTAGCGGGCATTGGGAACTACCTATACCATTGCCATTATGTGCATCCACCTTAGAAATTTTGCTTTCCTAGACCAATATACCTTGGGGGGTGCCCTAAGGACAACATCGTGCTCAATAAAGATGGCAATGGGTGCTGGCAACGAAAACGATCAGCGAGTAATCTGTGAACCCTCACAGTAACCATGGTTAACCCTAGCGAACTCGTTGACCTAGACCCTGTAATGGAGGATATCCTATCGGTCTAGGGGAAAGACCCAACAGCCCAGAACATTGAACGATATTTTGGAGCGCCAGAAAACTTAAGTTCCGACCCTCTTTCACCGGAATCGCTAAGGATTAACCATCCCTTTCTTCAGTCGACAAAGAAGTTGGAGGGGAACGTCTATTTTCATCAGGACTCCAAGGATCTGCAGCAGTCAAGCAGGGCGGGCGGAGATGAGTTGCATGCAGGCCCTCGACAATCCCTCCAAGGCAGCAAAGGGAAACCCCCTTCCATCGGTCTGGTTCTCTCTGGAGGTTTAGAGGATATCGTAAATTTTGGTTCAAGCATAGGGCAAAGGACTGAAGGGGGTTTTGGAAGGGTTTCGGCTGTTACCAGAGCATCCATAGCCAAAGGTCAGGGCAGCCCCAAAAGGATTGAAGGACGGAAGGAAGCCGAGTCTGAAGGACTTCCAGATCCACGAAAGAACCCTACAGGATCAGCATTGGGGACTCAGGTACTAAATCAATCCCTAGCAGAGCCTTTCAATTACTCCATAAGCAATTCGTTTCTAGCCCCATTCGAGCCAAGGCTTTCCCCTTTGAATCCCGGCCTGGAACAGCAAGAAAGGAACGAGACAAACAAGGAAATAAGGGAGGAGGACGTCGGGACAAGGAAAAAAGGGGAGAAAAGGAAAAAGCAGAGACCAATCAACTCGCAGGATTTGGAAGGGAATTTGGTTTTGGGAATGGACGTGCAGATTGAAGAGGCCCTGGAGGTGGCTGAATGCACCTTGGTCGGCAGGGCGAGAGGGAAAAAATTCACTTCCAACTTCATCAAATCATGGGGGGAACAAAATTGGCAGTCTGATCTCATTAGAGGATTTGA
Organism: Pinus tabuliformis; assembly: GCA_031772625.1. Taxonomy (NCBI): domain Eukaryota; kingdom Viridiplantae; phylum Streptophyta; class Pinopsida; order Pinales; family Pinaceae; genus Pinus; species Pinus tabuliformis. The sequence continues at coordinate 62,174,123 of CM062816.1, forward strand.
GGTTTCGACTCTAGCAAAAGGCTGGTTTATGGTGCGTTTTGAGCACAAAGAGGCGGCAGATTGGGTGGTCGAAAAGAATTGGGCTTTCGGGAACATCCCTGTTCTTTTAAAAAAATGGAGTCCTCTGTTTGACGTTGTTCATGAGAAAACAGATGTCTTTCCGGTTTGGGTAAGGGCACCAGGGCTGCCTTCCATCCTGTGGGTCGAATCAGTTTTCAAGGCAATAGGGAATAGGCTGGTTACAGTTCTGGAAGAGGATATGTCTTTCCTGCAAACCCAGAATAAGGATATGGCGCGGATTCTAGTCAGCCTAAACCCAAGCGGAGGACTAGCAGAGAAGATCAATCTCCAGTACAAAGATTTCGTCTTCGAACAGATCTTGGACTATGAATATTTGCCCTTCAGGTGCCATAGATGCCACGTCTATGGTCATTTGGCCAAGGAATGCCCCTTAGGTAGGCGACGGAGACGATTCCAGAGGACATCAGCTCAATTGGAGAAGGCAACCCATCACAATCAGACTTTCCAGAGAAAAGAGGCCTCAGTACATCAGATAGAAGAAGAAATGGAGATGGATTTTCAACAGGGGGGCAGACCCCGTATGTAGCAAACCAAGATCCTCTGATCAGAAGGGCAGACAAAGATCTCGAGCTCGGGAGCGAAAAAGCAATTATGGAGACCATTGTGGAAACGACAGCAACACAAAATCCCATCGAGAGCGAGGGCGCAAAGGGTATGTGCTTAGATCCAAAAATTTCCCCTATTCTTAATTCAGAAATAAAAGAAGATTGTCTGGTCCCTGAATCTCTTTCAAAAAATTTCATTTCTGATATCAATGAATTTATTGAAAGTCATGAAGGAAACACTGTGGAAACCTGTATTGAAATCATCTCGACCGCAATCCCCTCCTTAGATCTGAATTGTGAAGGTGTTTCTTCTGAACCAATCCCCCCGGTCCATCATCCCATATGCCCATATAATCTTAGATCCCTGGACAATAAATCTGATCCCTTAGATACTGTGGGTGGCATAGGTTTGTCCCCTCCTCTGAGTCTGAAAAGGAAAAAAAGGGGAAGGAAATCAAATCTTTCCATGGCCCAGATTAAAGCAAAGCATGATGTGGCAGATGGGAAGCAACTGTCAATCACTGGGGCACTTAGAGCGGTGCAGGCCCCTGAGAATGTTTTGAAATGATTCTTACATCATGGAACTGCAGGGGTTTAGCCAGTAAACCCAAAAAACTGGCTCTTAGGGAGATGGTCATGAATTCAAAATCAGATATCCTTCTACTTCAGGAGACTTTGGGGAATGGAGCAGAAGTAGAATTGGTGCTAAATGCCCTCCTTCCAGGCTGGAAATTCTCGGCTATGGACTCAGAAGGACATTCAGGAGGACTGGCGGTAGGATATAGGGAAGGGAGAATCAAGATAAGGAACCAATGGGGCATGAAGCAGGTGATGGGTATGGAATTTCAATCCCCTGAATTCGACTTCCCATTAACAATCTTAAACATTTATGGGCCTTGTCAGGGGAGGGTGGCCTTTTGGAACGAACTGATGTCCAATTCGACAATGAAGAGTAAATACATGGTGCTGGGCGGAGACTTAAACTTCTCAATAGGAAGAGCGGAGGCCTGGGGACCCTCGGCTAGGGAAGATCCGCTGACAGATTTCTTCCAAAATCTCTTAAACGCCAACAATCTAATTGATGTTAATCTTATTAAGTTAAAGCCGACTTGGAGGAACAGGAGAGTAGGAGAAGCAAGAGTGGCAAAAAGACTGGACCGGTTCCTCATTAATGAAGAATTATCCTCCACGATCCCAATGTTTCGGCAATGGGTTGAAGAGGGAGGGCCTTCAGATCACTTCCCAGTTTATTTAGAACTCTCTAAACCTCCTCCAAAGCCGCTAGCACCCTTCAAGTTCAATGCATCTTGGTTGCAAGAAGTTTCTTTCACCAAACTATTTAAAGAAACATGGAGACATCCTGACAATAGCACCTCAGAGGATAAAGGGTTCCTGTTCATGGAAAACCTCAAAAGACTGAAGAAAGCAACAATTATATGGGCGAAGGACAGAAAGGCAAAACAGAACGAGGAAATAACCCGGATAAGTGAGGAACTTCAAAAGCTGGAAAGTATAGAGGAGGACGGATATGCAACACAGGAATCAAAAGAGAGGATCCTCCACCTTGAGAAACTCAAAAATCAAATTCTTCTGGCAAAAGAGGAGGAATGGCGGCTCAAGAGCAGAGCGATTTGGCTTAAAGCAGGGGATGAAAACACAAGTTTTTTCCACAACTATGCAAAAGGGAGGAAGACTGCAAACACTATCTGGAACCTAAAAAATGAAGAAGGAAGGGAGGCAAAGACTTTTGAATCTCTGTCAGCGCTAGGGCAAAGTCATTTCCAGAACTTATTTGCAGATCAAGGAGAGGTCACCATCGTCGAGGTTATCAAAACAGCGCAATGTTTCCCAAGGTACGTGGAGGAGGAAGAAGCGGAGGAATTGATAAGCCCAGTAACAAAGGAGGAAGTTGAAAGTGTCATCAAATCTATGGCAAAAGAAAAAAGCCCTGGGCCGGACGGATGGACCATAGAACTCTTTCACCATTTCTTTGATCTGATAGGAGCAGAAATAACTGAAGTAGTAGAAGAGTCCAGGAAGAAAGGAGAGGTTTATAGTCCTTTCAATGCAACATTTATAGCCCTCATCCCAAAGAAGGAAGTTCTTGAAACCTTTGAAGACTTCAAACCAATTTCATTATGCAACAGTATATACAAGATTATTGCAAAAGTGATTGCGATCAAAATTAAACCAACTCTGTCAAGGCACATTTCAATGGAACAATTTGGGTTTTTAAATGGACGACAAATACATGAAGCTATCGGTGTGGCACAGGAGGTACTGCATAGTGTCAAGCAGAAGAACAAGAAGGGTGCAGTTATAAAAATTGACTTATCTAAAGCTTATGACCGGATAAATTGGATATATATCCGTTTGCTTCTAACTCATTTAGGTTTCAAAACGGATTTCATCAGCTGGATCATGGGGTGTATTACAAATGTCAGCTATGCAGTTCTCATCAACGGCGCAGCCACTCCATTTTTCAAAGGACAGAGGGGACTGAGGCAAGGCTGCCCCTTGTCCCCTCTGCTTTTTCTTTTAGTAGCAGAAGGTTTAAGCCAGCTGATTCAAAAGGCCAAAAGGGAAGGCAAGGTAAGAGGTATAGAAGTAGCAGTCAACTTGTACATTTCTCATCTCCTTTTTGTTGATGACATATTGGTTTTCACAAATGGAGAGTCTAATGAAATAAAGGAATGAAAAAACATTCTTGATCTGTTCTTGAAAGCAATTGGAATGCAGATAAACTCCAGGAAATCTCAGTTAATAGTGGAAGGACTAGACAGACAAGAAAGAGCACAGATGCATTCGTTCTTTCCTTATCAATCGAGTAATATGGAATCCCCTTTCAAGTATTTAGGTTTCTGGCTAAAACCCAATGCCTATAAGAAAGAGGATTGGAACTGGTTGATCGCCAAAATAGAAGCCAGAATCTCTCATTGGAGCTACAAATGGTTGTCTAGAGCTGGGAGATTGACTCTAATCAAATCAGTGCTACTGGCCATCCCAGTCTACTGGGCAGCTTTAACATGGGTTCCTAAAGGAATCTTGGAGAAAATAAGGAGAATTTGTAGCAGATTTTTGTGGGCTGGCTCAAAGGAGAACTCTGTCCTCCCATGGGTTGCCTGGGAGAAAGTGGCAAGGCCAAAATATTGGGGAGGATGGGGGATAAAAAGTCTTCCTGACTTCAGCCTCACGCTGGCTACCAAATCAGGCTGGAGACTTATAAAGATGGAAAATTTATGGACAAGAGTGGTGAAAAGGAAATATATAGACCCAGCTCCTTTAGAAGAATGGATTAGAAACCCAGCAAAGAACAAGAGGAATGTCTCGGTGATATGGAAAGCAACTGTGGAGTCCTTCAAAGTGATCGAACAAGGATTGGCATGGAAGATCGAGAATGGAAGGAATTTGAAGATAGGGAAGGACCCTTGGGTTGGATGCAATGAAAATTATGCATTATCCCCTAGGTTAATCAGGCACTTAGAAAACAAAGGCATACTCTCCTTAAATCAGGTGGAAAAAGTTGGTCACTCAACCATGTGGGGACAAGCTTGGAAAAATGGAGAAGATCTAGAACTAGAGCAAAGATGGTGGAATGAATGGAATTCATATATTCAAGAACTCTCCAGATCAAATGTCAGATTAAAAGACAGCCTGGATCAACTAATCTGGGCCCATGCAGAAACTGGAGAGTACTCTCCAAAAAGTGGATATAAATTCATCATGTCTAGGAAAGGATGGGGAACTCCGGAATGGTGGCCGAAGCACTTATGGAAGCTCAAATGTCCGGCAAAGGCTAGACTTTTCTTTTGGTGTATTTTAAAAAGAAAAATCCCAACTTGGGACATTCTACAGTCAAGATATATGCATGGACCAGGGAGATGTACCTTATGCAAATCTGAAGCGGAATCCATCAACCATCTTTTCCTATCTTGTTCAGAAACCAAAAAGATATGGGGGGAGGCAGAGAAATTGATGAACAAAAGGGTCGAATGGGGAGGTGAAAATCTGACAGAGGTTTGGGCAAAATGGTGGCAACAATACCCTGAAGGGAATATGCGAAACCTACCCCTCATTATCTGTTGGGGGGTTTGGATCGCTAGAAATAGGAGTATTTTTCAGGATAAGGAAACTCCGGCAACTGTCACAGCAATCCAAAGTGTCTCTATCTACTCGAGTATCCCAGAACCAGAGGAGAACAAATCTCAAAGACAAAACAAAGCTGTACAAATTAAAGAGGGCACTCCCTGGGCTTTTTTTGATGGTGCCTCACAGAACAATAGGGCTGGAGCAGGAATAGTCATCCATGTAAATGCAAATCATATCCTCAAAGCCTCAGTTGGACTAGGGACAGGATCAAATAACTTCGCAGAGATGTCAGCTTTGAAGCTACTTCTCTGTTGGCTCATACAAAGGAACATCTTCACAATTCAGATCTTTGGAGACTCACTTAATGTTATCAATTGGGTTAATGGGAAAAGTACATGCAAAAATCAAATTCTGAAACCATTGCTGGAAGAAATGCAGGTATTAAAAACATCCTTTAACAGTTTTTCTTTATGTCATATTTACAGGGACAGTAACGATTCAGCCGACAAACTTTCTAAGGAAGGTTTGCAGCAGAATCTGGGCAGCTGGAAAATTGTAGAAGAAAACCATGGACAGACTCATATATCGGATCAGCCGCCTCACTCCTAGATACATGTTTTTAGTGACAGCTTTACTTCATATATATTTTTTGTCATACTTTTTTTCACAGACTTTATTATGGAATTTTGGTACAAAAACTGCATGTTGGACATCTCAGAACATATTATCCTTTTTTGTAAGGGTTGTTTTCCTCGTCTGAGGAGACCCGTTTTTATGATGGTTTTGCTGCCCTCTTTTTGAAAGGGATGTTATGGTTCATGACTGGACAGTCTAAAGCAGCTGGTTTATACTGTTTTCAGCTGCCTCTTCTTGAGAACAGATGGTCCTTCCTGAAGGTAGGACGTTTTTTATTGCAAAAGCAGTCATATAGCAGCAACAGAAATGCTCAAGCATATGCAATGTAACTTTTTATTTCTTCAATAAAAAGTTCACTTTTTCTTCGGAAAAAAAAAAGATGGCAATGAAACAATATCTCGATTATTGAGCAAAGGTTGTAGCTTGAACAAGAAGCCCAATCGAGGTCTTCTACTGAGTAAGAGTAGGTCAACAAAAATACTCAATAAGATTGCACAAGCAAATATGGCAACCTATTTCTTAATTGGCTAGCTTGGAACGATGCAAACTTGGGAATTAAAGCAGAATAAGACCCACCAAACAAATATGTTTGCATGCTTCACTCTGACAGAGGAAGAGGACTCCTACTAAGCAAAGAGGACTTCTGCTTTGCACACTGGGATGTGACCAAATTCTTCACCAAGCATGGGAAGAAGTGTTTCAACAGAGCAAGGAAGGGGAATGATTGTTTCCCATGGTATGTCCTCGGCAACCACGCACCAACGCCACGTGGACAGCCATGTGAGATGCGAAGTTGCAGTGACAAAAGGCAATTACATCGATGGTTGGATAGAATCTACGCGGGTGAAACAAAGAGATTCCTATAGAAAAATAAATACGAACGAAAAGGAATCAAAAAGGGGTTCAAGATGAGATTTTCAAACTCTACTAGTTTGAGTTCTAGAACAAAACAAAACAAGCAGTGGAAGGAGGAATCTAAAGGCAGCATGGAAACATTGAACGATGTTGTCGCAACCTTGGAGTGCAAGCCATAGTGATGTGAGCACCTGTTGTAATCTGATTGTCCAAAATCCAATACAAAGCCAAAGGCACAGTGATTAGCGCCAGTATTGCAGCAAGGATGCTGCAATTCCTGGGCCACCAACTTTACTTATCAACCTGGGGTTTGTACAAACTTGGAGGTGACAGTACTATATGCACAAGTAGAAGTGAAGGTCTTACCTGTTGTCACTGTTCATCTGGCGAGAGACCCTAGGGGTTCCAAGCCAGACTTTTATAGAGTCAGAAGAAGCTTGATGCTTTGATGGAAGAATAACAAATCTATTCTAAGAGAGCTACTCTACCGCAGTAATGAAGAAAACAACATGTAATGCCAAATCACACCATATCTTAATTAACCATTTAAACAACTATACTAAGCTAAGTCAACACTAACCTAATGCTGCTATCTAAGTTAAAAAAGTAAAGAGCATCAAACCAAACCAATGTGTAAGCAAGGAAACTAAACTAAATCTGTTTTCACGTTTTTGGCTTTTCTGGTAAAATCAAGCATGCAAGGAATCAAGCGAAAGAGCAAGCGAAGATCGAAATCAGTGAAAGGAGGATGTAACGAAGCAACTGTACATGGGAACCATTGGATCAGTCGAATCAACGAACAGTATAAATGGAAGATGAGCAACGGAGATCGTATCGCAGGAGATTAAGTGAATAGATGGACAAACAAGACTAACGGAAGATAAGCGGTGTAGATCTTATCGCAGGGGATTAGGTGAATAGATGGATGATTAACGGGAGATGAATGGCGGAGATCTTATTGCGGGAGATTAAGTCAATAGACAGATGGATCACATCAAGTCATGTGTCGACAAAAGGGTGGAAAACGTGCGGAATGATGGAGCGGGTTTTCATAGGTGGTAAGCAATTTCTCGTGCACACTCAAAGTTGTAAGCGGAATTCCTAAATTTTACACGATTAGCCCAAGTGAGTGACACGTAGCACGAGAAAACCACTTTTCTCGTGTTCTCTCAGGCGGATATCGGCTGTGCAAGAATTTGCATGAGATTGCGCGATAGTTGTTGGATCATGCAAGATTGATCAATGGTGGAGATCGACCAAGCTAGTTGGTGATCGGGTGACGCAATAGCCGTTGAATCAGGTGAGGCAGATCGACGGTGAAGATTCGGAGCTCCTAAAGTCAAACATCGAAATGAATACACATGCGGTGAGGCCGAGACACCTACTAACAACCTTATGGTGATCTTTTTCTCCTTGCTAACCTACTAATTGAAAGAAGACACAAATGGAAGAAAACTAAAACACAACCAATCTACGCTACACTACTGTAATGGAAATGTAGCGACTTAAGCAAATGAACGATAAGACCATGAATCTATGCGCTACACTGCTGTAATGGAAATGCAGTTATTTAAGCAAATGAACAATTAAACCATGAATCTACACTAGCATACATGTACAATAAAGAGGAGCCTTAGCTGCTAGGGTTGGGCCCTAACCCAAGAGCTTTAGCCCTCTGAGTTAACTCAGTGCTGGCTCAAAACAAAACTCATTCTTATTATCAAAACAATGGATTACATCAAAAATTGTCACAAGTCTTACAGCTCGAAAATAAAGTAGAGTTTTACAATCAAAATTCTGAATCCTACTAAGGTCCTAGGCCTCTCTACTTATACATCTGAAGTCTCCAATGACTTCCTTAAAATTAGGGAGGCTCAGCTCCCAAACTCGAGATAAACTGGTGCTTTGACTTTCACTTGCTCGGCTGCCTTCTAGTCCTCATGATTTGGCTGTTTGCACTCTGAGCTGATGGAGGAATATTCGAATGGAGGGGTAGTAAATGAGGAGGATTTCCCTCCTATAATTCCTCTCCCTTGTCCCATTCGAGTTTTGACCAAGGTCTTTGCCAAAATTCCTTTCTTTTATCCTTTAATCCTGCGTTAAATGCACATTAGACCACAAAGCAAAATATCCAACTCTAACTCATCTCATAAACAAAATATAATCAAAAGTATGTAATAAGTTGTGAGAATAGTTGGTTTGACTAAGCTAGGAGGTGAATTAAGGCCCATATAATTACCTAATGATGAGGCTCATCATCACCCCCCCCCACTGAAAGTGTTGCTCATCCTCTTAGCAACTTAGTCAATGTACATGTCCTTCATGGCTTTGGTAACCTCTTTGACATCCCATGCCTCTGTTGTGGTCTCTTCTTCTTGTTCATAGAAGCCTGCTTTCCTTTCTACTTCTTCCCACTGCCTCTTTTCCTCTTCTTCTTTTCTCCCTTCTAGCATCCCTAGGAGTAGTGGTGGGCTGAGTTTTAGGCCTATCCAATTGACCTTCAACCTTTGCATTGATTGCTTATACATAGGTGTCCTGTTGAGTGCCTCTCTCCACCTTTGAGGGGAGTGATATTCTCTGATCTTCAAGTTGTGTGGCAGTGTGTTCCATCTCCTGAAGCAGGCATGTATACTATCATCTCCTAGCAACCTAAACATATCCTCAAAATGTGAAATTGCTTGCTCTTGGGCAGCAAGATATCTAGGTGCCAGCTGAGGATCATTTGCAATTAGATTATGGGTGCTGATTAGGGCCTTGGGATTTGATTGTTCAACTCTGATGAAAAGAGGTTCATTCTACTCTCTGGCCAATATTCTTTTCATCTCTGCAACCCTTGACTCCTCATGGTTCATCCATGATGCCAAAGCCATTAATTGCAGATCTCCTAGCTTGACATTAAGATCCCAAACATTCATGTTTGTGAGGGCCATGTTGTGCAAGTAAAAGTCAGCCATTTTGGCCCTATCCTCTAGTGTACTTTGATCACAAAGATCAATAAACTGCTTGTAGTCCTGAAATGGGATGATGCCCCTTTGTGCTAGTGTTTTAATCTGAAATTGCAGCCATTGTTCTCTGAGGTAAAGAGCATAGGATTTAGCTAGCATCCTACACTAGATGGCCTCCAAGGAGAGGTTGGCCATACATGCTAGTTGGTTTTCCCTTTCCTTACGCTGTCCTCTCAGCCATGCATTTTCCCTCTCAAGTTGATCTCTCATTATTACTTCTCTGTCCCTTAAGCTACTTAGCTCTTTGTTTTTCTTATCTTCTTCCTCTTGTTGTTCTTTCTCATCTCCAACAGTGTCTTCCTTCGTTTCCTCTGTTTCAGCATCATCCTCATTCTCTTCTCCTTCATCATGTTCCTCTGTATTAGTTTCTTCTTCATCCATCTCATCCCCATCTAGCTCTGTATCTTCTTATTTTTGTTTTGCCTCCTCCTCACTGACAGAAGGACTAACATCATAGGTGAGGGTTTTGATGTCATCCTCTGCTAGTAAGTCTCTGAAGACTAACCATGTTATAGGGATCCAGAGGTTTTGGAGGGCATCCTCAATGAGGATCCTGATCAACCCATGGTGAGCCAATTGTTGGGAATTCCCTTCCTTTACTTTGTTGTTGGAGTCTATGAGTGATTGCATCAAGAAATAGGGTATGCTGAGTCTTTGGTGAACTGGTGTTTCTACCCCAAATCTTAATTCTTCAAGCATCCTAAAATGGTAGCCATAAACAACATTGTATCTATGGAATGGCAGATGAGGTGACGGGGTATGGTGAATGAGGTGGACGGTAATGAATGAGGGTGGCGGATGACGTGGAGGAGATGAGATGGAGTGGAGCGATTGGGGTGGCCCGCTACAGGGGTAGGGAGTGTACGGGATGTTCATCAGGCTTGAACCCCCTCGCAGCAATCTCAGGCCGTAGATCTCGGTCAAACACCTTGACGTCATGGTCAACTGCGGGGGTTGAGCCTGAGTTATAACTCGTGCTCATTGCTCCCCCGCAGAGCACTTTATCTACCTCTCGAACCCACGCTTACTTAAATCTTGTGCTATCGCTCAAACTTTAATATGGGTCGGGGCCCCACCTTACATCGAATTTGAATGCCATCAAAAATAAATCATTGTTTTCAGACTCTTGCATTCTCTTTTGATTTTAAAAAGAATTTCCTTTTTGCCACCTAACTATCTGCTTTGTCGAAGGTGGCCAAGTTAACTGGCCACCTTTTCACTTATAAACCAACTACCTCGTAACCCTTACAACTTTTGATCAAATGATGCATATGAGTGAGTGAGTGGGATACTTACCTGTGGTCTCGATGCCATGCTGCAATTGTCGAAGATCAGAGGTGTTGCGTTGTTTATTTGTTGCATGGTCATTCTTCTTCCTCCTCTATTGTCTGTTGTCTGGAGCTCCTGGATCATCCTAGTGAAGACCTGTAGCTGATGATTGATATTCTGTGGGATAGGCCACTACAGGACTTAACCAACCTACCACTCACCCTCGGATTTCTCCCCGTAGGTTTTCGGGGAATCCTGTAGGAATACAGGGGATCCTATAGAAAACACAATCTTCACCTAAATAGGAGCAATGAAATGAAAAAACAATGGAATTGATTGAAAGATGCATGGTAAGGAGTGGAGGAGATAAATATATGTGAGGCATGGTTCCCTTTGGATCCTCTCTTTGCTCCTTGATTGTCTTTCTCGCCCACCTGCAAATAACAATTATATATATATATATATATCTATATATATATATATATATATATATATATATATATATATAGATATATTATTTTTTTTGAAAAACACCTAGGTTCTCAGAGAGGTTTTCACCCTAGATGTTTTCCCTGGTCGCCTAACGAGGTTTTCAACCCAAAGATGGGACTCAGACGCCTCATAGAGGTTTTCATCTGAGTCCTTATTCTTCTTTTTTTTCTTTTTTCTTTTTTTTTTTTTCAGTGACCTGATGAGGGAGGAGCTGGAACTTGTTCCACCATCATCATTGTTTTATTGATATTGTCAATGAACTCTTGCTTTGATAAAGGCCTCTTGTACATTTTCAATTAGTGTCCATTAACAAGCAATGGAATGGCTTCTCCATCTATAGTTCTGATTTGCACTGAACCATTATCATGGCATCTTTCCACCACATAAGGTCCAAGCCATCTTGTCCTTAGCTTGCCCTTGAAGTCTTTATACCTAAAATAATATAACAATGCCCAATCGCCCTCCTGAAATTGCTTCTCCTTGATATGTTTATCATGCCAGTTCTTCCTCTGAAGTTGAACTATCTCTGTATGTAGGAGGGCCTGCATTCTGAATTCATCCAAGCCATTCAAATGGAACAATCTTTCTTTCTGTGCATGACTGAGATCCAAATCTAGTTGAGTTGCCATCCTCAGTGTGTTATATTCAAACTCAATGGACAGCAAAGTCTTTTTCCTATAGACCAGCTCATAAAGTGTAAATCCAGTGGTGGTCTTCCATGTTGTATTATAGGCCCGGGTGGCCTCAACTACTCTCTCTACCCAATCCTTCTTGTTGCTGCTCACTATCTTGGTTATGATGCTCTCCAGTGCCCTGTTGGTCACCTCCACTTGCCCATTAGCTTGTGGATGATAAGGAGTGGAGGTCCTATGCTTGATTTTGTAATGGCTAAGCAGTTCTTCAATCATGTTGGAAATAAACTAGTTGCCTTGGTCTGTGACTAGCTCTCTAGGGTACCCAAATTTGTAGAATACATTCTCCCTTAGGAACTCAGCCACCTTCTCTTCTGTTGCTGCCTTAATCGCCTTGGTTTCAGCCCACTTAGTCAAATAATCAGTGCACACAATAATGTACTATTTTTGCTTTGAAGGAGGGTTGATAGGCCCAATGAAATCCATGCCCCACTTGTCAAATGGCTCGAAAGTCACTTGAGGTTGTAGGGGCATTTCATCTCTTGGAGTAGGATTTCCCATCCTCTGGCACCGATCACACTAACTAGTATACTTTTTCACATCCTGATGAAGAGTGGGCCAATAATAGCCCGCTTGTAACACTTTGAATGATATCCTCTTTGTTGCAAAGTGACCTCCACAAGGCCCATCATGACAGGTCAGAAGGATGTCAAAAACTTCTTCTTCCCTTACACACCTTCTCAAGATTTGATCTGGGCCAAGTTTGAAAATATTGCCCCCAATCCAGGTGAAGGGGGCACTTTTCCTGACTATCTTGCTCTTTTCTTTGGAGGGCAAGTTTGATGGGAACTGTGCTGGTACCAAATAGTTTGTTATATCAGCAAACCATGGGGAGAGAACTGAAATAGCAAACAAATCCTCCTCTGATAACTGGTCATCCACCATTCCTTCTTCACCTGCAGGCAAATTCATCCTAGATAGAAAATCTGCAACAACATTTTCCTTACCAGGCTTACAAATTGTTGTAATAAAAGCAACCATCTTATAATTCTAACATTCACATCTGGTTTTTTCATTAAATATTTGATTGCAGCGTAGTCAGTGTGCACAAATGTTTGGTAGCCTATAATGTAATGCATAAATTTGTTTAATGAATGCACAACAGCGAGGAGTTCCTTTTCGTTCACAGTGTAATTTAGCTCAGCCTTTGATAGGTTCTCACTGATAAAATAGATGGCATAGGGCAATTTCTCCTCTACCTGACCTAAGGCTGGTCCTATGGCTTTGTGTGAGGCATCAGTATGAATATGAAAAGGGAAGGCCCAGTTTGGGCCTCGAAGAATTGGTGCAGTGGTTAACTTACTCTTTAAAATGTCTAAGGTCTCTTGACAGCTTTTTGACCGTATAAACTCAGAATCTTTGGCCAACAACCCAAATAAAAGTGAGGCCAACTTGTTGAAGTCCTTTATGAACCTTCGGTAGTATCCAGCTAACCCCAAGAAACTCCTGACATCCCTCTGCTTTTGTGGAGGTGGAACCCTTTGGATGATTGCTATTTTGTTCAGGTCCACCTGCAGTCCTTGCTGAGATATTGAATGACCTAGCGCGGTCCCTTCAGTGATTAAAATTTAAGAATTCACATTTTTCTGGACTGAGAGACAGGTTCATTTCAATGCATTTGTGCAATACTTTGCCTAGGTTAGTTAGGACTTTTGAAAATCACAACCATAAGGTGTTAAATCATCCATATAAATTTCCACCGCATCATGTACTAATTCAATGAAAATACTCAAGACTGCTCTCTAGAAAGTGGCAGGAGCATTGCATAGGCCAAAAGGAAGGACCCTATAGGCAAAAGTACCCAAATGACAAGTGAATGTGGTCTTATCCTAGTCTTCTGGGTAAATTTGGATTTGGTTGTACCCACTGAAACCATCTAGGAAAGAAAAAAACTTCTTTCCTTCCAGGCCATCTAGCACTTGGTCAATGAAGAGTAGGGGAAAATGATTCTTCTTTATGGCTTTGTTCAACTCCCTGTAATCAACACAAATCCTCCACTTACCATTTTTCTTGGGAACTAACACTAAAGGAGAGACCCACTCACTGTCGGAGATAGAGTAAATGAATCCTGCATCTAACAGTTTTTGGAGTTCTTCTTTGACTATATCTTTAAGAGTTGGATTCATCCTCCTTTGTGGTTGTCGGACCGGCTTGCAACCTTCTTTGATGTATATGTGGTGAGTACACACTGAGGGGTGTACTCCCTTCATTTCCTTGTAACTCCAAGCGAAGGCTTCTAGGTTTTCTATCAACATGTTGCATAGATTTTCCTATTCAAGAGCAGAAAGAGATGGATTAATTTTCAAAGTTTTCTCTGGGCCAAATTCTATGGTTTTAACACGGAGTGGGTTGGAATTGGCCAAGCACAAGTCAATTGGATGATTGTTTTGGGTTTCCCTTACTTCTTCTAATGGTAACGAACTAAGAGTTGGACTTTGGAGCAGGTATTCAATTAAGTCATCCTCATCTTTCTGTCATCCTCCTACAGTTGCTTCCAAAGCATAAAGTTGGGCTGAATAAACCTCATCTTCTTCCTCCTCCTCCAACCATAAAGGTAAATCATGCTCTAGAGAAAGTTGAGCAGGAGGGTATATGACTAACTGTTTGGACATACGCTCGTTCTTTATGGTCATATTCCAGCTCTGCAGCTAATGTAAGCATCGGTTGTGGCCAACCATGACCTCCCAAGGATGAGAGGGTAACCAGTAAGCTTAGCCTTAGGCTGGAGAACTAGAAAATCTGCAGGGTACTCCCAGGAGTCAATGGAGACCATCACATCCTCCACAATTCCCTCAGGGGTGACTGTGGAACGGTCTGCAAGTTGCAAAATTGTTGTGGTCTTCCTCAATGACCCTTGGAGGTTGAGCTTGAGCATGGTGTCCTTGGTCATCACATTAATGGCAGCCCCAAGATCGATCAGAGTGTGTGGGACAATGGTGCCATTGATGTGCACATCTACTACAGGGCTTCCAGGGTCCAAATATTTTGGACATATTACCTGCCCCAGCATTAAGTTGAACAGCTTCCCAATGACATTAATGGTAGGGGCATCCCTTTTTCTTCTTCCTGGATGCTTGAAGCATTTCCCCTTAATCAACTTATTGTAAATGGGAACATCTTTTATTGCCTGGAGAAGGGGGATCTTTACACAGAGTTTTCAATTCTCCTAGAAGTTCAGTTTCTTCTGGGGTAGGTTGGAGTGGTGGGCTAATCTCTCAAGAAATGGTGGATTTACTTTAAGGTTGCTTTCCTCTCTTTCTTCCTCAACCTCCCTATGTGGAGAGGGAGGTTGGTTATCCGGGAGAATTCTCCCAGATCTTAGGTTGATCTCCTGGATTTCTACAACATAAGTTGGGTATGATGTCTCTCCACTGTATACTTGTTGAGCCTGCCTATTGTTCGGGTTCGGATTTGGCTGGGCAGGCATCTGGGGTTGCTTGGGTGGAGCAGAGTGTAGGAGTTGTGGTTGGGTAGGTGGTGGAGGAAATAGCGTTGGAGTATTGTTGTATTGGGGCCTCCACCCCTGGAGTGGAGTATTCCACCGAGGTTGTGGCAGAATGCAAGGTTGAAATCACTGCCTGGCTGGCTGGGATTGATGCTGAGATGCATAGGACCAAGGAGGGGGTGTAGACCAGGAAGGATGAGCAGGGGGTCCCCAAGAAGGTATAGTTTTGGTTTGGTTGGGGTTATAATATGCATGGGATGACCCTTGCATACCCTGTTGGTATGGTCTAGGCCCAGGAGGTCTCATTTGGTTGATGTAGCGAAGCTGCTCATTGACCCTTTCAGCTCCTTGATATACAGTGTTGAGTCCAGGTAAAGAAGGGAACTTGTTTGTGGGGTGGTTTTCTTCACAGACCGAGCAAATCTCAATGCAGTTCAATGGACATTTTTTCCAAGGATGCCTCCTAGTGCATCTAGGACAAAAGATGGCCAAGGCTCCCTCTGCTTCCTCTTGTTTCCTTTTGATATTTATGGTGTCCAATTGCAAGGCAAGGGTTTGCAGCATCTCACTTTTGAAATCTTCTGGCATATTTCCAATTTCACCCTTGATGGATGAGTTGGAAGATGATATACTGGCCATAGGTTGACTACTACTACCCTTTTTCCTAGCTGCCCTAGAATGGTTTCTAAAAATAGACTTGATATACTCATAGGGTAATTGGTAGATATCTTCTCTTGCTAACAAATGTAAGGTATCTAGAAGATCTTCCCTTACTCCTCTAAGCAGGACCAGCTTTAGCGACTCAGGGTCAAGTGTGCACCTGGCCCTTTTGTAACTGAGCTGGAATATTTATTCGTAGTCTTGTAAGGATTCATCCTAGTCCATGGTCATCCTGAAAATCTCTTCTTTAGTATCCTTTGACCTGCAGTAGTCCCTATATTTTTTTGTTAAAAGCCTGTTGCATCTGAGCCCAAGTTGTGATGCTATCTCCAAGTAAATCCATGAACCAGCGCAATGTTGCATCCTTGAGGGTAGATGGAAACGGTTTTAACTTTTGCTCGTCATTTGTATGGTCATAGGTTCAACATATAACAACAAACTCAAATAGGAAAGTGTCAGGGTCTCTATAGTCAGGTCATGGAAATGAGGTAGAGCAGAGAGGCTTATATTCTTCATCTTAGTGTCTCCATTGGTTTCCCTGATGGGGAATGCACCCTCAATTCTCTCTCTATTTCCTCTGTCATTTCGATTTTCAGCCATTGGTTTAGTAGGAATGGGTTCCTCTTCTTCTTCTTCCCCTGTAGGTTCTTCAAATATGTCAGGTTACTCACTTAAGGCTTCCTCCAGTTCACAACCACCGAAGAAGAGAGAAGGTTGGCTGTTGGATGCAGTGGGGGCATTTGGCAAGAATTTTCCTAAATACTCCCTACTCCTACGAGGCATGAAAGGAAATGTTTTTGGGTTGGTTTTTGGAAGATTTTTTTAGCAAGAAAGTACTTTGCAGAAATGAAATTGTTGATTGAATGAAAACCACTGACAGAAAGAAACTACTCGTCGAATTGAAATTCTACTTGCAGAATGGAAAGGAAAGCAGATAATGATAAATGAAAGAAGGAAGCTACTAGATTACTTTTGCAGAAATAAACTAATGGTAGAAAATCGAAGACTAGAAATAGAAGAAAAGAAAGCAGTAATCACATTCTACTCAAACACCTCCCCGGAAACGGCGCCAAAAAGTGATGAGCACCAATATTGCAGCAAGGATGTTGCAACTCGTGGGCTACCAGATTTACTTATAAACCCGGGGTTCGTACAAACTTGGAGGTGACAGTGCTATATGCACAAGTAGAAGTGAAGGTCTTGCCTATTGTCACTATTCATCTGGCGAGAGACCCCAAGGGTTCCAAGCCAGACTTCTATAGAGTCAAAAAAAGCTTGATGCTTTGATGGAAGAAGAGCAAATCCATTCTAAGAGAGCTACTCTACTGCAGTAATGAAGAAAACAACATGTAATGCCAAATAACACCATATCCTAGTTAACCATTTAAACAACTATACTAAGCAGAATTGCTAAGTCAACACTTACATAATGTTGCTATCTAAGTTACATAATTAAGAGCATCAAACCAAACTAATGTGTAATCAAAGAAACTAAACTAAATTCGTTTTCGCAGTTTTGGCTTTTTTGGTAAAATCAAGCATGCAAGGAGTCAAGTGGAAGAGCAAGCAAAGATCGAAATCAGTGAAAGGAGGACGTAACGAAGCAGGAGTGCATGGGAATCGTTGGATCAGTCGGATCAACGAACAGTATAAACGGAAGACGAGCGGCGGAGATCGTATCGCAAGAGATTAAGTGAATAGATAGACGAACGGGACTAAAGGAAGATAAGCGGCGGAGATCTTATTGTAGGGGATTAAGTGAATAGATGGATGAACAAGATTAACGGAAGATGAATGGCGGAGATCTTATCGCAGGAGATGAAGTCAATAGACGGATGGATCACATCAAGTCACATGTCGACAGAAGGGTGGAAAACGTGCGGAATGATGGAGCGGGTTTTCGTAGGTGGTAAGCAGTTTCTCACACGCCCTCAAAGCTGTAAGCGGAATTCCTAAATTTTACGTGATTAGCCTAAGTGAGTGACACGTAGCACGAGAAAACCACTTTTCTCGCGTGCTCTCGAGCGGATATTGGCCGTGCAAGAATTCGCACGAAATTGCGCAATAGCCATTGGATCATGCGGGATTGATCAACAGTGGAGATCGACCAAGCTAGTTGGCGATCGGGTGACGCAATAGCCATTGGATCAGGCAAGGCAGATCGACGGTGGAGATTTGGAGTGCCTAAAGTCAAAAGTCGAAATGAATACGCACGCAATGAGGCCGAGACATCTGCTGACAACCTTATGGTGATCTTTTTCTCCTTGCTAACCTGCTAATTGAAAGAAGGCACAAATGGAAGCAAACTAAAACACAACAAATCTACGCTACACTACTGTAATGGAAATGCAACTACTTAAGCAAATGAACGATTAGACCATGAATCTATGCGCTACACTGTTGTAATGGAAATGTAGTTATTTAAGCAAATGAACGATTAAACCATGAATCTACGCTAGCATACATGTACAATAAAGAGGAGCCTTAGCTGCTAGGGTTGGGCCCTAACCCAAGAGCTTCAGCCCTCTGAGTTAACTCAGTGCTGGCTGAAAACAATGGATTACATAAAAAACTGTCACAAGTCTTGCAGCTCGAAAATAAAGTAGAGTTTTACAATCAAAAGTCTGAATCCTACTGAGGTCCTAGGCCTCTCTACTTATACGTCTGAAGTCTCCAATGACTTCCTTAAAATTAGGGAGGCTCGACTCCCAAACTCGAGATAAACTGGTGCTTTGACTTTCACTTGCTCGGCTGCCTTCTAGTCCTCATGATTTCGCTGTTTGCACTCTGAGCTGATGGAGAAATATTCGAATGGAGGGGTAGTAAATGAGGAGGATTTCCCTCCTATAATTCCTCTCCCTTGTCCCATTTCGAATTTTGACCAAGGTCGTTGCCAAAATTCCTTGCTTTTATCTTTTAATTCTGCGTTAAATGCATATTAGGCCACAAAGCAAAATATCCGACTCTAACTCATTTCATAAACAAAATATAATCAAAAGTATGCAATAAGTTGTGAGAATAGTTGGTTTGACTAAGCTAGGAGATGAATTAAGACTCATATAATTACCCAATGATGAAGCTCATCACACAACACCTTTTGCCATGCTAAGTTTTCCAGCATTGAGTTCTTAAAAGGAACTTTTTTGTGTTACAATGTCTTCAACGTTGAATAATTAATTAGTCACAGTGGGCACACGCTACAGTTAATAATAAGCAAACAAATTTGATCAGTTAATAATAAGCAAACAAATTTGATAAAAGATATGTTCTAAGATATGTTCTGATCATCCAAGCATTGGGATAAGCAAGTCCTATTACGGATCAAAGTATGTTTCCCATGTTAATTATGACTTTTTATTTTTACCATATATTTCAAAACTTTTCTTACATGTACCATGCCATATTGTGGACTTGAAGACTCAAAAGATTTAGAGAATGCCCACTATATGTTGACATCAACCTTGCAACCATATGATACATTAGACGGTGTTACGTCTGGGCTATCTCTTGCTCGTGTTCTAACCAAAATTGTCTTAGATCAACATAAATACTGCATGTTATCACATCAAATTGCACACTACAATATCAATGTGTGGCCACTGCAACAAAACTTGAGAGAAGGCAACCATATGATACATTAGATGGTGTTACGTCTGGGCTATCTCTTGCTCGTGTTCTAACCAAAATTGTCTTAGATCAACATAAATACTGCATGTTATCACATCAAATTGCACGCTACAATATCAATGTGTGGCCACTGCGACAAAACTTGAGAGAAGGCAAGTATTGAATGAAGTATCGATTCTTTACATCTCAAAGATTTTAGTACTAAAGTGCCCAAGGTAAGAGAAGCGAGGTGCTCTTACAGCAAGGGGTGAAACTGATGCATCTGAAATGTGCGTAACAGCTATAAATTAAAATGATGAAAAAATCACGTCTAAACTCAAATGGCATCACTTCCTTTAGTTAATTAGCATAAATAGAAAGACAACATAATGACATAGATCCATTTATATCCCAGATCTTTTAAGAAACAATAATTTTTTTGTTAATCATTCATAGTGCTTAATAAATCCATGGTTAAAATAGATATAGAATAACATAAATGACAAACAGATACAAGCCAATTACAGGTGTAGTTGACACGTGAAATACCATAACCCAACTGGAAAATTAATCAGTTGATTTCTATTTGAAAAAAAAAATAAACTAATATCGATTAAGGAACAAGCAGCACTATAACTTCAAATAAAGCCCAGAAAAATCGTGGAAAAAAATTGTATAAATTATACAAAATGGATAAAATTTAATAAAATCGAGACATTACTATACGCTACAATAGAACTAATGCCCATGTGGCCAAATGTACTTTGGTATATCTCAATAATGGATCGTATGATGTATCAATATTCAGGTGAAGAATGTTGCTGATATTAACAAAATATGAGTTCAACAGATTTTGAGAAACTCAGGATAACTTAGTATTAAAATTCGAAATGTAGTCTGCTGCAGCGTTCTAATGCCAACTACACTGCATAAGGATTTCTATGTTGGGACCAACCTAGTACTACAACATAAAAATCAGTTCAAAAGATGTTGAAATAAATCACGATATCAGGTATTCGAAGGAAGAATCAAGCTGCATCAGTTGATTTACTGCAACATTTTACCACTGACCGTACTGCACAAAGATTTCCATGTTGGAACCAACATGTCTAATGGTGGCCGTAATCCCTGTGATCAAACAAATTTTCAGTTCGGTAACAGATTTTTGACCCTGCCTATTTTTCAGTCAAAGACATGGTCCCAGTCTATGCTTACCTGGAAAACCAGAGCAAGTTTTCTTTCATCACGTAAAACCAAGGCTAAGTAAGAATAACAAGTAAATGGTGTGACAGCTTCATTTATCACTGCTGCTAAAATATCACCAATGGGGACAAAACGACCGGAAACTTTTCCACTGCACAATGAGAATGAGTTTTACAAGGTCAACGCACAGGACTGTAAACGGACTTTTTTGAATTAAATCAATCTTAAAAGAAAAAAACATACCGAAACAATCCATATTGAATGGGACAAATATTTGGTTCGAGTATGCGAGAAAATTCAACTGAACTATCTTAATGTGTACTGTTTTATGTAATATTTGAAGACAATTCAACCAAACTACCATAATGTCTATGGTTTAATGCCACATGCATTTGCTAATTCGACACAACTTCAGTTTGATAGTGACGGCATTTAATTTATACATTTAAAGGTAAAGAGACATTGGTGTTGGACAATGAATGTGAACATAACTTACACAGGTGAAATATACTTTTGTGCAAAATGACACGCAATATCAGCTGATAAAACTAATATGATTCCACCGCTGTATACTAAAATTTCAAATCATTATTTAGAAGCCCAATGGCTCGTTGATCATTTAACCTAAGGCATAGGCTGGATGAAACCAAGTTTTCTTAAAAAGTGCATCATCCTGTGGGAGTAGGACTCTGTCAAAGATTGACCAGTGATAACTACCATGGCAAACCCAACTATGCATTCATTAGACCGGTCTCATTCTTCATTGAGTCAGTTTCACCTATGTAATAAGAACCAACATTTACATAGTTTTCTACAGCCATATAAAGACTAAACCAACATTTACATAGTTTTCTACAGCCATATAAAGACTAAACCAACATTTACATAGTTTTCTACAGCCATATAAAGACTAATTTCGACGCATTTGAAATAACGTGCTAGTCTATTAGGTGTACTGTCTTATTTCTTTTCATATCCATAAAGACAACAAATTATGAAACCCAGTTTTCCCAAAAAGTGCATCCTCCTTTGGGACTAGGACTCTGTCAAAGATGAAGCAGTGATAACTACCATGGCAAACCCAATTGTGCACTCACTATACCGGCCTCATGCTTCAATGAGTCAGTTTCAACTTTCATCTGTATAATAAGAACTAACTTTTACATAGTTTTCTACAGCCACATAAAAACTAATTCCAACGCATTTGAAATGAGCTAGTCCATTAGATGTCCTGTCTTATTTTCTTTCATATCCATATAGACAACAAATTATGAAACCCGGCTAGGAGGACTCTGTCAAAGATAAACCAGTGATAACTACGATGCCAAACCCAATTATGCACTCACTATACCGGCCTCATTCTTCAATGAGTCAGTTCCAACTTTCATCTGTATAATAAGAACTAACTTTTACATGGTTTTCTACAGCCAATAAAAACTAATTCCAACGTATTTGAAATGACATGCTAGTCCATGCCAAACCCAATTATGCACTCACTATACCGGCCTCATTCTTCAATGAGTCAGTTCCAACTTTCATCTGTATAATAAGAACTAACTTTTACATGGTTTTCTACAGCCAATAAAAACTAATTCCAACGTATTTGAAATGACATGCTAGTCCATTAGATGCGCTGTCTTATTTTCTTTCATATCCATATAGACAACAGATTATGAAACCCGGTTTTACCAAAAAGTGCATCCTCCGCTGGGAGTAGGAGGACTCTGTCAAAGATGAACCAGTGATAACTACCATGGCAAACCAAATTGTGCACTCACTAGACTGGCCTCATTCTTCAATGAGTCAGTTTAACATGTGTAATAAGAACTAACTTTTACATAGTTTTCTACAGCCATATAAAAACTAATTTCAACGCAGTTGAAATGAAATGCTAGTCCATTAGATGTAGTCTCTTATTTCCTTTCATATCCAGAAAGACACAACACATTATCCCTCGCTCCTAAATTACCCCCAGGATCGTGCAGCTAGACACCTTGTTGGATCCAGAGGACGCTGATAGCGGCCCATCATCACAGGCACCCCCCTCACCGTCGACTATCAGACTTGGGCATTCTTGACATCATCAAATTCAAGTCTTGGACTTATTCACTTAGTCTTCTAAAGTTCTACATCACCAGGGCCTTTGATCCAGTTATATACATGTTTATGTGGCTGTCATATTATTGTATCCTTCTTTACTTCATTTTACCCTGGATTTAACTTTGGCATTTTCTAGGAGTTGTGTTTGCACTCCCACATTGTACTCATACTGGATGTATCTTTAGTCCCATGGACCTACTTTTGTGGTCATTCATTGGACATTAATAAAATTATCTTATCCTATCTTATCTTCATTTCTGAAAAAAGAATAGGAGATCCAGAATATCCTCAAATAGCAGTCTGCTTAGAAATCCATGCTTCTGGGATTTACACAGTTTGCAGATCAAAACACTAGTAATGCAACGAAGTCACTCTAATCTGCAAATAAGAAAAGCACTTTGTAAGGGGTATTATTCATGTTCAAACTTCAAAGTGAGTCCCCGAGTCAAAGGTAAACAACGGAAAGAAATGGTCCTGCAGATGTACACAGATCAAAAGATTTACACAAATGAACATATCATTTATTCCAGCATTTCATCCTTTTATTTGTGGATACTTATGTAAAATAGCAGCGGGAAGTAGCCCTGCAAACATACACAGATCAAAATGCATACAGAGATGAACATGTCACTTATTCAAGCATTTCAACCTTCCATTTGTGGGCTACCTTTTATAGCATGTTTCAAGCTGCACACCTAGCGTTGGCATCACCACCACTGTTTCTGCACAGAACCTATCAGTCTGTCAAAAACATGTCCAAGTGCAGCTGTTAACATGGCACAGATTTTCATGATGTTAAAGATACAACAAAATGAAGTCAACAACTACTTTTGAAAAAGAAGAATGTAAGTTTCGTATAGAACGATGCACTGCATCTGAATGATCTTAGGTTAACATTCATGGTCAGGACTAAATTATGAGACCCTCAAAAAGACGTGCACTTGAGCAAAGACTTTATTTGACCATCTTAAATACAAACAAGCTAGCCACAAGGGAGGACTTAAGTATGGGCCTATTACTTCAACAAGCATGTTTATGTTAGTTAGGACACTAAAACACCTGATTGAAAAGAAGAAAGGCATAATTTGTCCCATGGATGTTAGGCTGGTGGCAAGACTAGGGTTTCTACAGAATCGCTGAGGATAATCATGGTCAGGAATAAATTATGGGACCCTCAAAAGGACGTGCACTTGAACAAAGGCAGAAATTAGACTATCTTAAATACAAACAGGCTAGACATAAGGAAAGACTTAAGGTATAGGCCTATTACTTCCATAAGCATGTTTAAGCTAGTTCAGGACACTAAAACACCTGATTAGGAAAGAAGAAAGGCATAAGAAATTTGTCCCCTAGATGTTGGGCCTGCAGCAAGACTAGGGTTTCTGCAGAATCACTGAGGATACTCAGCTAATAGATTATTCTAACGAGCCTATTGAAGGGATGAACATTTGTCCGTATCAAGGGAATGGATCTCTAGGTACAAAACAAGGTGGCAACAATAAGGAATCCAGAACCTTAGTATCCAAGGCAAAAGTTGTACTTTTTAACCCTATAAAATTAATTGATGCAAATAGATTCTTAATAAAACAGAAAAGGTGCAACGGCAAACACACACACTAAGATAGAGATTTTACCCTGGACAACCAAACTGGGAAAACCAAAAAAAATTATCAGTATAAATTTATTTACAATATTACAATACAATAGATATATATATATATATATATCCCGTGGCATCCGTAAACCACCAATCCATTTACCCTAGATTAGAGTACAATTGTAGTTTCTTAACCAAAACTACAAAACCATGGGCTAAACCACCATGTACCACAAAACCACTAAAGGAGAAATCCATGCACTGAAAACCGCCAAAAACAGATGCAAAAAACTGCCCTAATTTTTTTTATTTTTATTTTTATTCTTTTTCGGGGGCACTACCCTCAAACCCTTGCGCAAGGGGGCTCCCACCCCCCAGTATGCCTAACACAACATACACTATGTGGGGATGGTAGTGCAAAAAATATAAGACACACCCAATATTCTACCACTTATTGTTTTCTTTGCATACAGGGGGTCGCAAGAATACATGATCAACAATCTAAGACAATAATAACCATTGTTTCTCTACACCATGAAAACTTCTTAGTGCTCAGATTTTGTTAATGAATCTATAATATTTTTCAAAGTATCCACCATAACCACAAAAGATATTCAACAACAAAAAGACTCACAAGATATCCATAAACAATCCTTCATTATCCCAAAGTGACGTCTCCACGACAAGGACTAGTCTCCAATAGCAAAATTATTCACAAATATCACAGCTCCATAAGAGTACAAGGCTACAATAGCTAGGCCGAAATCTCTAAGGAGGCTGAAATAGTCAGCATCCGAAGATGAAATGAAAAGTAAGGAGACCTTTTATTTATGAGGTCTACCTCACCTAATTTTAGCTTAAGAAGCCGCTAAACAATTTGAAAATGAGTAAACATAAAATAATCCTTGGGTTACAAGACAACCCACTAACTCAAAAAGTGAAATTATGCCATAAAAGATTCACATCTATGAGCCGTAAGCCTCTAAATGATGACATCATGCCCTTTTTGGGCTCCAGATGCTATGTGATGGTGAGTGCAACGCTGAAGGTGTGTCATGACCATCCATCATATCCAACCTCAAAGCAACTCCAAGGGTCCCAAATCCAGCTGGGGTGTGATCCGAATTGGATCCATAAAGAACTGTCAAAGGAACCATGACTGTATTAGGTCGGGACAAATCTCTAAAGAATTTCAAAACAGCGATCAAAAACACCCTGAACTAGTGGCAATGGTAGCCAGCGTGGAACGACGAGGACCTCGGTCAAAGTGCGCTGACCGAGGCCCATGGAGACTGCGCGGGAGGTCAAAGTAGCCCCTAGGAGGCTCGGATCAGGAAAATAAGAAGGTTTTTGATTAATCGCGCATCGTTGGGCGAACAGGGCTGAAATGGGGGAGCCCCGAGCACATGGACGCATGGGGAGCCAGAGAAGTGAGAACCGCGGGTGAAAAGGCAAAAAAGCGCTAAAAGTACAAAGGCAGGACCCGCGCTCTGGAAACCGGTGGTATTGATCGGGGTGCCCTCAAACGGTAAGCGGTTTTGGATGGAAGCGGAGCAATCCCACTCAACGATCGACGCGTGGAAAGCAGAGGTGAGAGAAAACCGCTGTTGATCGCACGCTAACGGTCGAGCAAGTCAAACGTGCGTATGGCGTTGGATCTGGGGGACCCAGATCAGATGGCTAAGATCGCGCCCGATGGGGGAAGCGAAATCGACGAGGAAATAAGCCGCGATTTAGAAGGATTTGGAGTCCGTTTGACCGCCACGGTGGAAGAAGAACTCATTCCACGATGTAATTGAAGAAATGAACCGATGAAGTAGGCTGGCGCCGTTTAGAGGAGGACATGTGGCCACTCCCTGAGCGCTGATGATGACACCGAATAGGGAACTCCAAGCGCAGTTGCAGAAGGCGAATCGACAGAGACGAAAGAGGAATCGAACAGTCTTGGAACGAATGGCCTAAAAGCCATGAACAGAGGCAGAAAACACAGTTAGTCAGGAGAGGGACAGAGAACCCCGAGAGACAGAGAGACCAGAATCCCGAGAGGAGGATGGAACACAGAGAAAGAAGACAGTAAAGCAAAAGCAGAAAGAGGACAGAGGGCCGAGCTAACCAGAGGCAGCATCAAGCACCAGACGCTTGAGAGATCCGAGCCATCCCAGAGAGGATCTATCCGGGCTGAGCACCACATTGGGCTCTCCATTGTAGACCAGAAGGTCACAGAGCTGGTAGGAAGAAGAAGTCTGTGTACTCAAGTGGCTTGGGGAATCCGAGAACCACCCTGCCAAGCAAATCTGCTTCAGGAGAACTCACTTTAAGTCCCTGCATTGTAATTTCTCTGCTTAAGACACAATAAAACAAGGCCACCACTGAAAGTTGGACCGGAGATGTAGCCCTGGAGAATAGGGTGAACTCCTTATTAAATTTTTGTGTTCTTGTATTTGCTTACTGTATTTCTATGTTGTCTTTCCATTTAATTGTCTGTGTATTGGCAATCTAATCGATAGGTTGCTTCAATAACACAGAACACACACCAGCACGAGTCTGTAATACCTTTATTCAATAAATCTTCAACTAATGTCACTCATAGGGTGAATATCAGATCAGGGTGTCACCACATCATCTCCATGGATCTAAAATGGTCAACACAATGCCTCCTCTCTCTAATGTTAGGGCTCCATCAGGTGAAACAAGCCCTCCCTAGTCATCTCATGGAAGACCATCATCATCCAAGATCTTAATCATGGCCTGCCCATCAAGTGGTGTCAACGCCAACCTGGGGGCATGTTGGGTCTAGTGGTGCAATCAACAAGGATCCTTTGTGTTGGGCCAAAAGAGATCAACGTCCTAGGCCTTAGGGGTGCTTTGGAGCGTGCATTAGTTGCTCAAGTCATCATAATACTCAACGCTTTGATGTAAGTGGGCAACACTGAATCTGCTAAATCATCAACCTCTTTGAAAGGTCAGGGTACTTGTGGAGCCTGGGTTGTTGTGGACTACCTAACAAAACCAACTTAAACTCCAATGAAAGCAACCATTCATTAGAGACTAAGATCATATAAGCATCTAGGTGGACCAAACTTGCATGTTAAAGGCATATTAATACTTCAAATTTGGATCACCTTCTAATATCTAACTAGACCAAGTCCCGTAAAGGTGTTCCCTACCTTGATAGAGGTGGTTAATGATCAACCCTATTAGGTGCTTCCAACCCCTAAGGGGAGGTGGCATTTCCAAGGTCAACCCCTCAATCAATAGGTGTTAGTGTAAATGAGTGGCAATGGAGGGGAAAGGCTTCATGGCCAAGTGCCATGGTCAAGGGGACCAACCGATGGGAGTCCATATCTTGAGTATATAGATGTAGTGGAGGGAGCAATCGTGGAGGCATGAGTTAACCTACTCGGCCTACTTTTTCCACCCCTCTAGTGCACCTTTTACTTCTTTTTAATAATGATTTTATTTTGGGCACATAGCTCAAGGGTTAGAGCTTGTTCTTTATGATATAGCATTTAATTTTACCCCTTAAGATGAGACAATTTATTGTTCATTAGAGTTGGGACATGCAAAGGTTCCTTCTTAATGGAATGGAGCATCAAGTGCTCAAGAACCGAGTGACGACCAATGAGGAGGGTAAATCTCATGCTAGGATTTTTCCCACATGCTAACTTATGTCTTGGCCATCTTTTGCATTTTGATTTTCTTCTTTTTCTTTCATTGTGGCCATAATATTTTTTTCCATTCTTTTAGTTGCATCAACCTCTAGGGCAAAGTTTCCCAACCCTACTCAAAGACATGGATGATAGGGTGCCAAATTCCAATGAACCAATGAAACGTTAGACTTGATGAATGGAGATGGTATACAAAGGGGTTTGTAATGTGACATGGAAAGCGTCAAGTATGATGTAAGGGAGAATGAAAAGGCTATAATCTAGGTATTCCAAGTAGTTCCCCTCTTATAACCCAAAGGCCTTAACGGAGGTCCCACAGGTCTAGGGCTAAAGGTTAAGCCCCCTAGTAAGGTGACAAAACAAATTTACAGTCAAGATTGGTCAATCTCCCAAATCACCCCTTTATCCATTGATCCAGGGGACTCCAGACATGCTCAAAGGTCAAAGAGGGCTCACAATAGCTCAAAAATGAAAGTTATCGATTGATGTGAAACCAAAACTAGGTTGTAGTGCTCGTCGCCCTGATTCCAATGGTGTGAACGACACTCCAATCCGAGTTCGTGTGAAAAAGATAGAGATGGTCAAAGTGGACAAGTGGTAGGCTTAACGAGGCTACAAATTGACCAGGACTCTGCGCACAGAATCTAGCTCCTGCGAACGGGTGAATTTGTGGAACGCCTAATTTGTCTAATGACCCCTATTTTCAGCCAATTTGACAAAACGACCATATTGTATAAAAACAAAAAATTATGGGGTGGCAGGGCACCAACCCCGCCACCCCCAACGGCCATATCATTGACATATTATAGCCAAATGTTATGTTTGGGAGGGCGGGCCACCCCCAGTAGACCAGCCTAACCCCCGAAACCACATATTGGAACTGCGCGTTATATATAACCACCAACCAAACCGTCGAATATTAATCGTCGATCACGTTGCCATTTAAACAAAATTGTATATTATGACTGGGGTGGGCGAGATTTGAACCCTGCCCGCCCCCATGCTATCCGCCTGACTTAGCCGCTAGGCCAACGACCACGTCTTTGTTAAGTCCGTTGGCGCCTAAGTACTTAAACGACAATCATTTGCATAGCACAGGTGGACGGAGGAGCAGAGGTGGCGAAACTGAGTGGCAAACGCTTTGCAGTGGAACTAGGTGCGGAACCACGAGCCCAAGAGGAACCATGCAATGGTGGAACCTTGCCCGGGGGGAGAGAGTGGAACCTTAACGCGGGAGAATCTCAAGATGCCTTAAATATTCCTTGGGAGGTAAATTTTCACAGTAACAGAATGTTAACAAGTTTATAGCCATTTTTATTAGAATTTCACAAGGATCGTGATGGTGAGATTAGATTTGCAATCTGAGTAGCAGATCTCCAGTCAGCCAATGGAGAGGAATCTTTGGGGAATCTTCAAGATTCCTAAAGGCCCAAAATTTGACGGTGTCAGAATTGGACGAATTGACAGTCAATTTTACACTACTCGTTGCCAGGAATTCAGTGGTGCAATCAGTTTCAATCGCTGAGTTTTGCATTTTTCGGCCATCTTTAAAAGTGGAGGTACATGATGCAGTTATGTTATGCATCACTTTGTTTTTTTGAGATGATCTATTATTGTTGAGATCCCTGTGTAATACCTTGTTGAGGGATGCTTGTTGCCACATTATTGTGAGATTTTATTAGCTTGTCATGCTAAAGGAAGACCCATTTTGAGTGAGAGTTCCTGTAGGGAGAACGTCTCGTGGAGAGACAAGCCACTCTTGTTGAGGGTATATGTCCTTGTTATGACAAAGAATATTCCATGTACATCATCATCATTTGCAGCATTCAATGAAGCGACCTCCACAATCTTGACACCAGGCCCGAAGACGTAACCCACACTAGGTGAACTCCGTTATCAATGTGTTGTGTTCTTGATTTGTTGATCATCATAGTGTTTCATCTTGTTTAAGCATGCACGTGTGGTTCTGTTATGCTCTTTTAAATGCAATTCTAATTACATCACAGAAGTAAAAGGTCTTGGTTAATTTCGGTAGCTGAAGAAATCCGGATCAAGTTGGTATCAGAGCGTTCTTCTCGCTGATGTGAATTGCAAGTGTGAAGAATTGAACGTGCAACAAGAAAGAAAATGGAGGATGACAAATAAATGTACGAGGCCTTCCTCAGGATGTCAAAAATGGTGGACATAATGTATGAAGTTTATGAGAATAAAATGACAAGAGAGGAATGGGAGAAAGAAAGAGCAGAGGACGATGCTCCATCTACCCCCTCGAGTGTACATTCATCTTCTTCATCGTCTTATCGTCATTCAGATGAGGAGATCAGTTAGAGCCTTCAAGCAGAGAATGTTGAATTGAGAAGACTCCTATGAGAAGAAAAAGAGGAGAAACAAAGATTGCAGGTTCAATTACGAGCCACAAAAGAGGCTTTGGAAAAATTGAAGCGCAACAAAGGCTTAGCGAAGCCATCACCACCTATTTTAGAATCAACAGTTGAGGTAAACAGTGTTGATCGTTCTTCATTTTCATCTTCACATGATGTTATTTCTATAGGAAATGCGAAGGTACCCATTTCAGGAACTAGCATGAGACTCCTTACCAAGATGGGGTATAAAGGAGGAGCACTTGGTGTTAATGACCAAGGAATGACTCAGCCATTGGAGGTGGTACAACGACCTCAATTTGCTGGTTTGGGATACACTGAAGGAGAGTGTTCAAAGGTGTCAAAAGCTTCCAATACATTGTTGAAACCGTCGAGGAAAGAGAATAATGGGAACACATCACCATCTTCCCATGACAGTGCACATTGCAAAAGGAGAGCTAAGGCAAGCTCTCATCGCCATAATCGCACTAGAGACAACCAAGAGAGGTATAACAAGTCTCAGTATTCTAGAGTTCATTTTGATTACAAGCATGTTAATGATGAAAAGAAATCATGGCATAGAAAACTATGGAGTTTTTGTGGTTTAGATAACCATGTGGTTGTTGAGTGCTGGAAGAGAATGGCAATAAGAAATAGGATGAGGCATGGAAAGCCTTCTCCACATCAGGGAAGGAAGCAAGTTAAGCCAATCTGGAGGAAGAAGACTTTTTGCAATCATTGCAACAGAGGTGGTCATCAAAGAGCCACATGTTGGAGGCTCCATCCAGAGTAGCTCTTAAGGACAAAACACCTGTGCAGAAACTAGTTGGTGAAGGTGTTCAACAAGAAAATCCGCCACATTCCTCGTGGATCACTTTGTTGAGTAAGAGATGGTTTTACTAGATTTGGTAGCTTGTCATGGCCACATTTTGTAAATCATGTGTTGCGACATAACTGTAAAAGTGATGATGTGTTTTCCATCACTTGTTGAAGCAACAATGATGTTTTGGCCTTTTATTGATAGCTGGGGTAATATTTCCATTATGATGTAAACTTGACCACAGATTATGTGTTATAAACTTGTGGCAAGTATGGGATGCTTGGGTCATTATTGGTCATGTAATTAAGCATGTAATTTGCAAAATATTGTACTACAGGTTTGCAGAGGATGCAGGTGTCGGCTCATCGCTTATGGCTCCGAAGAACAAAGGTGAAGGAGAAGGAAGGGTGACCTGTCAGGACACTTGTGGTGCAGACAATGTACACAACAGTTGCAGATTATGTTCATGCTTTTGGAGGACCAAAAGATCCTTAGTGGGGAGGAATGATCCAGGTGGCTCCAGACACGCTCAGAGGTCAAAGAGGGCTCCCAATAGCTCAAAAATGAAAGTTTTCGGATTGATGTGAAACCAAAACTAGGTCGTAGTGCTCGTCGCCCTAATTCCAACGGTGCGAACGACACTCCAATTAGAGTTCGTATGAAGAAGATGGAGTTGGTCAAAGTGGACAAGTGGCAGGCTTAAGGAGGCTACAAATTGACTGAGACCCAGCCCACAGAATCCAGCTCCCGAGAATGGGCAAATTTGTCGAACTCATAATTTGTCTAATGACCCCTATTTTCGGCCAATTGGACAAAACGACCATATTGTATAAAAACAAAAAAATTATGGGGTGGCGGGCCACCAACCCTGCTGTTAGCCTCCTGTTGCAACAGGTGTTCATCTTTCATGATTGACATTTTTACATGCCAAATATGTCATACTTTGCATGCTACAATGCTCCATATTTCCTGAAAAGAGGCCAAAGAAGAGGCCATGAAAGTGTGCCAGTCTAAATGCCACTACTGTATCCCAATTTTGATGAGTTATCCATTTTTGAAGAAGTTTCTGTTAAGGGAAGTCCAAACAGCCTAATCTTGGTTTCCCTAGGTTTCAATTTCTTATTTTAGAATATAGAAAGTCATTATCTAACCAAACAGTTCAATCTTGGCAGATTTATAGATAGGTAGAGAAACAAAAGAGCCCAACTGCTTAATCTGGGCCCTTGGAAGAAATAAGTGTAGACTTAGATAGAGGAACAGCAAAAAGAGAAAAGGATAATCTGGGTCTGCAAGTCCAAGTGCACCTATGCAAAAAGAAGAAAAAATGCTAGGTAAGTAGGCTGGGTAGGTAGTTTTGTGGTTGCAGAATCATGCTCTGTAATCCATTTCATGTTTTCAGGTGTTATATCTTCACAGATCACAGTTATGATGCAGTTTTCCATTCGGAGGAGCTCAAGTGAGGCATGTCTAACTCCCCCTTCTTCTCATTTCCCAAATCACTCACTAACTTCCCTGAAGGGGTCAAGATCTGCTTGATACCTCTCACTTTCATCATTTTCCATATCATTTGCCTTGGTAAAGATCTGCTTTGCTCAAGGCATGTTCATACTTCCTATATGAATCATTTTCCCCCCTATTAGCCTAAGATTCACATACTTAGCGCTTTCTTATCACTTGTCATATTAACTACTAATTTTACTATGTAGCTCCCTATCTATCTCCCCTTCCCCTACTAAAACTATGTTAAAAAACTCCCCTATGTACATATTCCCATCCCCAGGCACTGTAGCCCTATTATATCAGTTTGGGAAATGTTAAGTCCATTTGGGGCTTAGCATTAGCCTTCCGTGTCCTAACCAGGAGTTAGTCTGACATCTGGTCACCCTAACAACCATTTCCCCCTAAGTCCCAACCCTACGATACCTATTCCCCGCCCTTATCCTAAGGTCACGCATATAAATATATTTCCCCCGCTTGCAAATAACCCAAAACCCACATTTCTAATGTTTAAAACCCCCTGCGCCATATAAAAACACATAATTAAATATGCACGGGCCCCGTCCCTAACCATCCGCCGCCTTACTCGTGCCGCCAACCGTTAGATCTGGCGCGCCCAAGATCTACGGTGGGCGGGCCTTTTTGTACGCCGATGTGCCGAGGGTTAACGCCCGGGAGATGGGCGGTTTTCCCGTCGTACTCCCGCCACGCGTCACCCTCTCGACTGTGGCGGAGCCCCCTCCTCCAAAACCACCTGCGCACAAAAGCGGTGTGCCCGAAACCGAATACCGCCTTCCCCCCTCCTGCGTCAGCGCCACGTCATGCTGACGTCACCATGCCGCGTCGGCCTCCTGCCGCCGTGTCCTTGCCATATCCCTGCCACGTCACCTCCTCCACCGTACTGCCACGTCACCTGCCGTACTGTTGACGTCACCCTGCCACGTCACCGCCGTACTGGGACCCATCGCTGACGTCATCGTCAAAAAGCGCGAAAGGCGCAAATCGCAGCCTAGGAAGCCCGGAATCAAAATCTGAGGCAGTTTTTCATGCGCGCATGGCTACGGGAAATAGGCCAAAATGGAAATCCCTTTCGTAGCTCGGCTTCAGCAGGCCCGAAAGGCGCAGAATGACATGAATTTCTTTGCGCAGCATTCAGAAAGGGGCAAACACAGTTTTAAAAGCAAACAGAGGGCCGAACAGTAGCCATGAAAGGTCGATGCAACGGTTCAAAGAGTATCAAAAGTGAGAAAGGCGCACATTCAGTGCCAAAGCATATCAAGGAAGCGGCAAAGAGTATCAGTCGAATGTTTTAAATGAAAACCTTTATTCCCAATGCAGGTGGACATTGAATGACCTCCAACAAAGTCAAAGAAAGCAGTAAAGGCCACTCAAGGCTCTCCCATCACAGTTAATGCTCCTCAGAACCACTCAAGAGCATGGATCAAAACCCAAAGCACAGTTATGGCTAAGTGATCAGCACAGAGCCATAAAGACAACACATTAAACTCCTTTTTGTACAGCTGCCCCAGCGCAGCTCGAGGATATTTTCCCGCATTTATTTCAGACATGTATTAGGTTAAAGACACTTATTACAGCAGATCTGTCTGAGATCTGATCTTTATAGATATTTTACTTATAAAAACCACCCTAATTCATTGTAAAAAGGGTTGGTTGGTTGTATAGCTCCAAGAGAGACTCGCTTTGTATACCTGATGTTTTACTTAATCAAAGACTGCTGAAAAGCTTGGAGGAATGACTGTGTGCTGTGTATGAATGTTTTGAAGAATTGAATGTGGAATTCTTGTGCTGCAACATGACTCAATAAGTGTTTCTTACCTTTGTTTTCCATTGATGTACCATCCAAAATAGCAGAAAGAATGAATAGTTTAGAATTGGTTTAATTGCCCTCTATGCTCAATTTATGTTGTTTCTATATGTTTTCATCTGAATTAGAAATGAATATGAATTCCCTGTGGCTCATATTTCCCCTAATTCACTCATGTTTGACAGTTATCTAGGGATTCTTTACTACTCCTAGATAGAGCTCATTCACCTTCCCTCTGCTAAGCCGAACGAGAGATTCTTAACTGCCTCTCATTCCTAGCCTTCACTCCATCCTTTAGCTTGAAAAATTGTTTCATGTGCAGCTAGCTTGCTCCATATTCCCTCTTGTGACCAAGAAAATGCACCAGCAGTCCTACTCCTTGACTCCACGCCCAATGGTTCTAAAACTTTCATGCTATCTTTGCCTCTTTACTTGAAAGCATCATCCATCCCACCAAAACTAAAACAAAACCCCTTGTACCCAATAACTAGTCTAAAATCATCATCAACAAAGCTAAATCCTAAAGAGAGAGCCCTCTCTGAATGCTGGTGGGCTAGCACCTGCAGTCCAAAGATTGGTTTGTGGTTACCTCGGCCGTATCCCTCGAGGAGCTAAGGGACAACCTGAGTGATAACACCTGCCACCCCCAACAGGCATATCATTGACATATTATAACAAAATGTTATGTTTGGGGGGGCGGGCCAGCCCCGGCGTGTTAGGATATTCCGACACATAGGATATAGTTAAGTTCAACTTGGTCTAGTGTAGAGTTAGGTATAGAGTTAGGTAAAGTGTGTTTCTTTACCGTTGTACATTTTGTAACTTACAATCCGACGGTCACGATATGTAGTGATACGACGGTTCATTCTCTCCTCGGTATTACCGACACTTGATCCGTGGCTTGACACCCGATTGGTCCATGAATTCTATTTAAAGCGCATGGAGGGTCATTTGTAGGGTAATCCGTGCATGAGAGAAGCTTATGTAAATTTTCATTCTTTGATTAATAAATTGCCTGAAGTGGCCACGTTGGCTCAGGCCGTGGACTGTTTCCCTCTTTGAGGGTTTTAACCACGTCAAAAATACTGGTGTATTGATCTGTGATCTGGTTGTGAGCGGTGTCCTTTTGGTGTTCTTTCTGAGGAACTTACCCTGTAAATTCCTACATGGTATCAGAGCTATTTGAGGGCCGCGTCCGTTGGTGATCCAAATCTGAAGCCGGTAGAACTGCATCCGACTGCCGTTTCCTAGATCTGTTGTTTCTGACTGCTTTCGGGCCGAGAGGACTGCTCTGTTGTGTTTGGAGCATCTGTTCCAGTGAGGAACCCCTTTCGTTTCACGCGAAAAGATTTCCGGTAGCCCTAGCTGCGTCATTTTTAAGATCTAGAGGTATACAGTGTTTATTTGCAGTTTACTGTTATTTTCTCTCTGCTTATTTCGGTTTCGGTTTATTTAGTTTTTTTTTAACCGGATCTATACCTTTCATTTCTGCGTATGCTCTTTGCCCTGCGACTCTGTGCGATCTGGGCAAATCAGAAACAGAAAGGAAGGATTTTTCTCATGTGTATGCTCTTTTCCCTGCACCTTAGTGTGATCTCGGAAAATCAGAAACATTGAGAAAAATGTTTAGTTTTTCGGCTAAAGCTAACTTTGAGCCGCAAGGTTCAATTTTTGAAAATATTTAGTTTTTTGGGTAAAGCTAACTTCGAGCCGTAAGGTTCGTTTTCTTTGCATGTCCGTGTTGGGTTTTTTGTTTTTTGTTTTGTAGGGAAAAAGAGCTTTCTCAAAGCAAGCACGCAACCCAAAGCCCCCCCCCCCTCTCTCTCTCTCTCTCTCTCTCTCAAATTTTTTGTATAGATCAATTGGTTCAAAGCTATTTTAAGAGAGTAGAGGTCTTGGGTTCAAGTCTCCATTTTGTGGGGGCGGACTTTTTCATTCCCGCACTTCGTCGGCAACTTCAACAACTTTTTTTCAAAAAGCCATAACTTCTTCATCCGGAAGCCTTTTTCAGAGCCGTTTTTTTTAAACCAGCCTAATTTTTCGAGATCTATCCATTGGAACACTTACTTTCAGCATCTTCAGCTTCAGTTTCTGTTGAAATGGAGATTCAATACCAAGTTACCCTTGACAGCACCAACTACTTCCAATGGTTGTCCTACATGGAGGATTTACTTAGAAGTAAAGGTCTCTACCGAATAGCCACAGGCCAAGAAAAGAAACCGAAAGATGAAGACAAGGCTGCTAAATGGGAAAATAGACAAGATCAAGCACGTGGTTTGATAGGGATGTCTATTTCTCCAGATCTTAGATTCCATATTGCAGAACTTGAAACTCCTCAGGAAGCAATGGAACAAATCAATAAAGTTTTTGGGATTAAAAATGAAATTAGAGCCCATCAACTTGAAAATGAGTTGCTTACATTGGACCCTAATAATTTTTCTTGCATTGAAGATTTCTTGTCTAAGTTCAAGACCCTTAGATATCTTTTGGAAGGTGTTAAGGTTAAGAAAGAAGATAGTAACCTTATTTATTCCATCCTTACTAAGTTGGGACCAGCCTACTCTGTATTTGTTTCCACCTTCCATTCTACAAGAGAAGCCTTCATTTCTCAAGGAAAAGACTACAAGCCCCCTTCCTTTGACTCTTTTTGTGATTCTTTAATAAGAGAACAAGAAAAACTCTTACACCTTGGTCTCCTTAATCTTGGAAACTCTTCCAAGAAAGCGTTAGCCACTCAGCAGCAACCAAATTCAAAGAATCCTAAAAAGTCATATCCTAAAAGGAATGATCCTAAACCAAACAAGGGTCCTAAGCAATTTCAGCCCCAAAATGAAAAATCATTTCAACAAAATGATAAGACAAATAAAAACAAAGGGAAGAAGACTGATAGACATTGCAATTTTTGTAATCGAGATGGCCACTTAGAATCAAAATGCTTTAAGAAGATGGAAGCCTTGGAAGCAGCAATGAAGAAGCATAACATCCATTTGGGGCAATCTTCAACTTCAACTTCATCTTCAGGAATGGCACTTTCTGCATGTGGTTGTCAAGCATCTCGGTCTGGCTATGCATTAAATGTATCTTCTTCTTCTCATTCTCATGAGTGGCTCATTGATTCTGGAGCTTCTTATCACATGGCCAAAAACAAAGCCATGTTTTCTTCTTTAAATGATTGTAACACCAAAAATATATATGTTGGTGATGATAGATCTCTTAATGTTGTAGGGACTGGAACTGTTCATCTAGACAATGGTCAGTTTAATGATGTATTATGTGTTCCAACCTTATCCTGCAACCTTCTATCTGTATATCAGATAACTCATTCAGGTGAAGGTAAAATCGTTGAATTTTCACCTCATGATGTTGTAATCAAGGACTTAAAAGATCCTAAACAGATTTTGGCTACTGGCATTGTTGATGATTCTACAAGGTTGTATAAGTTTCACAACTTTGGGTCATCAAATCTTCCCTCAGTATTTGTTGCTCATAACGATGAAGTGAGCAAACTTTGGCATGAGCGATTTGGTCACTTAAACTATCGCTCCCTTCAGCATCTATGTAAAGAAAATATGGTGACAGGTCTTCCTATGGTATCTTGCAGAGATGGTGTTTGTTCCGGATGTGTACTCGGAAAACATCATCGGGACAGTTTTGAAAAACGTGCCTCTTGGCACGCCTCAGCCCCTTTACAGCTTGTGCATAGTGATTTATGTGGTCCACTTCCAGTTGTGTCATTCTCTGGTTGCAAGTATTTCTTAACTTTCATTGATGATTTCTCCAGACGCACTTGGGTATACTTCTTAAAACTCAAGAGTGAAGTATTTAACACTTTTTTGGCCTTCAAGGCCTTTGTTGAAAAACAATCTGGACATCAAATTCTTAAGTTAAGATCTGATAATGGCGGAGAATATGTTAAAAACACATTCATCAACTATTGCACTGAGAATGGAATTCAAATGCAACATACTGTTCCATATACTCCACAACAAAATGGTGTAGCTGAAAGGAAGAATCGCACCTTAAAGGAAATGGCTAATTGTATGCTACAATCTAAAGGACTTGGTCTTAGTTTTTGGGCAGAAGCAATTAACTGTGCAAATTACATAATAAATCGCACTCCTACTAAGGCTTTAAAGAATATCACTCCAGAAGAAGCATGGAGCTCAATCAAACCAGATGTAAGTCACTTTCGTGTTTTTGGAAGTGAAGCGTGGGCCCATATTCCAGATGAAAAGCATAAAGCTTTAGAACCTAAGAGTGAAAAATGTACTTTTGTTGGATATTCTGAAGATGTCAAAGGCTATAGACTTATTCCATTTAAGTCCAAAAATGTTATCATTAGAAGAGATGTAAAATTTGATGAAAATATATCAGCCTGCGAGCCTAGTCCGGCGGATGTGCCACCTCTCCCTATCTCTTCTACCTTTGAAAACATTTCTTCTTCAGATGATGAAAGTGAGGATGACAATCCTCCCCCACCATCTCAGGATCCTCCTTCAGCTCCTGAGCTTCCAAAATGGGTTCGTGCTACTCGAGATGCAGCAGGTGATCTTGCCGGTGATCCTACAGATCAGCGACGCACACGTTCTCAGTTCGAGAGAGCCTCTTCTTTACTGGCTCAAGCTCCAGTAAATTATGATCCTGACACCTTTGCAGAAGCTTCAGGCCATCCAGATTGGGAAGCAGCTATGAATGAAGAATATCATTCATTATTGGCAAATGATACATGGGATCTTGTTCCTTTACCAAAGGGACGAAAACTTGTTAGATGCAAATGGGTTTACAGAACCAAGTATGGACCAGATGGGAAAGTTGATAAACATAAAGCTCGTCTTGTTGCTAAGGGCTTTTCACAGGTTGAAGGCATTGACTACACTGAAACCTTCTCCCCTGTTGCCAAAATGAACTCTATCCGCCTTGTTCTTTCCCTTGCTGCCTCTTTCAAATGGGAAGTCCATCAGATGGATGTTAAATCTACCTTCTTGCATGGGGACTTGCATGAAGAAATCTATATGGAACAACCCATTGGCTTCATACAAACAGACTCCAGCCTTGTTTGTCGACTTAAGAAATCCCTTTATGGTCTCAAGCAAGCTCCTCGGGCTTGGTATGCCAAAATGGATAGCTTTCTTTTAGAATCTGGCTTTTCTAGGTGTCATTCTGACAATACTGTCTACACCAAGAAAGTGGGCAACTCTCTTATCATCCTTGTTCTTTATGTTGATGATCTTATCCTTACTGGTAGTGATCCCAACCTTATAAACCATGTGAAGTCTAGCCTCAAAAGAAAATTTGAAATGACAGACTTAGGACACTTACACTATTTTCTCGGTCTTCAAGTCTTGCAATCCAAGGAGGGTATTTCCCTTTCCCAGTCCAAGTATGCTTGTGATATTCTACGTCATTTTCACATGGAAGACTGTAAGCCAGCCCCTTCTCCCTTTCAGTCTGGAGTCAAACTTTCAGTCACTTGTACTTCTCCTGAAGTTGATGCTACATTATACCGTCAACTTGTAGGAAAACTCTTGTATTTAACCCATACTCGTCCTGACCTTTCCTTTGCTGTTGGCCTTGTTGCTCGGTTCATGCAAAACCCCCGTGAAAGTCATTGGAAAGCAGCTAAAAGAATACTTCGTTATGTTCGAGGTACAGTTCAGTTTGGGATTCATTACAGTGCCGAAGCAGCTCCTCTATTGGTTGGTTTCACTGATTCCGATTGGGCTGGTGACCCTGATGATCGGAAGTCTACTGTCGGTTATGTGTTCACTCTTGGTTCAGGACCTATTACATGGGCTTGCAAGAAACAGGGTGCCATTTCTCTTTCATCAGCAGAAGCAGAGTATCGTGGTGCCGTAGAAGCTAGTAAGGAAGCCTTGTGGCTTCGTCAAATCCTGTCAGAATTTGGCTTTGAGCAGCAGCATCCGACTACACTTTGGTGTGATAATCAAAGTGCCATTCAGCTATGCAAAGATCCAGTCCAACATCAACGCAGCAAACACATTGAACTGCACATGCACTTCATCAGAAAGCTCATTCACGACCATGTTCTTGAAGTGCAATATTGTTCAACAGATGATCAAGTTGCAGACATCTTCACAAAGGCTCTCACAGAGGCGAAGTTCACTAAACTTCGATTTATGGTTGGAGTTCAGGAAGTTGTCACTAAGGGGGGATAGGCTCTAGTGCCTCCTTCCTTCTCCTATTGTGTCATATTTGTAAATCCTTCAATCCTATCCCAAGTTGTTCTTAAGTGGGGATGTTAGGATATTCCGACACATAGGATATAGTTAAGTTCAACTTGGTCTAGTGTAGAGTAAGGTATAGAGTTAGGTAAAGTGTGTTTCTTTACCGTTGTACATTTTGTAACTTACAATCCGACGGTCACGATATGTAGTGATCCGACGGTTCATTCTCTCCTCGGTATTACCGACACTTGATCTGTGGCTTGACACCCGATTGGTCCATGAATTCTATTTAAAGCGTATGGAGGGTCATTTGTAGGGTAATCCGTGCATGAGAGAAGCTTATGTAAATTTTCATTCTTTGATTAATAAATTGCCTGAAGTGGCCGCGTTGGCTCAGGCCGTGGACTGTTTCCCTCTTTGAGGGTTTTAACCACGTCAAAATACTGGTGTATTGATCTGTGATCTGGTTATGAGCAGTGTCCTTTTGGTGTTCTTTCTGAGGAACTTACCCTGTAAATTCCTACACGGCGGACCCGCCCAACCCCTGAAACCACATATTGGAACTGCACATTATATATAACCAACAACCAAACCGTGAGATATCAACTGCCGATCATGTTGCCATTTAAGTAAAATTGTATGCTATGTATGGGGTGGGCGGGATTTGAACCCTGCCCGCCCCCACGCTATCCGGTATCTGTTTGTTTGAAGGTTGCCTCTATTGTGTCCATAATTTACCTGTTCTTACATCATATCCCAAGTCGAGACATTCAACTTCTGTAATAATAGCAACATAGTCCTTTGCCCCATTTCTTTAGCATTAGATGACCTTCTCTGTTGCTCCAATTTCTACTTAGTGATCAAGTGGAAAACATCTTCAACAACAGTGCAATGGATAGATAAGAGATCATGTTCTTTCTAAGGAGTGTTCCTAAGAAATGATCTATCAAAGAATGATTCTCAATATAGCTCATCAAGGATTTCATAGGGACCCTTTCACGGATAGCTTCTGCAATAATGATCAAGAATCACAAGCTCCCGCTCACTGTATGCATGGTCTCTTTTTGGTAGAATCCCATTATCAAACACTTGGAATATCAAGGATATCTTCATCAAGTCAACAACCTGTGTTGTTGGCGGGAGTGTTCGAGAGATTTTTGGATCCAGTTTGCTTCTTTCTCCATACTTGTATAACTTTCTTCTCTGGCATGGATCTAGCTTGTGTAGGAGCCCAAATCAAGTTACAATGACCAATGTTATGACACTTGAAGCATTCTATGTTGTTCATGAATAAGAATTCATGATTTCTTGCAAAATTGCTTCTTGGAGATTGTCGAGGACCAAAATATTTATCTTTGTGATATGCCCTACAATCTTTTGCCATGTGTCCAAAGTTTGTACAAGCATAACAATAACCAAGAAATAAACTCTGGTACCCGGGAGATGGAGATTTCCTTGATGTACTTCTGAAGTCTTTCTGCTTTGAGATCCTTTGATTATAACCATTGCTTCTTGCATCCTTGACACCATCTGCATTTCTTCTTGGAACAGGACTTCCTTCATTGTTGACTTGACTCTTATCCTTGCCTTTGCTGGAACTGGGAGCATCAACATTTCTTTCTGGCTTCCTCACATCCTTGTTGTTTGAAGCATTATCATTCTTGCTTGAGGATTCTCCTTCATAGCCAAGACATGATTTATCAAATGGGGATCTTTGATGGTTGAGCATGTCATCCAAGGCTTGAGAGCTCTTCAAGATTTTTTCCGTTCCTTCAACCTTTTTCCTAACGGAGACAATTTCTTCTTCCAATCTTTCACAATCATTATTTTTCTTAGCAAGTTGTTTCTCAATCTCTTCCTTGATATAAGTTGCTTCATTTGCTTCTATTTTAAGGGAGATGATATCTTATTTCATTCTGAAAATTTCTTCATTTTCATTAGCTAGACTGCTCTCCATTTCTTCAATTATTCTTGTAGCTTTACATGCTTCAACCTTGAGAAGGTTGAGGTCAGATTTTAGTTTAAAGATTTCTTCATCTTTTGCTTTTAGTTGACATATCATGGTGTTTTTCTCCTTTTCTACTTCATCAACCTGTCCTTCTATGATTGCCAATGCTTCCATTGTCTTCTCAGCTCCTTGTACTAGCTTTCTTGCTTCTTCTAGTTGAGTTTTAAGAGAGGAGACCTCTTCCTTGTATTGACCAATCTCTGCTTCAAGTTTGTTCAAGCTTTTGTGCCTTTGTTCAAGGTGGCTTGACAAGGTATCTTCTCGTTTCTTTGCCTTATCCAATTGATTTGTCATGGATATGACTTCTTCATGATGCTTTCTTTTGTTTTGATGAAATTCCTCCTTAAGCTCGGCAAGCTCTTCATCCCTTTCTTGTACTTGAAGCTTGACAAGGTCAACTTCCTTCCTTGTTTGGTCTTGGTCACCAGCTAGTGCTTTCTTCTTAAGTTCCTCGTTTTCCTTTTTCAAATTGATAATCTCTTCCATGGCAGCCATAAGTTTAGTGAGGAGATCTTCTTCAAAATCTTTTTCATTCTCTTCATCTTCTAGGTCTTCTTTAGCCTTGATGTCATCATTCTTATTTTCAGCTTCCATGATGGGTTCTGGATTTCCTTCTTGCTTTCCATCATCTTCTTGACTAGTGGTCATGGTCAATGCTCCTTTTGAGTGAAGGTCATGAAGTTTGTCCCATATACCCTTTGCTGACGAACACTTTTCTAAATTGTCCTTTATAGAATCTGGTAGCCCATTCAAGATTGCCTTCATCGCTTTTGCATTGTACTCCTTGGATTCTCCATCCATCATGCTATCAGCAAGCACTGATTTCCAGACTTCAATGCCTTGAGTCTTTAAAAAATTCCTCATACTTGCTTCCCATATATCAAATTTTCCATTGAACAATGGAACCTTCACAAATTGATTGATTTCAACTTCAATGATTGAGTGAGACACATCTTTAGGAGGATTGGAGGCTTTTTTTCTTGGCTTCACCATTTGTGTTCTAATTGATCAACCTTCAAGTTGTTAGGCTTTGGGTGAAGGTACTGGCTCTGATTCCAATTGTTGGAAATAC
Organism: Pinus tabuliformis; assembly: GCA_031772625.1. Classification (NCBI taxonomy): domain Eukaryota; kingdom Viridiplantae; phylum Streptophyta; class Pinopsida; order Pinales; family Pinaceae; genus Pinus; species Pinus tabuliformis. The sequence continues at coordinate 62,217,833 of CM062816.1, forward strand.
TGAGAGGGGGGTGAATCAGTATTCCTTTTCAATTGTTACTTTTACCAGTTAAATCAATTATATTTAGAACACAAAATGAGCAATAGGAATAAATGTTTTATTAATATAGTCTTTACAATGAATCAAGTACAATATATAGGGCTCCAATCCTTGATGAAGACACTGATCTTCAATTCCCCAGGCTCCAACCTGTTGCCAAGAACCAACTTGGTCTTTTGTGAGGCTCCAACCTCTAGGGCACCGACCTTGTGTTTAGAGGCACCAACCCTTCTCTGGTATAGGCTCCGACTTGGTTTCTTGAGGACAACGATCCTCTAGGGCTCCAACCCTATCCTTCAAGGCACCTACCTTGTTTGTTCGAGGCTCCAACCTTCAAGGCACCAACCTTCTAGGCTCCAACCCACTGCTAGAAGGTATCACCATTGCTCTTCATTATACCCAAGCGAAATCTCCAAGTCACATCATGATGACTAATACATCATGGTCTTCAATAGTCTCCACACAACTTCAGTGTGTCTACAATGAACTGCACTAAGCTCTGCACAAAGACAACTCTCTGTTTCAACCCTCTGTCCTAACTGTCACAGTAACTGCTTCAGGAGTAACTGCTTCAAAGGAGTGACTGTTGCAGCTATAGATTGTGTATTCAATTAAAACGACCCTGTCTATGCAGTGTTTTTAATAGATCACGGGTTGCACTTCTACGCATTCATTATGTTGGAATTTCTAAGTCTAATACGTTAGAAACCCTTCATGCACTTTACTGATTTATTCCTACCTACTTGTTCTGTTAATTAACAAGTTATTTACCATGTAAATACTGGAAATAAATACAAGTACATGCTCAACACATTACAAATCATCAATTGAAGGAAATAGAAACAAGCACACAAGTGACACCATGGTTTTTGGACTAATGTCCCCAGAAAAACAAGTGACACCGTGGTTTTTGGACTAATGTCCCCCGAAAAACCCAATGCAGGAAAATCGATGCAGCGATATGAGGGTTTGATTTATTAAGCAGTTTCAGAATACAATCTGGGTGCCAAATTCGGTTCACGCAATAGAGAAAAAACTCGGCAGTAGCACCTCTCTACTCAGAAGCAGATATTCCGGCTGAAACCCCGGATAAACACTCCGGCAGCTCCACAGCTCCAATCTGCCCCACGAAACCCCAGCGTCAGCCTCTCTCTGGCCTAGAGTTAGCCCAGTGTCACTCTGGTTTGGCCTGCGTTAGCCTCTGGAGGCACTACGTCAGTCCTCTGGCCCTCTGCGTCACCCACTCTGGCCCTTTGAGGCATTGCGCAGCTCCTGGCTACTTCTGCGTGAGCCCTGGTTGGCTCTGCATGAACCCTTGGTTGTTTTTGCGTCCCTCTCTCTGGTTACTGTGCTGATCCTCCTGGTGTTATCTCTGCCTCTCAACTTCTGTATTCACTACCCCTTAGCTGCAACTCTGATCACTCTCTCAACTTTCTCAGCAAACCCAGCCCCAGAAAGTCGAAATCTTGATCTCTTGGTGTATTCTCCAAGTGACCCTCAAGCCTCCTCTTATACTTTTCTCGTTGACAAATCAACGGCCGAGATTAAGTCCCTAATCAATGGCTAAGATTAGATCTGGCTTGATCCATGACTTTTGGACCATTCTAACACAGTTTTATATTAATTCACATTAATATTTTAATTTTCCTAAGTTTAGACTTAGGGACTCCATTAAAAATATTAATTATTTTAATATCTCCCAAACTGTTTAGAATCTGCCCAAACCATTTCTGGGTATTGGAGATCTCATGTGCCTTAGCCTCTCCACCAATTTTCGTGGCTAGAGCACATCCGATGCTATCCCAAATCAACACATTCTAGGTCTGATCCTTTCAATGAATAACCCAGTCAATAGAATGCTCGACCTTTGGCTTCCTTCTTCTTCCGCTGGACCTTCAGCTTCCTTCTATGCTCGCTCGATCTTCGGCTTCCTCTTTCGCTCGCTCAACCTTCGGCTTTTCTTTCTTCTATTCCTTCACGTTCACGAGTTGTGAACTGTCCTTCGTCTCAGTGATAGATGCCCGAGCTCAATTCACTTCTCGAGGTGGAGCGTTTAACTTATATATATATGAATCTCATCAATACCCAAAAGACATGTTCATTGGAGGAGAGGCTGACTTGTGTATGGGGTCGCACATTACAAATATATCATAAACCTGTTTATTTACGAACATTCATATTATAATAGATGTCTGGCGGTCCCACATGCCACGTCACTGCTTAAATCGCAATCACAACTTCATAAAACTCCCACAATCGCAACCCTTTGGCTTCACGATATAACATTGTTGATGCCCCTATTTCCGATGGAGCGGATGCGATGTGATATTAAATAGTTGTTAATAAATCCGTCGGGTCCACAATTCTATCGCAATCGACGGTTTTCCATCGTGACATCTCTTCAAGACTTGCGATATGCAACGGATGTGATATTTATTTAGGACGTATTATAATGGTGCAGCGGGTCCACAATAGTATCGCAATCGGGGTTTCAACGTGATAAGGCTTTAAAGCTTGCAATGCAGTGGATGCGATATTTCAATAAAGTTGTTACCATAAAAAGATCAGGTCCATAGTACATATCGCAATCAGCGGATTTCAATGTGGCAAGGCTTTAAAGGGACTTGCGATGTGGCGGATGCGATGTCATATTAAGACATATTGTAATGGGGCTATCAGGTTCGTGTTACCTATTGCAATCGGGGGTTTTGAGTAGTGGCATATAATAGAACCGTCGATAAAGCCGCCGATATGTTTTCTTCGATCCGTTGTGGACTTTAAAGAGTTTCCACGGCTTATTAATCGAATGTTCCTTAGCTCTTTCGATGTCTTAACTCTTCCGATACTCCTTGTACCCGACCTCCCTGTTGAGGAGAAGTTTGTGACTCTCTCTCATCATACTCTTGTGATCTCCGATAGGCCCTCTCCTCTTCGAACTTCACATCCTTCCTAATCACCACTCTCCGTTTATAAGGAATGAAGATCCGATAGGCTTTCGAAGTCTCGCTGTAACCCATAAAGATACCCTTCTCTGCCATGGGTTCCAGCTTCGTCCTCTGCTCCTTAGGGATATAAGAATATGTGAGACATCCAAAGATACGAAGATGTCCCACATGAGGCTTCTCTCCAGTGAAAGCCTCCTCCGGAGTCATATTCCCCAATACTCTGTGAGGACTCTTGTTCTGAAGATAAACAGCAGTATTGCAGGCCTCAGCCCACAAAAACAAAGGCAACCCCTAATCATGAATCATCGCTCTAGCAGCCCCAACAATAGCTCTGTTCTTCCTTTCAAACACCCCATTCTGCTAGGGGGTTGTAAGGAACCGTGAACTCTCTCCTAATGCCCTCCTGTGCACAAAAGTCAGAAAACCCACCATCGGTGTACTCACCACCATTGTCTGACCTCAAGACCTGAATCTTCCTACCTGTCTACTTTTCCACAAGAGCTTTGAAATCTTTAAAGCTACTGAAGACCTCACCCTTAGTCTTTAGGAAATATATCCAAGTCCTCCTAGAGTAGTCATCAATGAATATAACATAATACTCATAACCACCCAAAGACACATGAGACATACGACCACTAACATCAGTATGAATCAAGTCTAGTATACCTGTAGATCTGTTGTCGCTCGCTAGGAATGGTAACTTGGTGTACTTGCCCAAAGCACACCCTCTGCAGACCTCATAATGCTCGACACTGAAATCAGGAACTCCAATAGTGATCTCCCTCAGTACTCTCAAAGCTCCATGATGCATATGCGCCATCCTCCAGTGCCATAACTCGCACAAGTCTCTACTGCTGGTGGTACTAGTGTGAGTGCTACCAGATGTGCTACTCACCAATGCTCTTGTCAACTGAAAACTGAACCTGTATAGTTTCCCAGAGTAGACTCCAATCACTTTGGCCGAAGTGATGGAAGCTCCCCTGGGATGCATCAATACCTGCCCTCCTGAGAAAGTGACATCAAACCCCTTCTCCTCCATAGCAGACACTAAAATCAAGTTCTTCTTCATCCCTGGAACATACAAAACATCCATGACCTTCAAAGAAGGCAAAGACTCCCTCTCAAAGGTGACAATCCCCACACCAACAGCTCTCACAGTGTGGTCATCTCCTAGTACAATCTCAATATCGAGCGCCCTCTCTGCAAGCTCTGAAAAGAACTCTCGTGCACCTATCATATGGCAGGAAGCCCCGCTGTCTATGTACCACACATCGGATGATGTACTCCTACTAGATGTAGGAATAATAAATGTAAAGTCCTAGTCAAACTGTGAAGCAAACTGCTTCACCTCTGCTGAAGCTGCAGTACCCGTTTTCCCCTTGTTCTTCCTCTCAAGACACATAGCTGCATAGTGTCCCATCTTCTGACATGCCCAACATTTGACTTTGGACATATCCATATCTTTCTTCTTCTTCTTCTTCTCCTTTCCCTTAGCCCCATCTGATGAGGCCCCTTTCTTGGCCTTCCCTTTGTTCTTCCCCCTGGCTATCAAGGCTACATCCTCCTCATCTGCTATCTTCACCCCACCACTGTCAGTGTTCCATATCTCATGTTGCACACAATCATCCCAGAATCTGTCTCAATTGGGAAGATTCTCCCTAGAGGTAACAGCATCTTCAAAGACCTTCCAAGACTTAGGAATTCCCGCTACAGCTATCTTGACTAACTCTTAGGAAGCCTCACCAATAGCAGTCAAATCATCACGTACCTATTTGACCATGCCAAGATAATGAACTACACTTTCAGCGTTTGTCATCCTGATGTTCTTCAATTGTTCTTTGAGTACCATCTTCCTGCTCTCATTGGTACTCTGATAGAGAGTGGTTAGAGTTGTCCACATCTGATATGCATATGTGTTTCCTCTCACCTGAGGAACCACATGATCCTTCAGACTGTCCATCAAAATCCTTTTTGCCTTTGCATTATTTTTTTGAATTCAGCAAGTTCATCTGCAGTAGTAGGAGGTACAACCACTTGTTGTATTATGTCCCAAACTATTGCCTCCTCAAACACTGTCTGAATTCTGTCTTTCCAAACGGCATAGTTAGATATCCCATCCAGTCTGTCCTCTATCCTTAAGAACATGGCCATGATTGCTGTCCAAAATTTACAAAACCAAGAAAATGGAGAAATGAACTTTCCAGCACACCTTGTTGTCCCAAAATATCAGTTTGTTGTCCAAACTGAGTTTGTTGTCCAAAAATTCAGTTTGTTGTCCAAACCACTATTTGTTGTCCCAAACTATTGTCTGTTGTTCAAACTGCAATTTTCAGCGTGTAGATCTGATACCATGTTGAAATTTGATGACTAAAAAAAGTTTCCTGCAATCCCAACCTGGTTTTAATTTCACCTTATCACTCCCATTCAGTTAAATGCCCTTTCCCATAAACATACATTCAACATATAAAATTCTGGAAATGAAATTTTCAGGTTAAAACACATGGGACTGTCAACACATGCCGAAAATAAATATGGACATAACCAGACCAGCAACACACATAAAAATACACACAGATTTTTGGTCAACTTAGACCCAGGCAAAACCCCTTTAATCTTCTCCCTAGAAAACCTGTTAGAGATCTCTTCAAATTTATTTATCTTTCAAGTTGAGGAAAAATACATTTGCAGACAAAACAAAACAGCGAAATACAACTTATCTTTTTAGCCCAAAACTCCTTGACAATCATGCCCACTTGAAGCTGAAAATATGTACTGTATGGATACGGTTGTACTGTATGGACTATACGGAATTTTTTTTCAAGAACTTCTCTCGAACGGCGTGCAGCTCACAGCATTCAATGTTGTTCGTATCGTACCTTTTGTTGTCTTCTATGTCTTGATTTCCATGCCCAGCTTTGACCAGAAATCACTCTTTCATCTTGTTGCAACAAATTTCTCTTTCAAAACTTTTCTCCAGCTCTCAGCGTCTTTTTTCCAATTTGCTCATGAAGAATGAATGCAATCTCTCTTTTCTTTTCCCCATTTTGTTTCCCTAAATGAATTTTGAGCATCCCTAAGATCTAATGGCTCATATTCATTTAGATCAAAGGATGAGAATAAATGTGCATTTAATTCTCACTTTCTATCTTTTAACTTACCCATTAAATAAAGTACTCACATTGTACCTTATGTCTAAAGTCACTTTTCAATTTATAATTTAACATTGACTTTACCACTTATAAAGTCACTTTCACTTTATAAAGTCACACTTAGGAAAAGAATTATTTTGGACACTTTTCCCTAGGTAGAGACTAACTCATGGGAAACCACTTGTCCAAGGTACATTAAAAATCAGCGTAAGTTACAAATGCAACTTGTTCACACTAAAGCAAGTGTCTAAGGAGACTTTATGCGACTTCTACATGCCTAGACACTTAGGCCTGTGTAGAAGTACCTGTTGAGCTACAAACATCAACAAATGGAGGGGCCAAGCAGCTTCAAGAGGGAGAAGACAGCCAACAAATTGTAGGACAAATTTTTGAGGGCCGATTTTGCTAGGTTTCATTAGCTATATTTTCTATGTATTTTCAGAAGACCATTTGCCCTAGGAAGGGAGCCCATAATTTCTCTGGAAAAAAAAATTAATGAAGAGAGGTTGGAGGGTTAAAGTAATTGTTCTTCTTGTCTGATTTTTTCTGGGTTATTTTCTGAAATATTTTCTGTTGCTATTTGCTAAGTTAAAGTGCTAGAGAATTTTCTGTTTGTAGTTTTCATATTTTATTTACTGTGGAAAAATTCATTTACTAGGTAAAATTATTTTTTGAGGGTAAAATAACTACACGAGACATTAAATCTCAAATTCGCACTTGAAAAATAACATCGGAGGTCCATATCAGCTACATGCATCACATGCATTGATTAGAAGTACAAGGTAATTTTGATCTAGTACCGTCAATAAGGCATATTATATGTTTCATTTGTTGAAAATCATTTATTTCTATCATCGCACCATCAAAAATACAAGGTAATTTTCTTCCAACAACCTCAATTAGACATATCAAATGCTTCATTTGTTAAATATCATTTATTTCAATCATCATGTGCATTGATTAGAATACAAGGATATTTTGCTTTAGTACGCTCAATAAGGCATATTATTAGGCTTAATTTGTTGACTATCATTTTTTTTAATGCAAGCTTCATTTGCTAAATATCATTTATTTCAATCATCATGTGCATTGATTAGAAGTACAAAGAGATTTTGCTTAGTACGCTCGATAAGGCATATTATAAGCTTCATTTCTTGACTATCATTTATTTTTAATGCAATGAGATATGAGCATACTAGTCTTTCGAATAATCGTATCCCCTTCTGTTCTTCTCTAACAGTATAAAATCGTTCAATGTTTGTCAGGCAAACATTAAAACATTCTAAGTGAGGAAAGATGATATGGTTTAAATTTTGCTCACTCAAAGACTATATGCTTTACATTTTGCTGTAAAGTTTTACAAAGCAAGACAAAAGAAACATTAAAATTAGCTTATCAGCAATCAACAGGAATTGTTGGTTTGCTTATATTGGGATGTTTGCATCCAAAAACTTTAGTAGTCAATAATTAAGTTTCAAATTCTTCACCAACACATGACCTCAGTGGATAAGATAGGTTTCCTCTCACCTTCTTGAATGTCATTGCCATGAATGACTGCAGCAGACAAGAAGTATAGAAGAACCGTGCCAATTAAACTAGATCCTTGTACTACCTGTCTTTACAAGCAAGTAGAACCAGTCAATATTTAAAAAAAATTGCGTATGAAACAGAGCTAATAGCTATATCCATAAAGAGAATGTTTAAAAGGATTGATGCAGTAATATTAATCATCTTTATAGAGAAGAAAGTCACCCACAAAGAGAAAAGTACTTTAAGACTATCACCCACAGAAAGAAAAACCACTTCACAAAAGCTTTGAAGGCAAGTTGTACCCAAAAGACGATATGGAAAATACCTAAAATGCATTCAACCATGGCAACATAGAGTTCCAGATTTTACCGTCATCATACTTCCAATGTTGCAAAGAAGTGAAATAAAATGTGTTCAAATAAAAAAGTCAAATAGGTGAGGAGTGATGCACTGATACTTACAGTGGGAATGGGTAAGAGCAAAGTGCAAATAAATGTCATCAGCACTAGGACTGTGCTCCATGCTATGAACTCGGGCATCCATTTCCTTTTAGCAATTATATGATGTCTGGTGATGATACGAGATCCATCTGGACCTTCTTCGCAAAAATATGAGTAATTGTTGCTGAAAAGGCAAGCCCTAGTAGGTCGTTTTTCCATCAGTATTGTTAAATGTTCTTCCAAGCTGACTGAAGGCAATCTTTCAATAAATCATTCTTTAATCCCCAAAACCTGCATAAATGGCATTTAATATATAGAATCAGTTGCATTATCTTAATCCCCAGTCCAACCAAGAAAATTTAATAGCTCTATATATTCGTATTCAACAGAGAATCTTGAAGCAAGAAAATTAGACTTTAAAATAAACATAAATGCGAATTATTCTATATTTATATTTAATTCATTAATTCTATAGTGCAAGGAGCAATGGAAAACTCATCACATTCACGAATGAATATTTCAAATGCCAAGACATTTACAAAAATCGATTGGAAAGCTAGTCACATTCATGAATCAGCACTTCAAATGCAAAAGATAATTATTTTTTGATTCATGAGAGAACTTGTATGATTTTTTCCCTAATTACAATCACTTACCATCTAATTGCTGATTATGTCAAGTCCGAGAGCTTTTACCTGTGCCCCACGGGCTACTCATCCCCTTGATTTTACCCCAAAAGGTTATTTTAGCTGAAATTCACAGCAATAGTAACGATGGTGCCACTAAAAACCCAATGAAGTCTATCACAAAGGTGGTCCACACGGTAATGAAATCTCTTTTGGTGAATTTCCTTGTTAAAACTCTTATTAATGAATATGTTCTTCTTTCCAATGGGTTGAGATGCTACACGTTGTAAGGTTACCTTGTAAGTATATCCCCCCTTGGAAATTGTGATTTGAGGCCGTCACTAAATGTTGACAAAAGGTTTTTATGTTCACCTTCAAGGAAGATAAGCATGCCATGAAAGTGGTCTTGCGGTGTCCATGGATGTGCCACAATACTCTTGTCATATTGTTGGAATGTGTGAAATTTCCACGAATCATAGCAATTAGAAATTTATCTCCTAAATTATGTAATTTATTTGTCTTATGTTAATTAATAATGACAAATATCGATAAACTCACATTGCAATTCTTCACAAATAAATATGTTGTCGAAAATAAAAATAGTGGAACTAAGAAAATAATGTGCACACACAATGATTTTGACACCGTTGTTTTTGGACAATTGTCCTTGGGAAAACCCCGAAGGTAAAACCAATATAGCAGATAAGGGTTTTACTATTATTCAGTAATTTGAGACATTACAAGTGGTTGCCACAGAATGACAAACCTCCGCCAAATATTGATCTCCACTATCAAAATAATCTGCAGATTCATTGTCTCCCTCTACAACTTGATTTGGCCCTCCCAACCAGCTCGCACTTCTTTTGCCCACTCACACCTCCTGTGAGAAATGTGCACTATTGCTCCAAGAAATTCGTATAGCCTATGGGAACCCTTCCTAGCAAGTCGTTCTTCCTCTTGTAGCTGCTAGACCCACTCACTCTGCCTTTGGTAAATAGATCTGGCAACTAGCAACTGAAATGTGGTCTCTCTTGCAACTCGCACTGGATAAACTAGCTAACTCACACTACTAAATCGGCCTCCTTCTCTACAAATCCAAATGATCTCCTTCCTGCCTTTGGAAACTGGAAATCGTTGTGGAAATTTTCCAAATCTTTGTTGAATACCTCATTGTTGGTATCTCCCTAACTTCAACTGCGTCCTTGCTGAATCACTGCAACTGGGTAAGTTGAACTACTCAAATGTTTTTTGTCTTCTCGAAACTCCATTGACTTGCTCTTATAATCCTCTATTGGGTAACCAATGGCCATGATCACAACTCAATCGATGGCTATGATCATCTTGACCTTGTCAATTAACTTTTCTGGAAGTCTCTAGAGCAAAATTGATTCCACTCAATTAATTTGATTTAATTAACCAATTTTCCTAAGTTAGACTTAGGAAATATTTAATTATTGGCTAATTAATCTAATTGAGGTGTTTCTAAGGCTTTTCTCATGAACATTTTCTGGGTTTTGGAGATCTCGTGTTCCTTAGCCTCTTAGACACCATAAAGACTAGAACACCTATCCACTGCTACCCCAAAAACTAACATTCCCTCTTAGAGAGGAAGGTGTTCTCCACTACTCCCATTTTGTCCTTGAAGAAGACAAACTTTCCCTTACCCAAGGCCTTTGTGATTATATCTGCAATTTGTCGATCTATGGGATCATGCTATAGCCAAACTAATCTACACTACACACAATCTCTCATGAAGTGGTACCATATGTCAATACGCTTTGACCTATCATGAAACATCGAATTCTCAGAGACCCTTATGCAACTTCGATTATCACTGTAGATACTGGTTGACTCCATCCTCTAAACAAACAAACTCACTAGCAGCTTTCGAAGCCAAATAGCTTCGCATATGGCCATGCTAGTTTCCATGTATTTTACGTCTACAGAATTTAGTGCCACAGACTTTTGCTTCCTATTGCACCAAGAGACAACCCTTGATCCTATGTTGAAGCAACACCCTGAAGTGCTTTTATGATCCACTGAACTACCTACTCAGTCTGCATATGTATATCCACATAACTTGACACCATCACATCCAGTATACCTCAAACTATACTTGACTGTGTCAGGCAAGTACCTCAATATATGTCTTAACGTTGTTTAGTACACCCTCTTAGGTTCCTGTTACCCACTATTTTGTGGGTGATATCCCTAGGAGAAATTTTTTCTCCAAGATGGTCCTCGGCAACCAACAACCCCTTGTAGCCACCAACTAGCTCATTGTGCCACTTCTTTGCCACCTGAGCCAGCCATGTGGTCCCTCACCCATCTGCCATGATCATATGTTTGAAGGTGCACCTCCTAAGCCTAAAGGTATGTCTTGTCATTTGGTAATTGAGTATTGTAGTTTGCTTATCATGGACACTTCTGGGCATGGATTAATGGGGAGATTCAGCGAAAAGAATGGGCTAGGTCTGTGCTCTTGTCCCCTAGACCCCTTTTGGATATTAACCTTGGATTCTATTCTTGCTCCCTCATCCTCATATATTACCCCCTTTCCACTAATTATTACCCCTTTCATCATTTCTCCCACCTGGGTCCACAATCCTTTGGTGGGTCCACATATGACTAGTTATCCCCTTCCCCTTGCCCACACCTTGGGTTAGGCTTGGAATGATGCCCCAAAGGTTGATGCAGCTAAAAAAAAAAGTAAAAGCATAATTTGCCACATTCAACAGGAAAATGTACCACAAAATGCAAAATATGGTCGGGATAAACACATTTAGCACGTGGGCAAAGGCCAATACATGAGCTCTACCCCATCATCATGGCCATCACCCTAGTTCCTATAGGTTCTATGAGCGTCCTCCATCATATAGGAACCCATGATTGTCCCAACTCCTAGTGGGAAATGAACTGCCCTACCTTAAAGGGGGGTATCCATTGTTATGTCTCACACATCATACTCTTACCCCTTGAGCCCTGAGCAATCAATTGAAGGAAAATCATAAAAAGGCAAAAGGCATATAAGAAAGGGTGGAAAAATCAAGGTTGGAGCACCTCATGTACCATGATTTCTCCCTCCTATACATTATGTAGAAACCACCTAATAGGATACTTGGTTAACCCCATCTGGAGTTTGGAGACATTAGCACGTACCAAAGCCCATTATAGAAAGGCAAGTCATTATGAAGTCCCCACTTGTGGTCCATGGTTTGAAAGTTATTTTACTCAATTTCCTTGATGACTTGTTGTACTGGAAGGCTAGGGGACGCATTGGATCTTATGGAGGATTGCAAGTGGTCTCCATCTTGGGTTTGGTCTCCCTATACAGGGTCCTAACACTCTAGAGGGCCACATTGGCACATGTAGGGTGTGTGTTGAGAGCCATGGGCCTCCACAATAGTAGAAAACACTCCATGGATCCCCATAGATGTTTAGAGATTGGCTACAGGCATATTCGACTCCTTTGGAGACCCATGAGGTTATTATTGTGCCCCCCACACTCACGTGGAGCACCACAGGTTTATTCTTTGGAGAACAAGGGGCCAACCCCTTATCCATCACTTTTGAGGGTCCTATTCTTCATTACGGCACCTATGGACTTCATCAGGCCTCTTGGAAGGCCCTACGACATGTATTGTTTATCATTTGACCTCTTAAGAGGCTTATTATTTCATTTATGAGCTAGTTTGGTGGGCTTGTCACCAAAAGTTAGGTTATTAGCACATTATTTTATTTTTGGGGCTTATGTAGGCCTAAGACTAATTCAAACTCCTCATTAGTGTATAAATACAAGTGAGATGAGTTCATTTTCTCGTCATCACTTTGGATTGGATCTCTCTTCTCTTCTGAGAATTTCACACTTTTTTCTGGGATGAAGAATTGGAGCTGAATTTTGATGTTTGGATTGGAGTATTTTCTCTTGGAGTTTCTTTATTGTCAAATTGTTGCTGGTTGGATATTTTATTAGATGAAAGTACACACTTTTAATGTTATTCTTGTTTTATTTTTGTCATATGCATTGAATGGAAAATCGTTATAATAGGGCTAATTGTTGCATTGTTGCATTGCAAATTTGTGGAAATTTTGTTTCTATATAGCATCTCTCAATGTTTAGGCCATGTATGTGAACGAAATATCCTAGGGATAATTCCATAGGGGAATTTATCTTGATAAGCCATCTCTTTTGCCAAGCGAAGTATAAAGCTTCGAGGTCTCTTCCTCTTGCCCTAAGGCTAAGCGAAGTAGTCCTTGATGCCTCCTTGACCGAAATACAAGTTCCTTTCTCATTATTCTCCTAGAATCCATTCACCCTAAGGGATAAAGGCACTAGTCCTCCAATAGGTGATCACTCAAAGAATACTTTTCTTCACTTTTCCCTCTCTCTAAGTTGAGTCACCTAGGGCATCGTTTTCCCGACAAAATAGCCCAAGAAAAAGTTTTATCTCCTCGCCTCTACTGCGCTGGTGTGTCATTAAGGCCTCCTCCAATTTTGAAGCCATTCCGACCGTGGAATTGTGAGATAACCCAAGCCCTAGCTCTCAGATCAAACCTTCCCCTGGTGTTCCCTAGGCTAGTGCCTCGTATGATCAATTTAACACCTTTAAGTGGAAATTCTTGCTTTGATCCTTTCCCCTTCCTTTTCTTGGTTAAGAACATCATTGGTTGCTAGATTCTCCCCCCTTAACCTAGGATGGGTCCACTTAGTCCCATGTGGTCCCACACTTTTGAAAAGTCAAATCTTCAAGAACCATTCAGGAAGTCAAGTCTAATAAGGATTTTAGGATTGGTAAACTCCCTTACAAAGCATATTCCTCTAACCTAACCCTCAAATCCTCGCCTCCTTATCCTAGAAACATGTGTACCTTGCTTAACAAGCATGTAAGCTATATTCTTAACCCCCTTCTAGGGAAAGGATCACTAAGGTCACTTCACATCCATTGGTTGATTCATCCTTCACAAGTAACTTTATATATACCGAGTTTCCTCCCATCGATGAAAGTCCGTAAAAAGTAAGGAGTCTTAGCTGAGGTGACAGTGAGCTAAGCCTCCATCGTTTCCCTTTGATCTAGCAGTTGTCTCTTTAGGAGTCCCTTTCATGCCCCTTGTTAGTTTGAGTGGTAACAGTGCCACCATCAAAAAAATTGAGAGTGTTAACCGCAAAACAAATGTCTAGCCTTGTGTTGACCAGATACATGAGTGAACCGATGAGCTGCCTATACAAGGTTGGGTCAACATCTACGTCCTTTGAAGCATCGATCTTCCTCCAATTGATAATCATAGGCATGGACATGGGTTTGCAGTCTTGCATCCTGAACCTCTTTAAAATCTCCATACTGTATCTCTCGTGCCCAAGGAAGATCTCCCCATCTGTCTTGTTGTATCGGTTTCTCGAAGGCAGTTCTTGGCTGCGAAACTGTGCCAAGAAACCAACTTGACCAAACTTTAGGTTCAAGTTGGCCCTCGAACCAGAGGGGGCTCCCTCAAGTGTTACGAGGTTTTTTTTAACGTTGTTCACTACCAAGGGAAAACAACCTATGAAGCACAACGACCAGATCTATGATTTGTGTAAGTGGTTGTTGACGAGTATCCAATCTCTGCTCAGAAATAAAGCCCTCCCTTGCTGAAACTTGATCAAAATGCAAATGTCCAACTTTGATAGAATAACATAACTTTAGAGAGTTGGTAGAGGAATATAAGAGAATATATTATAATTAAGCATTCATATTGAATACTTAATCAATCAGATATAGTAGATGCATGTAGAATAATTCTACAACCAAACAAATATATATTCAAGAGATGACAAAAGGCAATAATTAAATGATGCAAAGGAGTTGTTTTAAACAGACTGTTCAATTAGCTAGTCTGCATAATGATGATAACCTTGTAGTGGGCTATCAGGGAGGTTGATACTCAAACCTATCATTGCCCTAGCTCCTATGTTACCTTGAACATATGCATAAACAAATTATGAAATCACAAGGAAAGACATACATGAGAAACAAATTTTGTCATGAAACTAAAGCCAAAATACTTCAATTAAAAATTCTGCAATAGAAGTCTTTTAAAAAATGGCAGAATTTTGGCATCAAAAGCCAACCCTTTTACATTGAAATTGAAACAATATATAGGAAAACTAAATCTTACAATTGTTACCTAACCTCTAGGAATCAAATACTTGAAAACAAACTAAAAATAAAATAATCACTAGCTTGTTACAGAAAATCTGAAACAATCCCCTTGAAATTGGGATTTTACGTTGTTAATTCTTCATGTGTCAGGGAGAGCCACACATTGTTCACTATTTTACATTTTGATCATCAAAGAAGTCTAAAAACGTGGGTGTGTATACATGTTGATGGCACGCTTCCTCCAGTAAAATGCGCGGAAGGATACTGAATAATTTTTCAAGCGTTGCTGATTGGGAAAAGACGATTACTTTTTTATGACTGTTAGCATAAATTATTGCTAAAGTCTACTCACATGAGGAGTGGCAATTAGAAATTGGTATAGGGATTTTGTGAGCGCTATAATATTTGAAGAATGTGGCAGTAATGGGAACAAAAGCAACCAACATAAGATCTTAATCCAGAAGCATCAGTTCCAGTACATCCCATGTGGCATGTCAAGGGTTTTTCTTGAGAATCGAATTTGGCTTACAAACAAACCATCTCTCTTCTGAGGTTATCGAATTATTGCTCAACAAACTATCAAAAATTATCAGAACAATTTTGGATACAACTATGGTACCAGATTTGAAGTGTGAGAAAACGCAGGCATCTCTAGGCAGTGAATTTCGGGATCAATTTTCGGTCAAATGGTGTTGAATTTCAAAAATCCGCAACATGGGTTTTTTTTCGCAGAATACACCCAATTGACATTAAGGAGGGCAGTTTCCAAAAATTGGAAGCGGTTTCATATATTTCCCTAGTTCTTTTAAGGCTAGTTTTTGCAAAAACGTCCTACAAATTGGGGATGACTCATTTCTGCAGGAATTCGATTTGTATGATGACAATTTCCTTCTCAGATGAGACTTGGAGTTCAATCAGATTTACTTTCTATTGATGCTAAAAGGCCAATTAAAGATAATTACAATGGCAAACAAAACTTTTGAAGCCCGACTGCTGAGTTCTACATCAACCTGGGTTATCCAACCATGATCAGGAGAAAAAAGTACTCGCAGTAAATTCTTTTGAGACGCAGGCCGCAAATATTTAATCTCGTTGTTAATAAAAAATATCAATACTTATACAGAACAGAAAGCATAGGAGTCAACATTTATTGAAACTTGTTATGTGTAGTTATGGATCGAGACTTAAAGTTGAAGCATGTTCTGCTTTACCTTGGTTATGTTCAAAGATTGCATCCGAAAATGATCAACGTGCACATGTCATTGAGAACTGTACATCGATTTTCATTGACACCAAAAGGAAATGCCTGTTATTATTGCGGTAGTAACAACCTCGACTGCAATATGATATTATACCCCTTGCAAGTATCCAGGTTATCGAAGGTTCACCGTATTCAAGTCCAGCACCCGGTGGCCTAAAGTGCACGAAGGATAAGATTAAAAGTGATACCGGAAGTGGATTCTGCAAAACCATCCATCAAATGATGGACGACTATAAATCATTACGACATCACCTCCTCTCTCTTCCAGAAACTGCTAAGGGCGATCCCGGAGGCATTTTTTTGTTTTAAAAAACCACAGTTTTTTTTATTGATGACTGTGTGACAACAGTTGGACCCGCATGCCATCCACGTCCACCATGTCTCCAACGGCGCACGTGTTGAAATTATGAGTTTTAATTAGAGGCTAGTAACATCATATTGTACAAACAATGGGAAATAAGAGGGTTTTCAAAATATTATATATGTTATTTCTATAAGGTATATAAAATTAAGCAATACCATTGTAATTGTATCATGTTTAAAATTTTCCCAAAAAGAAAAAGAGGAGAAACAATTTTATAATTGTTTTAAAATTCATTTTTATAACTGATTAGATAGTTGGATCTAGGAGGCAGGAATAAAAGTCAAAAGTGATGGTACAGAAAAGGCATGAGGCCATGTAATGAAGGAGTCTCTTAAAAGCTTAATAATAGTAAACAGTTTTGATTCTAGCATTGGGATGGTTGCAATTGTTATTTTCCCTCTTGTATGTAGTAGATCATTTATATTTTTTATTTTTGCCTCTTTTGGAATGGTGTATGATGCAACATGTTGTCTCAATTTAATGTTTCATGAATTTACTTGTTAGTACTCATGTAATTTAAATTTGAGACCTTTAAAGGGCGCTCCACATTCCATAAATTCACTCACACTATCTCATTCGCTCATAATTATTTCTACAGAGGTTTGAATTTAGATTCTTAATTGCCTAAGCTTAAACCATGTCCTTCTTTATTTTATTTCTAAATAATTTCTTAGCTCAAAGACCCTGCAATCCTTGGTGTTTTTGGCCATTCTGGTTCCGAAGGCTAGGTTTTTTAATTAGAAGAATTGTTGCTACTCTCATGGTCAATTTCTCCAGCCACTGATTGTATTAGTTTCTCATCAATCTTAAGATGTCTCGGGCACTGGTTCCCCGTAGTCAGGAACTGTCTCTGAGAGTTACAATAGATTATATAATTTGTGCCTTGGAAACTAGGCTAAATTTGGACTGCCACCTGTGTGAGCCAACATTATAATTCATATTGCAAATCCAATAATTTTCAAATGCTAATCTTTCTCCTTTGAATCATTTATGCCATAAAATTTAGAAATAGCTTAACTAGTTGCTGATTCTCCTCCTTGGAAATATGAAATTGTTGAATAATCCTAAAAATCTGCTAACTACCCTTTTACTATGCCTGCCAATTTTCCTCCAAAATCTGGTCAACTCTGCCACATGTTTTTCCAATATTTTTCCAAATAAAAACATTCTAGATTTTTTCATTAGGCATTGTGACTGGAAGTTTATGGTCTCGACTTCACCAACCATTTTACCAATGTTATTTCACCAAGCAAATCTGAGGCAATTTGAGGCCCTCCATTGAATGCAAGGAACATATAAGTGTTGGGAAAAACACTGAGGGGGGACGGCGGCGGGGGGTAATTAGTATTTTCAAACAATTAAACTTTTCAATTTGATATCCATGTTTTTGTACGCGACTTTACTAAAGGGAACCCACGTATGTACGTGACTGTTATTTAGACAACTAGCGTATATCCACTAAACTTACTTTTCAGTTAATTCATCATCTGTTTATCTTGAGCCAGTGCATTAGTACTTTATTAGACATTAAATAAACAATATCCATGTGCAGTAAGAACAAAATAAGCCATCACAGACACATGAACACCAGGATTTTTTAGGTGGAAACTCAATGTGGGAAAAAACTACTGTTGTTATCATCTTTGTCTTCTTTTTATTATAAAGAAAATCTTCTTACAATCTTGTACTAGCACAGACTCATACTAGCACGTAGGAACGCACCTGCAGAAGGTTATAAGCTTCTCTCATTCTCCAGCACCCACTGAAAGGGAGCTCCAACCCCCTGATCTTATTCACTAACACCCACAGGAAGGGGGCTCCAACCCCCTTATTTGATTTACCAGTTACCACTAGAAGGAAGCTTTAACTCCCTCATTGAAGGCTCCAACCCTCAGCACCTCTGTGGCCCACATTTCATAAATTTTCATAGTGGATCCACCTGCTACAAAACATCACAACTTGTAGGCCATATTTCATCAAATTTTCAAACTGGACCCACTATCAACATTTATGCTCAATACCAAATATCAAAACTGAAAATTGATCACTGCAAAAAATCACTCAATCATCAACTGAAACAACCAATATCTAAATAAACTAAATCAACGAATCACTGAATCAAATGAAACCCAACTCAATCAACTTAATTTCAGACAACCAGAACAGTTAGATCATTGTAACTAGAGTACTAATATTGAACCCAAACATTGTGTCACCTCACTGAATCAATTGAAAAACCCTGATCAATAAATATCAGAATATATACACTACTTTGTTGTAGAAAACTCGCGTGCATACGCGACTTCCTTTAAGCATACCCGCATGCAGATCTCAAAACATTGAACCCTTAAACTGAACCACTATCACTCTGAATTAAACATTTAATCATACACAGAACCACTGCATCATTATGAAATAATCACAGAACCATTCCTGATCTTCAATCACAAACAACTAGTAGCTTCATCATTCTTCAATCAACCAATCCTCAATCAAAACATCATTATTAAGCCCAAATCATCAAGTATGATTTCATTGACAGACAACAGAAGCACAATAAGATTGATTAAACTGATCAGATATCTTTTCCAGCAAAACCCTAGCGTATATATGCTCATTCCTCAAAGCATTTCTGCATGTATAGGCGCTTTTTAGGAAACAAACCCGTGTATAGATCTGAATATCGACACAACTTACCAGTGTTAAACCCGCATGTGCACGTTCCTTTCAGGTTATCAAACCCACATACATATTTGCAATTACTGGCCCAAACATTCGTTGCATCACAGAACTTCATACATACCCAGATCTCGGCATACACAAAAAAAATCACACGTTAAGACACTATCATCACTTATCAAATCAACCCATAATCACCATTCTCATTTCAGATCCATTGGATCTAATCCATCATCAAATTCTTGGGTGCATACTTAGTTTTAGATCAAACAAATCAATAATAGCTCATTACATTCACACTTGCTTCAGATCTAACTTTTCATGACAATATTCATCACTTGCACACATCTACCACTTTGATATTCATCTCCTTATATAGCTTAGCCCTTATCTGATACCATAGGTCAAAACCATACTAATGTCAATGGTATTCTTAGACGGGATCAAATATCCATTGTTGGGCTCAATACCACAGGGCAATACCATTATAAAGATATTTTGTATTTAGAATACCATGGTGCGGAAACTGTACGCACCTTTCCTTCTTCATACCCGCATGTGTACGCCGCATTTCTTTACAAAACCCATGTATACTTCTTGAAATATCATATTTATCAATCATCTATCAATGAATTGTTATGCCTTTGACCAAACTCTTTGTCACATGTAGACATTTTCATCAAGTAGGTTGTCATCAAAAGACAACTCATCAAGTAGGTTGCCATCAAGGACAACACATTAGTCATAATGCCAACAATCTCCCCCTTTGGACTTGATGACAACCACATTGGTGTTTGGTCACCACAACCTATAGATACCTGTAAGACACATCAAGCTAATCACTAAGCTTTTCAAACACCAAGTTACTCTCCCCCTTTGACATCAAGGGCAAAGGGTTGATCAATGTTGAATGAAGGTTTCTCTCTTAAGCGTTATAGATCTGAACTGTTGAGTATGCATACTGAATATTGACCATGCTCCCCCCGATCACATGCTGAAATTTATTAAGGATGTACAATGAAGTACATGACTCTGTGACTCAACTGAATATGACTTTTCCTGTCACCAAGGACTCAAACTTTCATAAATAACCCAATCACAATGGGTTTACATATTTGACTTCATTATTACATCATATGCCCAAAAAGAGTTGACCACAATAGTCCATACATGACTAAATTTTACAATGATTACATCATAGGTTTTTACATGACCTTTACATCAAATGACATGTATAACAAAGACCAAATACCTCTATAGTGAGGTAACAAGACCAAGATAGTCTACAACAACCATCATATACTATGTAGGATCTGTACCATAAGAATTTGTCAGCAACAACTCATCTTCAATATGCAAGATAGGACAATGTATCTTCAATATCACCAACCATGTCTTTGTGAAAACTATAGTAACATCATTCTCTTGGCCCAAATTATTCATACATTATAAACTATGAAACTCAACCACTCATCCCATAGACTTCATCCATGATAGCAACATTATCATTAAATTATCATAGCATGAGATAACAAGATCTACATGTTCATTCCACAACTGATAAGCATCAACCATAATTGGCAACTCATGCATCAATAAGCAACATCATCATTGATAAGCATCATTATGTACCAAGGAATTCTAAAGAAAACATAATGCCAACAATGCATTATTAGAAGCATATCAAATGTTCCCCTCGAACCTGTGTCGACTGTTCACTCTCAGATATGATCATATCATCTCATATCTCAATAAGAACATCAAAGTATCTTCTTCAATTAGTTATTCATCAAGGCATCAACAACTTATAAAAACAACTTCTAAATAGCATCAACAGACTATAACCATCAACCACCAGAACATGAAATCCAAATAATAATTATCTGAAGTATATCAGAGCCTTTTCTTGAGTCTGTCCCATAGTTTCCTCATTAAGGCAAAACATACGTGACTCTTCAGCTCAGAACTCATGTATACACGCGACTTGTCTTCATAGCATCTGCGTACATAAAGTGAAATACTAAAATTTCACAACTTCATCTCCCCCTATGCTTGCATTGAAAGTTCATGTTCACTGTTACTACATCATATGCACGGTGAGTAGTATAAGCAACATGAATATCATAACAATCATAAAAATCATCATCAAGATAAAACATGTATTTCTCCCCCTGAGATCACACATCACTGATCCTGAGGACTTGATAATCATCTTATGTTCTCATGTACCTCTCATCACTTATGCAATCATTCTTAGAAGTATTCTTTTAAGAATAATGGACTGCAATGGGCACCATCTTCTTTTACTCTGAATCTGAATCCTCCTCATATCTGCGAGAATTTTGTTCTTCAAGCACATATAATTTGTCTGGGTTTCTATATCCTCTTGCTATGACTTTTCCAATTTCTTCATCCATAACCTTGCACTTGGTTGATGTAAACACAATTATGTTTCCTTTACTTTCCATTTGACCTACACTTAAAATATTATGCTTTAGACCTTGAATTAATAAAGCATCAGGTGCATCTCTATGTTTATTAATTATGGCTTTACCCTTTCCCAAAACTTTTGTTGGAACATTAGTTCCAAGAATAACATTACCATATTGATTTTTATTGAGAGACTTCCTCTTATTCTTATCTCCTTTCATGTGATGTGAGCATCCTCTATATATGTACCATTCATCATCTTCTTCAAATGAGCAAAGTGCAAGACCACACCTTATTTGTTCCTCTTCTTTTTGCTTGTAATGAAAAATGTTGGTGGATCCATCTTTTCTAGGTCTTTTGACATCAATATTCTTATATGGTTCCTTATCATGTTGTATGCGGCGATCCATAGACTTGTTCCTGCATTCTTTTGCTACATGCCCAAACTTGTTACAAGCATAACATATTATATGAGCAAAGAAAGCATAATACTTATGTTTCATATTCCTTCTGAAGCAATCAATAGCTTTCTGACCATATTCATTGCAAGAAAAACAATATCCCGTAAAGAGACCTAAGTACCTGGGAGCTGAGGAAATAGTATGCTTTTGCAATTATCTGCAACATGTCCATAATTATGGCATATCAAACATTCAACTTTGTTGGTCAAAGGAGAGAATTGCTTAACATTTCTATTGTTAAGAGTAAATGATTTCTTTTGAAGATTCACTTTCCTTGTTTGTTGATCAGGTTGACTTCTTATCTCTTTGTTGAGCATTTTAGGTTTTGTATTTTTACTCTTTAAATTCCTTGCCTCAGCTTGTGAACTAGATTCTCCTTCAACAATTTCATGAATACCAAGACCAGATTTGATGGCGGGAGACCTTTGACTACTAAAAATATTATCCAAAATCTTAGTACTATCTTGAAATCGCAAATGTTTATCCTTTTCTTCTAATTTACCTTTTAGGATGTTTACTTCAACCTGATACTATTTCTTCATAATTTCTTCAACCCTTCTTCCTTCCTCCACTTGCTACTTTAATTCTTGTTATTCAAATGCTTGAAGTAGTTCTTCATTCCGCTTATCTGGTTTTTCAAGATCTATTTTTAGAGAGACGACCTCAGCTTCAAGATCTTCACAATATTTTTTAGATACCATACCAGCATGATCCTTGTTATCATATGCTTGCAACTTATCTTTAAGATTAACAATCTTTTTCAAAGAAAGATCAGGTTTTGTTCTAAGATCGAAAATTTCTTCTAACATGTCTTCTTCTGAATCAACAACTCCATTTGATATAACATTTTTAAAGGTAGGATTACCCGATAGTTCCCTCTTTGGGATTTATTCATGGATTGCTTGTATCTTATCCCATGCTTGCTTTGCAGATGGATAATGCATAACCTTATTTAATGTTGAATCAAGTATGCTACAAAATATGTTACTCAAATCCTTATTGTTCTTTTGCACTTCCTTGTCTGATGGGGGATACTTGGTGTAGCCATTGCATACTAGACACCAAACATAAAGATTCATAGGATTAGACTTCATCTTTTCCTTCCATTGTTGATAACTATCTTTTCTTAGCATAAGCACATCTTGTTGAGTTATGGTATGTTCTATGCTTATAGCAGTTTACTCATCTTTCTTTATTATTATCCACAAATTAGCAATCACATGTACATAAAGTAAAGTGCAGATAGAACATTAAACGATTGACAAAAAACAAGCCAAGGCAAGAGACACAAGATGTGGCGGCTAGCCAGGGGCAAACCCCAATGTGGGGAAACCCTTTGATCAAATCTTCCTTTATCTTCAATAATTGAGCAGAGAGAAATAGTACATGTTGGAGAGGTAAATCCCCTCTGCAGACAGAGGCGATCCCACTAGCCCGAAATGGGTCTAGCAACAATCAAACAATGCTATCAAGCAAGTTCCTAATTGAAAATTAAAGGTGGATTACGAGAACCTACTTGGATTCCAACGCTAGTGTCGTAGAAGAGTTGACACTCCCGTTCCTTTGCTCCGGTCGGTCACGATCCTCACGATCTCCGTGAATGGACACCTGCACATGCAAAGAACGATACGAATACAAGCATAAAATCCAATAGATGCAATTATATATCGGTCAGAAAAGATATAATTCAATCATCATCATAATGAACAGCAAGAATGGAACCATAATGATAGTCATCTATTATTGATAATCAACAAAGGAGTATACAACCATAGTTCTGACGTCAAATCCTCCTTTGGCTGGGTGATCAGCTACATATGTCTTGCAAAGCTTGTCGGGATCGGGGACAAGCCTCTCTCTCTCTTTGATTATGAATGCAAAGAAGACTCTTACAACAATCTCTCAGACTTCTGACAGTATCATTCTCCCTATGCTCAAAAACTAGCTTGTCAAATGCACCAGAACAAGCTTTTATAGATGGAGGAGGAGGAAGAGATACAATGAATCCAAACATCCATGGGACAAGCATTATCCTCGAAAAGCTATTATGGATAGAGATACGATGAATCTCGACATCCATGAGATTGGCATTATCCTTGAAAAGCCTCATGAGTCGAAAGGAAAAAACTTTCGGGCGTGCGTTTGTTAAAAAGCTTTCCCAAAATTGGTTGGCGCGGGTAAGATTCTGAGACAGAGCGCCAATGGGCACGCCCTCTTTGGAGAATTTCCCCATTGGCGCGGGTGATACACTGTGGATCCGCGCTAATGGAAAAAGGGGACTTTTTAAGGATATTTTGCAGGAGATGTCTTCAAGGCATATGAAGTCCATACTTAGGGGAACATAATGCAAGTGTTTTCAAGCCATGTCACTTCTCATAGGTCTCGGAATGAGTCCTCCAAAGTGCGGGAAAGGGGTAACAGGGACGGTGACCAATGGTGACAAATTACTGTGTAACAGTACATAAATCTTATTTACATCAGCAGCAGCAAACCCTAGATCAACCAAACTAGGGCAGACAATATCTTGCAAACCGACCATCGGATCGGCTTGATTCCACCACCAAAAAATGTGGCCTTCAGAGGAGATCCAGATGGACCTATAGCGTAGTTCTGAGGAGGGAATCTTCTGGTCAACGTTGGTCAAACTTTGGTTCTGCAGTTGCAGCCCTAAATTCTGCACCTTCCTTCCACACGTGTGAGAGAAGAGTCTCTTTCTGCGCAGTAGGAGAAGAGCCTCTTTTCTGCGCAGGAGAGAGAGAGAGAGATGTGATGAGTTGAGTGAGTCCAAATGAGGAAAAGACCTCCTGTATTTATACACAATTGTTGATGATTGAATAGATGCGACTGTTGGGCTTCTGAGCCTACATGAGTTGTTGGTCAGCTTGATAATTATTCCATAATCAAAATAAATTCATATCTCCATAAATACTTATCGAATAGGATGATCTTTAGATCAATCCTACACCTCTCGACGAGAGGAATCTAATAAAAATATTATCATCCATGAATAAGATGACCCATATGGAGTTTGGCCCTAGTTTCCAATTTTA
This sequence comes from Pinus tabuliformis, assembly GCA_031772625.1. NCBI lineage: Eukaryota > Viridiplantae > Streptophyta > Pinopsida > Pinales > Pinaceae > Pinus > Pinus tabuliformis. Next base: position 62,242,944 of record CM062816.1, read on the forward strand.
ACACTCCCTCTCAACTAGGGAGAACTCCATCTGCAATCTGTCTGTCAGTCGCTACTATTCATCCATCAAATGCACTGCCCTGTACAGCTTGACCCCTGCTCCGCTCTGCTCTATTTTGCCTATTTTGCTCTGTTCTATTTTGCCCTATTCTAATCTACTCTTCTCTTCTCTGTTCTACTCTGCTCTGCTTTGTCCGAATTATGAAGAGGAAGAAATGATCGAGGATGTATCATACTGGCTCAAAGTCAGTCTTAGAGTATGTACCACTGGTCCCATACCAGTCTCAACCAACCTGAAGTCAGCGTCATAGTGGGTACAACTCCTACCACTAGTCCTAGACCAGTATCATCCGCCACTGACTCAAAGTTAGTCTCAGAGTATGTACCACTGGTCCCAGGCCAGTCTCAATCGACCCGAAGTCAGCGTGATAGTATGTACCACTCCTACCACTGTCCCATACCAGTCCTTCACTGACCCGAAGTCAGTCTCAGAGTATGTACCACTGGTCCCAAACCAGTCTCAACTGACCCGAAGTTAGCGTCATAGTGGGTACAACTCCTACCACTGGTCCCAGACCAGTATCATTGATCCCAAATCAATGAAGGTCATCCTAGCATAGGGAGTACGGTAGATACAACGATGCATCCATCGGTACTACTATGGTCCCTATCCTCATTTCCCTGCTCATTGATCAGATGAGAGGTACTTCCCATGAGTCCCAGACTGCATGGGTAGGATGCCTTGACAGGAGAACTAATCAATCCTGTCCTCACAGGAGAACTAATCATCCTGCTACACAATTGTCATGGAGAACACATCATCCAAACCTCACAGGAGAACTAATCATCCTGCTGCATAATTGTCATGGAAAACACATCATCCAGACCTCACAGGAGAACTAATAATCCTGCTACATAGTCGCCATGGGGTGTTACAGGGAAAGTTTTGATTGTTTTACCCTGTGGTCATATGTTGCTCCAAGAAGTACCCCACACCCCCCCGGAGCTCCCAGAGCTTAATACATCATACAGAACCCTCATTAGAGGGTCTTTGAATGACACCAAGTCATTCTCGGAAAGTTAGGAATTTGACCTTCCCTAGGGGCTTTGTCAGGATGTTGGCGACCTGTTCATTTGTACTGATATGTTGGAGCCTTATAGCTCCCCGCTGCACCATATCTCGAATATAGTGGTACCTGATATCGATATGCTTGGAGCGATCATGAAATATGGGATTCTCTGACAAACAAATCCCACTCTGGTTGTCACATAGGATCACGGTGGTATCCAATGTAAATCCAAACAGCTCACTGAAGAGCTTTCGCAACCAGACTACCTCACAGGAGGCCATGCTAGCAGCAATATATTCTGCTTCGGTGGTGCTTAAAGCCACCGACTTCTGCTTCCTGCTCATCCAGGATATCGAAGCAGATCCCAAGGAGAAGTAGCACCCGAAAGTGCTCTTACGGTCCTCCACATTGCCTTCCCAATCAGCGTTAGTGTATCCAACTAGTCTAACATCTCCGGCATTGTATCTTAGCCCATATGTGATTGTGCCATGAAGATATCTTAACAGATTCTTGGCACCAATCCAATGTATGTGGTGAGGTTCAACCATATGTTGACTCAACGTGTTGACTGCAAAGCATATGTCTGGATGGGAGTTCACTAATAACATTAATGCTCCGATGAGTTGACGATACTCGGTGGCATTTCGTAAAACAGGTCCAGCAGCGCTACCGCTTAACTTCTTAAAGTCAAGCTCCATCGGGGTAGTTACAGGCTTGTAGTCCACCATACCGAATCTTTCCAATATTTTCACCACATATTTTCCTTGAGATAAGAAAATTTCCCTTGGCTTCTGCCAGACTTCAAGTCCTAGGAAATAGTGCATCAGTCCTAGGTCCTTCATTTCAAATTCAGAAGCCAACTCCCTCTTACATTTGTGAATGAGAGGGTCTGCACCTGTTAGGAAGAGGTCATCAACATACAACACCAGTATAAGAGGTTTGTCATCTTCAACCTTAAAATAAAGGTTAGGATCGGCTTCACTCCTAGTGAATCCCAGCTTCATCAAGTAGCTATTGATCCTCTCATACCATGCTCGGGGTGCTTGCTTCAGCCCATAGAGGGCCTTCTTCAACCTGCATACATGAGATTTTCGATCATAAATCTCAAATCCTTCGGGTTGCTCCACGTAGACCTCTTCTTTGATCAAACCATGCAAGAACGCGGTCTTGACATCCATCTGATGTAGGTTCCATCCTTGTGAAGCCGCAAGGGCTATGATCGAGCGGATGGTGGTATATCTGGCAACAGGTGCAAATATCTTGTCATAGTCTATACCTTCCTTCTAGGAGAAGCCACGAGCGACAAAATGAGCCTTATATTTTTTCGTACTTCCATCTGCTACATGCTTTATCGTGTAAATCCATTTAGAAGTGACAACTGTCTTGTCGTGGGGTCTGGGAACTACTTCCCAGACATCATTCTTCATAATAGACTCATATTCTTCGGTCATAGAATCCTTCCATACTTGATGCTTGACGACATCTGAGAATGATGAAGGCTCATTTTGTATGATCGTGCTCATGATGGTCAAGTATCCCTGATACCTGTTGGGTTTCTTACTTTCACAGAAGGTTCCTCTGGGTGTAGTGTGTCCTTTAGCATCACCGACTAGCCCCCTAAGCCAAGAGGGTCTCTTCCTAAAAGAGGAAGGATCAGGTGGATCAATAGGAAGGCTCAGGTGGATCAATAGGAAGGCTCAGGTGGATCAATAGGATCCATCGATTTTTCCACATCAGGCATTGTTTCATCATCCTTTTCTTTCGGTTCCCTAGTGTCGACTTCTTGAGAGCTCCTCAAAGTCGAAAGATTTTCCACCTTGCTGAGGGCCATATCTTTGTCAAAGGTGACATCATGACTAATCATGACTTCCCTTTGACCGGTTACATAAATTCTATAGCCCTTAGTATTTTCACCATAGCCCACGAAGATTCCTTTCTTTCCAGATGCACCCAATTTATTTCTTTTCTCTTTCGGCACATGAAAATATACAGGGCTTCCAAAAATTCTAAAATGAGATACGTCAGGTTTCTTACTGGTGAACATTTCTTCAGGAGTCTTGGAAGCCAATGCTTGATGAGGGCATCGGTTTTGTACATATACGACGGTGTTTGCAGCTTCGGCCCATAGAAAATTCGGAAGTCTTTGATCATGGAGCATGGCATGGACAACTTCCATAATCGTACATTTCTTCCTTTCCGCCACACCGTTCTGTTCAGGAGTATATGGTGTAGTAGTCTCCCTCTTAATGCTAGCCTCTTTACAAAAGTCATGAAACTCATTAGATTCATATTCAGTCCCATTATCAGTCCTTAAGATCTTGATCTTCTTTTCGGTTTGATTCTCGATCAAGGCTTGAGATGTGTCACAAGACATGACACCTAGCGGACTTCCTCCTACTTGATATAATGAATCAACTCAAAACCCAAGAGTGAAGGCATATTTAACATTGTTTTTCCATACACGTACCTTGCCATCGTTGAAGGTCACCTTGTAGCCTTTGTCTTCCATTTCCGAGATGGACACCAGGTTCTTTTTTAGGTCAGGTACATATAATACATCCTGTAAGTGGATCGTATTACCTTGATTCAATTTAAGAGAGACATTGCCTACACCTTTCACGGGATATTTCATATTATCTCCAAGGACAATTTCCAGGTTTGTTTCTTTCTCTATCAAATTATGGGGAACTTCTTTGTAACCAGTGAAGTGCCTTGAGGTACCACTATCAATGAGCCAAATTCCCATTGAGTTCGAAGGAGTAGAGGTAGATAAAGCAGCTGGTAGATAATATTCATCCTGCTTATTTTCAACAATGTTGGATTCATACCTGGAATTTCTAGCCTTCTTGAATGGTTGTCCTATTCCTTGATTTCTAGCACTCCTTTTACCTTTGCTATTGAATTTTCCATTCCTTTGATTTCCATGAGAGGGATTTTGATCATCGTCCCAGTGTGAGTCCTTTCTATCAGGGCACTCCCTTGCATAGTGACTTGCTTTATCGCAAATGTAACATCGTCCTTTTCTTCCACCCTTAGGTCCAGCCTTTCGTTTTAGTTTTGCCCCGGAATTATTTCTTTTCTTAGCATGAGAAGAAAAGGCAGCAGGAGGACCTTTAGGCATGGGCATTTCTTGCTCTTCTACCCTTGTTTCTTCTTGAATGCATCTAGCCATTAATTCCTCGAAACCAGGACATTATTGTTCAGAAGAGTAGTCCTGAACACATACCATTCAGATGGTAATCCTCCAAGAGTCGTGAGTGCCATTTCCCTATCAGTTATAGTCTCCCCAATAGATAGGAGAACGTTCTTGATCTCGGTGATTCTTTAGAAGTATGTTTGCATACTCTCATCTTTGCCCTTCTTAATTTCATTCAGCTTATTTCTAAGAAAAAAAACTTGATTTGCATAATTAACTTTAAATAAACTCACTAGTCTATCGTAGATTTCCTTGGAGGTGTCCAGGTCAGAGATGTAGGCCACCAAGCGCTTGTCGATAGAGTCCCGGATGATCTTCTCTGTTTTGACTTTGCCAGTTTTCTATTTTTTCCTGGCAGCATTGGGTGCATTTGATGGAGGCTCTATAATATTGCCTCTCGCATGGTCCAACACTCCTTGATCTTCTAAGATTAGATCGACAGACATCTTCCATCCGTGATAGTCAGCTTTCTCACGGAGCTTCTCTTTGGTAGGGAAGAGTGTTGAGGACCCCATAGTTCTTTTAGGATAGCCTTGCCAATCTTTTCTTCGGTGATTTCTCTTGCTCTTGCTCGGGCTTTGTCTTCACCTCAGCTCTGATTCCATGTTGAGTTATGGTATGTTCTATGCTTATAGCAGTTTACTATCTTTCTTATTATTATCCACAGATTAGCAATCACATGTACATAAAGTAAAGTGCAGAGAGAACATTAAACAATCGATAGAAAACAAGCCAAGACAAGAGACACAAGATGTGGTGGTTAGCTAGGGACAAACCCCAATGTGGGGAAACCCTTTTATCAAATCTTCCTTTATCTTCAATAATTCAACAGAGAGAAATAGTACATAAATCTGATTTACATCAACAGCAACAAACCCTAGATCAACCAAACTAGGGCAGACAATATCTTGCAAACTGACCGTCGGATTGGCTTGATTCCACCACCAAAAAATGCAGCCTTCAGAGGAGATCTAGATGGACCTACAACACAATTCTGAGGAGGGAGTCTTCTGGTCAACGCTGGTCAAACTTTGGTTCTGCAGTTGCAGCCCTAAATTCTGCACCTTCCTTCCACACGCGTGAGAGAAGAGTCTCTTTTTGTGCAGTAGGAGAAGAGTCTATTTTCTGCGCAGGAGAGAGAGCGAGATGTGATGAGTTGAGTGAGTCCAAGTGAGGAAAAGACCTCCTGTATTTATACACAATTATTGATGATTGAATAGATGCGGCTGTTGGGCTTCTGAGCCTATATGAGTTGCTGGTCGGCTTGATAATTATTCCATAATCAAAATAAATTCATATCTCCATAAATACTTATTGGAATCGGATGATCTTTAGATCAATCCTACACCTCTCGACGAGAGGAATCTAATAAAAATATTATTAGCCATGAATAAGATGACCCATATGGATTTTTGCCCTAGTTTCCAATTTTAACACATATACATTGTCCTTTGTTTCTAACTTGCCTTGATCTTCTGCTTCTAGAGGCATCATTTTTTAATCTGTTTTCCTTTTAGAGTGCTTACTTTCACAAGTTACTCACGAGTGCAACTTCAGTTGCTTTACTGTCATCATCATCATCATTTTTGCATAGACAAGGAAATGGATCACAATTAGCACAAGAGTCCATACCCGTTAACTCTTTAGTATTGTCTTCTTCATTCTTGATCAATAGAAAGTGGGTTACTCCCAAACTTGAATATTTGTTGACATCTGTAACTATTCTCACATCTAATATATTCTTGTCAAAGTTTTCAATAAAAAATTTCTTTTCTTCTAGGCCATTAAACCCATTACTACTTCTATCTTCAAATGCCATAAGTAATTGACATTCTTGATCAGACTCACCTTCTTCACCATTTGAAAGACCATCACTATTTTCATGTGTATAAAAACTTCCCTTGTTTTCAAACCTTCTCCTATTTATTTTTGCAGTTTCTTCCCCTTTCTCATGATTTTCTCTATAGGGACACTTAGCAGTGTAATGATCAACTCTACCACAACCAAAACATTTGGAGGGAAGCTTAACTCTAAATTTTCCAGTACCCACTAGGAGTTTCTTTACGAAGTTTGCTTCTTCTTCTTATTATACATAACCTGATTCTTCCTTTTCCTTTCCTTTTGCAGTAGCTTTGAAAGTTGCTTCTCTTATGTGTGAGGAACCACCTTTCCTCGTCTCAAATGTTGTTAGTATTCCATGGAGTTGATCAAGTGTCAGACTTTTCAAATACTGCATTTCTTCAATAGCGGAGAATTTGGAATCGAACTTCGGAGTTAGTGATCTAAAAATCTTTTCAACAATAGTAGCATCTTTTATTTCTTCACCAAGATTTCTCATGGAATTAAAAATTTCATCTACTCTAAGAAAAAATACTGCAATGCTTTCATCATCATGCATTTTCAATGTCTCGTACTGTATTTTGAATGATTGGAGTTTAACACTTTTTACCTTAGTGTCGCCCTCATAACTTTGGATAATCTTATCCCACATTCCCATTGTTGTGTTCAGCTGCATTACCTTCACAAACTCAAATTCGGTCAGACTTCCCAAGATGGCATTTACAGCTTTTGCATTGATTTCATATTGTTTCTTTCATGCAGTATCTATGGGGATAGAGGCTAGATATTGATATTTGCTTTCAACAATTTCCCATACATAAGCTCCCAGTGCCTGCAAGTATGCTCTCATCATAAATTTAAAAAAGATAAAGTTAGTTCCACTAAATATAGGTGGCCTGATAGAAAATACTCCTTCTTGACTACTCATATTGACAGATATCCTTCAAGCAATCAAGCTTCTGTTGAAGGACTCACTCTGAATACAATTGTTGGGAAAAATACTACGGGGGTGAATCTGTATTTTCGAACAATTAAAATTTTCAATTTCATATCTAGATTTATGCACACGACTTTGTTGAAGGGAACCCGCATATGTATGCGACTATTATTTAGAAAACTAGCTTATATCCAGTAAACTTACTTTTTAGTTAACTCATCATATGTTTATCTTGAGCCAGTGCATCAGTACTTTATTATACATTAAATAAATAGTAACCATGTGCAGTAAGAACAAAATAAGCCATCACACACACATGAACACCAGGATTTTTGAGGTGGAAAGCCAATGTAGGAAAAAACCATTGTTGTTGTTGTCTTTGTCTTATTTTTATTATAAAGAAAAAAATCTTATAATATCATATTAGTGCAGATTTATACCAACATGCAGGCACCTACCTGCAGAAGGATACAACCTTCTCTCGTTCTCCAGCACCCACTGGAAGAGAGCTCCAACCCCCTAATCTCGTTTACCGACAACCACCGGAAAAGATCTCCAACCCCCTGATCTGATTTACCAGCTACCACTAGAAGGAAGCTTCAACTCCCTCGCTGAAGGCTCCAACCCTCAATACCTCTGTGGACCATGTTTCATAAATTTTCATACTGGATCCACCTGCTACAAAACATCACAACTTGAGGCCATGTTTCATTAAATTTTCAAACTAGACCCACTATCAACATTTAAGCCAAATACCAACTATCAAAACTGAAAACTGATCTTTGCAACAAATCACTCAATCATCAATTGAAACAACCAATCTTTGAATCAACTAAATCAACCAATCACTGAATCAAATGAAACCCACATCAATCAACTTAATTTCAGATAACCAGAATAGTTAGATCACAGTAAATAGAGTACTAATATTGAACCCAAGCATTGCATCATATTAATGGATCAACTGATGAGATCTCAAAACGTTAAACCCTGAAACTGAACACTGTCACTCTGAAAGAAACACTGAATCATACATAGAACCACTGCATCATTCTAAAATAATCACAGAATCATCCTTGATCTTCAATCACAAAGAACTAGTAGCTTCATCATTCTTCAATCAGCCAATCCTCAATCAAAACATCATTATTAAGCTTAGATCATCACGTAAGACTTCATTGATAGAAAACAGAAACACAGTACGACTGATTAAACTAATCAAACATCTTTTCTAGCAAAACTCTAACTTGTATATGCACTTTCCTCAAAGCATTTCTACGTTTATAGGTGCTTTTCATGAAACAAACCCGCCTATAGATCTAAATATATACATGACTTACCAATGTTAAACCCACGTGTGCAGGGGCCTTTCAGGTTATCAAACCTGCATACATATATGCAATTACTAGCCCAAACCTTCGCTGCATCACATAACTTCAAACATACCCAGATCTTGACATACACAGAGAAATCACACATCAAGACACTATCATCACTGGTAAAATCAACCCATAATCAACATTTGTCATTTCAGATCTATTGGATCTTATCCACCATCAAATTCCCAGGTGAATACTTAGTTTTATATCAAACAATACAATAATAGCCCATTACATTCACACTTGCTTCAGATCTAACTATTCATGAAAATATTGATCGCTTGCACACATCTACCACTTTGACCTTCATATCCTTATATAGCTTAACCCTTATCAAATACCACAGGTCAAAACCATACTAATGTCGATGGTATTCTTAAACGAGATAAAATATCCGTTATTGAGCTCAATACCATTGTAAAGATCCTTGGTATTTAGAATACCATGGTGCGGAAACTGTACGTGCCTTTCCTTCTTCATACCCGTGTGTGTACGCAACTTTGCTTTACAAAACCCATGTATACTTCTTGAAATTTCAACTTTATCAATCCTCTGTCTCTGAACTGCTATGCCTTTGACCAAATTCTCTGTCACATGTAGACATCTTCATCAAGTAGGTTGCCATCAAAAGACAACTCATCAAGTTGTTGGCATTATGTTTGCTTTAGAATTCCTTGGTACATAATGATGTTTATCAATGTTGCTTATTGATGCATGAGTTGCTAATAATGGTTGATGCTTATCAATTATGGAAAGAACATGTAGATCTTGTTATCTCGTGCTATTGTTATTTGATGATAATGTTTCTATCATGGATGAATTCTATGGGATTAGTTGTTGAGTTTAATATTTTCTAATGTATGGAGAATTTGGGCCAAGAGAATGATGTTACTACAGTTTTCACAAAGACACGGTTGATGATATTGAAGCTACATTGTCCTATCTTTCATATTGAAAATGAGTTGTTGCTGACAAATGCTTATGGTATATCCTACATAGTATATGATGGTTGTTGTAGACTATCTTGGTCTTGTTACCTCACTATAGAGGTCTTTGATCTTTGTTATACATGTCATTTGATGTGAAGGTCATGTAAAGACCTATGATGTATTCATTTTAAAATTCAGTCATGTATGAACTATTGTGGTCAAGTATTTTTGGGCATATGATGTAATAATGAAGTCAAATATGTAAACCCACTGTGATTGGGTGATTGATGAAAGTTTTAGTCTTTGGTGATAGGAAAAGTCATATTTAGTTGAGTCATAGAGTCATGTACCTCATTATACATCCTTCAGAAATTTCAGCATGTGCTCAGGGGGAGCATTGTCACTATTCAGTATTTATACTCACCGGTTCAGATCTACAGTGCTCAAGAGAGAAGCCTTCATTCAGCATTGATCAGACCTTTACCCTTGATGTCAAAGGGGGAGAGTAACTTGGTGTTTGGAAAGCTTAATGATTAGCTTGATGTGTCTTACAGGGATCTACAGGTTGTGGTAACCAAACAACAATGTGGTTGCCATCAAGGATTACATATTAGTCATAATGCCAACAATAAGCATCTTGGGAAGGTTCAAGCTTGGCATTTTTTCGTCCATCTTTCAGGCATTAACTATAAGCAATCTGACTCTCACATGGATTCCATCCTTCTCTCTGAATAGATTAAATAAGTAATAGAACTTCACCCTAGAACAAATGTGCCATCTAGTAGGGCGTCATCCTTGAAAAAAATATTTGGTGTCCTCAACCTGGTGTTTCTAGATTACCAACCAAAAAATAAGTAAAAACAATCCATGGCCGCAGATGAAGTATCTTTAGATGTTTGTTGATAGGATGAACAAAATTCACCAATATAAAAATCATTTATGGTAACTCTATGAATTTTTTTGTTTTCATTTTTGCTATTCTATCACATGTAGACCTAGTAAGAGGTTCCCTGGAGGTGGAGCTACAACCTGAGAAAATGAATATAAACCAGCAGTATTAGCCCCACAGTTACTCTGCAACTAATCATTAAAATATAACTATGAGTGATATGTTTTCTGTGAGAAATTACCTCTAACGAATCCAAAGGAGATGATATTTTATTTTGTGTATTATGTGAAGATCCCACAAATTGATTCTTTATAGTTGGTTGATGGAACAAACTTGGCACACACGTTGCAACTAATACTAACCATATGAAATCATTAATGATCTACTTCCATTATAATTGACACTAGACTTTCATCATTTACAGCTTTGATGATCTAATATCGAGTTACCTCTCTGACAAACTAGTCTCTAAATCAATGAGCCTCTGGAAGGTTTGTAGTTGTAACAAGTTGCGTTGTGGAGATTGTCCCTACAAATTTCCCATTAAAATCACTAATCCGTCCAACTTTATTTTCCCTATCAATGCTCTGTATCTCATTGATAAGAATATTTTGTTAAGCACAAAGTGCTTTCCACATGGAATTTTCCTTGGCATCAACCCTTGATTCTGCAGAACTCATTGTGTGCTTACTCATTGAGGCAAACTCCCGCAAGTTATGCTCTGATCGATTATCATCACTTGAAGACAAAATTTTGACAACTTTGTAAAGAACAATATGTACACTTAAATCAACCAACACCATATGTAATGCATCGAAGTGAAGAGGATAGTAGGATTGCAAACCCAAAAGAGCCTTGGGAGGGACATGAACTTCATGAACTTAAGCAGGAGGAAAGTTAAGAGGATTTTGAACATCCAAAAAAAAACTCCATGAAATGAGGCATATAATACTTCAAACTTTAATATGACTCCAAATGTCAAGAGCCTCTTTTCCCTCTTGACTTTCTTTTAACCTTTCTTGCCCCTTCTCTTTCGACTCCCTCTGTGAGAGGAACCTGCATCAGGCACAATAATAGTTGCATTTGAAAAGTCTATACAAATGTTCTCATGTTCTCTTTTTCTCTTAAAATTTGTCTTTTCTTATATTTTGTAAGGCAAATGTTTTTGTAAGCATGTGCTGCTTCATCACTTACATTTTCATTTTTCTTAAGGTTCTTATGATTCCTGATGGGAAATGAATTGACAATAGAATCAGGTGCTAGTAGTGACACATATGATAATGACGTTGTCTTGTGAAAGATAAACTGATTGTCGATGAATCTCATCCAGTACCTCAAAAAAGGCCTTTGCAAGCTTGACTATGTGTGAAATGCTTATATATGTGCTTATCCCTTGTGTCATCACATATGCCTGATAAGAGCAATGACCATCTGCATGGGTACTAGATGTATAAAATCTTGAATGCCTTGAATAATTTTCAAACTTGTAAATTCCAAAAGGTGAAAGAAATAGTACCCAAATACCCATAATCCATTTTCAGATTCTATATATAATACACCTGCCTCACTCGATAAGTACACCTTTACTCGAACATCATGGCTCCTGGGCATTGTTTTATCCTCCATTTCAACTTGTTTCATGGTGGAATTTCTAGGACTAGAGCTTCGGGCGATGGTGGAACCCTACCTGAACCGTGGGCGGAATACCATGGTGGTTTTGAACTTGGCACTTGACAAATGACGGCCTGAACCAAGCCCTCAAGGCTCACTGGAAGGGCACTATTGTTACCTCCTTCCTTCGTGGTTTACCCAAGACCTCAACAACTGAGAATCTCGTGCCCCCGATAGTCATTACTCTGTTTATTGTCGGTTCCAAGGATATGGACGGGGTGGACAAACCGGTAGACTCTCATCCCCACGAGGTCAACAGACCCCTTCATCGCACCGTTTCAGGCCCGGGACCTTTCGTTGCTACTTGGCAACCTCTGTCATCCTCCACATCCACATAGGGCCGACCAACAACATATGTGCCCCATCCCTCCATTATGCACATCGATGATGTTCCTAGGATGAACTGCCCCCCACTATCCCTTGTGACCCTGAACCTGTTAGGCTCCTGTTTGCAATCCTCTCCCTCCTTTGACACACCTCTCCCCCACATCTCTGCCTCGCTTGGCTTTACGCCCATCCCTAGCACCCCTCTTGCTGGAACCATACCTGTTACAAATCCTCATATCCCCGGTGGCCCTTCGAACCCTAGTGGCTCTAGCCCTAACCCTAGCACGCCCATCCGCTCAGGATGTTTCAGCTCCCCTATCCCTACCCCTAAATCCACCCCATCCACCCATCCACCCCATAGACAGTGAACCAAGGCATCCGTAGACTGCTCAAAGACTACCCAACAACCAGACATACAGATAAGAAAAAAAAGGCCGGTGTCTTAGGGCTTAAGACAAAGATATAAATCTTGCTCTGGGTGAAGATCTATCTATGGGCGAAGTTGACGACACCGCCAAGAAGGTCCTATTTGACCACGTCCGTGGGCGGAACTACATTGTCGAGCGGCTTCGGCTCTGGATAGAGGAAATCGGGGTTCCTCAGTAAAAGACTTTCCCATCATTCGTGTTCTGGAGAGGGGATGGTTTGCCCTACAATTTCACCAGGAGGAATATATGTATTGGATCCTATCTAGGTTCCGGCACATAGAACTGGCGCATGTGTTGCTGAAGCGATGGGATCCACTGTTTTATTCGGAGAGAGAACAGCTAGGGGCAAGACCAATCTGGGTTCGATTGTCGGGCCTTCCACTGCAATACTGGACCCCTACCATCTTCAAGCGAATTGGGAATGTTCTGGGCACATATTTGGATCATGATCAATCTTTTGAATCGATAGGGATCATGACCATAGCTCAAATTTTGGTACACCTGGACACTCGGGCAGGGCTGGAGGAGAAGATCACACTGCACTGGCGTCACTTCGTGCGTAGGCAAAACCTTGACTATGAAGGTGTTCCATTCCAGTGCAGACGCTGCCACAAGGTCGGACATCTTTACAAAGATTGTCCTCTGCTCTCATCTACAAATCCAGCGGCTAAGGGCTCGATGCACAGATAATCTGAAGAACTGATGGTGGATGTGTTACCCTCAGATTCAGATCGCACAAAGGAAGATGCGGGGAACATTGTTTAGACCTCCAATGCCTCCTAGATGCCGCCTCCATCTCCTCCTAAGACCATATCCTGATCTGTGGCGGCAACAGCTCCTTCATCAAGGAACGTAATGCAGCCGCAGACAGGTTATTGAAAGAGGCAACGATTCATCCTCAAGGAGAATGGTTGATCAGAGAGCACACCCCAGCACAGGTCTATCAGTACTACCATAGACCATATATAGACCATGAACTATAGAGGGCAGACTGGCCCTAGTTACAACAGTTTTTGTATATATGTGAACAATTATTTTTTTTGGATATGAAAATATATCAGTATATGAACTTTATCAGTATACCTGAACAAGGGTTTTTTGTAAGTTTTTATCAGTTTTGCAACACTTCATAGATGACTAAGGTCTCTTTACTGCATATGCCAAGGGCATCTACAATATGTAATTTTCTTGATAATGAAAATTACGATTTTTCTTTCTGGGAAAAAAAGTACACCTTTACTCTGATATGTAAAAGATGATTATCATCTGAGTGTGCTCCAGTGAAAGAAATGCAAGGTATACCATTTAAGGGTTGCAACAAAAAAATGCAAGGATTATCATCAATGATGATCTCCAGCGAAGATTATGAGCAAGACGAGACAAATCCATGGCATGCTCTCAGTATTTTAGTTATATATAATGGGTCATCGCCTTTCCTGCAACGTAGTATTATGCCATCTATTTCGTGACTCTAGATGTACAAATCCATCAACGCATAGTTGTAACATGAGAACACCTATGTTGACCTCGTAGCAATGATATTATTGAAATTGTGAGCAGGATTGCGGGAGGAGTGTTGGTTGTAAACGGTTTTCAAGAGGCCCCCCCCGTGCAATTCACCTGACAATGCCACATCACAAATGTGGTTTTGGCAAAATAAATACTCGCCCCCCCCCCCCCCCTTTGCATTAAACATCGAATAACTTGGGGGGTCCGAAATTAAATTTTAGCCTTCGATTTCCAGGCGCCCATTTATACCATTAAAAACTGGAGGCAACTTAACTATGTGTTGGCTATAATTTATCACCTTGTGAATTGGGACTTAACATGAAACCATATACATTGATATATATGTTCAGGTATACATGAACACTTCCGACTCATGGTGCAGTTTGTAGTGCTCCTTGTGGGCTCTTCCATTGTGGCTTAGAACTCAAAATTGTTAAATGTGTAGCCCTTGACTTGGTTTGTGACGTGTTGTTGTTTGATGGCATATATAACATGGACTCAGAGGTTGGGCTGTAGGTCCAAACATTTTTTAACATTTTTTTTAGTAATAAAAGAATAAAATTTATAAAAGTATTATATATAATATTTATCTAAATTTTAAATTTATTTAAAATTAAAAACTTTTAATAACACAAAATAATTTTGAGAACCTGTATAAGACTCATTTGACTTGACGGATTTGTATATGATCCAGAATTTAGTCAGAAAAGAAGATGGCAAAATTTGAAAATTTTTGTAACATTTCCTGGACAAGAAAAAGTTACAACGTCGACTCCAACTGGGGACTACTTCCCCTTGTGGGATGCATAGAACCTGTAAACTTGTGCCTTGAATCTGTTGGGCATGGAATCCTACCATAAAAATATTTGTCTTAAAGTCTCGGCCTATAAACTGAAATCTGTAACGCGTGACCTGCAAATCATAAACCATATTGCCTGCACAAATCCAGAGACTAACTCACACTGAAATCTGAAAACTGAAATTGATTCATGCTGGAAACCACACATTACAAACTGAATTATGAAAACTATTACTAAAGAAGATTTAAAATTAACTTATTTATTGTATACTAACACTACTGAAATCACTCCATTCATAAGCTGCAAAATATCCATATACTGCACACTGGAACCAACTTATTTATTTGGACACATACCTACTTTACTGAGTTGAAATCGCACACTAATAGGTGTAATCATGCTTCTTGTGCAACCATGTGAGCATTGGATTAACTAGCAGATCACTTTGCATGTAGCTGAAAATTTGACAAGAATACACATTATAAACATTAAATTCTATGTGTTGTTGATACTCATTGGTGAAGATCGGTAAGCTGATGAGACATAAAATATTGAAGAACTTTAAACACTGCATAGTCGTTTTCCTCAAGAGGAAGAAAAATATATTGTTGACTGCAACCATCGCCAAGCCTTGCGCAAGCACATCAATAAAGACATTTGATATCTGGAACCAGTGGAATCGCCATATAAACAAATTGGAGTCGTCGATTGAAGGAAATGCAACCAATATTAAATGTCTATCCCTTTTTCACCAACAAGGAATAGATCTAGTCTTGATCATTTTCCGGGGAAATATTTCTTCATTACTTCACTCTTTGACAACAATGCTAGATGTTGTATATGTTTCTCGAAGGCCGTTCTTGGCTACAAAACTGCGCTGAGAAACCAACTCGACCAAACTTTAGGTTCAAACTGGCCCTCAAACCAGAGGGGGCTCCCTCAAGTGTTATAAGGCTTTTTTTTAATGTTGTTTACTGTCACTGAACAACCTATGAAGCGCAATGACCAGATCTATGATTTGTATAAGTGGTTATCGATGAGTATCCAATCTATGCTCAGAAATAAAACCCTCTCTTACTGAAACTTGATCAAAGTGACAACGTCCAGCTTTGACATAATAACATAACTTTAGAGAGTTTGATAGAGGAATAGAAGAGAATATATGATAATTAAACATTCATACTTAATACTTAATCAACCAGATATAGTAGATGCGTGTAGAAGAATTCTACAACCAATCAAGTATACATTCATGAGATGACAAAAGGCAATAATTAAATGATGCAGTGGAGTTGTTTTAAACAAAATGTTCAATTAGCTAGTCTCCGTAAAGATGATAACTTTGCAGTGGGCTATCAGGGAGGTTGATACTCAAACCTAGCCTTGCCCTAGCTCCTATGTTACCTTGAACATATGAAAAAATAGATTATGAACAAGGAAAGACATACATGAGAAACAAATTTTGTCATGAAACTAAAGCCATAATACTTCAATTAAAAATTCTACAATAGAATTCTTTACAAAAATGGCAGGGTTTTGGCATCAAAAGCCAACCCTTTTACATTGAAATTAAAATAATATATAGGAATACCAAATCTAAAAACTGTTACCTAAACTTTAAGGATCAAATCCTTGAAAATAAACTAAAAATCAAATAATCACTAGCTTGTTACAGAAAATCTCGAACAATCCCCTTGAAATTGGGATTTAATTATACTGTTTATTAATCCTTCTCCTTTAGATCTCAATCAAATCCTTTGATTAATGATATTGTGCCTATATTTATTGAATTTGCTATCTTATCATTGAGTGCATTTGAATTTCAAATGGATTATGTAATTTTTTCCTTGGAAACTGGGCTAACTTTAGACTGCCACATGTGTGAGCTAATGTTATAATTCATATTGCAAATCTAATAATTTTCAAATGCTAATCTTACTCCTTTGAATAATTTCTGCCCTAAAATCTAGAAATAAGTTGATTGGTTGTTGATTCTCCTCCTTGGAAATCTGAAACTCTTGAATACTCCCTGAAAACTTGCGAACTACTCTTTTACTATGCCTACCAATTTTCCTCCAAATCTGGTCAACTCTGCTACCTGTTTTACCAATATTTTTCCAAATAAAAACATTCCATATTTGTTCATTAGGCACTGTGACTGGCAGTTTATGGTATCGACTTCACCAAACCATTTTACCAATGTTATTTCACCAAGAAAATCCGAGGCAATCTAAGGCCCTCCATTGAATGCAAGGAACATATAAGCATCTTGGGGAGGTTCAAGCTTGCCATTTTTTCATCCATATTTCAGGCTTGAACTCTAAGCAATCTGACTCTCACACGGATTCCATCCTTCACTCTACATAGATTAAATAAGTAATACAATTTCACCCTAGAACAAATTTGTCATCCAGTAGGATGTCATCCTTGAAAAATAATAATTGGAGTCTTCAACTTGGTGTTTTTATATTATCAACCAAAACATAAATAAAATCATGGCCACAGATGAAGTATCTTTAGATGTTTGTTGATAAGCTGAAAAATTTTCACCAATATAAAAATCATTTATGGTAGCTCTTCGTTTTTTCTTTTCTTTTTGCTATTCTATTACATGCAAACCCAGTAAGAGGTTCCTTGGAGGTGGAGCTACAACCCAAGAAAATGAATATAAACATGCAGTATTAGCCCCACAATTACTCTGCAATTGATCATGAAAATATAACTATGAGTGATATGTTTGTTGTGAGAAAGGACCTCTAATGAATCCAAAGGAGATGATATTTCATCTTATGTATTATCTGAAGATCCCACAGATTGATTCTCTATAGGTGGTTGATGGAACAAACTTGGCACACACATTGCAACCAACACTAACCATATGAAACCATTTAGTGAACTGCATCTAGTAGAATTGACACTCGACTTTGACTGTTTACAACTTTGATGATCTAATATCGAGTTACCTCTCTGTCAGACAAGTCTCTAGATTGTTGAGCCTCTGGAAGGTATGCGTTTATAACAAGTTGCGTTGTGGAGATCGCCCCTACAGATTTCCCATTAAAGTCACTAATCTGTCCAACTTTCTTTTCCCTACCAATGCTTTGTATCTCCTTGATAAGAATATTTCGTGAAGCACAAAGTGATTTCTGCATAGCAATGTCATTGGCTCAACCCTTTGTTATAGCACCATTTACCACTCTTGGTAGATCTAATGCTCTGATTATGGCCTAGGGCAACTCTTCCTTCCAGACTTGGTCCAAAATCTAAAAAAAATGTTTTATTCCCTATACGCTACTTTTGGCCATGATAAAAGCGTGTACACGTGGGTCAACATATATCCAACCCGCGTACATATGTTAAAACACTTAAAAAAATTAAATTTCCTTAATTTCAGGCTGAGTTCACAGGTTTTACCTGTTACTCACCTCCTATTTCCCAACTGGAAAAAAATAAAAAAATTTGGAGAAGTATAAATAAACCTCCATGGGAAGGCCTTAAGGGAGAAGATATGAGATATTGATATTGTAGTGAGATTATCCCTGATCGAGTCTGATGAAATCCTTGTGCCTCTTGCACTCCCCAAAGCTTCAGGAAACCCTTGTTTCCTTGTTGGAGATATCCTTCATCTTTCTTGAAGATATCCTTGTATTGGTGATGGAGGAAGATTGCTGAGGCCGGGAAAGGACGGTTCTGCTTGGAGCCGGAGAAGGACTGAGGTCGTATTTCTCCACTTTACTTGTAGCTAACTTCAATAAAGGAATGATGTTCTGTTTCCAATATTAAATGTGTTTATGCATCTATTTATATTGTAATTCATTTATGAATCTTACATTGATGCGTAATTGTTCATTCATTTATATGATTTAAAGTTAATATCATGAACATGCTTTATGTTTCTACTATTGTATATGTTTCATTTGAATAATTTTCAGGTTTCGAAGATATCAAGAGAAGTTGAGGGTTTGCACCCTGCGGGATCTACTCAAACGTAGGACTTCCAGGTAAGGACACTCTTACACAGTTCAGTAGAATAAACATTTAGGTTGATTGCTTGAGCATTTCTCATTCTGGTTTCCCCTCAACTCAGTTGGAGTTCTCAACCCAAGACCCTAGGGTGGTCTCACCCACAACAGAGCTGGCGAATCTGCTGGGGATAACATTCTTGTTATTCTTGGTTTGGTTTGTTTGTTCTCAATTAGGGTTCAATTTATTGATTGCTTGCTTTTACAGTGTTGTTTGATCCATTAGTGTCCTAGGCATCAAGTCTAATCTCCTTGATTAGACTTTGATTTTGTTAGAAAATTATATATTACAGAGCAATGGAACACATAAAATATTGCAGAAATATAAACACAGAAAACACATAAAACCAAAGAGACACAGATATACGTGGTTCACCCAGTTTGGGCTACGTCCACCCCGAATAGCCAGTCCTTCCTTTCTGTTATCCAGCAAAATGAAGAGACACAACCTACAACAGATCCACTGTAATATCCTCTGTTTTCTCTCATAGTCTCACCTATCTGTTTCTCGCTCAAAGAATACACATATATTACACAGTCTCAATACAATGCCCTCATACAAATAGAGGGGTTTCCTTCTAGGGAAAAAAATCCTAAACTAAACATAAGTTCTACCGTTAGATCATCCGCCTAATGAACAGCCCAGATTGACTAGAAATTACTATACTTTCTACCCCCCCTGGACCCCCCCTGCAGCGAATATTTTACGGGCGGCAACTGGGGTCCAATGCGGCGATACCTTTGAATACAGAAGATAATCAGGCTCCACACCCAACAGATTTTTGTTTTTTCCTAATTAAGCTTTGTATACGCTTTTTTCTTAGGTTACAGTCGCGTATACACGCAGGTTTCTTCAAGCAGACTCGCATATATGTGAGTTTCTTGTATTAGAAATGTGTGTGCACGCTTCTATGTCTTTACACAATTGTGTATGCAATCTTTTGAATTGTTTTTTCAAATATTTTGGCCCAATTAGGTCCGCTACCTGGTGTTTTATGTTGTTGTATGATCGTCTGTTGTCTGGAGAACTCAATTTTCCTACAAGCTTTCTTTTTCAAAATCTCCTTCTCATTGAAAAGTCTTGTTTGGCCTAGGATTGCTTCTTAAGCAAGTTTGTAGTTTGTGTCTTGGGTTCAAGGCTTCATTTTGAAGTTCTTGGATGTTCTGGTTTTCTAGAACAAGAAATTGATTTTGATTTCGTTTTCAGCCCACATTTCAAGTTCCCTTGCTTTGCTTTTCCTTGTTCTATGGCCTTGTTGATTTTCGTGGCTTTTTGAGATTCTTTTTGGCAAGTTTGAAAGTACTTATTTCTTGACATTTTGATTGGTTTGCCGAAATATTTTGCTGATGTTTGGATCAGTTTGTGCAAGTTTGTAGTTTTTCTTAATTTATTCATGAGTTTTATAACATGAGATTGGAAGACTCCTTGTACTTATTTCTTGATCTTTCGAATTTTAGTAGTACTTTTGTGACCTCAAAAAGTTGTTTTTGTTTCCTTAAAAGAAAAAACACAAAAACATTGCTTTTTGTTTTTATTTTTCCAAGCTTTTGGTTTACAATTTCTTTTATTTTGTTATTGAGAAGCGAATTGTGATCTTTTGAAATTTGTTCTGCTTGCTTTAGAGAGAGATTTGTTTTTAATTTTTCCCCCTCTTCATTTTCAAGTTGGCTTATTGTCTCTATAAAGAAACGCATTTTCTTGTGAGTGTTATTTAGGATCTTGCATCATCATTTTGACTTGCATTAGGTTAGTTTTCATTGTAAGCATTCTTAGTCTTTTTAGATTTTGGGTGTGTGTGGATTGTTTCAGAAAAGAAAAGAAAAATATTTTGCTTATATATAGGTTTTCGTAGAACCCAAGTAGAAATCACTCTCCATTGAACAAAATGATTGCATCCATATAGTTAGTTTTCTATTGGTTTCTTTTTGCATCATAAAACATCATCAGTTTCACTCTCGTAATTCCCCCTAACTTAAAGAACAACTATATAAAATCAAGAGATCTAATAAAATAAACTAGAACTTATATTGTTGTCTTTAATAAACACCAACAAGTTTAGGTTCATTAGGGCCTTGGAATAGGTGAGTGGAGACTTAACTCTCCAAGGCCGCTCAAATTACAAAACTTAGAAGTTGAATAAAGAGCGAAACCCAATATCATTAGAAAGACCGAGAAAGCTCTGTGACTGGGAGTTAAGCACGAGGGAGAGTGAAGACAAGGAAGAGAGATACCCCCTCTCCTACTTGTTGGATCCTGCCTCACGACTGTTCCGCCCAACTTTTGATACGAGTTGGTATCCATAGTTGCCTTTCCTAAGGATCGCATAGGTGGCTGCGGAGGGGAATCCCGTGGCACCTGAGGCTGACGTTGCATCACGTTCAGCAATACTTCTGGAGGGTACCCTTGCGAAGCTTGGGTGCTTGCACTGGAAAAGGTTGTTGTTTGGAGGTCAGCGTAATTGCTTCTGATACCTTTGCTAGTAGGCCTGGGGCATAATTACCCCGCACTATTTTCAGAAGGCCCTTGATTTTGACTTCCTTGTATTTTAGTGTTCGGTCCTAATCACCCGGAGCGGAAATACTTGAAAGTTGTTTGATTGCTTGTATCTTTAGGGACTTTTAGAGAGTGCTCTTTGCTCCTAGTTGGCCTAGCTTTAAATTTTTTTGAGTCTTTAAGTATATCTCTTAAAAATAATTCAAAGTGGCTGATCAACTAGCTCGTCGGTCCAGGAGACTTCGTGGGCTATCACCTACGAGTCTTGAGCCTTATCCTCTAAGGTGTGGGAGCAATCTTGCTAGTGGTTTTCAACCAGTGGCAGCAGGCACATCGGAGATTGATCCTCTGGTTGGAGTTATTGATTCACAAGATAGACCTGGTACAAGTAGAGAGTTAGAGAGGAACACTCCAGTTCTTTCTCGAGTCCTCTTCTAGTCAGAAGACAATATTGAGGTTGAAGAGCTTTCTAAGTCTATTGCAGCTCCTAATTCTCCTCTTCCTCCTGATTATCCAAACATTTTATTATACATCAGGACTCTGACCAACAGGCCTTCGAGCCCAGGTTTATATCGATCTTTTCCTTCGATGACCACTACTGGAAGCATGGCATCCACGGCAAGTGATACGAGTATGCAAACTGTTGTATCTGTAAAAGGGGAGGAACCATTTCTATACCTTCTGTTACTCCTAGAACTGTTATATTTAGTTCTACTTCCATTCCATCTTCGAGTGGAAGTTCTCAAGCTGTTGCCTCTGGCATTGGCTTTTTCCCTTTTGGAATGCCGACTAGCGTGATTCCTTCGGTTCCTTTAAGTATTCCATCAGCTGCCTCCACATCCATGGCAAGTGGATCAGCTTCTTTTTAGGGTTTCCCGTTTAGGGGTGGTCATATACCACATTCTAATCCAACTTTGGGATCAATGCCTTTTTCCTCTACGGGTCAAAGTTATAATCTGTTTCAAAGTTGGACAAACCCTACGGTTAGTGGGTTAGGAGTCGGGAATCAATTTTATTTTGGCCAACAAGGGAATATGTCGTATTCTTCTGTCAGTTCTTTCCAGAACTTTTCTCCCTATGCTAATGCATGGAACCCTTATCAAGGGCTCTCTGCTCCTTTTAACACTTCTCTAGGGGGAAACTTTACTAGTTATGGAGGTTTTTCGGCAGGAGTTGGTCAAACTTTGGTTTTTTCTAGACCACAAGGAGCTCCTTATGGTTCAGTTGGGTCTACGAGTTACTTCAGGCAACCTGGTGCCTTCACAAATCTAGGCCATTCTTTTCAAAACATTGGGAGTTCCGCCCACACCGGGTGGAATCCTCAGGGTCCACCACAACTCCCTTTTCTAGCAACGTTAAACTTGCCAGATCTCTCTAAATTGACTAATGATCCGATTAGGTATAACTTGGTTTGGCCTCTGGTCCCAACCAAACTTCCCTCAGATATACCAAAATTTGAGGGGAAGACTGGTGAAGATCTGGGTGACCACGTAACCACTTTCCACTTATGGTGTTCGTCTAACTCCCTGATAGATGATTCAATCAGGTTGAGATTATTTCAACGTACCCTAACTAGAAATGTGGCTAAATGGTACATAGAACTGCCAGGGGGCACCTTCACTTCTTTCGACGATTTGGCTACTATCTTTTTAAACCATTTTCAATTGCCTGTCCGATATGATGCTGGAACTGAGCTTCTGGCTAATTTCCAACAGGATCAGGCAACTCACATTTCAAATCATATCCAGGAATGGAGGAGAAGGAAGAGGCTCATTAAGACTAAGATCTCTAAGGACATGTCCCTCTCCAGTGTTTTCACTGAAGAGCAAGCTATTTTCAGAGCCCAGCAATTGGTACTTATATATTCATAGTCTGGGGTTCTTCAAAAAATTCTACCTGACGCTCCTAGATCTAAGGTGGATATAGCCAAACCGAAGCCAGATCCCCATGCCAACAGGCTAGTCAGATCAATTGATGCCAACACGGCTAACCTGCTGAATCAATTGCAACAGTTGTCTTTACAAACTACTTCTTCTATGCAGGCATCGTCATCTGTATCTACACCTTCCCAACCGACATCTATAAACGTCGTCCAAACTTCTAACCCCAAAGGAAACCAACAATCCGATGGGAAGAAGAAAGGACGAGGTAGGAAAAAGGGCCAGGATGGGAAGGGAAATGCAAACAAACCCGGCAATGATGTCGGAGGGGGTAGGAAAGAGTCCAAGAAAAAAGTAAAATTTCCATGCAAGTTATGCAATGGGGATCATTTGACTCATCTCTACCCTAAGATCCAAGATGCTTAGCGCTTGTTAGTGTAGCAGGGGTCCTCTAGCTCCCAGGCTGTCCTCACTAACCCTTTTCCCCAAGGGCAGCAATTACTTGCTAGCGCAAACTCTAATGCTGGTACCCCCACAAGGGGCAACCAAGAAGGGGATAATTCGTCAAATGTCTACATGATGAGTTCACATATCGACATCGCTACGTGATCGCGTGATTATGGTGAATCAAAATCATCTAAGGCTAAGTCTGCTTCTGATGCCTTAGAGCCGCTCCATATTGATAGGCCCTCTGTTGAGTCTATACCTCGGATGCCGAAAGGCTCCGCAAAGCGCTCGACCATTAACCCTAATGCTAGGGCAACCCAGAACTACTCGATTGTAGAATATCTGGCTCAAAGTCCTTGTGCTATGTCAGTGCTAGAAGTACTCCAGTCATGCCCCGCTCAGAGGAGTGCATTACTCTTGGCAATCGGAGCAATAGATCAAAAAAATTCTCTTGTGCTCACTTTTGATATGTAAAATGTAAAAAAGGGACTCCCCCATCATATGGCTTTTCAGATAAATTCTACATATTGAAAGACCAACATCTTTTGAACCGTTATCAATGAGGGAGCTTCCACATGTGTGATGTCCATGTCATGTTGGAAGGCCATTGGATCGCCTCAAGTTGTTCCTTCGCTGACTCTATTGACGGCATTTGATGGACATTCTCATAGGCCGCACGGGATTATTCCAACCTTTCCCATCTGTGTTGGGGGAAAGGTGGTAAATATTGAGGTAGAAATAGTCGATGCGAATCTGGATTACAACCTCCTCTTAGGCAGGAATTGGATTTACGAGATGGATGCCATAGTTTCATCATTATTTCGCATCCTTTGTTTTCCTCATGAGGGGAGGATTGTAAAAGTTGATCAGATGGACTATTCTCTGGGTGACTCCCACGCATCTTTTGATTCTACTGTTCCATTAGTGGACAATCCCAGGCAACCTGTAGAGAATTTAGGAGTTGGGATGTACTCTTATTTAATGGGTATTTTTGATATTCCTTCTCCTATAGCTAGAATCAATGCTATTTCATCCTTCAAGGGACCTTCTCGTAGAGAGTTCTTTTGCACTAATTATTTTTCGGACCCTTGGCCTTTACCTTCGTCTAACACCACATTAGAAGGAGGGCAGGTAGGTGGAATGACATGTCCTATGTCTGCAACAGAGATTGCTTATCAGTCTATTGTTAACTCTGCAGACTCCCATCCTACTCCTTTCTCACCAGAGGAGTTAGATGGAGATGTGGCTCCAGCCTGGACCCTCGATTCAACTTCGGCTCAGGATTGCTTAGATACAGTCTTACCATCTGAGGAAGCAATCCTAGAAGCAATGATGGCTGTTGATAGACCATGGGATGATCTACATCATCGTTCATATTTCCTCCCTCATTTGCAAGAAATTAAGTCGAGTTTGTCAAGTCCTTCTACTAGTGATGTTCATACAGTTTTAAACCCTTTGGCCCCAGCGCAATTTTTTGCCGAAGGTAACATGTCTGTTATCTCACAAAATGTACCAGTGAACATATCTAGGAATCCTAACATAATCGAAAATGTCTTCATTGGAGATGACTGTTCCCCTGAAGAAATTCAAATTTATACTGATCTCTTCAAAGAGTTTCGTGATGTGTTCGCTTGGTCTTATGAGGAAATTCCTAGAATAGATCCATCTATTGTCCAACATGAGATCAAGACATACGAAAATGCTAAACCTATTCGTCAAAAACTTCGACTGTTAATCCTAGAAAAGCAACAGTTAGCAAAGTTGAAGTCAAAATTTTTATAAAGGCGGGTTTCATATACCCCGTTCCTCTAACTAAGTGGGTCTCTAATCCAATCCCCATAGACAAAAAGCAAGGAACAATTCGAGTATGTATTGACTTTAGGGACCTAAATAAGGCTTGTCTGAAAGACAATTACCCCACGCCCTTTATTGATCAAATTATTGATGAATGTGCGGGTAATGAAATTTTTTCGTTCATGGATGGATTCTCTGGTTACAATCAAATTACTATCCATCCAGAAGATCAGCACAAGATAACCTTTATTTTTCCTTGGGGTATGTTTGCGTACAAAAAGATGCCTTTTGGCCTCAAAAATGTTGGAGCCACTTTTCAATGGGCCATGTCTTATGCTTTTCACGACATCAAGCACGTTATCGAAGCATATCTAGATGATTTAGTTGCTCGTTCTTGAAAGAGAATTGATCATCCTAAGCACCTTCGGTTGATTTTTGAGCGGTGTCATTTTTATAAAATCTGGTTGAATCCGAATAAGTGTGTTTTCATAGTCACATTCAGTCGGTTGTTAGGATTCATCGTGTCAATAGAGGGGATTCGTGTTGATCCCTTCAAGGTTGAGGCAATACTTCAGTTGCCTCCCTCGTCTTCCATACGTAAACTTTGAAGTCTTCAAGGAAAAGCAAATTTCTTGAGGAGATTTATAGCCAATTACGCCGAGATCACAAAAGGATTTATGTGTTTGCTTAAGAAAGGGGTCCCATTTTTATGGGATGATTTCATGCAACAATCTTTTGATGCTTTGAAAAAAGCATTAACCTCTGCTCCGTTGTTGAGTCTGCCTAATTATAGCAGAGATTTCCTCTTGTATCTCGCTGCAGCAGAATCAACCATTGGTATGGTTCTGGTTCAGGAAGATGATGCCTTATGTGAGCATGTGATCTACTATCTAAGTTGAGACTTGGTAGGTCCTGAACTGCGCTATTCTCCCATCAAGAAATTAGCTTTGGCAGTTGTCCATGCTATCCAACGGCTTTGGCATTACATTCTGCTTTGAAAAACGTTCGTCTTAGCAGTCGTTAATCCATTTCAGTTTGTTCTCAATAGGCAATTGATTAGGGGAAAATATAATAGATGGATTCTCATTTTTCAAGATTTCGATCTCGAATCCATGTTGGCTAAATCTAAGAAATATTTAGTATTTGCAGAGTTGATATCAGAGCTACCTTGTGAGGAAGAAATTATTCATGAGGAAAGTTTTCCTGATGAACACTTATTTCTTCACAAGATCCTTGGTATGGGGATATCATTATATATCTCCAGACTTCAAAGTTCCCACCCGCTTTTTCCAAAGATGAGTGTAGAAAGTTGTGTCACCTCACTAAGAATTATGTTATTATAGGTGACACATTGTATCGTCATGGGATTGATTCAATCCTTAGGTGTTGTTTAACCTTGGAAGAAGCTGAGTCAGTTCTTAATGATTGCCACAGTGGAGCTTGTGGCGGTCATCTATCTGGGCTTGCAACAACCCAAAATTTTTGCGAGTAGGCTAATTTTGGCCTTCGATCTTCAAAGATTGTATTGAAGCGGTCAAAAGATGCCATCCTTGTCAAGTCTATACTCAGAAAATGTGTGCACATCCAGCTCCGCTTTTCCCTGTTATCACCATCGGTCCTTTCATGAAGTGGGGCATTGATTTTACTACTTGTAATCCGCCTTCGGCAAGAAATCACAAGTATATCATAGTGGCCATAGACTACTTTACGAAGTGGGTTGAGGCCATGCCTACTTTTAAGAATGACAGTGAAACATCGGCCTTGTTTTTCTTCAATCAAGTTATTTCCCAGTTTCATATCCCTAAAGGGATTGTCACTGATGATGGAAGTCATTTCCAAAATAAACTGATGTTTGAATTGGCTCTCAAGTTCTAGCAGGAGCATTCATCTCTGTATTATCCTCAGGCCAATGGGCAAGTTGAAGCCGTGAACAAATCCCTTAAGATCATCCTTCAAAGGACGATTAACAAAGCTAGATCCAATTGGCACATCATGTTGTATCTGCCAATTTGGGCATGCTAAACGTCAATTAAAACTGCCACTGGATTTACTCCTTTTCAACTGGTTTATGGGTTGGAATCTATCTTCCTTGTTGAATGTGAAATTCCTTCCCTTAAACTAGTTGTTGAACTTCTTCTAGAGACTTCTAGTCTCGAGGAGCACCTCGTTCATTTGGTGCATCTTGATGAGTAGCGTCGAGATGCAGCCACAATAAATGAAGCCTATAAAAAGAGGGTAGAAACTCAATACAATAAAATTGTCCATCCTAGAAATTTTTTCTGAAGGTGACCTTGTCCTGGTCTATGATCAAGACAAAGACACCTTAAGGGCAGGTAAGTTTAAGTCTATGTGGTACGGTCCATTTATAGTCAAGCGAGTTTTGAAAAAGGGAGCTTATGAATTAATTGACTTTGAAGGAAACAAGTTGGCGGAGCCCAGAAATGGGCTCTACCTTAAGAAGTACTTTGCTAAGGCTTCAGCCGAGAAATTACTTGTTTGTATATATTGTATGTTTGTACATATCTATCTATCGGTTTTAGTGATGTCAATATTTTTGATCTACTTTGGCAGTTATTGATGGACGATTCAATATCTTCAGGATTTGTCGATGGTGCGAATAAGCATACCCGGAACCTTACTTCGTGGCTTGGGTGATTTATTATCCATCTAGCCAGTTGATGGTTTCGAGAGGAGTATGTATCGGTCCTGCTTCGAATAATATTGCCGAATATACTGCCGTTAGACTTACAACTGGTGGTATCTCAGTTGAATAACATTTATCAGGTACAAGATCCCTATTTGTATCACCAATTTCTGAGAGTACGATTGTTACAACGATCATTTATTTATATCACATATGTTCACATTCCACGATTAGAAAATTCATTAGTTGATTCTATTGCTAATCAAACATTGGACTGGCATATAAATCATTCATCAAATTAAAAAAATAAAAATAAAAAATAATCGAAGTATCATCTATATATATGATCATCATAAAATCACATGTATATAGATAGAGTGTTTGTGTCCAAAATAATATACAAAAATCGGGACAAAATTCCCTACAAAATTTGGGCTTATGCCCATCATCATGTCTAATCATAAAAAGATCTGATCATCTATCTGGCTGGCTTAGGATGAGCAGCTAGAAAATAAACAACGGCATTGGCCACACGTCGGAAGAGTCGCACCCAGTCCCGTGGTACTCCTACCATGCGACGCTGCATCTCCTCGGGTAAGTCCTCTATGGCTATCATGGGTACTTGGTGAGTCAGTCTCACCAAGTTCCTTTGAACTGCATGGAGAACTCTCTCCATCTCAGCTGCAACCCCTTCGACATCTCTTCCACGACGCCTATGTCGAGGAAATCCGTCAGGTCTCACTGGCCCCACATCTGAAACATGATCATATATTTTGTAAGTGTCTTGTCTCATAAAAAGATTTTTAAGTTCATTTATATTAAAAATCCAAAAAAATCTTAAGAAATTTCAAAAAATAAAAAATTGTTACCTATGGCACCCCATGCTGCATCTGGTGGTAATACTAAATCTAGATCTCCTCGAAAATCCATTCCAACGTAGGGGTAGTCATTGACTGCGATGACCTATTGATCCGACCATGCGAAAAACTCATCATCAAAAGTCATCCTAGGGACATCACCACACCCTAGGTGTTTCATCAGATCATCCCATCTACCCATTCGCGGATCCCTTGGGCTGTTGATGGTCAATAGCACCTTGGGTCAAAGCCCAGGTACTTTCTCAAAGAAGAACGAGCATAAGATTGTGTCGTATCCAAAATTCTTTGTCTGACCCTTCTGAATGGAAGTAAGTTGGTTCTTCATGTTCATCAGTAGAGGTGTACACCAATCAAACACAGTAGTGATCATTCCACTGCTAGGCTCATGGATACTCGTGAGGCTTGATGTAAAGCAGCAGAACCGTTTACCTTGGCGATGGTAAACAGTAGAATCTTCCAGTATAAGCTCTCTATGTGCTTGATTGGAATATGACTTCCAATATTTTCAGGATGACCAAGACAATATATGTGGACGTAGTCTTCAACACTGAGACTACCTCTTGTCCTGCCAGTCGAATGCACTATCTCTCCCTGTTGAGAAAGACAGGTAATAAAGTAAATATATTTGATCTCGATCATTAGGGGCATCTGATCGATCATGAACGCATCATCCTCTGCACTCCAGTAATGAATCAACAACTCAAGCAATCGTGTGTTTACTTTCATATTTGGCATTTTAAAGAATTTTAGCAAGCCACGGCCTCAAAAAGCATTCGAAAAATTTTGATCTTCCATTACTTGGTTATCAATGGCACTATTTTCCCTTTCTCTCCAGGTGATTGTCATCCTGCCCAAAAAAAAATGTTTCACATCATTAGATATATGTTTTAAATTTTTTACTCGCACACATGCGGGTTCCCTTTTTACACAATCGCGTGTAGGGCCCTTGTATACGCGGGTTACCTGTATTCAACCCGCGTGTACGCAGAGTTGAAATTTATAACATATTTTCCTATGGTAAAATTTTGAAAAAAACATCTAAAAAGTATCACAAATGATTAAAAGCATGATAAAAAGGTTACCTGGAAGTTTTGGATTGAATTGGATAGAGGAAGGTTGTTTGAGTTTATCTCCACAGCTCCTTGCTCAAAACACAAATGACAAAAATGTGAGTCCAAAAGTCCTTATATAGGTTGCAAAATGAAAATTATTTTTTCAAAAGTTGATTTTTATCTTATGGACTTTTTACCTTTTGGCTTCGAGTGTCAGGAATGGGTTGTCTTTACAAGACATTTTGGAGACTTCTTCGAGAAATCGTTGTGGTCCCATGACTGCAGACCCATCATGGCAAGTATCATTTTCTTGTTGGCATATAGGTTAGGGAATACCACTTGTCACTATATTTTGCATACTAGCCTCCATACTGCGATATGTTTGCCATAGGGTCGACCCCATCGTGTCTTGGTTCACAAACCATTTTCACTCACTGACTTTAAAATCATGATGCGATGGTAGAGCCAACCTTTACATGGGCATCTTAGTTAGATCCTCGCTGACATTTGTTGCCCATGCTGCTATATTGAGTAGGCTCGGGAGTCCTCTTTAGTCCCACCATGACTTGTGCGTTGAAGACTCATTCTCGTTCTTCTGTGCTATTTTTTGGCCTTATACCCTAGAGGCTCCTTTGTGTTGAGTTGTACTGCTACATTTCATATTGACTATTTTCACCTTTTGGCCTTGAGTCGGCTTCACTTGGATTCGTGTTTAAGCCACTTTTCGACCATGTCTTCTGCAAAATCAACCTTGCAATCAGTTATCCTCTACGACTTGACGCACCGTTTCCACTATACTATAACATTCTTTTATTCTTTTTCAAGCTTCATATAAAAGAAAAAGACAAAAAAATTATATATTCATAAAAGAGCGAGAATGGGACATTATTTCCATGTTTGATGGCAGATAGAGTCAGTTGTGTTTCCCTTGAACAAAGCACTCAAAAGTAAGTCTTTCCTCCATTGGGATGGGCTTTAGTTTGACTTAGGAGAGCCTTAACCTTGTTATTGAGTCAGTACTCCTCTGATTGGTTATCTCTTTCAATAATATGGAGAGTTTTCTTATGCCTCTTGCATGACGAACTTATATAAAGTTATCATATGCTACCATGTAGTCACAGTTGAGTCGTGATTTTGTTCAAGGGAAGTAAACCTGAGTCGGCCTCTCTGTGGTGTATCTTGATCTATTTTTTAGTCGTCCATCCCTAGTTGTCAACGTCATGTTCATTATCACATCAGCTATATTGGTCTTTTGCTCATGTCGGTTTGAGAAGGTCTCCATTGACTTCTTGTTGGCGGATCTTGCTCTTATCGACTACGAAAAATTGCTCTAAGGGCAGATCTAGAGCTGCACCCTGGCCCTATTTTCATTATTGATAGGTCACCTTGTGCTCAACATCGATCAGTATCATGGGTCGTTGACTAAGTGGTTTCCCTTGTGTTCGACATCAACTTTCATTATCACACATTGGGATTCGTGCAGTGCCTTGGTTTCCATTTTACCTTATTGGTGGACTCCTCGCCTCTATGTCAGCTTTCATTATTGGTTGGTTCAGAGGGTTTCTATTGTGCGCTAGCCGCATCTTGTGTACGCCAAAAACGTGCTTCGGTTGGGTTACTACATCTTTGTTCATCTGATTCCTTCCACATTATTGGCCTACGGGTTACATTCACACTAGATTGATGAAGGATGCCTTAATGCCTTCCTTCTAGCGGATATTTTCCCATCGACTTCAACTCATTTCTCTAGGAAAGAGATCTAGAGTCCATTTGGTAGTACCTTAGGGTTTGCAATCATAAGTGGCAGATTACTTCTCTATCAACAGTGGGAAAACATCATTGTCTCCTAATTGATAGATTCTTCCAAGTGTTCGACTACAACTCATTTATTTGCACTTGTTAGATTGTATTGGGTACCTTGGCTTTCATCATCATTATCGGTGAGTAGCCTCACGTTTGTTAACATTATACATTAATGATCGGTAATCAAATGATTTCTCACATGGTAGACTTCATATCATTTATTCCCATTGTGTAGAAATGTACCACGGCGGTTGGTGAAGACCTCGGGTTTGCATCAACATGTCTTCGTTCACTTGTCAGTTGCTCCTATTTCTGCTAGTTGACACCATCCACCTTATATATTGCAGTTCATTACAACAATATCTGATATGTTGGCACCCGAGTTGTAGTGTAGTACCATTTATTCCATCATGTTCACTTGGTACTATTTGGATCAGTTTCTTGACTTCAGCGATCAGCTTCATACTTAGCATCATTGATAAGCTCTTTATGTGTGATATTCAGACATGTACTTTATTGGTTATGATCAGATGATCCATTATGTATTTTCAGTTCCTTTATACTTATATGCATATTGGATCCGCTTTTGTACTTGACATGCATACATGCTTTACTATTTCTGAGCATGGGTATGCCCGCTTCAGACAACAATTTCTTTCTGATCTCTTTCATTGGCTTGGGAGGCTGAATTCTGGTGAACTCCTCCTCAATCTTGGCATGATTCTTTCCATACACTTAATTCATTTCGGCCATCATGCACCCCTTCTGACCTCATATATTAGGGGGCATCTGTTATAGCACCATTTACCACTCTTGGTAGATCTGATGCTCTGATTATGGCATAGGGCAACCCTTCCTTCAAGACTTGGTCCAAAATCTAAAAAAAATTGGTTTATTCCCTATACGCTACTTTTCCCTGTGATAAAAGCATGTACACGCGGGTCAGCATATACCCAACCTGTGTACATATGTTAAAACACTTAAAAAAATAAATTTCCTTAATTTCGGGTGGAGTTCACGGGTTTTACCTATTACTCACCTCCTATTGCCCGTGGCCCAATTGTTTCCCAACTGAAAAAAAACTAATTTGGAGAAGTATAAGTAAACCTCCATGGGAAGGCCTTAAGGGAGAAGATATGAGATATTGATACTATAGTGAGATTATCCCTGATTGAGTCTGGCAAAATCCCTGTGCCTGCTGCACTCCCTAAAGCTTCAGGAAACCCTTGTTTCCTTGTTGGAGATATCCTTCATCTTTCTTGAAGATATCCTTGTATTGGTGATGGAGGAAGATTATTGAGGCTGGGAAAGGACGGTTCCGCTTGAAGCCGAAGAAAGACTCAGGTCATATTTCTCCACTTTACTTGTAGCTAACTTCAATAAAGGAATGTTGTTCTGTTTCCGATATTAAATGTGTTTGTGTATCTCTTTATATTGTAATTCATTTATGAATCTTACATTGATGCATAATTGTTCATTCATTTATATGATTTAAAGTTAATATCATGAACATGCTTTATGTTTCTACTGTTGTATATGTTTCATTTGAATAATTTTTAGGTTTCGAATATATCAAGAGAAGCTGAGGGTTTGCACCCTGCGGGATCTACTCAAATGTAGGACTTCAGGGTAAGGACGCTCTTACATAGTTCAGTAGAATAAACATTTAGGTTGATTGCTTGAGCATTTCTTGTTGTGGTTTGCCCTCTGCTCTATTGGGGTTCTCAGCCCAAGACCCTAGGGTGGTCTCACCCGCAACACCGTTGATTCCACAGAACTCATTGCGTGCTTACTCATTGAGGCAAATATGATCGATTATCATCACTTTAAGACAAAATTGTGACAACTTTGTAAAGAAAAATATGTACACTTAAATCAACCAACACCATATGTAATGCATCAAAGTGAAGAGGAAAATAGGAGTGCAAACCCACAAGAGCCTTGGGAGGGACACAAACTTCATGAAATGAAGTAGGAGGAAAGGTAAGAGGATTTTGAACTGCCAAAAACAAAACTCCAGGAAATCAGGCATATAATAGTTCAAACTTTAATATGACTCCAAAAGTCTATACAAATGTTATATTTCTCTCTTTTTCTCTTCAAATTTCTCTTTTCTAATATTTTGTAAGGCAAATGTTTTCGTAAGCACTGTGCTACTACATCATTTACATTTTCATTTTCTCAGGTTCTTGTGATTCCTCATGGGAAATGAATTGATAATAGACTTAGGTGCTGGTAGTGACACATATGATAATGGCGTCATCTTGTGAAAGAGAAATTGATTGTCAACGAATCTCATCTAGTACCTCTAACAAGGCCTTTGCAAGCTTGATTATGCATGAAATTCTTGCATATGTGTTTATCTCTTCTATCATCACATATGCCTGATAAATGTAGTGGCCATCTAAATGGGTAAGAGATGTACAAAATCTTGAATGCCCAAAATAATTTTCAAACTTGTAATTCCAGAAGATGAAAGAAACAGTACCAAAAAACCCGAAATCCATTTTCAGATTCTATATATAATACGCCTGCCTCACTGGATAAGTACACCATTAATCTGATCTGTAAAAGTTGATTATCATATGAGTGTGTTCCACTGAAAGAAATGAAATGTATACCATTTAAGGGTTGTAGCAAAAAAATGAAAAGATTATCATCATTGATGATTGTCTAGCAAAGATGATGAGCTAGTACGTTCCATTCGTCCTTTGGTGCATTGAAACCTATCTAACCATGGAGATAGTTGCAGAATTCTTCATTCGCTACGGAATGAGAAAAATTCGGTAGCTGTATAAATGTTTCAATTATATTTCACAAAGAAGCAATAGATTCTAAAACATGGACAATTAATATCTTCTGGATGCTTAAGTGTATCTATGATGACCTTGTTTGGACTGACACTACAACAAAATGGTCATAAAAAGGGTAAAAAGTGTAATAAAGAAGAAAAAGGATTGTAAAAAAGAAACATGCCTCACCTGCAGGGGCCTTTTCCGACCCCGACGTCGATGACCAAAGAAACACATCGTCAGCTGTCACCACCTATAGCAACCTTCTCCACCCCGACATAGATGACCAGAGAAATAGAGTGCCACTATACAGGCATCGGATCCTACTGCAACCATGGTCATTGCGTTGTGTTCAATTGTCGAGGGGCTGGGCATATTAAAAGGCGTTTAAGTTTTAGAGGTAAATTGTTTTGTCGATTTGTATCATTATACAGTTTCACAACCACCCAGAATTGAACGAAATCAGTTGCAATTGGTTTCGTTAAATCGTCACTAGTTAATCAAGGTGTTATTAAAACATGCTACAGTGAAAAAATAACCATGCTACCGACCATGAATCAAGACTTCTGAAATATGGGCTTCAAATTTCTTCCACCCATATTAATCCATCATTAGTTACAACTAAATCAACTATTGTCATTGAGTGGATTGAGGCCAATTTCACTGCGTTGTTGTGGCCATTTAGGAGTCGCTTTAATTTGATTACTCACCCAAACTATATAAAAGACCATGTAGAGAGTATAAAGGGTAGTTGATTCTAAGATAAAAAGGGAAGGACATATTAAACAGATATATTTTATTATATATTAGTGTGATTATTGAAAAAGTGTAGAAGTAAGGAACACATACTACAATAGTTAAAGGAACTTTATTAAAAAAGATGGTAAAGGATTGGATAGTTATATATAAGGGAAGAATTGTTTAGGTGTTTTATAGTGGATCGTAGAGTACTTTATAAAGAAGATTAAGAAGGCTATAAATATTTTCAAAAGTCTAAATAAAAATATATGGAAGGGTGAAAAGAAAAGCAAAGAAAAAAGTTATGAAAAAATTATTAAGTATTAAAGGGGTTATCATTAACCCTAAGCTCATCAAAGACACAAAAGAAAGTATATTTCTGAAAATAAAAAAGGGGCAAAAACATTCAATATTCAAAGTAAAAAATGGAGATCAATGATGGAAGATTTCCTAAAACTTTTAGAATGTCTGTTAATGAACTATTGAAAATCAAAGGATCACTTGCAGGAAAGGATGTTATAATCTATATCAATCCTACTCAAGATAATAATTATGTTAGTACTAAATGTGCTAACTAATTAGTGATTCCTGAATCAAATATAATTGAAATGATGTATTCGATGAATAATAAACAATATAACATAAGCAATTTAAAACTATGCATTGGAGACTATATTTTTGTATCACAATTCACCGTTAAAAACTTATTTTATGACAATAGTGACGTTATTCTGGGTTCAACCCAGATGCAATCACTATGGTCTTTTATCCTAAATACGAAAAATAAATTTTTGACATTTTCCTACATGAATAAAAAATAGCACTGCAAGACATTAATTTGAATCTAGATTCAGTAACACCAGAAGACATACAAGATATCTCAAAAGTAATTTTTCAAGAAAGTAAAATAACAATACAAAACATGCAAAGGGAAGTTGATAAAATCACCACTGACAAAAAAGAAGAAGTTTTTTTACTTACAGACCATAGTGAAAAATTATTGACGCAAATTAAAAAGCTTAAGAAGGACAAGAAGTCATTGGAAAACAAGGTACAACAACTTATCGAGAAGGAAGCATTGAATGTAGAAATTCAAGTTGAAGAAAAAGCAATGAATATTGATCCAATGAATATCACAACTCAAGAAGATGATAAGCCAGTTGAAGGAAAAGCACACTCAGATGTTACAGTTCAGACGATGAAAATTCTAAGTGAAGATTTTGTAACCAACTCAACATTAAAACCTAAATTAAATCAGAATATTACTACACACATGATAAGGTAAAGACAAGCTAAAAGAAGCCCTTATCTACATCTGAATCACAAGAACAAACATCTCAATCAATCTACGAATCTATGTCACTTAGAACATAACAACAAACTTATGTTCCAAAAAATATTGAAGTGTGCACAATTAAATCCAGTGATAACAATTCATCACAAGTTTCTAGTAATTGAAAGATTCAAAAAATATTGATTTGGGATAGTCAGATGATTTCTTAGTGTGACAATTTTATTTATCACTCCAAGGATCCTATCATCATGTATTAGCAAAGATGACAATTCGAAGAAATCCAAAAGATACAAAAAGATTAAAAGACAAAGAAACAAATGACATGCCATGTCAAGTAATAAGCTTTGAAGACAAATATTTTTGAGGAGGAAGGCAATGTAATGAATTATATATATATATATATATATATATATATATATATATATATATATATATATATATAAAACTAATAATTACTAGTGAAGAGGTATGTCTCTATGAACATGATTATTCGTGAAAGGGTACCTACCTAGCTATATATACGATACCCTCAATTGTAATCAAAGCATCATATTCTCATTCATGCATTTTAATATATATTCTTATATTTTTAATGAAGATATTCATATTCCAAGTCTTCTAGAATATTTAACTTTTGAGTATACAAAATATTTTTGTAACAAAGCTCTTTATGCTAATGTTGTGTCATACTCAACTCATGTTACTCAATTCTATTGACCTAGTTATCCCCTATCGTATGTCTAGGTAACTCCACATCTCTCTATCCAATGCATAGAGGTGGGCTACTAATGTTGAAATTCCAGTTGTTGTGCCTCTACCATGAACTGTGTTGAAGTCCCAACACATGCTGTCTTTGTAGATCCCCATCAATAGCTAACCCAAAAGATGGTTGCACATCCTCCTCCATCATGGGCTCAACATGAGCCTCAAACTACTCCTCTGTAGAAAACCATCATGCAAAACATCCTCAACATTCAGTTGTAGGTGCTTGCCACTTGGAAATTTTTTCATGGATCTGGATGCCTCTGTGCTTACTGGCACCTAGTCAATGGATGGCCCTGTGGACATGTGCTCCACTCCCTTTGCCAATGTCTCAACCCATGCCTTCAATGTGCTCTTAAATGGTGGTGACATTGTAGTCACACTAGGCTGATCTATATCGTACTCACACCCATTGTGGTTATCTGCCTCATGTGCTCGATGTCAGGAATCACTTCCATGTAGTAGGCCTTGTCCTTGGTGCACCAATATGATGATCCAACTCATGATATATGCTTCTTCTTCAAATGGCAAAAGTTCTTGTAACACCCCCTCCCATTTCTACCCAAAGTAACCATGCCAACCGGGGTAAACATGAGAAGAGAGGCTACTATGATTAGATTCGACCTCCTATGTCACCTTAAGGAAGTGGAATCGATGGACATCACTTACAATCATCGAACATCATGAATAAACACCTCAGGAGACAAGTCAGTCACTCAAACAACTTGTCCCTTGGTTCCACTGCTATTCTGCAGCTTTTAGGCCATAGTCTCTCTCATGATATGGGCAAGGGAGTGACCAACAACCCAAAGTCTCTCTCATAGGCATGCCTGCCAGCCACTGTGGTCCAAAATTGCTAATTTTGTTCCAACGACCCCAGGATTTAAGCCACTTTTCTAGCCCTGAATCCTGGTCTCTGCCTAGAACTTGTTATAACTTCCAGAAATCACTAAAAACATGATAACAATGTTGATAAATAAAAAATCACCCTCAGGAATAGGCCTAAGCATCCCCAACCGGGACTAACATTCTATGGAACACTTGGCATCAATGCAACCTATAAGTCTAGGATACAAGACAAAGGCCTTTGGGAATGAACCTCAAGACCACCTCCACCCTGGATTTTGAAATCCATCCCGAAATTCCAAAGCTCAAAAACTAAGACAACATCCCAAACTAACATGGCATCTAGAAAAAAAAAGGCTCGGCTAGGCTGAAATCCACTGTCATAACCTGACAATACCACGCCACCGTCAGCAAGAGAACCATAAACCAACATGTAAATCCATGCATGTCCAAACCAACTAGGAAATCACACATGCAAAAGGTTACCTGCAAGTATTCCTGCTGAAGTTGCTTGATCCTGCTTTCCTTTCCTTGTTCCTTGTTTGCCTTCCTTTCCTTTGCTTGTTTTTCCTTTCCTTAATCCAAACTAGAGTGCTCCAAGAAAACTCTAAGCGACCAAGAGAATGTGAGAGAAAGAGAATAAATGAGAGAGTTCCATGCTGGAACTTGACAAAAGCCATGAACTGAGCCTCAAAAGCCTTTTGATGCATGATGCCTCTAATTTCTTCATTTTCCATTATTTTCCTTCAATTTCCTCCTCACATGCAACCTGTGGTCTTTTACCTTCCTTTTCTTCTAATTTCTTTTATTTTCATAAATAAATGTGCCAAAGATTCCTTTGCCTTAGCCTTTGCCAATTTTCCTTAACCAAAATACACATCTAGTGATGCCCACTAGGATGTCTTTTCCCAACATGGTGCCAACTTGGAACATGAACCAATCCTCAAAGAGATTTTCTTGGGCTTGATGCACAAATACACATACTCTCCAACCTTAAACTCTTTGAACACCCTATGTTGATATGCATAACTCTTATGTCTATCATGTGTTGCCTTTAGATTATTCTTTATAGCCTACATTTCCTGCTCCATGTCCATCAACATGTCCGGTCCAATAGGTACCATGTTCACTAGATCACTCTAGTTGATGGGAGTGTTACAACTCCCCCCATACAATGGCTCGAAAGGACTCATCCTCAATGACCCCTGATAACCATTTTTGTATGAAAACTCAACCAATGGTAGATACTCTTCCCATTTCCTCTGTTGGTGCATCACATACATCCTCAACATATCTTCAAAGATCCTATTAACCCTCTCTATCTGACCATTTGTCTGCAGATGATAAATTGTGCTGAAGGCCAACTCTATGCCCAAGCCTGCAAATAGCTCCTTCCAAAACTTGGAAGTGAACTTTGTATCCTTGTCTGACACAATCTTCTTTGGAACACCATGTAGTCTCACTATCTCTTTGATGAACACATGTGCTACCTCACTAGCTGAATATGTAGTCTTCATGAAGTGAGCTACCTTACTCAACCTATCAACCACGACCATAATAGAATCATGTTTCTTCACTGTCCTCGGAAGACCTGTAATGAAATCCATGGAAATTACCTCCCATTTCCATTTCGGAATCACTATAGGTTGTAGTATACCTCTTGGATTCTTGCATTCCGTCTTTACCTGCTGACAATCTAAACATCTAACCAAAAACTCGACCACTTCCTTCTTTAGATTCGACGAATAGTAAAAATTCTTCACCGTCGTCAATGTCTTTTGATATCCTGGATGACTCGAATATGATTTCACATGAAACTCCCTCAAGATAAGCTTCTTGAGCTCACTACAATTCAGTACATAGATCATGTCTCGAAACCTCACCAAGGCATCTGCCGTGAGATGATAGTCTGCATCCTGATCCCCTATGTTTGTACCTGCAAATGTACCTGCACCTGCACATGTACCTATACCTACGCGTGTACCTCTACCTGTACCTGTGCTCTATTGTAACATGTGCATGATCTTCGTCTATTTGTCATCCCACTGACCTACCTGCAAAATCATATCCTTTGTAACTTTGTCCCATAAGAGCTTATAGTTGCTATATGATTTACTTGTACCTACTTGCGAAGAGCATCTGCGATTTGATTCTCCTTCCGTTTGATGTATCTGATCTCGAATTCAAACTCACAAGGGTGGTCAACCATCTAGCTTGCCTAGCATTTAGACTCGGTTGATCAAACAAATATCTCAACATACTATGATCGCTCATCAATGTAAACCTCATGCCCAGAAGATAATGTCTCCACATCTTCAATGCATGTATAATCGCTACTAGCTCAAGATCATGCGTTAGATAGTTCTGCTCATGCTCATTCAGTTTCTGTGACTCATAAAAAACTACCTGTCCTTCTTGCATGATAACTCCACCAAGTTGCCTTTTGCAAGCATTTTTACACACTATAAACTCATGGTTTGGATCTGCAATCTTTAGCACTGGTGCATGTGTCAAAAACTGCTTAAGCTGCTCAAAACTATCTCCACATTCTGTCGTCTATTCAAACATTTTACCTTTTCACTGCCATGATGTGAAAGGATATGCAATGCGTGAGAAGTTCTTGATGAACCTCCTGTAGTAACTTGCCAATCCCATGAATGATCTCATCTCATCTACATTCCTAGGAGCTGCCCATTCCATGATAGCCCTTATCTTTTTCGAATCTACTCTTATGCCTTCCTTGGAGACAACATGTCCCAAGTAATATACCTTAGTCTAAAAGAAGTTGCACTTGCTAAGTTTATCATACAACTGATGCTCTCTTAGAAATATCAACATTGCTACTAAATGTTCGGCATGTTCCTCCCTCATTCTTAGAATATAGCAGTATATAATCAATGAATACAATAACAAACTTATCCAAATAAGGATGCAACACATTATTCATCAAACACATGAATGTAGCTGGAACATTAGTCAAACCGAATGGAGCAACAACAAACTCATAATTTCCATACTTAGTCTTGAATGTAGCCTTGAAGATATCCCCTTCCTTGATGCGTACCTGATGGTATCCCGATCTCAAGTTGATCTTAGAGAACATTGCTACTCCCTTTAGCTGATTAAACAAATCATCAATCCTCGGTAAAAGGCACATGTTCTTGATCGCTACCTTGTTCAGTTGCCTATAATCAATGCACAACCTAAGAGTGCCATATTTTTTCTTTACGAACAACACTGGTGCACCCCAAGGTGATACACTGGGCCTGATGTATCCTTTGTCTAACATTTCCTTTAGCTGCAACTTCAATTCTACCAACTCAGGTGTGCTCATCCTGTAAGGTGCTTTCAATGCTGTAGCTACCCCTGACACTAACTCAATAGAAAAATCTACCTCCTTGTGAGGTGGCAACTTTGTAATGTCCTCTACAAATACATCCAGAAACTGCTACAATACTGGGTACCTACTCAACACATCAACATCCTCAACCTCATTACCTTTGTCATTGGAAATGTATACTGCAAACATCACAAAGCCTTTTCCACAACTGCGCTTAGCCTGCATAGCGGTAACCATCCTCACTGATGTAGGCTTCTTCTTTCCCTGCGTTAGTGTCGGTCATGATGCCCTCCATCAGTGATCAAAAAACTCTTTGCATATGCATAAGTAGGTGTCTCATCAATGTCAGTTTTGCATCCCATTAGGCATGCCATAAAACTGATGGAGGAGCTGGTCCTTGTTCCCTTCTTGGCTTTGCTGGATCAGGTCATATCAGTTAATGAGCTTGTGTCACACTTGTTTGGTTTTGTCTTGAAGTCCAAAGTCTTAGGTCTAGGGTTTCAGTCAAATGTCATTGCAAGATCATGAGTCAGAGGTCCATGAGTCCCCAGCAAGCCAGAAGGAGGTATGTAAATATGTTTCATTGATATTTTTCATCATGTACAACTTATTTATACAGAGGTTGAGGTACAGCGGAGGCCTCGTAGGGGGGGCAAAGGTGGTCATCATAAGAGAGAGGAGCCCACCTCATTGGCAGAATTGCAGGCCTGTCCTTTGGCAATGAATTGCTTTCGGTATATGTCATGTTTTCAGTTTTGCGAGAGGCTTGCTCAGATCCAGCACCACAGGGAGTTGGCCCGCTTATTTGTTTTGCACCTTCATGATGGGTAGGTCACTCTGGCAGGAGTGAACTTTGTGTTGTCTCCGGAAGTGATTTCAGAGGCTACCGGGATACCAAATGTGGGTGAGGTGTGGCCCAAGCGCAAAGTGTTGGATTTTGTTCATTTTGAGCCATATGTCATGCCAGCCTTCATGAGACACTTGTCGGGGGTCTTTCCTTTCAGATTTCTCCGGAGGGAGTATGCTCCGATCTTGAAACTCATCATGCATTACTTTACATGTGAGGGCAGGTTTTCACAGGTGTACTCTTATCACATCCGCCTGTTGATGCACTTTACCCGAGTGAGGATGATGAACATCCCAGTTTTCTTCTTCTAGAATATTCAGAGAATGGTGCCTATGTTGCAGAGGAAGACCCCAGCCCAGCAGTTTAGGAGTT
This sequence comes from Pinus tabuliformis, assembly GCA_031772625.1. NCBI lineage: Eukaryota > Viridiplantae > Streptophyta > Pinopsida > Pinales > Pinaceae > Pinus > Pinus tabuliformis. The sequence goes on from CM062816.1 coordinate 62,285,922, forward strand.
TATGTCACTATGGTCTCATCCAGCTCATTGTTTCCCATCAGTTGAGTCAGCAGGGCATTCCATGGGAAGAGTTCATCTCCCATGAGTTCTTCACAGCGCCACCACAGCCACAGCCGGAGCCAGAGGTCATTTATGAGGAGGGAGGTCCATCTCACCAGCCCGAGATCACTGTTCCAAGACATGTTGCTTCCTCACCTCAGGTCACCTACCAGAGAGGCCACAGGGCCTTGTTTGCAGCAGCTCGACGAGTACTTTCTCCACAGCAGGTGGAAGGGGTCTCGTCATCATCTTCAAGGCAGCGAGTGTTATCTCCACACCAGGTGGAAGGGGCCTCGCATTCTTCATCAGCAGAGGCAGTGCGGGAGGGCAAGCAGCCCATGGTTGAGGATGAGAGAGCCAGTGATACACATGATGATTTCATTGACCTTGATGCCCGCGCTCCTTCTTCAGATTTTTATGAGATTATCAGACAGAGAGAGGAGGAGAACCTCGTGTTGCAGCAAAAGCTCCAAATGGCTCAATGGACCATCACTTATCTGGAGCAGTGCAACAAACAATTAGAAGAGGAAAAAGAACTTGATGAGCTATGGAGGATCCGCAGTGATCGAACTTTGAACCGTAGGAGGCCCGGTGACCCATTGCCTGCTGACCGGGAGTCTTTGCTCATTCAGGAGAATGCTCGCTTGGAGAGGCTGTTGGAGAAGGCCAACCAGGACAAGAGGCTGCTAAGGAACATGAAGAATCATTATTGGGTGAGGATGCATGTTTGCAAGGCGAAGATGAAAATGTTCCAAAGAAGGTTGTCCGAGGCCCGCAAGAGGAAGAAGAAGACCAACCCACTCCGTATCTTGGCCGAGGCTTCTCTCACTCACCATGATACTCATTAGCCTCTTCCTAGCAGCTAGCACAAGAAATTTTGAAAGTTTTGAGGCATTTTTGGCATTTTTGGGACATTGACAGGTTTTGGCCTTTTAACGGGTCTCACCCCGCGCAGGACCCTACATGGGGGCAACTCAGAACGGGGAAAACTCAGCATTTTTGGAATTGTCATGAAAATTTACACCTACCTGTGGATCGAATTCAGTTTTTATGGAGATTTGGGCCTCCAAAAGGTCAAAACACATGCAAATTTTGACTTTCTGCCCCTATTTTGAGTTGCAGAAATCTGTCTTGGGAGAATTGAGTTTTGAGGGGTCAAATCAACTCCAAATTCAAAAATTCCGGTGGGGTTGGAAAGTAGACTCGCAGACCTTTCCAATGAGCTATCTTGCACCTGATTTGGACACCGGGAAGGCCCCCAAACAGGCCTCTCAATGTGCGCGACCCGTCAGGGAATTTTGCCTGTTTTGACCAGTTCGGCCAGAAAAACACTGTTTTCACTTGGTTTAATGTTTTGGGCATGTAAATGATGGATTTTTGTGTAATTTTCATGGCTCTATGATGCTTTTACTCTCCTTGATCACTTCTAGAAGATTCTTGAATGTAAATGGTAAAAATTTAATGCATGGATAGGTTTCCTAAGTTTTAGAGGCAAGTTGTTTTGACTGCCTATTATCTAGTGCTCAGTTTAGAATTAGTTGAAACAGCTCCTAGGAAGCTGAGCTCGACCCCTAGAGGTGGGGAAAGGAGTTAGATCATCTATATTATGCCTTCTCTTGCTCATTTTCATGGTTGGACTCTTGAGGGAGGAGCTATCATTGTATATTTTGCTTGTATCTCTGCAATTTTTGGCTAAGGAAGACCAGGGTTTTACAGTCATCTTTGGGATTCTTGTGGACTCATGTGTTGATGGTGTGTTTCTCCATGTTATTGTAAGCTTTTTTATGTGATTCATTTCCTTTCTATACTGCTGCATATTAAACAAATGAAGTGTTAAAGTAAGAATTCATGCTTGCCATGCTCTGCTTTTAAATTTGTTTAATTTCGATGTTTTCTACTGTCTAAAGAGAATTCAAATTCATTGTTTGCTCTCTTTAGCCTTCTTATCTTTCATTCCTAACCATCCAATTTAGTCAAAGACATCAACACTGTTTCCTACCTCGCCCCAAGGAACCCCCTGCAGAAACTGTGTCAAATCCCCACACCCTAAATGGCAGTTCCTCAAATTGCCACCAAAAACTCCAAAAACCCCTAAAACAACCTTCAAATCAGTTTACTAGCCTAATATCTGTGTTACCTTGATTGGTCATCTCTTCCCATTGAAAATTTAAAGAGATTGACTGGAGAGAGCCTTCTCCTGCCTCGTAGGGCTAGCTACGAGGCTGAATGGTTTGATGTAGCTTTGAGATTTGCCTTTTCAGCCTGAGGTGAAATTTCAAGCGCTAACATACTGGCGACCATACTGGGGAGAACAAATTGTTTGTTGATTGATGTGTTTGTTTCATAAGTCTTAGACGGAGCCTGAAGTTATGCCAGGTAGCCTTCGAAACGCTTTTGCTTTGCATAAGCGGAAGTAGATAAACGCTGCTTCAGTCAATCTCCGTGAGCTTGTGAATACAACACTTCATTTGCATTTTACCCCAATACATGTATCAAGTTCAAATCTGATTGTTGATAGTGGACAATGATCAGACACTTGACAGGCTGAAATCATTCACTGGCGACTCCTTCACTGAAAATTCCAGAGATCAATGCTTCATGGTGACTTCACTGCAGAGAGATCAGTAGCTTTGAGATTTTCAAGATGGATCAGATTGCAAGAAGATATGCTCCCTTGAGCCGAGATCACATCCCAGGTTTTCCGAATAAAATTCCGAAGGTAGATTGGTCAAGGAATCTGCCTATATTTGACGATGATGGTAAGAAGGATGCTGCTTTACATCTGGTTAGATTTCATATGCATATTCGCAAGTTGAAGGTGGATTTTCCTGAAGATTGCTTGATGAAGATATTCTTGGCCACTCTGGAAGGTAAAGCCCAATCATGGTATGAAAGTTTGCCGCCTGCTTGTATTTATTATTTAAAGGATTTTCATGCTATGTTCATTGAACGATATAAGGACTCTTATCCATCATTAAATTTAGTTCAAGACTGTTGCAAGCATGCCTATAGTTTTATTGAAAGCCTTGAGAAATATTACGAAGATGATAATTTTATGGACGTTGAGATTATGGAGGCTCTGTATGAGAATCCATTTCAGCAGCACACAGAAATCTTAGAGGATACTTGTCAAGATCAGCAGGTTGAAGATGGCCATATGGCTGTAATTGATGAAAGAGAAGAGCTTGTTTCAGATCTGCCCACAGAAGAAGACAGCGTGCAGGGTAGCCAAGATTCAATTTTAGAATGTAATGCAGTCAACTCAGCTATTTCAGATCAAAATTCAGATCATGATGACCAAAAATACCTTGTGCTGAATCCTAAAAGGGAGAATTTTGTTGTTGAGACCATAGACAAAGTTTTTGATCCAAATGTTCTCATGCCATTAGAACAGAGCCTGCATGAGGAGGTAATTCAGTCAGTTCATGAAAAGCAAGATGACATCTTCATTCAAGTAAGTGAAACAGTTCCTTTGGATGAATTTATGGTAGATGATAGAAATGTCATTGGTGCACTTCAAGAATCAGCTGAAGTTTCTTTCCTTATGATTGAAGAATGTAATAAGGAACTTGATAATTTGGTTGTGATATCATATGAAGATGACCTACAGCACATTCACACCATAGAAGATCATAGCATTCAGGATTTCCATTCAGATTCTTCATATGTTTCATGTGCTGAAATGTTTTTCCAAGAAGAGATCTGCTCATCCATTTGTTCGGAGTTTTTTGAAGCCCATGAGCATACTTTCACCGTAGCACATGAGGAAGGCAGATCAGAATTTGAAACAAAAGACACCTTGTTCTTTCAGCAGGAGGTGGCAATGGCAAATCTTCATGTTTTTCATGATCCTCTAGCAAGTTTGTTGCAGCCAGCAGTGATAGTGTTTATTGCAGTGTTCAGTGATGAAGGAGATCATGGTCAGCTATGTTTTTGGATGCCCGGTTACCAGTATCTATTGTTGATCATGAGATCTGATTGGGAGAATCAGTCAAGAAGGCATTTGCTTGATTGGTTACATTGGCATTATGATATAGTTTGATGTATATTGTCTTGTAAGAAACACAGGTGGTTGTCATCATGATTTCAAATCTTGATGGACTGCTGCCCTTTCAAAAAGCTTTGTAAAGTCTTGTTTTAAGTCAGTTATGAGTCATTTGTGTTTGGTCTGTTGAGTGAGTTTTTCAAGTTACTTCAGTTTGCCATTGAATCGGTTTGAGTCAAGTTCCAGTTAAGTTTCAGTCAGTTTTCAGTCAGGTTTTAGTCAATAAATAAGTCAAAGTCTTGTGTCGTTTGCCGAAATAATGACTCCATTGCCCAATAAATAAGGCACTGGTCTGCTCTCCCAGAGGTCTAAGGTTCTTGGCACCTCCAAGGAGCTACCATCCCCATTGGAGGCAATGTTAGTGTCGGTCATGATGCCCTCCATCAGTGATCAAAAAACGCTTTGCATATGCATAAGTAGGTGTCTCATCAATGTCAGTTTTGCATCCCATTAGGCATGCCATAAAACTGATGGAGGAGCTGGTCCTTGTTCCCTTCTTGGCTTTGCTGGATCAGGTCATATCAGTTAACGAGCTTGTGTCACACTTGTTTTGTTTTGTCTTGAAGTCCAAAGTCTTAGGTCTAGGGTTTCAGTCAAATGTCATTGCAAGATCATGAGTCAGAGGTCTATGAGTCCCCAGCAAGCCAGAAGGAGGTATGTAAATATGTTTCATTGATATTTTTCATCATGTACAGCTTATTTATACCTTGGATTTAAAAACCCTGTTTTTTAAACCCAAGGTCATGTCAATTTTGTAAAACAATAAGGAAATTTCAAAAATTCTTCAAAATGCCGGCAATAACCCTGGTCTCCTCGCCAGAGTCCATCAGATGGTCTACCTGCAAAAAGAACGGAGCTAAAGCACCCAAAAAGTCAAATTCAGAACAAAAGAAAACTCAAAACAGTGTTAAAAGAAAGTGTCAAGGCAAAACATTAGATAGTGGGTTTGGTAAGTAAATTTTTTTTAAATTGAGCTTATAAAGAGTCAAATTCCCTCTCAATACCCTCATTGTGCATCCAAAGAGCTTGCAAGAAGAAGTGATAGGGCGAAGAGGCGAAAGGAGGCAAAGTGCAGAGAAATTGAACCAGTTTCAGGTGCGCGACCCGTCAGAGGTTGTGCGCGACCTGTTGGGCGGTGCGCGACCCTTCAGGCGCCTCCCAGCAGTGTTAATTTGTAACGGGCGCGACCCGTCGGGCTGTGCGCGACCCGTTGGGTGCCCTGCGCGACCCGTCAAGCTGTTGACACCAAAACCGCCCCAAATTTTGTCCAATCGCCCTCTAAGTTGCAAAATCGACCGAGGTAGGGTCTATACACTTGATGAATTGATGAATGGTGAATGATGAGCTTTCATTTATATGTTTTTAACACTAAGAATGCAAAGAAAATAGATTTTGGTGATTGCTTGTCAATGTAGGCATAATGCTAGGGTTTGGTGTTTTTTTTCAAGGTTTTAATTCCCATTTATGTTCCCTCCATGTTTCCCCATTGGTTTCACTATTGTCATCATATGTCTCTATCTTATCTTATTTGCAAAGAATATGAAATTTTCCTCCTTCCAAGTATCAAACCCTATCCCTCCCTAAACACATTCCCAAAACCCTAATACCCTCCATTGTGATATAAAAACACACACAGCAAAAAGAACAAAATGCTATGAAAGAAAAACAAAATGATTATGCAAAAAAGAAAGCAATATGATGATAAAATGCCAAAACAAGAAATAAAGAAAATGTGGCTGCGTATATAAACAAAAGCAAAGGAAATATTGCTATGTATATTTGATCAAAAGTAATGTTGCTGTGGTCCTAAAAAGCAAAAACCATGTTTTCCCTTCTATCCCCTAATATCTTTTTCAATGAAACCCCTTTTCCCTTTTGACAAAATGTCAATGAAGCCCTTTCCCCTAGCATCAAATGTACATGAACCCCTTTGAAAAAACAGAGTGTGCCTTATGATGTACATTGAAAGGCAGAAATCAAATGAGCAAGTTATCTATGCTGTCCCATCCCCCTGTTGAGCATACATGTCATTTCCCTTGGTTATTATTATCCATGTTTCCCTAATAAAAACATTTCTTTGCAAATGATTTCCCGCTGATTAAGATGAGATTATATGTTTGACAGTTTGTGAATTGTCCCTTGAAAATTCCCTGTTTTCATATGTTTCCCTTTCCTTATTAAAAAATCCCCTCCCCTAACATTTCCTTCATGATTTTTTCCCCTTGAAAACAGCATACAACTCAGCATTTTTGCAGGCAAGGGCAGCAGTTTACTTTGTCTATTTTCTCCACTTTGCTCAAAAGCACCATGTCAACCACCGAGACCTATGAGCAAGGTGATGACCAATCTTCTTCTACAGAGGTTGAGGTACAGCGGAGGCCTCGTAGGGGGGGAAAAGGTGGTCATCATAAGAGAGAGGAGCCCACCTCATTGGCAGAATTGCAGGCCTGTCCTTTGGTAGTGAATTGCTTTCGGTATATGTCATGTTTTCAGTTTTGCGAGAGGCTTGCTCAGATCCACACCACAGGGAGTTGGCCCGCTTATTTGTTTTGCACCTTCATGATGGGCAGGTCACTCTGGCAGGAGTGAACTTTGTGTTGTCTCCGGAAGTGATTTCAGAGGTTACCGGGATACCAAATGTGGGTGAGGTGTGGCCCAAGCGCAAAGTGTTGGATTTTGTTCATTTTGAGCCATATGTCATGCCAGCCTTCATGAGACACTTGTCGGGGGTCTTTCCTTTCAGATTTCTCCGGAGGGAGTATGCTCCGATCTTGAAACTCATCATGCATTACTTTACATGTGAGGGCAGGTTTTCACAGGTGTACTCTTATCACATCCCCCTGTTGATGCACTTTACCCGAGTGAGGATGATGAACATCCCGGTTTTCTTCTTCCAGAATATTCAGAGAATGGTGCCTATGTTGCAGAGGAAGACCCCAGCCCAGCAGTTTAGGAGTTTATGTCACTATGGTCTCATCCAGCTCATTGTTTCCCATCAGTTGAGTCAGCAGGGCATTCCATGGGAAGAGTTCATCTCCCATGAGTTCTTCACAGCGCCACCACAGCCACAGCCGGAGCCAGAGGTCATTTATGAGGAGGGAGGTCCATCTCACCAGCCCGAGATCACTGTTTCGAGACATGTTGCTTCCTCACCTCAGGTCACCTACCAGAGAGGCCATAGGGCCTTGTTTGCAGCAGCTCGACGAGTACTTTCTCCACAGCAGGTGGAAGGGGTCTCGTCATCATCTTCAGGGCAGCGAGTGTTATCTCCACACCAGGTGGAAGGTGCCTCGCATTCTTCATCAGCAGAGGCAGTGCGGGAGGGCAAGCAGCCCATGGTTGAGGATGAGAGAGCCGGTGATACACATGATGATTTCATTGACCTTGATGCCCGCGCTCCTTCTTCAGATTTTTATGAGATTATCAGACAGAGAGAGGAGGAGAACCTCGTGTTGCAGCAAAAGCTCCAAATGGCTCAATGGACCATCACTTATCTGGAGCAGCGCAACAAACAATTAGAAGAGGAAAAAGAACTTGATGAGCTATGGAGGATCCGCAGTGATCGAACTTTGAACCGTAGGAGGCCCGGTGACCCATTGCCTGCTGACCGGGAGTCTTTGCTCATTCAGGAGAATGCTCGCTTGGAGAGGCTGTTGGAGAAGGCCAACCAGGACAAGAGGCTGCTAAGGAACATGAAGAATCATTATTGGGCGAGGATGCATGTTTGCAAGGCGAAGATGAAAATGTTCCAAAGAAGGTTGTCCGAGGCCCGCAAGAGGAAGAAGAAGACCAACCCACTCCGTATCTTGGCCGAGGCTTCTCTCACTCACCATGATACTCATTAGCCTCTTCCTAGCAGCTAGCACAAGAAATTTTGAAAGTTTTGAGGCATTTTTGGCATTTTTGGGACATTGACAGGTTTTGGCCTTTTAACGGGTCTCACCCCGCGCGCGACCCTACATGGGGGCAACTCAGAACGGGGAAAACTCAGCATTTTTGGAATTTTCATGCAAAGTTACACCTACCTGTGGATGGACTTCAGTTTTTATGGAGATTTGGGCCTCCAAAAGGTCAAAACACATGCAAATTTTGACTTTCTGCCCCTATTTTGAGTTGCAGAAAGCTGTCTTGGGAGAATTGAGTTTTGAGGGGTCAAATCAACTCCAAATTCAAAACTTCCGGTGGGGTTGGAAAGTAGACTCGCAGACCTTTCCAATGAGCTATCTTGCACCTTATTTGGACACCAGGAAGGCCCCCAAACAGGCCTCTCAATGTGCGCGACCCGTCAGGCACATGTGCGCGACCCGTCAGGGAATTTTACCTGTTTTGACCAGTTCGGCCAGAAAAACACTGTTTTCACTTGGTTTAATGTTTTGGGCATGTAAATGATGGATTTTTGTGTAATTTTCATGGCTCTATGATGCTTTTATTCTCCTTGATCACTTCTAGAAGATTCTTGAATGTAAATGGTAAAAATTTAATGCATGGATAGGTTTCCTAAGTTTTAGAGGCAAGTTGTTTTGACTGCCTATTATCTAGTGCTCAGTTTAGAATTAGTTGAAACAGCTCCTAGGAAGCTGAGCTCGACCCCTAGAGGTGGGGAAAGGAGTTAGATCATCTATATTATGCCTTCTCTTGCTCATTTTCATGGTTGGACTCTTGAGGGAGGAGCTATCATTGTATATTTTGCTTGTATCTCTGCAATTTTTGGCTAAGGAAGACCAGGGTTTTGCAGTCATCTTTGGGATTCTTGTGGACTCATGTGTTGATGGTGTGTTTCTCCATGTTATTGTAAGCTTTTTTATGTGATTCATTTCCTTTCTATACTGCTGCATATTAAACAAATGAAGTGTTAAAGTAAGAATTCATGCTTGCCATGCTCTGCTTTTAAATTTGTTTAATTTCGATGTTTTCTACTGTCTAAAGAGAATTCAAATTCATTGTTTGCTCTCTTTAGCCTTCTTATCTTTCATTCCTAACCATCCACTTCAGTCAAAGACATCAGCACTGTATCCTACCTCGCCCCAAGGAACCCCTTACAGAAACTGTGTCAAATCCCCGCACCCTAAATTACAGTTCCTCAAATTGCCACCAAAAACCCCAAAAACCCCCAAAACAACCTTCAAATCAGTTTACTAGCCTAATATCTGTGTTACCTTGATTGGTCATCTCTTCCCATTGAAAATTTAACGAGATTGACCGGAGAGAGCCTTCTCCTGCCTCGTAGGGCTAGCTACGAGGCTGAATGGTTTGATGTAGCTTTGAGATTTGCCTTTTCAGCCTGAGGTGAAATTTCAAGCGCTAACACCCTGCAAGGTCCTCTTTTCCCCACTATCATCCTCACACTCAATGGCCTTGTCGAAGAAATCCACTTTGGTTCTGTGAAAGTATAAACAATCCATATCCAAAAGTATACTATACGATCCCAATGGAAATACATTCAAATACGCTGATGTAGGCATACCATTTAACTCAAATGTTGGAAATACTGGGGGGGTGAATCAGTATCTATTTTCAATTGTTATTTTTACCAGTTAGATCAATTATATTTAGAACACAAAATGAACAATAAGAATACATGCTTTTATTAATTTATTATTTACAATAAATCAAGTACAACATATGTAGGGATCCAACCCTAGATGAAGACACTGGTCTTCAATCTCCCAAGCTCCAACCTGTAATATGCCAAGCACCGACTTGGACCTCCAAGGCTCCAACCTTGTCAATTTTGAGGCACCAACCTCAAGGGCTCCAACCCTATATCGGTTCAGGCTCTGACCTGGTTTCTTGAGGACTCTAATCCTCCGGGGCTCAAAACCTATATTCCAAGGCACCAAACTTATCTTTTCGAGGCTCCAACTTCTTGGACTCCAACCCTTAGCTTTACTTCGTCAAGATATATTTGGTTATACTTCAGGGCTCCCAATGTCTTCTTCAACGAGCCCTATCAATCTTCAGTTATCCGTTCACTTTAGTCTTCACGTTTCGTCATCAATGACAACCTTGTCTTCTCATAAGGTGTCGCCACTGCGCTTCATGTCGCCCAAACAAATATCTCCAAGGTTACCTCATGACGATATCAATGATGCATCATGGTCTTCAATATTAACTCCAAGGTTAGTCAAGGCTTCTCAACAAGGTGTCTACAATAGGCAACCCAAGTTCTGCTCCTACTCTAAGCCTCTTCAAGAACTTCTCAAAGGAGTCTTCATAAAGGTTCCCAACAAGATATGTCTCCACAAGCTCCTAAGTAGGTGCTCCAAAACACTTCACTTCTGGTTGTCTTCACTATACCTTCTGCTTATCTTCACTCTACCTTCTGCTTATCTAAAAATGTTGTTAAGGGCACCAACCCTATGGACACCAATCCAATTGATAATCAAAAGAAGAATGAATCAAAAGTCCATGGTTCTATATGTCAATTTGCAGCTTGCTCCAATACTTAATGCTACAACATTGTCACTGTTGTTTTGTGCTGAGGTTCTTTAGTAAAATTCCGAATATAATTATTTAACAAATTTCAGAAATAGTCTCAGTTATCGCACTTCAATTTTGTAGGTCCGATTATATGAGAGATTCAACGATGTCCAGAGCTTCAATAAAGTCACAAAATATATATTTTAGTTCGGCATTTCTTTTTCACCGTTTATATTCTCCGAGTTCTGCAATGAAGAAATAGTCGAGAGATAGAGAAAAATTGCCCAGCCTGATGTTGTGCCGCAGTCCGATGATATAAGAACATTGTCCAATCTATATAGAAAAGAAAACGCAGTTCAAAGAATATGAATACCGTCCGAGGGTATGCGTTACATTCCTTTCTGTCTCTCTATCCATATCATCAATTTCGTTCCTCTTCCGCTTGGATCTTCCCCTTTTTCTTACAACTCCTCAATAAATCTTAAACAGGTCTTCAATACCAAAGTAGCTCTAATTTCGAAAATTAATTTCTTCATGGTTCTGTAAATAGCAATAGTTCGAATTTACACCAAACAACACAAAATTCGATACTTATCTTCAGTTCTTCTAGTTCACGAGCTATGAACTTCTTCGTTCTGAATATCCGGCGTTGACCGAGACCTGCTTCTAGCCTTGTGATCCCAACTCAGATGACAAAATGTAGAGGATAGGTAAGGACCCTAATGAACATCATATATATGCCTATTAATGTCCCATATATATTGGAGAGGAGTAGGTATCACCCCATTCAACAAAGAGTAGGTATATATATGTTAAATACATTTATATATTTTATATCATATAAATATAACATATATATTTATATTTGACATGAATATATGTATATATATGTCTATTGATTTCTGCTATGTCCCCCCCCTTTTAAAGTCTTTGGTATATTCCTTCATTTTTCATGGTTAGGGTATTGGCTATAGTTTTATGTAGTATAGGGTTTCTTATTTTAGGGATACAAATATAGGGATCCATTGTAGGGTATGCACATAGTATTAGGGTTTCACACCTTTAGGGTTTAGTAAATCTAGGATTAGGGTTTGATAGTTTTAGGATAGGGTAACATAGTCTAGGGTTAGGGTTATGTATCACAAGAATATTTTCCATCTCGACAATGCCATATTGACATCAATGACAACCTTGATTAACAATCTCCCCTTTTGTCATTGATGGCAATATTCTTACCCTTCCAACATTCTCTTCCCCTTTGACATCAATGGAAAACGGGGTGCCCAAGTACTCCCCTTGTCAAGCTGCTTCTTATCAATATTAGTTCTTCATAAGTATGTTACTCCACTTGTCATGGTGCTCTTCCTTCTGGCAATGTGGTCCATGATAGATGTGTCTACATTTCTTTATGTGATGAACCAACTGCCCCTATCTGCACAACCTCCCCTAGCTCATGAAAGATTACCTGCTTCGTGATCAAGTGGAAGACATCTTCAAGAACAGTCCATTAGGCAAATAAGAGATCATGTTCTTTAATGGGGTGTTCGTGAGAAATGATTTATCAAAGAATGATTGTCAATATATCTTATCAAGGATTTCATAGGGCCCATTCACGGATAGCTTCTGCAAGAATGCTTAATCATCATAAGCTCCTCCTAACTATATGCATCGTCTTCCTTTTGGTAGAGTCTCCCCATCAAATACTTGTAATATCAAGGATGACATCATCAAGTCAACGACATGTGTTGTTGGCTGGAGAGTTCAAGAGACTTTTGGGTTGTATTTGCTTCCTTCTCCATACTTGTGTAACCTTTTTATTTGGTATGGTTCTAGCTTGTGTAAGGGCCCAAGTCAAGTTACAATCACGTGCCATATGTCCAATGTTATGACACTTGAAGCACCCTATATTGTTCATGTATAAAAACTCAAGACTTCTTCTTGCAAAGTTGTTTCTTGGAGATTGACGGGGACCATTATAATTATCTTTGTGATATGCCCTACAATTTTTTGCCATGTGCCCAAAGTTTGTACAAGAATAGCAATAACCAATAAATATACTTTGGTACCTAGGAGAAGAAGGTTTTCTTGATGTACTTCTGAAGTCTTTTTCCCTTGGGATCCTTTGATGATAAGCATTGCTTCTTGCATTCTTGACACCCTCTGCATTAATTCTTGGAGGATGGTTTCTTCCATAGTTGTCTTGACTCTTCTCCTTGCCTTTGCTGGAACTAGGAGCATCAACATTTCTTCCATGCTTTCTCACATCCTTGTTGTTTGAAGCATTACGGCTCACATCATTCTTGCTTGAGGATTCACCTTCATAGCCAAGACCTAATTTATCGAGGGGAGACCTTTGATGACTTAGGACGTCATCAAGGACTTGAGAACTTTTCAAGTTCTTATTCAGCTAGTCAACTTCCTTTTCAAGAAAGACAATTTCTTCCTTCATTTTCTTGCATTCTTCATCCTTCTTTGATAGAATTATCTCCATTTCTTCCTTCATCTTGGTTGCTTCACATGATTGGGACTTAAGAGAAGTGATTTCTGATTTTAACTTGGTGATTTGATCATCCTTTTCTTCTATTTGGCATATCATGGTGTTTCTCTCCTTTTCTACTTCATCAATTTGTCCTTCTATGAAGTTCAAAGCTTCCATCACCTTCTCAGCTCCTTGTGCTTGTTTCCTTGCTTCTTCTAGTTGAGATCTAAGGGAGGAGACCTCTTCCTTGTTTTGACCAATCTCTGCTTCAAGTTTGTTCAAGATCGCGTGCCTTTGTTCAAGGTGGCTTAACAAGGTATCTTCATGTTTCTTTGCATTATCCAATTGATTTGTCATATATATGACTTCTTCATGATGCTTTCTCTTATTTTGATGAAATTCCTCCTTGAGCTTGGTGATCTCTTCATCTCTTTCTTGTACTTGAAGCTTAACAAGGTCAACTTACTTCCTTGTCTTGTCCTAGTCACCAACTTGCGCTTTCTTCTTAAGTTCCTCATTTTCCTTTTTCAATTGTTAATCTCTTCCATTGTAGCCATAAGTTTAGTGAGGAGATATTCTTCAAAATATTTTTCTTTCTCTTCATCTTCTAGGTCTTCTTTAGCCTTGATGTTATCACTCTTATCTTCACCTTCCTTGATGGGCTCTGGATTTCCTTCTTGTTTTCCGTCATTTTCTTGACTATAGATCATTGTCAACTCTCCTTTTGAGTGAAGATCATGAATTTTATCCCATATGCTTTTTGTTGATGAACATTTTTCAAAATTGGCCTCCATAGAATCAGGTAGCCCATTCAAGGTTGCCTTCATCGCTTTTGCATTGTACTCCTTGGATTCTATATTCATAATGTTGTCAATAATCATCAATTTCCAGACTCTAATGCCTTGAGTCTTTAAGAAATTCCTCGTTCTTGCATCCCATATATCAAAGTTTCCATTGAACAATGGCCTTCACAAACTGGTTGACTTCAATTTCGATGGTTGAGGGAGACACATCTTTAGGAGGATCGGAGAATTTCTTTCTTGGCTTTTCTATTTGTGTTCTAATGATCAACCTTCAAGCCGTTAGGCTTTGAGTGAAGGTACTGGCTCTGATACCAATTGTTGGAAACACTAAGAAGGGGGGTGAATCAATATTTATTTTCAATTGTTATTTTTACTAGCTAGATAACTTATATTTAGAACACAAAATGAACAATAAGAATAAATGCTTTTATTAATTTCTTATTTACAATAAATCAAGTACAATATATGTAGGTATCCAACCCTAGACGAAGACATTGATCTTCAATCTCCCAGGTTCCAACCTGTAGTATTCCAAGCACTAACTTGGACTTCCAAGGCTCCAACCTTGTCAATTTTGAGGCACCAACCTCAAGGGCTCTAAGGGCCCCTTTTTTAAGTCTTTGGTATATTCCTTCATTTTTCATGGTTAGGGTATTATCTAGAGTTTTATGCAGTCTAGCGTTTCTTATTTTAGGGCTTCAAATATAGGGATCCCTTGTAGGGTATGCACATAGTATTAGTGTTTCACACCTTTAGGGTTTAGTAAAGTTAGGGTTAGGGTTTGATAGTTTTAGGATTAGGGTAACATAGTCTAGGGTTAGTGTTATGTATCACAAGAATATTTTCCATCTCGACAATGCCACATTGACATCAATGACAACCTTGATTAACATTAAATGCACAAGCTCTTACCCAATGGTGAACTCGCTTCTTCATACCTAGCCAACTGTACCAACCAAGATTCTCCATGCACTTCTTTTATCAAACCACACTTATTCACTAGGTCAGGACTAATATAACTATAGTTAGATCCAGGATCAATCAAAATAGAAACAACTTGATCAGAAAGCTTACCTTCCATCTCAATGATTGATGTCTGATGATCTGCCTTTCTGTCGTCCACAGTTGCATAAATTTGAGGAATGCTATGACCAACATCACCAATTGTATGTGCTTCCTGAGCACTATAGATCTGGGGTCTACCACTACTCTGATACTGCAGAAAATCCCTTTTACATTGATACTTACCACATATCCAACATTGCAATGGTTCCCTACCACCGTCTCTAGCCTGCTGCTCTCCATGTCCCTTCTCAATTGCATTTAATCTCTTGTAAGGAACTGCAAAATCTTTCTCACTTGCATCTTGAGGTCTTCCTCTCTTTGGTGGCCATTTTCCTTTAGCTTCGTCGTTTCTTTTCAAGTCATGTTTAGGCTCAACTTTGCGCTTCCACTGCTCATAACAATGCTTCAACTCTCGAATGGCCTCCTCCAACGATCTAGGCTCATCGAACTCAATCTGGTCTCTGTATGCAGTTGGAAATCCACTGATGAATCTCTGAACCTTGGCCTTATCCTCTCTGAGGTAAGGCACATACCTCAACATCTCTAAAAATCTGCTAGTATACTCTTCATATGTTATAGAACCCATCCACAACTTATAAAACTCCTTAGATCTATCATCATAATACCTCTAAAAAAAGTACTTCTTCTCTAATAGCCTTTCAAAAACATGTCAGTTCAACTCATCCTCATGTATGTCCTTGACATTCTTCACATCTTCCCACCAAATATCCACTTTACCTTTGAGACTAAAAAGGGTTATCCTTGCTTTCATGTTTTATGAGTAATCATGCAATCTAAAGAATTTTCACATGCCAAGCACCCAAGCCTCCGCATCCTGCAATTTCTTCATCTCTCCATCAAAGGTAGGTGGTTTTTCCTTCTTGAACGCATCCACGAAGTATCCCTATCATTCCTCCTATGCAGATGATAATGATGACAATCATGATGTCTGTTAGGACCGGAACTAGAGTAATACCTGTGTCCAGTACCTCTCCTATTCGGAGTGTCCAACAACCTGACATCTCTGATAATTTTATATCTATCTGACCTGTGTCTACTATGATACCTATTTCCATATGCCCCATTAGTTTTTTCCTCATGTCCATGGCTGATCCAAAGAGGTCCCTGTCGCTGCAAATTTGACAAACTATGAAGTAATATCACATTCACCTTTGCTTGTTTCTCTTGTGCCTGCATGATTTTGCCATTGTCTTCCTTGCAACTCCTTATTTCTTCCTTCAGACTTCTCAAGGTGTCTTCTAAGTCAGAAGAGTGCCCCACACCACGCTTCCCATTTGATTCATAGGGAGATTCTATGTAGTCTACCACCTTAATGGCTATCTGATCCCTTTCCTGCAAGGCATACTATGCGAGCTAAACCAAATCACCATAAATCAACGTAACTTAGCATACTCGGGGAGGATACCTTGTCTGCAAGATCATCAAATCAACATGATTCATGTACAACATAACCATAATAACATATATACATATATCAATAAGTGCATCAATGCATAACCATCATACTAACTAGGGTCTAGTCATTAATGCAGGGCCATATCAACAATGCATGCTATGACCTCATGCACGACAAGAACCAATACTCTAGTAGACACATTGTCTCAACTCTCATGCAACTATCCACCTGCATAAGCAATGCCTAATCAACTACACACATGCATAACCGCATGTAGTCGAGCATAAGCGATTAATTCTTATAATCAACCTACAAGGTTGATGCATGCAATCAAATAACCAAGAATGCGATCCAACATACAAGGATGTAATCAAGCTACATATAATTGTATAACCAATCATATACTCATGACAATGCATTCTATAAAAATTGACATCAAGTTCCTCATGATAACCTTACTACTACCATGATCAATATGACGTAGTGCAATAAGCACATGGAACGTCAGTGTAAGAGCCGCACACACAACTGACATGCATTCTGTTATCACTCTGAAGTTTTCCATAGAAGTTATAAAAAGAAGGAATAATCTGAGGTAACCACAAACCTAATCTTTTAGACTTGGGTTCTAGCCAACCTAAGTCCAGAGAGGGATCTCTCTTTATAATTTAACTTTGTTTTGAGTGAGATTTCAGGCTAGTTCTTAATGCTCATGAGGTTTTGATTTTGATTGGGTGGTGGAATTCTGGGAACAGATGGGTAGAGCAAGCCTTCAAGCCATTGGGCTATGGAGTCAATCAAAGAGTGGCTTAACTGGATCAGATCAATTACTAAAGGAGGAGTTCACAGGGTAGGCTAGCACAACAAAAAGCAAATCTGTAGGTTCAAATGGATGAGGTATTCCTAAACATGGTAAAAGGGCAATGAAGAATCCTTAAACCGGGATCAAGATGAAGAACAAAAGGAGATCAGTAGTAAAGGGAAACTAAGAATCCTTTACTATGGACCTAGGGGGAGAAAACTATGGAAGTAAGAGAGCAATTAAGAATTCCCAGACTAAGATAGTTTAGTAGAAAACAGTGAGAAAGTAAACAGTCAAGACAAAGAGAATTAAAGCTAATTCTGAAATATCATTCCTTGTTTACCATTCAGATTTCATAAAGAAACATGTGAATATTTATAAACATGAAGAGAAAATAGTAATAAACATGAAGAGATAATACTTGTTTGATTTCCACTATGCACAAGAATCCTGTGAAATGTCTTTAACTTTATTCCATGGTCCAGCAGCCAATCCAGTCTTGATTACAATAGCTCTTTAACTTGATATGAAATGTCTTTTAATCCACCGTAATTACTTTGAAATGTGAAGTATTTATACAAAAAATATTACAAAATATCTCATAACAATTTGAGAATTATTCTAGGAAATCAAAAATATATTCAAGCATGAAGATAGAGATAGATGGAAAATTGCCTTCTTGCTATCCCTTTTATTAAGATTGTGCTGGCTATTGTGGTTCGAATTTGGCTCTTTCAATTGATTGATATCTGTGTGCTGGAATCACTTTATGTCTTTAACCTACTGATACTCTTTACCTGCTACACTTTGACCCTGTTTCACCTGTTTTACCTGGCTGCCATATGGATTTACTGCAGTAACTTTATAGTAAATCTGTTAATTTTACCCACCATTCATCTTCAGGTAATTTTGTCTTCAACATCTTTCTATATGTCTCATCAGCTTCGATGTACTTGGAAAAATTTGGCTTGTTGACAAACAAGTGCTTTACCTCATGCTCTAGGAAGAGCAGATTTTCCAGATTGTCATATAATACCTTTCCTGTGGGCAGAGCTTTTACCCTAAAGTACTCGCTTGGTTGTTAGCCAAATTGTTTAGTCTTTCAACGTAGTCCTCTTGGGTCATAAGCTTGTCATGGATGACCATAGGACTAGGGAGGTCTTTTTGCCTAAAAATACCAAACTTTGTCATGAATCTATCAATATCAACCTGCATGTTTTGGCATTTCTTCTCAAGATTGAGCATAAGTTTCCTTTTAGTAAGAACCTTCTTGATTTCTATGATGGTTCCTGTCCTATATTCTATGCCCAGTTCATCCAGCTGATACATGTTCTTGCTGTTCAAGAATTTTATTAGTTGGTTGGCCTCCTCAGGCTTGTCTCCCAGATCTTCTCTTATCTTTTGAATTGCTTCGGTGGCCACTTTCACCAATTCAGTCTGCTAAAAAATTACTTGAATTGATGGCCAAACATCATTGATAGAGTCAATGATGTTGGACCAGAGCATCTCCTTTATTTGTCCTAGTGGTTGTTGCAATGTTAAGTCCTTTTCAAGGAATTTTATCCTTTCACCCATTCTTTGACTCTTCTGAGCTTCTTCTTTCTGTTGTATTTGTGCAAGCTTGCAGTCAGTTTCCAAACTTGACACTTTTTCTCTAAGCCTTTTAAGCTCTGTAGCCTAGATGGTCATTTCCTCCATGGCTTTTACTAATTTAGTTGTCTTCTCTGTAGATGTACCTGCACTTGTAGATGTACCTGTGACTGGCATGGCTGTAGCTGGTGGAACTGTTGGTGCTAAGGAAGCAACCAATGTAGAGGGAACTACTATAGAGACTGTAGGAATGATAGTCTGTGGAGTGGAATAGACCATTTCTTCAGTCTGTTGGTGCAATTCTATTTGGTCGATAGAATGTATATCCTTCGCCAACACCTCAAAATATATCTTCAAGTAATCTGCTATAGACCTGGGCTACTGTATGGTAGGCTTCATGAAAGTCATTTGCATCTTACCTTCTTTTACATCAAAGGCTGACATTAGCCTTGTTTGATTAGTGGGAGCCATTTTAAGGTATTGTGCATAGCTCTGAGCCTTCAACCTTTCATTTATGGCCTTTATCTCTTTGTATTTCTCTCTAATGTCCTGGTCCTGGCCAATTGGAGCCCTGAATGAGGATACTTCCATGCTCTGTTGTCTTTCCAACATTTGAGCCTGTGTAGTGGAAGGTTCTTGTGTTCCTCCAGAGGGAGTGGCCTGCCTGCTCTCTACCCTTTCTGTACCTGTGGTTCCAACTGTTTCCTATGTAAACTCTTGTTTTTAAAAATGATTTAACCTTTTCCTTTTGACATAAGTCTGTGCAATAGGTATACTAGAAGGAGTGGCCTCCTCCCTATCTCTTTTGGGATTCTTCTCCTCATTTAGAGGAGTTTGTACAATAGGAGGAGTACTCATGATGTGTTCTGGCTGAGCCAGCTCTTCTGATATATTTGGTTGCTCTGATTCTTCTTGCTCTTGAGGTCCTTCTTCTACTTTTTGCTCACTATGTTCCTGTGTTTCCCTTTGGGACAAGGATTCTCCTAGCACCTGTACAAAAGAATCTTCATCAAGTCTCCTTTCTAGATCAATCAACACATTATCAACAACAACTTCTGTGCTATCTCTGTCTACTAAAGTGTTCTCCACCCATTCTAGTTGATTTTCATATTGTTCTATCTCAGGAATTCTGTGGTGGATATAGGGAGACAATTTGTTCTTTTGTCTTCTATTGCAGATGAAATCAAAAGGGTCATATCTCCATATGAAGCTTTGTTTCAGTTTGAGCCTTTGAAGGATTTCTTCTGCTTCTCTTCCAGCTTCCCTACTATTGCATATAAAGGGGCCAAGTTGGTCTTTTATTCTGAGTTGAGCTTTCTTCTTGGCCTTTACAAAATGTACCTCATATGAATTAATTATTTGTCTGTAGTACTCCAGAAAACAATCTCATGGGGAGGTATCTTGGTAGTTTGTAGGGTGCTAACTCACAGCCATATATCCTGATTTCAGTGTGATTTTGGTATAAATACCAGTCTCCCACTTTGTGTTGTTTAGATAACTGTAGGACCCTCCTGATATCTGCACTGATCTTGGGGGGAGGACTTCCTAACAACATAGTTGTCACTAGGTGCACAAAAATATCTATGAAATCTGTATAAGTATATGGAGAGTCATATTGGTGGATTAATGGGGTCCAGAAGATCACTAATCTAGGGTTGCCTCTGGTATCAAGCTTCTGAAGAATGAATGGGAATTTGTCAACTTGATAATATAGCAAAAGGTGATATAACAGTGATGAGTACTTAAATACTCTTTCATTGTCCATTCTCATGAATTGATGATGCATTTTATCTACAATGAATTTGGCATAATCAAAGATGATGGCAGGGGGTTGTCCAGGAGTATAAATGGACATGAAAGTTATAATAATATCATCAACATACTCATAGTAGTATAGCCTAAAACACTAGATATCATTGCTATGATGTCGCGACCAAGTTCAGAGAATATGGTCCACATGTATGGGGGAGAGTCCTTTGGAATGTATTTCTCTTCCATAATGAAGGTCTGGAATAATTGAGCAAGTTTGATGGAGGTTATTCTAGGGAATCTGTCAAGTAGGTCTCCAACATAAATGGGGGTCAGGTTTTTGCCCTGGTTGCAACTGCAGTATTTCATTGATGGATTCAACAGTGATGGTGAATAATACAGTATGGTCAGGAGTCATCACTGCTCTTTGGCTGGGACTGTAGTTCATATGGCAATAGTGGACAATTTCAGGGAAGATATGAACTCTAGGGAATTGGTACTTGGGCAAATTTGATTCCCAAAGACCTATTTTGTCTACGTGGTTTAAGTACTGGTCCCTGTACCTGCAGAATAACTTCAGTGGGGATTCATGGACAGAGGTGTCTTTGATTTGGAAGTCTTTGTCTGCCAAAGGGAGATGGTCTAAGTCCCAGTGGGGAGTGGTAATTGGTCGGACATCCATTGCAACTGGAGCAGCCATCCTTGGTTCTTGTGGATTCAAGAATGGGGAAAGGGTTTTCAGTTAAACTGGGGGCAAATTGGTTCAATTCAGAGTAGTTTGGGGTTGCTGGGCAATTGTTTTACTTAATTACTTAATAACTTAAAGCAATTGAGTAACAGGTTTGGGAATTAGATAGGGTTTCTCGGTGAATTCAGATAAATACCTGGTTTTTTCCCTGAATGGGTCGATGGACGACTGAGTACAGGTGCAGGAGGTGCAGGTGACTGAACGGTTGACGGTTGCACGTACTCTGTCGCTTGCATGGAGGTCTGAGCGTTGTTTTCATGATAAAACAAAAAACAATGATTTTTTTAGTTTTATTGGTAAAGTCAACTGTTTTGGTGGGTATACGGGGGACAGGTACAATTGGATTTTAGCGGGAGACGGGACATTTTTGTCGTTTAGTATGAGACGGTAAGCAGGTTTGGATCGCATCGCTTTTGGGTTCGAGTGGTTTCGGGGGAGGCCACCCGATGCCATTCATTGGGCGCCACATAGTAGCGGGGCAAAAAGCGAAACCACCCATATCGGGCGGGTAAAAGTCGAGCTACAGAGGTCGCCCGATATGATTGTCAACCGTCGGATCAAATGGGGCAGATCGCACGATGATCAGGGCGGGGTTTTGTCACGAGATTTAATGGAGGGGCCCAACGGAGTTTAAACAATGACGGTTTGGATTAAATGAAGATATAAAACCGGATTAAGGGTGTCGGGGGCGATTTCATTGTTGGAGTTAATTATTAATTAACCGCAGATCGGTTAATTAATCTTTTATCGGGTTAGGGGAGTAATAAAGTTTATTTTTCAAACTTTTGGGGCGGAATATTAATATAAGGGTTTTTATTATATAACTATATGGGAAGGTTTTATTGCTTTTTCGGGATTTAATATATATAAAGTTAGAAATTAGTATGATGCTGGCGGGAAATGAATAAAGCGCTAAGTATAGTGCATTTTGTTTATTTGTTTGTTATTTGACATAACACATTATACTTAGGCCTCAAGTGTTCTTTTGGGTTTTGTGAAGATAAGGGGTTTTCCCATGGGGGTGATCACTTTTCTAAGGTTTTATCCATTAGAAAAAGGGGTTTATTAGGGGAAAGTGAGTTTCCCTATGAGATTGATGTTTTTCATAAGGGAAGGGATTTATTTGGGAATATGAGTGAATTTGAAGGGGGTGAATGTTCATGAGGATACTTTTAGTACTTAGGATCTATAAGTTATTGGGCCGAGGGTCCGGTCCCTCCAGAAGTCAGAGAAATGCTTTGAGCCTCTTTAACTTAAGATTTTAGGTGCTTTAAGGCTTTTCTTGGAAATTAGTTAAGTGGAAAATGTAATGAATGAGGGAGGTTAATCAATTTACTTTGTGTACTTTGATAAATGCTCAATTTTCATCCATACTTAGAACTTTGATGATGAAGGTGAATAATATGATCTTATCTAATCAATCATCACAATTCTGCGACCATTCTTTTACTTACCCACCTACTCATCCTACCATTTTTACTTCTCTTTATTAGGGTGCACTTAAGCTGGCAAACCCTTATCAAAACATTTTCTTTTCTTTTACAAATGTAATCTATCTAAGTCTATCCTTCTTACATCCAAGGGCTTAGATTAAACAGTTGAGCTCCTTCTATTTACTTTACCTATCTACTTATCTGCCAAGATTAAACAGTTTGGTCAGATTTTATTATTTATCTCTAAGCATTAAATTGAAAACATGAAATAGCCAAGTTTAAACATTTTGACCATCCATGGATTGTGGCAAAGGTAACAAGCTGCACACAATCTTTTATTCTGCATCAAAAGTAAATAGTAGTGGCATTTTGACTTGCACACTTTCATGGTCTTTTTTCTTTCTTGGGGTTCATTTTTTCATCTTTTTTAACTCTTTTTTATTCTTTTGGTCCTTTGATTTTTCTTTTAGGACATACCCTCTTTACATTTTTTAATTTTTTTTTAATTTTTTTTTTTTGAATATGGAAAACATTTGTAGAAAGCAAAGTTATGTAAATATTACAGATTTAATCTCAGCCATTCAAACTATGACTCCTATTGGTATAAGAACCTAACACATGCATGACCAACACATTCACCCATATCTGTAGCACCAGATATGACCCAGAGCGAGCGTAACCATGCTCTGAGACCAATATGTAACACCCCCTCCTAGGTCTACCCAAAGTAACCATGCCAACCAGGGTAAACATGAGAAGAGAGGCTACTATGATCAGATTCAACCTCCTATGTCACCTTAAGGAAGTGGAATCGATAGAACATCACTTACATTCATCCAACATCATCAACGGACCCCTCAGAAGACAAGTCAACCACTCAAATAGCTTGTCCCTGGGTCCCATTGCTATTCTGCAGCTTTTAGGCCATAGTCGCTCTCATGCTATGGGTAAGGAAGTGACCAGAAACCCAAAGTCTCTCTCAAAGGCCTGCTTGCCAGCAAATGTGGTCCAAAATTATCAATTTTGTGCCAGCGACCCCAAGATTTAAGCCATGTTTGTAGCCTAGAATCCTGGCCTCTGCCCAGGACTTGTTGTAACTTCCAGAAATCATTAAAAACATGATAACAATTCCGATCAATCAAAAATCGCCCTTAGGCCTAAGCATCCCCAATTGAGACTGACATTCTGTCGAACACTTGTCATCAATGCAACCTACAGGTCTAAGATACAAGACATATCATAAATTACTGAAAGAACTTATGAAACATAACTAGAAGGATCACCTCCTTCTCCATTGAACTACTACATCATCAATTAGGTCTTCCATCCATCCATTTAATAGTTACAAGTAAAGATGTGAAATAACCATGACCTGAACCAGTCATTCAACCATGCTTATAACCAGCATACAACCATACAAATATCAGAGATATGACAACCATTAAATCCACATATAAATCAGTGCAAAAGTAAGAGAACTTAGCTTTTATTAATCATAAGCAAATCTGACCAAGTTCGGGACTTCCATGTACCACCTAACCATAAACATGGATAAACCAAATCTCTCTTTCAGCCAGTCACCCCTGTGTCATATTCTAAGCATGAATGTGGGATCTCATAGAAAAACCAAGGGAATCCAGAGGTTAAACCACCTCCACCCTCACCAAACCGTGATCACACCAAGACCAGTGCTCCGATCACGATCGAACAAAACTTGGAATGCCGTTCGAAATCCATCACTATCCTTGAGGAATTTTTTGTGTCCTTGTCTCTCAAGCTTTACTGCAATCCAAACCCGGATCACTAGGCCCTAAACCGAGACTGCTCCCTCAGGCTTTACTGTGTATCTCGCCAAAACCAGTCAAGGGTTCGTAGGCATTTGGGAATGAAATTTGAGACCACCTCCACCCTGGATTTCGAAATCCATCCGACAATTCCAAAGCTCAAAAATCAAAATAACATACCATGGCATCCGAAAAAAAGAGAGGATAGGCTAGGCTAAAATCCACTGTCATAACCCGTCAATACCATGCCACCGACAACAAGAGAACCATACACCAACATGAAAAGCCATGCATGTCCAAACCAGCTAGGAAATCACACATGCAAAAGGTTACTTGCAAGTATTCCTACTGGAGTTGTTCATCCTGCTTTCCTTACCTTGTTCCTTGCTTTCCTTCCTTTGATTTGCTTGCTTTTCCTTTCCTTAATCCAAACTAGAGTGCTCCAAGAAAACTCTAAGTGACCAAGACAGTTTGAGAGAGAGAGAATAAATGAGAGAGTTCCATGCTGGAACTTGACAAAAGCCATGAACTGAGCCTCAGAAGCCTTTTGATGCATGATGCCTCTAATTTCTTCATTTTCCATTATTTTCCTTCAATTTCCTCCTCACATGCAACCTGTGGTCTTTTACCTTCCTTTTCTCCTAATTTATTTTATTTTCATAAATAGATGTGCCAAAAATTCCTTTGCCTTAGCCTTTGCCAATTTTCCTTAGCCAAAACACACATCTAGTGATGCCCACTAGGATGTCTTTTCCCAACATTCTGCTTGGAACAAGTGTCCCTTAACCTTGGTCTTATTTTTCCTTTATTAACTTTTATTACAAGAAAATTTCACCAAGGTTGTTACACTTCACAAACAATAGAGCCCTCCTGATCATGGGGTCCATTGCATCATACTCATCAATCCCATTTGTGAAGGACCTCACCAAATCTACAAAGATGTCTAGATTTCTCTACCTCTTCAGTTCATCTAGAAAATGAGGCATTGTAGGATGGTTATATTAGCCATACATATGGGTGTTGTTTTGCTGGGAAGTATGTGAATGTGTGTGCCTTCCCTCTCTTGTTTGAAAACCACCTCCTCCAATGTTGACTTTTCCTTGCTGGTTATGTATTTGTATTCCCATAATTTGTTTCAACAACTTTATAACTTGCTAGTTCTGCCTCATCAATTGTTGGTTTTGCCTCTTCGACTCCTCCATGATTCCCTGTGTACTCCTCTCTTTGTATATAAATTCACCAATCAATTGTGCATGCATGTCTAACACCTCCAAGAGCGTGTTAGCTTCCCCACAACTGGACAAGATCAGGATTTGATACCACTATAATATTCTTAATGGAAAAATTAACAGTAAAATCAAAAATGCAAAAGGAACTGTTGGAAATATTGAGGGGGGGGGGGTGAATCAATATTTCTTTTTCAATTGTTATTTTACTAGTTAAAACATTTATATTCAGAACACAAGATGAAAAACAAGAATAAATGCTTTTATTAATATAATCTTTACAATAAAATACATACAATATATATATATATATATATATAGAATTCCAATCTGTTGCCAAGCACCAACTTGGACTTTTGTGAGGCTCCAACCTCCAGAGCACCAACTCTGTTTTTTCAAGGCACCAACCTTGGACTTAGGAGCACAAACTCCCAGGACACCAATCCTTCCAGTTCTGAGGCACCAACCTCAAGGACACCAATCCTTCTAGTTTCTGAGGCACCAATCCTTCCAGTTTCTGAGGCACCAACCCGAAGGGCTCCGAACCAATCTTGTCAAGGCATGTTTGATAGTAATGTTCTGCTCTTAGAACTCTTCTTTACTGAGTTATGTCTATTTACAACTTCACTGTAGTCTCCATGCTACAACATCAATGGAAACCAGTCTTCTTATGAAGGAGTCTTTACAACTCTTCATACTATCCACACAGAGTCTGCAATAGTCATCATGATCTCTGATAATGTCTCCACACAGCTTTAGTGAGTCTACTATTAGCTGCTCTAAGCTCTGCACAAGAACCAACTTTCTGTTCAAGCATCTGTTCTAACTGTCACAGTAAATGCTTCAGCATGGCTGCTTCTCTGCTGGCTACTTTTCCCTTCAAACAATGTCAAATAAAACTTTATTTATTACATCACAGAATTGTTCTTCAGATTGCATTTTGTATCTGATAATTCATCACAGGTCTGAGTCTTTCACAGGGTAACATGATCAACAGAGATGCTCGTCCTTTGAATGCCTCCTGTCCTGTTGGACCTTCGACCCTTTTCTGTTCTGCTGGACCTACGGTTGCCTCTGTTTCTTCCAATTTTTCAACAACAACAGCATAAAGGCAATTCTTTGTTTTCTTATATTGATACGCCTGACCTTTGACTTCCCTTTCACTCACTTGAACTTCTGCTTCCTCTGTGCTCGCTCGACCTTTTGGCTTCCTCCTTTGATTGCTTGATCTTCAGCTTCCCGATCTCTGGCTTCCTCTATCTCTTCGTGTTCACCAACGCTCGTTGGACACGTTCAGGAGGAAGAGTGGTCGAAATACAAAGAAATGTTGCTTATTAAAAATATCAGAGAGGTCCTTTTCCTTTAATAATATTCATACATTAGACTTCATTGTTTACGGAGGATTTCATTGGAGAGACAGTACCAATAGGGAGGCCCCACATGCCACGTCACAAGCGCAATCACAATCGCAATCGTTTGGGCCCACTAAACTATTGGAAATGTTAATTTATGCTTTTGGCCTAAAAACCCCGGGCAACACATTTATCAGAATACACAAGAATACACGGAAAAACTAGACCGAACGAGCCGGACTTCAAATACATTATGCCTGCATCTATAACTTCATCGAGTCCGCTCCTCCACAACTTTATCACAATCAGTAGTTTTGCACACAACATGGCCAATTCCCCTTCTGCCGATGGGACGGATGCGAAATCCAATGAACTGTTTTTAATGAATCCATCAGGTCCATATATATATCGCAATTGGTGATTTATAGAGTGGCAAGGCTTTACAATATATGCGATATGTGACAGATGCGATAATATGTTAAATCATATTGCAATGGTGTAGTCAGGTTCACGTTATTATCGCAATCACGGTTTAATCTTGACACAGGCTTTAAACTCTGCGATACATAACTCCCAACATGACGAACGCGATATACCATTAGGGCGCGATATAATAGATCATCAGGTCCGCATACGTATATCACAGTCAGGGGTTTTGGGGGTGACAACCCTTCATAACTTGCGATTACCGTGGATGCGATATAACAATAGGGAATTTTATAATGGTGCAGCGGGTTTATGTATTTATAGAATAGATATATATATATATATATATATATACTCCTCTGCTCCTCTGATCTGTCTTCCCTTTGGATTCCGATAGTTCTTCTTTGGCATATATTACATGCGATGCTCCTCCATTAACTGCTCTTTTGATGACTTCTTCCTCTTTGCAGGACTTCTTGGGCATATAATACATGAGATATTCCCGATATGGCTCCTCTTGCTCCAATATGATTTCTTGGGCATATAATACATGCGATATTCTCGATATGGATCCTCTTGCTCCAATATCTTCCTTTGGCTTTGTAATGTCTTTCAATGAACTTCTCTGATACCTTCATACCTTGATGGCTTCTGTCTATTCTGATATGCCTCTCTTGCTCTGATATTCTGCAATACTCTTAAGCATAAGCGATAGATTTGATATGCCTCCTTTGTTAACTACTCCGTTAACAGACTCTTACTCATGGCTTGGATTTCCTGATGGCCTTGCTCCTTGGTTTCATATCATCATTTAGTATCCTAGGATATTGCTATATAAACATACTCTTGTTGCTTCATGGATCTACTCTACTTGGCTTCACACCATTGTTTATTGTCCAGAATATTGTCATATTGACATCAATGACAACCTAGGTTAACAATCTCCCCCTTTGTTATTGATTTCAATATTCTTCTTCTCTCCCCCTTTGACATCAATGGAAAAGGAGTGCACAAGGACTCCCCCCGTCGAATTGAAACACTTCTTCATGAATAGTAGATCTTCATGGGTCTATTACTCCCCCTGTCATAGTGCTCTTCTTTTTACTCAAGATAGAAGGATTGATGCTTTATCATCAATTAGCACATTATCCCCTCTTCATGTCTCAGAACTACTTTATCATGGCTTCAATAATGCTTAAAGATGCTCCACTTCAATGCTTTCAAACAGATTGCAAATAGCCACACACCAAGTGTCCAAGTCCAAGTTTTTATGCTTCAATCCATATTTTGTTGTCTCCATAGTCAGAATTAAGGGGCCTTCATAGTCCGATTAAGAAAATGCCACTGAAATTGCTATCTTTCTTCAGATCCAAGTTCCTTTGTATCTCTATGCTTCTCCTTAAGTTACTGAGCTATATTCCACTACACAACATTCTCATTTCTATAGTCTTTTTGATGAACCATCTTTTCCTTGCGTTCTTGTAAAGATTTCTGCAAGTTATCTCCACTAGTTGATTTTTATATCGAATCTGTGACAGTGTTTCAAATTCTTTTTGCTGATTTGCATATTTTTGCAATGCTTCAGCTTTGTTAGATGCTACCAACTGCTCTTGCTTCATGCTCCATTTCAGATGTATCTGTTTGTTTGAAGGTTGCCTCTATTTGTGTCCATAATCTTCCTGTTCTCACATCAAATCCTTGAGTCGAGACATTTAACATATGTAATATCAGCACCATAGTTATTTGCCCTATTTCTCTGTATTAGATGGCCTTCTCTGCTGCTCCAATTACTACTTAGTGATTAAGTGGAAAGCATCTTCAACAACAGTCCAAAGAACGGTTACAAGATCATGTTCTTCAATAGAGTACTCCTGAGAAATGATCTTTATCAAAGAATGATTGTTAATATAGCTCAACAAGGATTTCATAAGGACCCTTTCACTAATAGCTCCTCCAATAATGATCAAGAATCACAAGCTCCCCCTAACTATATGCATCATCTCTTTTGGCAGAGTCTTCCCATCAAATGCTTAGATTGTCAAAATTCAAGCCAATAACATGTGTTGTTCACTGGAGAGTTCAAGGGACTTTTGGATTATATTTGCTTCCTCTTCCATACTTGTGTAACTTTCTTCTTTTGCATGGTTCTAGCTTGTGTAAGAGCCCAAGTTAAGTTACAATCACGTGCCATATGACCAATGTTATGACACTTGAAGCATTCTACATTGTTCATGAATAAGAATTCATGATTTCTTCCTGCAAAATTGTTCCTTGGAGATTGTTGGGGACCATAGTATCTATCTTTATGATATGGTTGGGTACCATAACATCTATCTTTATGATATGCTTTACAATCTTTTTCCATGTGAACAAAGTTTGTACAAGAATAACAATAACCAAGAAATAAAATTTGGTACCTGGGAGATGGAGATTTCCTTGATGTACTTCTGAAGTCTTTCTGTCTTGAGTTCCTTTGATGATAACCATTGCTTCTAGCATTCTTGACATTATCTACATTTCTTCTTGGAGTAGGATTTCTTCCATTGTTGCCTTGATTTTTCTCCTTGCCTTTGCTGGAACTGGGAGCATCACCATTTCTTTCTGGCTTCTTCATATCCATTTTGTTTGAAGCATTATCATTCTTGTTTGAGGATTCACCTACATACCCAAAACTTGAATTATCAAATGGACATCTTTGATGGCTGAGCATGTCATCCAAGGCTTGAGAGCTCTTCAAGGTTTTGTTCACTCCTTCAACCTTTTTTCTGAGGAAGAAAATCTCTTCTTCCAATCTTTCGCACTCATTATTCTTCTTAGCGAGTTGTTTCTCAGTTTCTTCCTTGATATGAGTAGCTTCATTTGCTTCTATTTTAAGGGAGATGATATCTGACTTCATTTTGAAGATTTCTTCATTTTCCTTTGCTAGATTGCTCTCCATTTCTTCCTTGATCCTTGTAGCTTTACATGTTTCGGCCTTGAGAAGATTGATGTTAGATTTTAATTTGAATATTTCTTCATCCTTTGCTTTTAGTTGACATATCATGGTGTTTCTTTCCTTTTCTGCTTCATCAAATTGTCTTTATATGATTTCCAATGCTTCCATTTTCTTCTCAGCTCCTTGTGCTTTTTTCCTTGCTTCTTGTAGTTGAGATTTGAGATAGGAGACCTCTAACTTGTACTTACCAATCTCTTATTCAAGTTTGTTCAAGCTCTTGTGCCTTTGTTCAAGTTGACTTGACAAGGTATCTTCCTCTTTCTTCGCTTTATCCAATTGATTTGTCATGGATATGACTTCTTCATGATTCTTTCTTTTGCTTTGATGAAATTCATTCTTAAGCTTGGCAAGCTCTTCATCCCTTTCTTGTACTTGAAGCTTGACAAGGTCAGCTTTCTCCCTTGTTTGATCTTGATCACCAGCTAGTGCTATCTTCTTAAGTTCCTCATTTTCCTTTTTCAAATTGTTAATCTCTTCCATGGCAACAATAAGTTGAGGGAGAAGATCTTCTACAAAATCTTTTTCATTCTCTTCATCTTGTAGATCTTCTTTAGCCTTGATATCATCATTCTCATTTTCAGCTTCTGTGATGGGTTCCGGATTTCCTTCTTGATTTCCATCATATTCTTGACTGATGGTGATGGTCAATGCTCCTTTTGAGTGAAGGTCACGAAGTTTGTCCCATATACCCTTTGCTGACAAACATTTTCCTAAATTGTTCTTTATAGAATCAGGTAGCCCATTCAAGAATGCCTTCATTGATTTTTCATTGTACTCCTTGGATTCTCCATCCATCATGCTATCAATAGTCATTGATTTCCAAATTTCAATGCCTTGAGTCTTTAAGAAATTCCTCATTCTTGCTTCCCATATATTAAAGCTCCCATTGAACCATGGAGCCTCCTCAAGTTGATTGTCTTTTATTTTAGTGGTAGAGGGAGACACATCCTTAGGAGGATTGGAGACTTTCTTCCTTGACTTAGACATTTTTGTTCTAAAGATCAACCTTCGAGCTATTAGGTTTAGAATGAAGGTACTGGCTCTGATATCAATTGTTGGAAATATTGAGAGGGGAGGTGAATCAGTATTTCTTTTTCAATTGTTATTTTACCAATTAAAATATTTATATTCAGAACACAAGATGAAAAACAATAATAAATGCTTTTATTAATATAAGCTTTACAATAAAATAGATACAATATATATATAATTCCAATCTATTGCTAAGCACCAACATGGAATTTTGTGAGGCTCCAACCTCTAGAGCACCAACTCTGTTTTGTTAAGGCACCAACCTTGGACTTAGGAGCACCAACTCCCAGGACACCAATTCTTCCAGTTTTGAGGCACTAACCTCAAGGACACCAATCCTTCTAGTTTCCGAGGCACCAATCCCAGGGACACCAATCCTTCTAGTTTCTGAGGCACCAACCCAAAGGCTCCGACCCAATCTTACCAAGGCATGTTTGATAGTAATGTTCTGCTCTCAGAACTCTTCTTTACTGAGTTCTGTCTATTTACAGCTTCACTATAGTCTCCATGCTACAACATCAATGGAAACCAGTCTTCTTATGAAGGAATCTTTACAACTCTTCATACTATCCACACAGAGTGTGCAATAGCCATCATGATCTCTGATAATGTCTCTACACAGCTTTAGTGAGTCTACTATTAGCTGCAATAAGCTCTGCACAAGAACCAACTTTCTGTTCAAGCACCCATTCTAACTGTCACAGTAAATGCTTCAGCATATCTGCTTCTCTGCTGGCTACTTCTCCCTTCAAATAATGTTAGATAAAACTTTATTTATTACATCACAGAATTGTTCTTCAGATTGCATTGTGTACCTGATTAATTCATCACAGGTCTGAGTCTTTCACAGGGTAACACGATCAACAGAGATGCTCATCCTTCGAATGCCTCCTGTCCTGTTGGACCTTCGGCCCTTTTCTGTTCTACTGGACCTACGGCTGCCTCTGTTTCTTCCAGTTTTTCAACAACAACAACATAAAGTCAATTCTCTGTTTTCTTATACTGATACGCCTGACCTTTGGCTTCCCTTTCGCTTGCTTGAACTTCCGCTTCCTCTATGCTCACTTGACCTTTTGGCTTCCTCCTTTGATTGCTTGATCTTCGGCTTCCCAATCTCTGGCTTCCTCTATCTCTTCATGTTCACCAACGCTCATTGGACACGTTTAGGAGGAAGAGCGGCCGAAATACAAAGAAATGTTTCTTATTAAAAATATCAAAGAGGTCCTTTTCCTTTCATAATATTCATACATTAGACTTCATTGTTTATAGAGGATTTCATTGAAGAGACAGTACCAACAGGGAGGCCCCACATGCCATGTCACAATTGCAATTGCAATCGTTCAGGCCCACTAAACTATCGGAAACGATAATTTATGATTTTGGCCTTAAAAACCCTGGGAAACACATTTATCAGAATACACAGGAATACATGGAAAATCCCAACCGAACGCTTAAGGCCGGACTTCAAATACATTACACCCGCATCTATAACTTCATCGGGTCTGCTCCTCCACAACTTTATCGCAATCAGCAGTTTTGCACACAGCATGGCCAATTCCCCTTCTGCTGACGGGACGGATGCGACATTCAATGAATTGTTTTTAATGAATCCATCGGGTCCATATATATATCGTAATCGACACTTTATAGAGTGGCAAGGCTTTACAATATATGCGATATGCGACGGATGCGATAATATGTTAAATCATATTGCAATGGTGTAGTCGGGTCTGCATTATTATCGAAATCATAGTTTAATCGTGACATTGGCTTTAAACTCTATGATACATAACTCCTAACATGACAGACATGATATAACATTAGGGTGTGATATAATAGGATCATCAGATCCGCATATGTATATCGCAGTCGGGTGTTTTGGGGGTGACAACCCTTCATAACTTGTGATTAGCGCAGATGCGATATAACAATAGGGCATTTTATAATGGTGTAGCGGGTCCGTGTATTTATAGAATATATATATATATATATATATATATATATATATATATATATATATATACTCCTCTGCTCCTCTGATGGGTCTTCCCTTTGGATTCTGATAGTTCTTCTTTGGTATATATTACATGCGATGCTCCTCCGTTAACTTCTCTTTTGATGACTTCTTCCTCTTTGCGGGACTTCTTGGGCATATAATACATGTGATATTCCCAATATGTCTCCTCTTGCTCCAATAGGACTTCTTGGGCATATAATACATGCGATATTCCTGATATGGCTCCTCTTACTCCAATGTCTTCCTTTGGCTTTGCAATTTCTTTCAATGAACTTCTCTGATACCTTCATACATTGATGGCTTCTGTCTTTTCTGATATGCCTTTCTTGCTCTGATATTTTGCAATACTCTCAAGCATAAGTGATAGCTTTGATATGCCTCCTTTGTTAACTCCTCCGTTAATAGACTCTTACCCATGGCTTGGCTTTCTTGATGGCCTTGCTCCTTGGCTTCATATCATCATTTAGTATCTTAGGATATTGCTATATAGACATACTCCTATTGCTTCATGGATCTGCTCTACTTCGCTTCACATCATTGTTTACTGTCCAGAATATTACCATATTGACATCAATGACAACCTAGGTTAACAGGAACAACAAAAGAGATAAATAACCACAACCCAAATCAAAACACAATAGACACTGACAAAAGTTTCTGAGCCATTTTATTAATATACAAGAAACGAGTACTTAAAATGAGTTGAAATTATAGAACTTGGGCTTGACAAGCAAGCTATGCAAATCCCATATGAAATCTTGTTGACCCAACTATTGAAATGGCTCCAATATGATAATGCACATTTCCCAGAAAATATGCTACATGTTGCCAAATGGAATTGGAAGTTTTGCTCAAAATACTGCCTGGAATGCTTTGAGACTTTAGCTCTAAATACCTTTCCCAAAACCCAGAAAACCTCATAAATGGTTTGGGATAATTCCACATTATGAAGAAGCCCTCCAAAAGGGGGCAAGTGGCTCTCTGGCTGGCTATATGCCCTATTAGAATTCTACCCTATGTACTACTCAAAAAATTCTAAAACTTCAACTATGGCCTCTCCTCCAAATACCCACAGAAACCTAGAAAGATCTTGGGTTGATTACAGCTAACCCGGAAGCCCCAAAATAGTGTAAATTTTTTCCCTAGGTTGGATATGCACACTAACAAAAAAATATTTGATATTTTGTACCCAAATCCTCCACTGAAGCGTTGCTAAAGTCCCTCTCAAAATCCCTTCCAGGAACTACCTTTTTCCTCTACTCCAATCTCCTCCGAAAACAAGCCTTTCTCTACCCTTGTGCAAGATTTATCTGGTGAGCTCTGCATATTGATAGAAATACGGAATTCATACCACCAATAATACTAATCTCCAACCCTGCAAATCCACTGCAATGTCACTAACATCAATAGAGAAAACCACCTGTAAAACAATCAGAACTCCAACCCATTATACATGATCCTCCAATGTATAAATTGAGCAATCTCTATGCCCAAGGAGTATGTAGAACAGGGTGAATACCTACAACAAGCTCTATGTAAATCCTAAATTAGACTCCCAAATTACCTCACTGGGAAGACACTCAAAGTTATCTGAAATGAGGGTGGAATTCCACTTGGAATTCTTGGTGCTAAACAACACTCTCGTCCTTATGCTAAATAGTTCTAAGAGAAGATGAAATGTAAAGTGTGATAGTAAAAAAATCCACAAAATGGCTCCACCCTCCTTTTATATTTTCTCTCCATCCTTCTAGACCCCCTTTTTAATGTTATTTTATTGGTGGGGGCCATTTTCCACTTAGTGACTTTTGTCATCATTTTAATAAGGCAATAATTTGCCTCTCTTTTCCAATAAAATACTATTTTGCCACCATTCCCGAATAAAATATTATTCTACCACAATTTCTAGTAAAAATTGGGCAAACCCCTTAGCAATTTTTGCACTCACCAAATTGGGAATAATACAACTAGTGATTTTTATTTAGTAGATCTTACAGATATCAATTTAGTGTTGGGGGTTCAATGGCCATATTAGTTGGGAAAAATCACTATGGATTACGAAGCAATAGAGATGGAATTTAAAGCATCGAATGGCAGTAAAGTAGCATTGAGAGGCATGACTAATGGAAGCCTTCAAGTTATTTCCACCAAAATAATGGAGGCCATATTTAGACATGGAGATGTAGCATATGTTATAGAATGTTTTATTACAAGCCAAAACACACCCAAAAATATCATCCCACAATGTAAACATTCAACAAGTGTTGAATAATCATGGCCTGGTATTTGATGAGATTCCCCCAAGAGGGTTTGAACATACTGTAAAGTTGGAAGAAGGGGCCAAGCCTGTAATCACCAGAGCATATCAACACCCAAAGAATTTCAAGGATAAGATAGAGAAGCCAATCCAAGAATTTCTAGTTATGGGCCACATCCGACCCAACTCGAGTCCATTCGCTTCGTTAGTAGTTTTGGTGAAAAAGAAGGATGTCACATAGAGGATGTGTATTGACTACCGAGCTCTCAACAAAAATACTATTAAGAATAGGTAACATATTCCCAGAATCGATGAATTAATAGATGAATTACATGGATTGTATATTTTTCAAATATTGTCCTACGATCAGGATATCATCAAATTTGGGTTCGACAACAAGATGTGCCATTTGGGCTAACCAATGTTCCTGCCACCTTCTAATATTTAATGAACACCATCTTCAACAAGTAGTTTAGGAAATTCTTACTGGTATTCTTCGATGACCTCCTAATATACAACAAGACATGGGAAGGCCACTTGGAATATCTAGACAAAATTTTGGACACAATGAAAGAAAAATCACTCTATTCGAAGGCATCAAAATGTGAGTTTGGGATGACAAAAATTCTTTATTTGGGACATATAATCAATGCGCAAGGAGTTCAAGTACATCAAGGGAAGTGTCATCCAATAACAGATTGGCCTACAACTAAGAAGCTAACATAATTACGAGGACTTTTTAGAATTTGCAGTTATTACTAGTTGTTCATCAAAGTTTTCTTGCAATTAAGTGCACCTCTAAATTTTTTTTCAAAGAAAGTAGCATTCAGGTGGATAGAAGAATCAAACAAAACATTCAATAAGCTCAAGGAATTAATGAGCTCATGTCCATTATTGGCACTTCTAGACTTCAGTCAACCTTTTGTATTAGAGTATCATGCATCGAGAAAAGGAATAGGAGCTTTACTAATGCAGAAGGGACATCTAATCGCATTCGAGAATTGAAAACTCCAAGATTCTAAGAGACTTTAATCCATATATGACGAAGAGATGCTAGCTATTATGCACGCCTTTACAAAGTTCAAACAATACTTGGTGGGAAGCAGGTTCATAGTCAAGAGAGACCACAACAACTTACGAAATTTCTTGGAACAAAAGGACCTAAACGAAAGACAACAAAAGTGGCTAAGTAAGGTCCAAGCTTATGATTTTAACATTGAATATGTAAAGAGAAAAAATAATGTTGTGGCCAATGAACTTTCTAAAATAACCAACAACATGTTCCCTCATAAAGCTCACAAAAGATTGGAAGGCTCACCTCTTGGTGGAATACTCCAAAAACAAGTTTTCTTGTGCACTGACAGACAAACTCCTTGAATATGACAAGTACAAGATAATCAATGGCATCATTTTCTATAAATATAGGATATATTTGGTCCCTGAATCCACACGCAAGGAGAAAACCTTGAAGGCTACACATGATACCATCAGCTAGACACCAAGGGCTAGTCAAAACTTACCATCAGATCAGGGAGTGTTTTTCATGGAAAGGTCTTCTTGACCACTGAATTTTCACTTCAACGTATGTCAAACACTCCATGACCAAAGTACATTCAAAAGCATTCTAGCACCATCAGATCAATTCAAAATTCTAGACTTCATCAGATAATTCTGTTGTTCAAATTCTGCAACCCTGCGGGGAGATTGTAAGAATGGTTCTAGTATGATGAAAGAGTGTCATGTAAAAGGCCTAGGTATCTTAGGAATTTACTAACAAGTGAGTTTACTATAAGGAGTTTTTATTCCTTAGCTAATTATTTGTGTTTTTTAACACTTATAATTAATTAATATTTTCTCCCAGATATACCCCAAATCCGAAGTGCAGCGCGATGGTAGAGTCTTAGGTGAGTCATAGTGTCTAGAGTTGATGTATATAATGTTAGTGTCAGTCTTGTTAGCCTATCACCTGGATCAAAAAAATGCTTTACCATGATCTTTTCAGGCTTTCATCATCAAATTTTTCTGTTACTGGGTTTACACAGCAAATTTGGTCGTTGTATGGTCACTCCAAGATGGAGTCATTGTCTGAAATTTCACTCATGCTGGTTGCTTATCATACACCATGAAAATGGGTCAAGTCATCATCATCATTCCATTAGGTCTTAGGTCATCCATTAGGTCACAAGGGTCCCCAAGGTCCACCATTTCCATAAAAAAGAACCAGAAATAAGTCAAACATGACAAAGCAACAGTTGAAGAATTGATCAGGATTTATTCACACACTTTTCATATTTTCATGACATCAAAGGTTTCAGAAGAAGGAAGCTCTAGCACTCAGGAAATGCAAAAAAGCACATTTTCAATGGTAAAGGTAAAATTCGCCTTCAAAAAGTGAAATCAGTTCACAAAGGAGGATTAGTTTCCTTTCTCTTTTTGAAAAAGTGAAGAAATTATCCCAATATAAACTCAAAAAGACTCAAAACCTTTTCATCATGTCTCATTCGCTCCTCATTACCGAGCTCACTCACTTAAAAAAGAAAAAAACCTCTTTCCCTAAGAGAAATTAGCCAAAAATTGAAGGCGTTGCATGTAGATACACTGCGCTGCGCTTTGGCACTGCACATAGATACACTGCGCTGTGCGCAGGACAGAGTACCCGAAACTCACCCAAATTTTCCCAAAATTCAAAATTTTTGCTTTCAAGCTCGGTCAAATTGCTTTCTAAGGCTGAGGAACAAGTAAGTACATCATTTCCCTCTATATTTGCTTTCCCATTTTCATTCCATGTCAATAATTTCTCAAGCTAGGGTTTGTAGCAAAAGTTCCATGGGAAATGCTAGGGTAGAAATGGTCATCATAACTTTTCATCTCCAAAACATGTAAATTGATATTCTACACCTGCACACATGTCTGATGAGTCATTTTGACCAGTTCATCCACCTCCAAATAAAGTTTAAATACTAAAAAAACAAAACCCTAGCTCATTCCTAGAGTTATTTTAGGCAAATCTCATCATAAACCTTCTTGGTCTCACCTGCAAGTAGCCATATCTTTTTCACTCTTCTCCTCACTCATTTCCATTAGTTTTCAAAGTCATCTCATCTTTCATAAAACCTATCCCATCATTTTGTCAAAATCTCTCACATATCACTTCATTTCCATTCTCGCCTCACATCTATTTTCACTTCCTGCTACTATGACTTTCTGTCATCGTGGAGGTTGAATCTTCACCAGAAAGAAAGATACAACACAAAGGAGGGAGGATTCTCAAAGATGAACCATCAGATTACAACCAAATCAACTCCTATCCTTTCATCAAACAATGCTTTGAGGATGTTCACTACTTGGAATTTTGTAAAAGGGTAAGTGAGGCAGGGTTTTATGAGCAACTGACAGATTGGGTAGCTATACAACTGAAAGGAGAGACTGTTGTCATTGTTGGTGTTGATTTAGCTTTTCAGTGGCCTCCATCTCACTAGCAACTGGTTTACGAGACAACGACAAATATTGGTTTAAGGGAATGAGTCTAGATCTTGAAAACTACAAGCCCTTCTTAAAGACTCCATACAGAGATACAAATACTCACCTCATGCCTTTCAGATATTTGCTTGAGAAGTATGCCCCTTTAATGAAAACTATCATGAGGTTATTTACCTGTGAAGGTAGATTCTCCAGGTTGTATGCCTATCATATTCGCCTCTTGATGCACTTCACATCTCAAAAGCCACTCAACATGTGCAATTACCTGTTTAGGAGCATTTCAAAAATGTCTGAAAAGATACAATTAAAGGACAAAGAACACTCTCCAAGCTTGTTTCATCACAATCTCATCAAAACCATTGTCCTTCATCAGCTGGCAGAGAGGGGTATGACTTGGGAAACCTTTTTAGAAACAGTTTTAAAATGGCATGAGGAAAATGCAGCATCCCAGTCCCTAGGTGCACCAAAACAACAAACAAAGATGGGGTCATCTAGCAAAATAGCAGAGAAGATTTAGCTACCTAGGCCAGAGGTGACCAAAGTGTATAAGAAAGGGCAGAGGCTTGTGTTTTCTTCTCACAAAGAGAAAGGGGCCAAGCCTTCTTCATCGATAAAGCAGGAATCAACAACAAAGGATAAGGAGACAATTGAGCATGAATTTGAGATTATTGATTTAGAGGAGGAAGATGAGACTTCAATTATGAGGCAGACTATCAGGGACAAGGATTACCAAATCAAGGAGCTGGCAATAAATATGGAAAGGGAAAAGTACATTATATCATTCCTTGAATAGGAAAACAGTCAACTCAAAGCAAAAGAGTTGATCTTAGAAAAGGAAAAAACTAAGTTAATGCAGCAAATTGGCAAAGGTAAGGAGATCGTGACATCAAGCGATCCTGAAGCATCACAGGTGAAAGGGAAAAGGAAAAGACCAAGAACCAGAGGTCTCAATGAAGCTTTGCAAGAGGAACAAAAACAAATATTCCTTAATGAAGACCTTGACCTAGAAGAAAGGATTGCCCTAGAGGTACATCAAGATAAAGAATATTGGCTTAACAAGGTGAATGAACACTTAGATAAGCTCTTGGAGAAGGAAAACAGAGACAATCAAATGCTCAAACACATGGCGCATCACTATCAAGCTCAAAACATGATCGCCAATGTTAAAGTGAAACAACTTAAAAACAAGCTCAAGGAGACTAGAAAAGATCAAAAGGATAAGGGAAATTTGGAGATGCTTGCTGAAGCATCCATGAAGCTATAACAAACTCATTTTTACACCTTCCCTCCAATTTTGAGCTAATTCTGAGCATTTTGAGTTTTTTGGCAAATTTTGGTCTAAATTCAGAAATTTGGCCTTTCCAAAAGCGCAGCGCCTTGGCACTGCGCTTTTTCCTCAGGCCTCCATTTGAGGAAAGGTCTACATTTTTGGAAAGGTCTTGGCATCCTCTAAAAACAAATTTTCCCAGATTTTGTAGAGGTGGCTTAGTTTTGGAGAAAAATGCAAAAAAGTGGCAAAAAACTAGCATTCTGGACCATTTTTTGACAAGTGTTGCGCTTCTGGAGTGACCTTGAGAGAATGGATTTTGGAAGGTCTTCCCATGCTCCAAATTTAGAAATTCAACTGTTCTGGAAACTAGACTTGAAGGGCTAGTTGACAGTTCTCTCAAAATTTCATTTTGACCCCTGGAAGACACCTAAAAATCAGATCAAAGGCGGCGCTGTGCTTCTGAAGTTTCTATGCTTTTATTTAAAAAATTTCACTATGTAAAATTTCTAGTTTCTAGTCTGACTTGGTCAAAGTCAAGATTCTCTATGTAATGGCACAAGTTATGAGGCTAGGTGATGTAGGCATGAATAAATGTATATCATGGGTTGTTTTTGATGTTTAATAGGCTTCATAAAATAAGAAAACTCCTAAACAAACTCTTCATGAGGTGTTTGAGTTGCACCTTCTCACTCTCACTTGTTGGTTGAGATAATCTTCGAGTCAGTTCCTCCACCAAGGAATTCGACTCCTAAAGGTGGGAAATTAGTCTAGGAGAGTATATAAGTACTATTTGACTTCAGGAAAATAGGTTTGAACTTTTGGTGAAGGAGGCTTGTACTGTAATCATCTTTCAGCTAATACAAATACAGGTTGCAGCTATTTTCAAGGAACTCTAGCTCAGTGCGTTCATGGTGTTTGTACTTCATTCTTTTTGTTTTCTCATGGTCTAAACATATTTATCTACAGTATATCTCTTCTTTCTATGAATGCCTTGTGGTAAAATACTCAGAATTCTTGTTTTTTAAGCTCTATTATCTAGTTTTCATAGTTATGTGTTTTGTCTTCCTAAGCTAATGAAATCATGTTTATTTATGCTCATTAGTTTCTTCCACTTTATATCCTCTATGATACACTGAAAAATACTCAAATTACACCATGGCTTCTGACATCTAGCTCCTTCTTATGTTTGCTCCTGCATTCCCACAACCTAGACCTACTTGTGGCTCCAAACCCTAAGTTCAGCAAATCCTTAAAAAACCAAATTTTCACAAACAAACAAACAAATACACATATCTAGCCTAAAATTCATTTGCTTCAAAGTCATATCACTGATAAGAGACTTAGAGAGATCCCTCTCATGCTCAGTAGGGCTAGCTACTGAGCTGAAGTGGTTTGAGGTTACCCTTGTCGATTTCCTTTTTAGCCTAGGAGATTGTAAGGACTAACATTTTTGGTGTCATTGCCAAGGAAATGATTGTTAAATTATTCCTGGGAAAAATCTAAGAGCTTTCAAAGAACTAGTTTTGTACCTCTCAGTTTCCAGTATTTGAAGATAGGCTGAATTCATAAATCTCATCAGTTTAGGGTGTATACATTCTGGCTTCCAAAAGGCATACCAGGTCAAATCCTAACCCAAATCCACCCTTCATTGTTGAAGACCCTGAAAGACTGCTCAGAAAACTTAGACTACCTATCACTAAAAGTGCAGTTCGAAAAATTAAAAGAACAACTTCTCTACCTAAAAACCTATTCGCCTTTGAGCAAATTCCATTTGAAGAGCAGATAGAATTATCACTTACAAGGTCTAAATCTGACTCCTGCATCTCTGATACAACATTAGAACCTTTAAAAGTTGAAACTCACTCTCTTTCTTCAGAATATTTGTCTGCTAAGACTGATCATGAACTGTGGTTAAACTTTGATAAGCTTCAAAGCCTTGCTAACCAACTCCAGATCACAACCAAAAAAGCTTTTGTTCAATACCAACTTGAATACTTAGCCACAACTTCATCCTCTTTTTCACCTCCAAGCTCATCTACCACATCTCCTAAAGCTTCAGTTTC
The DNA here is from genome assembly GCA_031772625.1 of Pinus tabuliformis. Lineage (NCBI taxonomy): Eukaryota > Viridiplantae > Streptophyta > Pinopsida > Pinales > Pinaceae > Pinus > Pinus tabuliformis. Next base: position 62,328,411 of record CM062816.1, read on the forward strand.
ATCATCTCTCATGCCTCCCCTGTTTGTCCCATCCTTGCCTCTACAACCCATTTTAGTAGTTCCATCATCCTCATCACCACTTGTACTTACACAATCCATTGCAACACCTTCACTTTCTCCAGTAGTCATGGCAAGATTTGTGCCTCTCTTACTGCCTGCTCAACTTACTACTTTGCCTCAGAACTATGGTCAAAGGCTTCCTTTGTTTGATGGAAGTGCAGAAATTACAGCTCAACAAAATGTTGAAAAGTTAATAGACTTCATTGATTTAGAACAAATTGATGAGGATAATGCTAAAATGAGGATTATCGCTTAGAGTTTCTCAGGAGATGTTGAGAAATTGTTTCGAAGTCTGGTTGCAAATTCCATTAACATTTCTTAAAGACTGATTGAATTATTTCTAGCTCGTTGGCAAGAGAAGAAAAATCCATTACAGATATTGGCTGAATATAATTCAATGAAAAGGAACCCCAATGAAACAGTTCAAGAATTCACATCAAGAATTAATACAGTGTATAATTCAATACTTGATGATATGAAACTTGCGCCTGGTTTAGTTCTTTTTCATTATCCTGATGCTTTCGATCCAGAGATGGCCTACCAACTCAGAGAAAGAGACCCAACTACTCTTGAAGAGATGCATCATAATGCAATCAATGTTGAAGCTAATTTGCTCATTAAGAAGTCAAAATAAAAGCCAGAGAGGGTGAAAAAGAGAGTTGTTTTTAGAGAAGAACCTGCATCATCTTTTGATGCAAAGCTTGATAGTCTGATAAAAACTATGGAAAGGATGATTGATAAAATATCCATAATTGATCGACAAGCTGAAACATCAGTGAGAATTCCTAACTTTCATGGACAGTAGCAACAATAGTTCAGACATCGACAGAAAGAGCAGCGAAATCAAGATCCTCAAGGTTAAGTAAAAGCTCCATTTCAGCAAAACTACACTGAAGGTCAAGAAGAAGATGAAGAAGAAATTGTAGAAGCAAATCACTTCTTTCAAGAAGATGAACTGCCTACTTTCCTAAGAGAAGAAGATCAATTTTCTGAAGACTCTTTTATACTAAATGACCAGCAATTTATGCTTGCAAGTGAAGATCTGTGGGCTGATAGGACTGAAGAGTACCAAAGAGGATACCAGAATGCCCTCAGTCATCTCCAAAAGCAGTAAAATTTAAGAAACATAAATGTGCTTGTTACTCTAATTCAGAAAAGACAAAATCTGCAAAAGGATGCATCAAGCAAAGAAACCACTCCTGCAGGCCAAAATAAAGACAAAGATATTGCCACACAGAATTGGGATAGAACCAATGAAGCCTCCACTAGCAATGTGAGGAAGGACAAAGAATTGCAAACTGAAAGCCAAAAGAAGGAAACTCAAGCTAAAGGCCAAACAGAAAGGAAGGACATCGCTTCAAAAGAGGTAGAAAAGAAATCTAATCTTTTTAGTTTGGAAAATGAAATTTCTAAATTAAAGATAGCCATTCCCCTCACTGAATTGGTAAGGAATGACAAATACAAATTTCAGATTGCCAAAATTATTAGGGTTGATCAGATGTTTGATACATTCAATGTAGTTGATGATGAGCCAGCCATCCTTTTTGGTCCAGCCTTAGAAGGAGCTCCTGAAGATACTGAAATTCCTCCTTTTTATCTGAGTCTTAAACTTCATGACCTTATCCTTCATAATGTTATGCTAGATTTTGGGGCCTCTCATAATTTAATGCCTAAAGCCATCATGGATAAACTAGGACTGAGCATCACCCGACCTTACCATGATATTTATTCTTTTGATTCTGGAAGAGTGAAATGCCTTGGCCTTATTAAATACTTGGTAGTGTCCTTAGACCAAATCCCAGCCAAAAATGTACTTATGGATGTTGTAGTAGCTGATATTCCTCCTAGGTTTGGCATGTTGCTTTCAAGATCTTGGGGAGAAAAATTAAAAGGCACTCTGCATCTTGACTTTTCATACGCCACTATCCCTATTTTTGGACAACTCCGGAAACTTTATAGAGAAAAGAAGATGAAATTTATGATCAGTAGTAAGGAAAAGCCAGTCAATCATCCCATACATGTCGTTCATACTGATCTTGACTCTTTCATTTTGTTTAGTGATATGGATTTTGTTGACGATTAAAGTCAATTAGTAGAAACTTCAGAAGTTCCCAACCTAATGGGCATCACAGATGAAACTATCACAACAGAAATTAAAGAGGTTGGTGAGGAATCTAGACAGCCTAAAAATCTTATTGAGGAGATTGAATAGTGCAGAAAATAGAATGTTCTGAGCTAGTCATTCAAAATCCTAAAAATCAAGAAATTCAGTCTTCAAAAATTCTTTTTCCAGATGAAGAAAATGGTCTTTGGACATGGAGTTTGATGGTGCATTAGGAAGAGAAGGAGCACGAATTAGTGTTTGGATACTTGGGCCATTACATCAGCCAAATAAAATCCCTCCAAATGTGAGAATGAGCTCTAACAAGCTGGCTTTTGAATGTTCAAATATGAGGCAGAATATGAGGCATTGATTGTTGGCCTCAAAATTCTGAAAAAGTTGGGAGAAAAAAATGTTTTTGTTTATGGCAACTTTGAGTTAGTGATCAAACAAGTCAAAGGGGAATACCAGGCCAAACACCAAAGAATGAGAGATTATCTCAATGCCGTACTTGATATTCTCAAAAAAAAATTAGAATATACATTATCTCTTATTCCTAGAACTCAAAATGTCATAGCTGATTCACTTGCCACTACAGCCAGTATGGTGAAGATTCCTTTTCATCCTAATCATAAGTACTCCATCCATGTTAAGCATCGCCCAACTGTCCCAGATAACATGAGGTTTTGGCAAGTATTTGGTGATGATAAGCAAATAAATAGTTTTCTGCAGTTGGAAGGAGAATTTCAAAATTCTCACATTGATGATGCATACAATTTTGATGATTCCCACATTCATTCAGCTGACACTGAAGTATTACAGCTCAAGGAAAACAACATTCCAAGAGGCTTGGTGCCTTTGGAAGAGTTATTTGACAGGGATGATATCGCCAAGAAGCCCACCATGGTCCCTACAAAAAAGGGAGTAGAAGATGTCAACATTGGCACAGCTGAAAATCCTAAATTGGTCAAACTATCAAAGTCTATCTCCTAAAAAAAAGGGTAAGTACATGTCTTTAATGAAGGAATTTTCTGATGCATTTTCTTGGGATTACTCTAATTTGAAAGTTTATGATAAGAGTATCATTCAGCACGTCATTCCTATAAAGCTAGATCAGAATCCATTTCGTCGGAAATTGAGAAGAATCAACCCCAAGTTGCTGCCATCAATTGAAAAAGAGGTAAATAGACTCTGGAATAATTGTTCCCATTTGGTTTTCTGAATGGATGTCTAATCTACTACCTGTGAGGAAAAATATCGGGGAAATTTGTCTATGTATTGATTTCAGAAATCTCAATAAGGTTTCCCTGAAAGACAACTATCCCCTGCCTAAGATGGATCACATACTTCAGAAGGTGGTGGGATCCTCTAGGATGTCACTGCTTGATGGATACTCTAGGTACAATCAAATTCTGGTACACAAAGATGATTAGCTCAAGACAGCCTTCACAACGCCATGGGGTACATTCATGTATGCCAAGATGCCTTTTGGGCTGAAAAATGCAGGAGCTACCTTTCAGCGGGCTATGGACATAGCATTTGCAAATGAAAAAGATATATTTCTGGTTATCTATCTTGATGATCTAATAGTATTTTCAAAATATGATGAAGATCACTTGCATCACTTGAGGATTGTTTTTCAGAAATGCAAAAAATTTGGCATCTCACTTAACCCAAAGAAGAGCTTGTTCGCTAAGGAAGAAGGTAAGCTACTAGGACACATCATCTCTAAAGATGGCATCTGCATTGATCCTACTAGAGTGGAGGCTATTCAGCAATTAGATTTCCCTGGGAACAAGAAAGAGATTTAGTCGTTCAATGGATGAATTAATTTTTTGAGGACATTTATTCCTAATCTAGTTGAGCACTTGAAAGAAATGACAAATATGTTGAAGAAGGACAGCGAGGTAAAGTGGTCTTTGGAGGCTAATAAATCATTTCATGCAGTAAATTTTGCATTATCTACTGCTTCTATTTTTATTAGCCCAGATTATACCCCAGATTTCATCATTTTTCTTTTGCTTCTAAGCACACATTAGCAGCAGTCCTAATGCAGAAAAACGATCGGAAAAATGAGCAGCCTATAGCATTCTTCAGTCGCACTATAAGAGATGTAGCATTGAGATACAATATCATTGAGAAATAGGCATTGGCATTGGTAAAAGCCCTCAAATATTTCCGAGTTTATATTCTACATTCACATACTATTGCTTATGTCCCTACTGCAGCGGTAAATGAAATTCTTGTACAAACATATCTAGAAGGTAGAAGAGGAAAATGGATTGTAGCAATGCTAGAATATGACTTGGAGATTAAACCTAAAAAGCTCATCAAAGGTCAAGGGTTAGCCAAGCTTATGGTGGAATCAAATCTACATGCACTGGATATTAATTTGATGGCTGCACTATCAGAAGAATCAGAAGAAAAGAACCCTTTCTTGCAAGTGTCTCATATGTTCACGTCTTCACCTTGGTACTCCAACATTGTCTATGTTTTGCAGCACTTGAATCCTCCTCTGGAATTTCCCAAAGGTAAAGTTAGATCACTGAAACTCAAAGCTTCAAAATATTGTATTCTGGATGGTGTTTTATTTTGGAAAGATCCAGGAGGTGTGATGATGAATTATTTAATAGAAAATGAAGCTAAGGATATAATGAAGGATTTTCATAGGGGAGATTGTGGCAGTCATCATTTTTGGAAAACTACAGCAAACAAGATCTTAAGAGCTGGTTTCTATTGGCCCACCCTCTTTTCTGATACATACAAAACAGTCATGAGCTGCCATGAATGTCAGATTTTTCAAGGAAAGAGGAAACTTCTGCCATTACCACTACAACCAATTTTGATTTTAGCTCCTTTCCAGCAGTGGGGCCTTGCATTTATTGGCGAAATCCATCCTTCATCTTCAGCACAACGCAAATGGATATTAACAGCCACTGACTAATTTACAAAGTGGATTGAAGCTATCGCAACCAAGCAAGCTACTGATTCTGTCATCATTCAGTTTCTGGAGTCTAATATCTTGTCTAGATTTGGCTGCCCACAGAGAATAATAACAGACAGTGCTGCTGCTTTTAAATAAAAAAGAATGGTGGATTTTTGCGCCAAATATCATATTGTGCTAGGACATTCTACTGCTTATCATCCACAGGGAAACAACCTGGCTGAATCTTCCAACAAATCTTTGGTTAACATCATCAAAAAGGTCTTGGAGGTGAACAAGAAGAATTGGCATAAAAAACTCATCAATGCTTTATGGGCAGACAGGGTCAGCACCAAAAAGTCTATAGGTATGTCTCCTTTCCAGCTGGTATATGGATTTGACACAGTGTTTCCTTCATCTCTTGCTATCCCAGTAATGAAAATCCTACAGGAATTGGATAGTGAAAATAATGACATACAAACGAGAATAAACCAGATGATTCATTTACAGCAGACAAGAGAAGAAGTTTTTTAGAACACATCCAAACTTCGAGACAAAATCAAAAAGATTTATGATCGCAAAACCAAGGAAGACGATTTCAATTTGGGAGATGTAGTCCTTCGGTGGGATGCTAGAAATGAAGACAAAGGAAAACATGGTAATTTTGAGAACTTGTGGAAGGGACCATACAAAATTTCTGCATTCAGAGGAAAGAATGCTTTCTTATTGGAAGAGATGGATGGAAAAGACTATTTAGGAGGGGTGACCAATGGTAGGCTTCTCAAGCACTACTATGTCTAAAATCCAGAAAAGTCATCATCATTGTACATACCGGTGTGTATTTTAATTCTAGCATTCTAGATAGCTGTCATTAGAGTTTGAAGCTTGAAGTGAAGGCCCTAAGGCTCTTTGAGTCAGTATTGTTTTCAATTTTTTTTTTTTTTAGTTCTTTTGTCATGTCAAAAGGTCAGTCAGTCTCAAGTCAAAAAATTAGTTTTTATGCATGTTGACTCCATTGCCCAATGAATAAGGCTACTTGATCTACAGTGTTCTTGACACCTCCAAGGAGTTGCCATCCCTAGTTGGAGCCAATGTTAGTGTTAGTCTTGTTAGCTTGTCACCTGGATCAAAAAAATTCTTTTACCATGATCTTTTCAAGCTTTCATCATCAAATTTTTCTGTTACTAGGTTTACACAACAAATTTGGTCATTGTATGGTCAGTCCAAGATGGAGTCATTGTCTGAAATTTCACTCATGCTGGTTGCTTATCATACACCATGAAAATGGGTCAAGTCATCATCATCATTCCATTAGGTCTTAGGTCATCCATTAGGTCACAAGGGTCCCCAAGGTCCACCATTTCCATTAAAAAAACCAGAAATAAGTCAAACATGACAAAGCAACAGTTGAAGAATTGATCATTATTTATTCACACACTTTTCATATTTTCATGACATCAAAGGTTTCAGAAGAAGGAAGCTCCAGCACTCAGGAGATGCAAAAAAGCACATTTGCAATGGTAAAGGTAAAATCTGCCTTCAAAAAGTGAAATCAGTTCACAAAGGAGGATTAGTTTCTTTTCTCTTTTTGAAAAAGTGAAGAAATTATCCCTATATAAACTCAAAAAGACTCAAAACCTTTTCATTCATGTCTCATTCACTCAGTATCGAGCTCACTTGCCCAAAAAAGCAAAAAACCTCTTTCCCTAGGAGAAATTGGCCAAAAATTGAAGGCACTGCGTGTAGATACACTGCGCTGCGCTTTGGAGGCAGGCATTGCATGTAGGTGAATTGCATTGTGCTTTGGCGCTGCACGTAGGAGAACTGCGTTGCATGCAAGACGAAGTACCCAAAACTCACCCAAATTTTCCCAAAATTCAATTTTTGTTTTTTCAAGCTTGGTCAAATTGCTTTCTAAGGCTGAGGAACAAGTAAGTACATCATTTCCCTCTATATTTTCTTTCCCATTTTCATTCCATGTCAATAATCTCTCAAGCTAGGGTTTGTAGCAAAAGTTCCAATGAGAAATGCTAGGGTAGAAATGGTCATCATAACTTTTCATCTCCAAAACATGTAGATTTATATTCTACACATGCACGCATGTCTGATGAGTCATTTTGACCAGTTCATCCACCTCCAAACAAAGTTTAAATACTAAAAAAACAAAACCCTAGCTCATTCCTAGAGTTATTTTGGGCAAATCTCATCATAAACCTTCTTGGTCTCACCTGCAAGTAGCCATATCTTTTTCACTATTCTCCTCACTCGTTTCCATTAGTTTTCAAAGTCATCTCATTTTTCATAAAACCCCTCCCATCATTTTGTCAAAATCTCTCACATATCACTTCATTTCCATTCTCACCTCACATCTATTTTCACTTCCTGCTGTTAGGACTTTGTGTCATCACGGAGGTTGAATCTTCACCAAAAAGAAAGAGACAACACAAAGGAGGGAGGATTCTCATATATGAACAATCAGATTGCAACCAAATCAACTCCTATCCTTTCATCAAACAATTCTTTGAGGATGTTCACTGCTTGGAATTTTGTAAAAGGGTAAGTGAAGTAGGGTTTTATGAGCAGCTGACAGATTGGGTAGCTACACAACTGAAAGGAGAGACTGTTGTCATTGCTGGTATTGAATTTAGCTTTTCAGTGGCCTCCATCTCACTAGCACCTAGTTTACCAGACAATGGCGAATATTGGTTTAAGGGAATGAGTCTAGATCTTGAAAACTACAAGCCCTTCTTAAAGACTCCATACAGAGATACAAATACTCACCTCATGCCTTTCAGATATTTGCTTGAGACCCTTAACTGAAAACTATCATGAGGTTCTCTACCTGTGAAGGTAGATTCTCTAGGTTGTATACCTATCATATTTGCCTCTTGATGCACTTCACATCTCAAAATCCACTCAACATGTGCAATTACCCATTCAGGAGCATTTCAAAAATGTCTGAAAAGATACAATTAAAATACAAATACCACTCTCCAAGATTGTTTCATCACAATCTCATTAAAACCATTGTCCTTCATCAGCTAGCAGAGAGGGGTATGACTTGGGAAGCCTTTTTAGAAACAGTTTTAAAATGGCATGAGGAAAATGCAGCATCCCAGTCCCCAGGTACACTAAAAAAATAAACAGAGATGGGGTCATCTAGCGAAATAACAGAGAAGATTCAGCTACCTAGGCCAGAGGTGACCCAAGTGTATCAGAAAGGGCAGAGGCTTGTGTTTTCTTCTCACAAAGAGAAAGGGGCCAAGCCTTCTTCATCGACAAAGCAGAGGAATCGACAACAAAGGGTAAGGAGACAGTTGAGCATGAATTTGAGATTTTTGATTTAGAGGAAGAAGATGGGACTTCAATTATGAGGCAGACTATCAGGGACAAGGACTACCAAATCAAGGAGCTTGCAATAAATATGGAAAGGGCAAAGTACATTATATCATTCCTTGAACAAGAAAACAATCAACTCAAAGCAAAAGAGTTGATCCTAGAAAAGGGAAAAACTAAGTTAATGCAGCAAATTGGAAAAGGTAAGGAGATCGTGACATCAAGCGAGCCTAAAGCATCACAGGTGAAAGGGAAAAGGAAAAGACCAAGAACCAGAGGTCTCAAGGAAGCTTTGGAAGAGGAACAAAAACAAATATTGCTTAATGAAGACCTTGACCTAGAAGAAAGGATTGCCCTAGAGGTACATCAAGATAAAGAATATTGGCCTAATAGGGTGAATGAACACTTAGAGAAGCTCCTAGAGAAGGCAAACAGAGACAATCAAATGCTCAGACACATGGTGCATCACTATCAATCTCAAAACATGATCACCAATGTCGAAGTGAAACAACTTAAAAACAAGCTCAAGGAGACCCAAAAAGATAAAAAGGATAAGGGAAATTTGGAGATGCTTGCTGAAGCATCCATGAAGCTATAACAAACTCATTTTTACACATTCCCTCCAATTTTGAGCTAATTCTGAGAATTTTGAGTTTTTTGGCAATTTTTGGTCTAAATTCAGAAATTTGGCCTTTCCAAAAGAACAACGCCAAGCTCAGGCCTCCATTTGAGGAAACGTCTACACTTTTGGAAAGTTCTTGGCATCCTCTAAAAACCAATTTGCCCAAATTATGCAGAGGTGGCTTAGTTTTGGAAAAAAATGCAAAAAAGTGGCAAAAAACTAGCATTCTGGACCATTTTTTGACAGGCGTTGTGCTTCTGGAGTGACCTTGGGAGAATGGATTTTTGAAGGTCTTCCCATGCTCCAAATTCATAAATTCAAACTATTCTAGAAACTAGACTTGAAGGGCTAGTTAACTATTCTCTCATATTTGCATTTTCACCCCTGGAAGACACCTAAAAATCAGCTCAAAGTTGGCGCTGCGCTTCTGAACTTTCTGTGTTTTTATTTGCAAAATTTCACTGTGTAAAATTTCTAGTTTCTAGTCTAACTTGGTCAAAGTCAAGATTCTCTATGTAATGGAAAAAGTTACAAGGCTAGGTGATGTAGGCATGAATAAATGTATCATAGGCCATTTTTGATGTTTATTAGGCTTCATAAAAGAAGCAAACTCCTAAACAAACTCTTGATGAGGTGTTTGAGTTGCACCTTCTCACTCTCACCTGTTGGTTGAGAGAATCTTGGAGTCAGTTCCTCCACCAAGGAATTCGACTCCTGAAGGTGGGAAAATGGTTTAGGAGAGTCTATAAGTACTATTTCTCTTCAGGAGAAGAGGGTTGAAATTTTGGTGAAGGAGGCCTGTATTGTAATCATCTTTCAGCTAATACAGATATAGGTTGCAGCTATTTTCAAGGAACTCTAGCCCAGTGAGTTCATGGTGCTTGTACTTCATTTTGTTTTCTTATGGTCTAAACATATTTATCTACATTATATCTCTTCTTTCTATGAATTCCTTGTGGTAAAATACTTAGAATTCTTGTTTTTTAAGCTCTGTTATCTGGTTTTCATAGTTATGTGTTTTGTCTTCCTAAGCTAATGAAATAATGTTTATTTATGCTCATTAGTTTCTTCAACTTTATATCCTTTATGATACACTGACAAATACTCAAATTACACCATGGCTTCTGACATCTAGATCCTTCTTATTTTTGGTCCTGCATTCCCACAGCCTAGACCTACTCGTGGCTCCAAACCCTCAGTTCAACAAATCCTTAAAAAACCAATTTTTCACAAACAAACAAACAAATACACATATCTAGCCTAAAATTCACTTGCTTTAAAGTCATATCACTGATAAGAGACTTAGAGAGATCCCTCTCATGCTCAGTAGGGCTAGCTACTAAGCTAAAGTGGTTTGAGGTTACCCTTGTCGATTTCCTTTCAGCCTAGGAGATTGTAAGGACTAACATATACCATATTAGACCATCTCTAAAGTTTCACGGAATTTTGTTGAAGTGTCAATTTTCAATTGTTAAAATTTCCCACGAGACAAGATTTTCTATGTAAATTTCGATGTAAGATGTAATAAGTGTAGTCTAGAGAAATTGTCTGGGGTATGAGTACTCAAAATTAAACTTATACGCCTCAAATTTCTACTAAGACACACTTTGAGAGTGAAAAAATCATTATTTACCCCTCAAAACTCATTTTTTCTAATTTTTGGCAGAAACTAGCAAATAATTGCCCGAAAAATAAAAATGAGAGAAAAGTAAAAAAATTATCCAAGTGGAAAATGATAATAAATAAATAAAGTGGAATTTCCCAAGTATCAAAGTCAAGTAAAAAAGTAACGGGACTCCATAAATCAAGCAAGAAAACCACTAAGAAAAATTCATTGGTCCTCAAACACAATGAATGGCCTAGAATTTGGCACTTATTAAGGGAGACCATTTGAGTTCCAAAGATTGCAGGGGCATGGGTCAAGTTTTGGTCAAGAACATGTTGAAAAAGGGTCATCTACCACTCCAACATTGATTTATCACTTCACTTATTTACCATTTGTGACAAATGACTAGATCTCCTCAAGATCTGTGCAGAACCATCAAGGGTTACGATTTGTTTGAACACAATCTAGTCATTTTCTCCATGGATTTTCTCCATGGATCATGAATTCCTTGGTTGGGATCACTTGGAGATGAATTTTATCTATAAATAGAGCCTTTGGATCCTCATTTTGAATCACTGAAAATCAAGCTACTTGGTTAGAAAAGCTCTGCATAAATTTTATACTGAATATCTTTTATCTAATAAGGAAAGACTTTAGGGGAACATGCTTTGTGGTGTTATTCTTCTACTTTTATGGTAATATTTTTCAAATATATTTTTTCTTGATGCTCTAACATGATTTGACCTGTAATTTGTTAATTTTATGTGCCATTTTTTGGATTAATTTATGCAAGGTATCTTGTATAATTTTTGGATTAGAGGACCACTCTATATCTAAAAGCATTAATGGGTTTTTGGTTGAAACCCTAGCCTTCTTTTTCATTATCTAATCTAATCCCTTATGGATCTAACCTTATATTTTGAAATTTGTAGAGATACATAACCTTCTTAAGTAGATCTTGAGTGTTCGGGAATATTTTAGTTAAACAAATCGACTCTTAAGAGGATAGAAGTGGAAAAACCCACATCGATTTTCTCTTAAGGGATTATCAAACGATTTTTTCTTTTAAAGAGGGATTTTCCTTGCCATATCTTGCAAAAATCATAAAATTTTCATATCTACTTCTTTATCTATGCATTTTAATTGAATAATCTATATTTTTTTTCCTAGAACTTATTTCTTGCTTGCCCAAGTGTGGTGGTGTCCTCATACTCTTGTGGCATGCAATTTGTATTATTAATTGTATATTCTTATGTTTTGATTTCTCTTGCTTCAGATCTAAGCCTCCTCTTGGTGGCTTGCATAGATCCCTTGTGGAAGCTCAAGGACTTAAGGGTTTTAAAACGATTTGAAGGGATCTTGATTTGAAGGCTTGAAAACCCATAGATGTATATTTATTTTTTTAGGCTGTCCATACTCTTGGACGGTAGAAAAGAAGAGGGATTTTGTCCCTATTGTGCACAAATCTTTTTCTCTAGAAGCCTTGAACATCAAAGCCTAAGCGAAGATCCCCTGGAGGAAAGAAAATTGCCTCTTGGGGAGGTCTTCCATTGTAAATTTTTCCATAATCATTGTAGATATTTTTCAATTTCCATCTTGAAATATTAAGGAAGGGTACTTTCTCTTTGAAGCTTTATATTGTAAACCCTCTTCAAACCCTCACTTCTCTCTAAGAGGGTTTCACTTGGAATAATAATAAAAATTATAATTATCTTTGACGGAGCTTGGGGTTTCCCCCCTTGGTATCCCATCTCCTTATTTGGAAGGAGGATATGTTAAATGATCGGTGAGTAACTTACTTATTTTGCATTGTTAGCTTAGTTCATTTTCTTGCTCATTTGCATCATCTAATTGCTAGATCTAATTTCTTATTCATTTTGCAAGTAGTTTTAATCACTCATCATTGATTTGAACTAACTCGTTTTTGTATCATTGATTAGTTTCATTGGATACTTGATCTAATTCACATTTTTTGTTGAAGTAATCTCACTATTTTCTTGATCTAATTCTCATTTTCTTCATTGAGTAATTTTTGCTTGCTTCATTGATCATTAGCATAAGCTAATCTCACTTTGATATCAAAATTTGTGTTAATTCGATCATTAAAGTGGAATGGTATTTTTCTATTGATATTATTAAGGTATTTCATAATTGAAGCATCTCACTTTAACTGTCAATCTCATTTGGAGCAATTGTACAAACTTAACATCTAATTTGTATTTTAGATTTCTTTAAAATTTACCTCTAAGCATAAGCTTGGTTGATAAACATATAGGAAGCTTCCTCAATTGTCATTCAATCTCCATAGATTTGAGTTTGGATAAAAGGTAAAAATGGATGACCACACAGTTCTCTCATGTGGCTAGGTCCCTTGTAGGAATGAAGGCATGCGAGTTGTATTGAAGTACAAGGGAGGTATCATTAATGAGGCCTTCGCCTCTTCTTCCTATACTTCTTGCAACCACGTCTAGTCCTGACCAAGTTGAAAGAATTGAGGGGAAGTCACACCTTAGCCTAGGCTTTAATAAAATTTCCAAGACCACTTGATTTCACACACTTCACCTATAACCTTGTTTCATCTTGCATGTAATTAGTTATTGTACAAGTTTGGGTTGTGAGCTTTTACATTTACTTGCAAGTATTTCATTGTTCTTGTACTTGTATACTTCATTCACATGTTCATGTTCCTTTGATGACAATATTATCCATATTTGAGCAATATTTATTTTGAGTACAAGTCTTATTCTCTTGCAAACTCTCTTTCCATTTTGTTGCTCATCTCTCAAAGTTGTATATTATCCTTTGCCCTGATTAATTAACTCTTGTTTTACAACTTTCCATCATTGCAACTTGTTGTAACCTGGAATTTATATCTTATTGCAAGTATTGTAATTTCAATTTTAAGCATACATTTCTTGCAAGTACTTTATTATTGCCACAGGTCTAATTACAAATTGCATTGCAGGATATCTTGTTGAATATATTGGATATATTTACATTATTTATGTTTATATGACCATAATTACTTAAACTTGCTAATCAAATTTCATTTCAAGTTATATTTCAATTTTACCTGATTAATTTACTAATGATCTCCTAGAACTTGTTATTTTTAACAAGCCTTCATTAGTTATCTTCCTTAGGGTCTACCCCCCTTGGCTTAGCTAGGAGAGAGCCTAGATGGAGAGAGTTGGGATTAGGTGACAACCTCTTCTTCGAGTGTCGCCACAAAGAACACACCTTGTGGGGTTGAGGATTTTTCCCACATTTTAGGTTGTGTAAATTGTGTGAACAACATGTCTCAAAAAAGACATATTAAAATACGTCAAGAAATGCGTAATATTTCAACAAAATAAGGTCGGCACACATGTTATCATCCTATTTTTCTCCCTAGGGTTAGTACTTCTGAGCTATTATGCTAGTGACTTGTTATTTTGAACTTTGACCACTTCTGACCCAGTTTACTACCTAGTTGCATGGAGGCAGGCCTGTCAGTGTAGCTAGAGGCCTCTAGATGCACGAAGAGCCCTTCTTCTATGTGAATGCAACAAATATTTCCTACTTTTGTGCATGCAACTATGGACCTTGTCCTAGAATTTTATGGTTCCTAGGAGATCAGTTTGGATCATCACCTTATACTACCTATTCGAGCTAGCTCGGGGGAATTATTGGAGAAGCTTCTTAACTTCTCTACACCTTGAGTTGATCCATGTGGCTCCTCAGACACACACATGACAAAGAAGGCTTATGGGAGCTCAAAAATCAAAGTGATCGGAATGCTTTCAAACCAGGACCAAAGCATAGATCTCGTCGTCCTAATCGCGGCGGTGCAAACAGTTCGTCAATTTGAGCTCATACGAGGAAGAATGAGCCAGTCAAAGTTTTGGTCATAGTTGGATTGTGTGCTAGGTTTAAGTGTCCTACAAATTTATCGACCCCAGGGCATGAAACCTAGCCCCTGAGAACGGGCGAATTTGTTGGATCATTAATTTGTCTAATATCTTTTAAATTAGACAAATTTTAAAAATATGTTTATGGTTTTAAAAATAAAAAAATATATATATTTAGGGTGGAGGGCCACCAACCCCGGCACCCCCCCCCAACATATAAAAAATTCAGTTTTGAATTGGCCGACGGGCCATAACCCCTATCGCCCCCACCCCAAACCCCAACTGCTTTAAAAAAACTATGTTTAATTGGGTTGGTGACCATGACCCCGCCGGACCCTCCTCCAATCTCCCATATATGCACCATATATATTATAAGGGCGGTGGGGGGGCTCCACCAAACATAACACCCAACCATAAGCCGAGGGTGGCGGGGCTCAAACCCGCCTGGCCAGTACAGCTGGCCTGCCTC
Organism: Pinus tabuliformis; assembly: GCA_031772625.1. Lineage (NCBI taxonomy): Eukaryota > Viridiplantae > Streptophyta > Pinopsida > Pinales > Pinaceae > Pinus > Pinus tabuliformis. The sequence continues at coordinate 62,343,418 of CM062816.1, forward strand.
CCAGGCACCCTCACACACACCAACCATCATACAATGCACCATGCATAAAACGGAACCAACGTGCCATGAACCACGTTGAACGCTACCCATCAAACTTTAATGTGCCATTCAATATGCTCAAATGGCGGAGGTTAAGGGGTGGGCCGCCCAAGGCAGACATGACCCCCACAAATGATTTAATGCGCCTCCCAAAAATAAATTTTGTTATATATTATGGTTAAAAGGGGAGGGGCGGGATTTGATCCCCCGATCCCTCCTTAACCACTTGTTATAATTACCAATGTGCCAAACAACATTCTTGTAAACTTTGCCCTAAATTTTTTATATAAGCCTTCATTTCACCAATGTGCCCAGGTAGATTGTTATGAAACCAGCTCAAGAAAAGATAGAAAAGATAGATCAACGCCTTAGAATTCAGCCTCTTCGAGGGGGCAACCTCCTTTACGTTACATAAATGAACAATTCTTTGATGATACAAATGAAAAGACCTCCTTTCTATATATAGGAGTCTAAGGGGTCACAATATAATCAAAGCCGACATAACAATAATAATATAAAGCCACAAAAATAACAATAGAGGGATTCTATGTGGCACATAGTAACAATATGGGCACTACATGGGTACAACAATATAATAAGGGGTTGTACTAATAACAATAAGGGGTAATCACTAGTATTATAGGGACCCAACATGCCCCTCTCCTTCAAAAAAGTGTTGTCCTCAACGCTTGAGTAGTTCTGGATACTTCTGCATAAAATTCTCATCCTCCCATGTGGAATCTTCAGCGGATAAGTTCTTCCACTTGATAAGATACTCTGAAATTGATCGATTTCGTAGCTGTCGAGTTCTTGTTTCTGTGACTGCTTCCGGTTCCAATATAATTTTTCCTTCCTCGTCAAGTTCTGGCAATATTGTTTGAACTGGGAGCTTGTCACCTATAACCTTCTTTAAACATGAAACATGGAAAACTGGGTGCAATCGAGAAGCTGCAGGAAGCTCCAATTTGTATGCCATAGTACCAATCTTTTGCAACACCTTGTACGGACCATAATACTTTGGTGATAATTTATTATCCTTCTTAGCTTGCTTGAGGGACATTTGCTTATATGGTTGTAGCCGTAGGAATACCCAATCACCTACATCAAAACTTCTTTCACTGCGATGTTGATCTGCCTGTTGTTTCATTCTATTCTGTGCCAACACGAGGTTATCCTTTAAGAGTTGGAGGACTTGTTGTTGATGTTCGATGTGATGTTCCACTGCCTGAACCTTAGAATTTTCTCTTAAATATGATGTGATGGATGGTGGTTGATACCCATAAAGTGCCATAAATGGGGTCATTTTTGTTGCTGTATGGAAGGAAGTGTTATACCACCATTCAGCCAGAGGCAACCATTTGACCCATTGTGTCTGTTTATCAGATACAAAGCAACGAAGATATCCTTCCAAACATTTGTTTACTATCTCAGTTTGCCCATCAGATTGAGGATGATAAGATGAGCTATGAGCTAACTGAGTACCAAGACAAGAAAATAATTCTGTCCAAAAATTTCCAGTGAAAATGGGATCTCTGTCACTTACAATAATCTTTGGGTTTCCATGTAGCTTTTGAATTGTTTCCATAAATGCAGTAGAAACTGTACTGGCTTTAAATGGATGTGATAATGCACAAAAGTGTGCATACTTGGTAAGTCTGTCAACTACCACCATGATGACACTCTTTCCCTCAGACTTGGGTAAACCTGTGATAAAATCCATTGAAACCTCCTCCCAACGTTGGCTTGGAATGGATAAAGGTTGTAATAGACCCGGTGTCTTAATTGTTTCAACTTTATTTTGTTGGCAAACCAAACATTCCGCCACAAACTTTTGAATATCTGATTTAAGGCCATCCCAAAAAAATTCCTTCTTAACCCTGTGGTAAGTTTTTAAAAATCCTGAGTGCCCTCCTAAGGGAGAAGTGTGCAATTCCATAAGAATCTTTTGTTTTAGCTGGGAATTCTTACAGAGGTATAAGCGATCTTTGTACCATAACGAATCATTTTGCCAGCTAAATGTATCAGACGTACTGGAATCTTGTTGTAACTTTCGAATAAGTGCCCACACTTCTTCGTCATTCTTCCATTCCTCCCTTGCTTCGTTTATCCAATCTGGTTGGATAATAGAAATGGCGCACAACAATGCTTCCACATCCTCATCCTTTCTTGAGAGTGCATCTGCCACCACATTTTGCTTCCCTTTTTTGTAGATGATTTCAAAGTCATAACCCAACATCTTTGTGACCCACTTTTGTTGCTCTTCAGAGGATAATCTTTGTTCTAAAAAGTATTTAAGGCTATCATGATCCGTTTTTACCTTGAAGTGTCTTCCCATTAGGTAGGGTCGCCATTTCTTAAGTGCATGGAGTATTGCCAACATTTCCTTCTCATAAATAGCTTTGCTTAAAAACTTTCCCTTGATTGGACGACTTTCAAAAGCAATGGGTCTTTCATCTTGCATTAGAACAACACCAATTCCATTTCCTGAAGCATCACATTCCACAATAAAGGTTTTTGTGAAGTCCGGTGTAGCTAAGACCGGTGCTTGGCACATTGCCTCTTTAAGATGTTCAAAGGCCTTTGTTGCTTCCGGAGTCCATGAAAATGCATCTTTCTTCAATAATGTTGTTAGAGGTGCTGCTATTCTCCCATAATTCTTAACAAACTTGCGATAATACCCTGTCAACCCAAGAAATCCTCGCAGATGCTTTATGGATGTGGGGATTTTCCATTCCTTAATGGCTTTAATTTTGCTAGGGTCTACCTTAACTCCTTCATGAGATACAATATGACCCAAATATTCCACCTCCTGGACTCCAAAGAAACATTTGGATCTTTTTGCATATAATTGTTTCTCCTCCAATAGTTGTAGCACCCTGTCAACATGTTCAACATGATCCTTCCAAGACTTGCTGTAGATTAGTATATCATCAAAAAATACTAACACAAATTTTCTAAGGAATGGTTTGAAAATTGAATTCATCAAACCTTGAAATGTTGAAGGTGCATTGGTAAGGCCAAAAGGCATGACCAAAAATTCATAATGACCCTCATGAGTTCTAAATGCTGTTTTCGGAATGTCTTCAATCTTCATTCTGATTTGATGATATCCTGAACGAAGATCCAACTTGGTGAAGTAAATTGATCCATGCAATTCATCCAGTAATTCATCAATGACAGGAATGGGGAACTTATCTTTAATAGTGAGCTTGTTGAGCTCCCTATAATCCGGACACATGCGCCATGATCCATCCTTCTTGTGCACCAATACTACTGGAGCAGAGAAAGAACTTTGACTCGGTTGAATTATACCAGCCTCTAGCATTTCTGCAACCATACGTTCAATTTCACTCTTTTGGACATAGGGATATCTGTACGGCCTGATGTTTGGAGGAACACTTCCTGGAATCAGATGAATAGCATGATCATGATCACGCATAGGTGGGAGACCTTTGGGAGTCTCAAATACCTTGGAATGATTGTCCAGGACTTTTTGGAGATCTGGAGAAATAGATGATTCCAATGTGGAAACATCTAGCGAACATAATTGTGCAATTACACCTCTTTGCTCCTTTTTTAGAAGCTTTGTCATACCATTAGAGCTGATTATCTTTCCTGGTTTCCCTGCAATACCCCTTAATTCAACTTCCTTTCCTTCCGTAGAAAATTTGATGAAAAGTTCTTGAAAATTAAAAGCTATTGTACCCAAGGATTGTAGCCATTGGACTCCTAGTACAACATCAGCACCTCCCATTGGAATGGAAAGCATTGGGCTAGTCAATACATATTCTCCCATGGATAGCTTGATATTATGGCACTTTCCAGAGCAATTTATTGTTCCTCCATTTGCAATCATCACTTGACACTCTGGTGCTGGATATAGGAAGCAATTCAATTCTTTTGCTACCTTACAATGAATAAAATTGTGGGTGCTTCCTGAATCAATCAACACTATTACCTTTTTCTTCTTGATTTGTCCTTCTATCTTGATGGTTTGAGGAGTGGTAATTCCCGCCAATGCATTACAAGATATGGTCGGATTTATTTGTTCTTCATCTAGGCTTTGTTCCTGAAGTATATCCTCTTCTTTTGACCTTTCTTGCTCCTTTTCTTCTTCCTCTTCACAATCTATGTAGAATAATTTCTTCTCAGCACACTTATGACCTTTAGTGTATTTGCTATCACAACTGTAACAAAGCCCTTTTGCTCTTTTTTCTTCCAATTGTTGTGGTGTCAACCTTATAGGTTGTGGAAGACTAGGGGCAACAACACTTCCGTCTTTATAGTTGTGAGTGGTATGCTTCCTGGTTGCCATAATTTTGCTTTCCATTTTTCTTGCTAACCTGAATGCCTTCTCTAATGAATCAGGTTCCCAAAGGCGACATCATGTTGGATATTATCCTTTAAAGACCCTATGAACACATCAATCCTATGCTCCTCTGGAATATCTTTTACCCTTATGTTCAATTTTTGGAACTCCTCAATGTGCTCCATTATTGAACCCTTTTGTTTGAGACTTATCAATTGGCTAAAAAAAGTGTTGCTTTTTGTATCCTCATAATGTGCTATCAATTCTTCCGTAAAAATTGCCCAAGTGATAAATTGTTTACGAGAGCAAAGCCATTGATACCATACAAACTGATTTGGTTCCAAATATAAAGTTGCCATACGTACCTTTTGTGTGTTTTGCACATTATTGAGATCGAAGAATTGCTCCATCTGTAATATCCATGTGGCGGGATCCTTGCCATCAAACTTCCTCATATCGATTTTTGGAATATGGTGAGTCTTCGATCCAACATTAGAGTCTATGGAATCATGATTAACATTTCTTTTGTTCTCATCATGAGTTTCCTTTACTACCTTTTCACCATTAGTGACCATTTCTTGTAGCAACTTATTCATATTTATCTTCAATTCTTCCATCTTATCATCCATGCCATCAATTTTAGCGTCCATGCCATTCACCTTAGCTTCCATGCCATCCATCTTAGCTTCTACGCCTTTCTTTAAAACATCCATCTTAGCTTCTACATCTTTCCTTAAACCATCCATCTTAGATTCTGTTGCTTTTTGTGCAAGTGACACTTGTTGCACTTGTTCTTGTAATTTTGATATATCATATAGCATTTCTTCTTCTTCTTCATGAGTCATGCTAGAGCTTTCAGGTTCCTTACTAGGTGTTTGCATTTTCTTTCCTCGGGGCATCAGTTACCGATAATAATGCTCTACTATGCCCTTTGAATTCCTTCAAAATAAATTTTCAAACCAAGCTTAAGCAAAAATTTAAGAAAATCTACACACCTTTTTTCACTTTGTAGGAGCTCGATATTGTCTCTGATGTATCTCTGTACTTTTCGATCATCTAGTTCTGAATTTGTGACCTGTAGTAGCCCTCTATGTCCTCTTTCCAATGCCACAAGTCTGACCCAAATTGGATTCTCCAAGGAAGAGTTATGCGAAATCTCCCACAGTGACTTGATTATAGACTAGTTCAGTAGAGCGAACTTGTATGACGTGCCACGAGTCACTGTTTCAACCTTTGGATCTGAAAAATGCATACAAGAAACTACAGTCCGTCCTCTTTCTGTACCTTATGAAATTTCAATCCGATCCCCAGAGAGAAAGTTATGACGATTTCCCCAGGTCACCTGTTTGGAATGTAATTCAGGAGTCTGCAAAAAGACCAACTTCCTCAGATCATATCTCCGCAAATATAGCGCGAAAAGCTCTGAAATTCGGACCCAAGTTCAGCGTGATTTCTTCTCAAATGGTTTTTTTTTGCAACTTCTGAAACGTCACAGAAAAAAAGTTATAGCGAAAATTCCACGATGACCTGTTTGGAGCAGCGAAACCCTAGAATCCAAAGCTCTGATACCAAATGTTATGAAACCAGCTCAAGAAAAGATAGAAAAGATAGATCAACGCCTTAGAATTCAGCCTCTTTGAGGGGGAAACCTCCTTTACATTACATAAATGAACAATTCTTTGATGATACAAATGAAAAAACCTCCTTTCTATATATAGGATCTAAGGGGTCATAACATAATCAGAGCCGACATAACAATAATAATGTAAGGGCACAAAAATAACAATAGTGGGCTTCTATGTGGCACCATAGTAACAATATGGGCACTACATGGGTACATCAATATAATAAGTGGGTTGTACTAATAACAATAATGGGTTACACTAGTAGTATAGGGGCCTAACATAGATGGAGGAACTAGGAGCAGGCACGAAAAACAAGGTAGAGTTAATTTTTATGTAGGTGGAACCATGACTGAGCAAAATTTCCAGGAGGGTGAAATTTTCGCAGTGTCCAAATTGGACAAACTTTATGTCGATCTTACACTTCTCAGTGACACGAACCTGATGGCACAGTTAGTTTTTTGATCTGAGCAACCGATTTGTAGAGGACCCGGAGGAGGGAATCTTTGAGGAATCTAGGGGAATCTAAAAGATTCCTTAAGCCCCAGATTTTCATTTTCTCAGAATTTAGAAATTTGACAGTCGATTTTGCACTATTCGACGCCACAAATATAATGGTGTGTTCAGATTTTCCATCTGCTCATTTCATTTTTCAGCCACTTTTCTAAGTGGAGTGCAGGGGTTAGCATTCATGTGCGAGCAACCATTTCCATGAGATTTGACGCAGCGAGGTTGATGGTATGGCCAGCTTCAGCAGTTTGACATCCACTTCTTCAGATGACACCTAGATGTGAGGTATATGCAGTGTGTTCATGTACATGTACTTCTTTTGCTATGCATTGTGCTGCATAAATACATGTTTGATGGTTGATGCAAGATCTTGTTTCTTACTCGTTTTCATGATTCTTTCTTGATGTGATGCAGAATCATCTATGTAATGTACTTGTTGTCATGATCTGTCATGTTGTGTTTTGAGATCCCTTTGTCGTATGTTAATGGGATACTCATGTGTCGCCATGCATGTTTGCATTGAGATCCATTTTATGCCATGTTGGTGGGATGATCATCATGCATCAGTTTTGTGTCATATTGATAGGAGTCTTTTGACTGATAGTTCCTATAGTGGAACATCTCTTGGAGCCACTCCTGCATGAGGGAATTTTCCTTGTATGATAGCGGTATCACCTCTTATGTACATCATCACTATTGACATCACTTAATGCAGCGGCCTATACCGTCTTGACACCGGGGCCCGGAGACGTAGTCCCTCCTAGACAAACTCCGTTAGCAACGGCTTATGTTTTCATGTGCTGATTCTTGTCATGTTCCTCTTCGTTACAACATGCACATGTATTCACTTATGTTCTTTTAAAATGCAATTTAACACATCATGAAAGAAAAAAGTCTTGGAAGGGTCCTTTGTCACAACCAGACCTGGATCAAGTGGTATCGAAGTGGTCTTTGCGTGTATGTAAATTGCAAGCATGAACAATGGAATGTGCAACAACAAAGGATGAAAAAGCGATGTACGAGACCATGCTCAAAATTTCCCAAAGGGTGGAAATAACTTATGAAACTCTACAGAAATAGATAGAGGGAAAGGAGCGATTGCAACTTCAGTTGCAAGCCACAGAAGAGGCCCTGGAAGAACTGAAGCACACACTACAACAAAACCAGCGATTAGCGTCCCTTTTTACTTCTTTTTTTGCATCTAGAGCCCATTTTTGGTGCTATTTGCATCCATTTATCAAATATGGTGCAAAACTTGACACAAAATTTGCATCAAGTTTTGCACCAAATCTTACACCAAGTTTAGCACTAGGTATTGCAATAGGTTTTGCACCACGTTTTGCACCAAATTTTATGCCAAGTTTTGTGTCATCCTTTACACCAGGTTTTGTTCCAGGTTTTGCATCAAGTTTGGCACCTAATTTTGTTTGACATACTTTTGCATCCTCATTTGCATCCACTTTTTGCACCTACACTTGCATCAACTTTTGCATCGACTTTTTCATCCTTTTTTGCATCCTTTTTTAAATCATTTTTTGCATCCATTTTTTCATCCATTTGTGCATCCCTTTTGCGCCAAGTTTTACATCGAGTTTTGTGTCTAGTTTTGCATAAAATTTTGCATCTACTTTTGTTGCATCCACTTTTCCCTCTTGTTTGGCATCCATATTTACATCCTCTTTTGCATCTATTATTGTACCCACTATTGCATCTAATATTTTTGTGCCACAATTAGCGCCTAGTTTGGCACCTCCTTTTGTACCCACTTTTGATTATAATTTTGCATCCACGTTTGCATCCTCATTTGCGTCTAGGTTTTCATCAACTACTACATCTATTTTTGCATCCCTTTTTGTATCCAATTTTGGACCGGGATTTGCATCGGGTTTTGTGTCTCGTTTTGCATCTACTTTTGCATCGACTTCTATTGCATCCACTTTTGCACACAATTTTGCATCCACTGTTGCACCCATTTTAAATTTCACTTTTTGCATCCCTTTTTACATCTTCATTTGCATCATACTTTGATTCTTTTTTTGCATCTATCATTACATCCACTTTTGTTATGCCACAATTTGCACCATGTTTTGCACTCACTGTTGTATCCACGTTTGCTTCCAATTTTGCATCCATGTTCACATCCTCTTTTGCATCAAATATTGCATCTATTTTTGCATCCACTTTTATGTCAGGTTTATGCATTGGGTTTTGCATCTCGTTTTGTATCTACTTTTGCATCTACTTACATTATATCCATTTTTTGCATCCAAATTTGTTTTGCCTGTTGCATCAATGTTTGCTTCCACTTTTACATCCATTTTTGCATCTTATTTTGCATATTTTTTGTCTAATGTTACATCCACTTTTGTTGCACCATATCTTGCGCCTACCATTGCAACCACATTTGCTTCCACGTTTGCATCCCCTATTGCATCCACTTTTGTTTCATCCATTTTTGCATATACTTTTGTTTCCATTGTTGCATCCACATTTGTTTCACCACAATTTGTGCCAAGTTTTACACCTACCATTGGACCCATGTTTGCTTCCACTTTTGCCTTCATGTTTGCATCCAAGTTTGCATTGACAACTGCATCTACTTTTGCATCCACCTTTGTGTCAGGTTTTTCATGTTGTTGTGCATCTACTTATGTTGTATCCACTTTTCATCCAATTTTACTTCTATTGTTGCCCCCATTTCTATGTTCGCTTTTGCATCCCTTTTCCAACACTCATCATATTTTCTGCATTGATGATATTCCTTATGGCATTGACAATTATGAACAATTGATGACAATGTCAATAATATTGACAATGATGAAAATGAAGATGATGGCGATGAAATGAATTGTGATTATGATGATAAAGACGATAGTGGTTACAATGACAATGATGATGATGGAAATGATTATGATGATGACGATGCTAATGACGTTGGCGAATCTTCCCAATTTTAGATGTTGTCATTGTCATAATCATAAGCATTATCTTTGGTGTCATGATCATTATTTTCATCTAGGTCATCATCAAAAACAATAATGGCATGAATGATGATGATGCATGATTACAACAATGTCGATAGAAATTACATTAATGATGATGATGGGGATGATAAAAATGACAATGACGATGATAATGGTGGTGATGATGATCATCATCGATCATCTGTCAAAAATAGAGTTGTTATTTCTCTTACGTATATCAATGTGTCCTAAACAACCCTTTTCTAGCACTGATCACATTTTTTGGGTTGATGATATTTCTTATAACATCTACAATTATGAACAATTGCAAACAATGTCCATAATGATGATGATGATGGCATGAATGGTGATTATGATGATAATGTAATGATGGAAATAACAATGACAAGGATGATGGTGATGATGATGACAATGATTATGATAATGAGAATGACCTTACAATCTTATGGATAACAATTACTAGTTTCAATACCATCTTCTGGATACGTATTACTATCATACTTTTTAAATTTTTTGTCTCTCTTGAGGTATCTTACTATAATGGTGTTGTCAACACTAGAAAGATATCTTGTTGTAATGGTGGTTCTAATGTTAGCACTGTTAAACACACATGGACAACAAAGACAATGTGAAAGATAAATCATTTAGTACATTTTTTTATTAACAAGAGATTTACATTTATAGTACATTATGTGACTCTTGGGTTTCAGATCCCAAGGTCTCTTGGACTGCTTAGTCTTTTTGGCTTCCACACTAACCCATTTAGGATTAGGTGTCCAACATTCCCCCCCTTAATCCGAAGGGTTATGTATGAGTCCAAGAAGAGAGTTGTAATACAAAATGTGCAAAAAATGCATGGCAGCACTAGGCTGAATGTGCTCTATGAAATGTTGGTAAAAAAGGGCGGTGGTTTAAGGATGACCACCAACACTGGAACGCTTAGTGCAGTTCCCGGAACTCTTCCAAACTGGCGAGAAACTAAAGTTTTCTGCTAGAGGAAGTGTTCCTATTGTTTTAAAGAGGGAAACCTTCAACCATAAAAGGGAGGTCTCACCCCACATAAAAGGTAAAACTTCAACCTGAAAAGGGAAGTCTCAACCTGTGATGGTTTAAGGATAACCAACAACTCTGGAATGCTTAATGCAATTCTTGGAACTCTTCCAAGGCTGGCAAGAAGCTGGTGTCTTCTGTTAGAGGAAGTGTTCTCAATTTTGTTCCTAGAACTCTTCCAACACTGGCAAGAAGCTGAAGTCTTCTGCTAGAGGAAGTGTCCCAGATCGCCAACTGAAGGCATGTTCAGGGGCATCTTTGTCTCTGGCTACAACTCTGAAACTGGTGTGGTAGGTTGTGGCTCAGGCTCGCTTGATGTGACTTTGAAGCTTGTAGATGACCATCATTTCCCCCCCTGTCAGATACAAGGTGAGATGATGGAGAAAACTCAACTGCAAGACTGTTCAATACTCTGGAACAAGTTCTGACATGTGTTTGGAATATCTTCTTGGCTGTTGATGCCCATTGCCAAGAAGCGATCCATCCAAGATGAATCTTTGTTCTTGCAGGACGTTTGTTTCTGAAGCATCTGTGTGAAGAATGGTTGGTTTTATGACAGTGCTCACATGGATGAAGATCAAAACAGTGATCTTTCAGATGGCCAACTCGGTCACAGTGTTGGCATTTCACGATCTGTTGTTGTTGTTGTTGTTGTTGTTGTTGTTGTGGAAGAGGGGCAGAGTCTGGAACAGCTGGAGGTGAACTGTCATGAGGAGCAGGTGAACTGTCATGAATAAATCCAGCACTTTGAAACTGAATGGGCTTGGCATAGTCTGGAATATGAAAGGACAAGTCCTTGTCATATCCAAGACCAGTTCTGTGCTTGTTGTGGACAAGCTGTTCCCAAGGTCTGATGATGAGCTTAGGAAGTGCAGACTGAGTTTCTGCATCTGCATGTTCAACTGCTGCTGCTTTATTTGAATAAACTATAACATTATTAACATGCTGCTGATGGGTGGTTGTCTCAATGTTTTGAACAAAAACAGGTTCAGAATGGTGTCTATTTTGATGTAGCTCTTCTTGCTGTAGTTGTGATTCAAGCTGCAAAAAATCGATCTTTTCCTGTGCATTTTGTAGACATGTCTGAATTTCTGAGAGAGATCCTTTGCTGATTTGTAATGTGTCATCAACAGTGGATTGTATAAGAGTTTTCATGAACTCTAATACTTCAGTAATTGTAGCCATTTTTCTCAATAGAAATGCACCACTAGAAACTTGTTTTGGAGTGAAAATGTACCCTAAATAATCACAATGCTTGCAACAAATAGCAGACAATCTGGTGCATATAATGCTGATATCACCCCAACAATTAAAGCAATCTTCTCATTAGAATCTGTTGAGAAAAACAAATTTGTTTGTTGCACATAAATTTATGCCCAAACTGCACAATAGGAACAAGTAAATTGAACAAGCAGCAACTTTAAATTGAATTGGATTTTTCAAATACTCCTTCACTTTCTCGGCCAGTGGAAAAGAATAGTCAACTTCAATAGCGACTGCTAATACATTCTTGTAACTATTGATGATAGCATGTGGAGCAGCTGCAATTGTGGGATTACAGATCGCTAGAGAAAGAGTTGTACATAATCTCATAAACTACAAATGGCTTGATGTGGTGTGAAAATGATGATCTTCCAGAACAGAAAACAAATTCCTCCTGTGGCAAAGCTCTCGGTCGCTTTGTCTTCAATATAATATGATAAATGCCACCAAAAATCTTTAAAAAGACTTTGATATCCAATGCCCCACATAAAATTCAATGCGCTATGGTAAATTCAAACTTTATTGTTTAATATAGGTGGACTCTGCAAATTGTTACTTCTGTTGCCGTATAAATAACAAATATTTTCACCGTCCTTAAATATGTAGATGTCATGTTCATTGCTCCTCAAACAAATAATAGCTTGCAGCAACAAAATACAAAAATGAGATTGAGCTCTAATATCGTATTTTCAGGCATTATATAATCTTGCTGTGAGCAACAAGCCTTCTTTGTATTCGAGTCAGGCTCTGAGACAAGAATAGTTTTCCCTTCTCTGATGCCAGCTCCTGCAGCCTCCTCTGAGGCAAGGGCCTTCTTGCTGATTATCCTGGTTCTGCTGCTATCTTTTATCACCTAAATAGCCAAAACTCTGTATAACCAATGAAAGAATTTTTCAATAAGAAATCCTAATCAAGACCAGTCTGCATAGAACAATATTTCCTTAGTGCCAGGCCAATCAATAATGCAGGAGTCCTGAACAATCTGAAGCGCATGTAAATATATACACCAAAATTTTGGCTCCTCCAACTCCAACTTATGAGATATCAACAGTCAATTACCCTTTGAGACACAAACTTACATATAAATAATTGGGCAATGTGTACATTGGTATAAACAAGAAACCGGGCCAGGCGCATCTGCCCACGGTTTTGAGCCGTTTAACCGCTGTATTTGATCAGAACATCTAACGGATATACAGAGAAAGATTATAGCACATTCCCCTTTCGTTTCACACGCTTTGGAACAGGGATTTGCGAGTATTTGTCTTCAATCCTCGCCTTGAAAATCTGCACTCGAACTTTCAGTTCCTTTCTATCTGCACTGAATGCCTGAGTCCCAAACCCCTTTACGTATACATGAGCAAAGAGTTCTGAAGGATCTCGCATTGGAATTTCCTTTGCCAGGGCAATCGCATCATCAACTTCTTTGTTTTTTTTTTTTTTGCTTCCTTTTCAATATCCTTCAATTCAGCTGTTGTGGCTATGTTATTGGCTAGCACAAGTTTACAGACCCTTTCAATTGGATCACGCTCCTCTCTGAAATCTGTTAAGTCGAACGCCTTCTGCTACCTGCATATACAATTTCAGGTCTAGGAAACGCATAGCATACATACTCAAACACACCATTTATGCCATGATATCCTCGGTTCATATAATATTCAGTGCACCCTCACGGTGTTCCCACACATCGCACTCTTCAATTAAAGGTTGAGAGGCACTTCACTCTCTTAAAAGCATTAAATAATTTTGACCATTAAAGAACCAAAAAATCAGTCACGCGCATACTAGTAATAATTCAAATCAACTACCGATTGAGGAGCGCGCGGAGCTGGATCGCGGGAGCGCTGAAGATTTGTGAGCAGCTGCTGTTTCGCCGCCTTGGCCTGGGCCGCGAGGCCTGTTTTGGGGCCTGGCCTCCGCCATGGCCCATTCAGATCCATCTACTGGGGACGCAGAGAAAGCTTTCTCTGATCTGGTAAAGTCTCTGCCCCCCGCCCGTCCGAAACCAGCAACTTCAAAATTTGTCAAGAAACTTGATATTCTCCAAGAAGTTCAGCTACCTCCTTCTCTCCCTCGAATGGCAGCTTTATCTTTGGCAGAAAAAGGGCTCATAGGGCAGTTCACAGGCTTATGGCCTTCACCAAAGACAGTCCAGAGATGGGTGGAAAGGAACTGGACTGATAAAACACAAGGAAAGATTTCGATTCGATTTTGTGGTAAAGGCTATTACACCTTTCACTTTGAAACCAAAGCAGATAAGGATCTGATATTCAGGAACGGGCCCTATTTTATGGACTCTCGAGGGTTATATCTGAACAAGTGGACTCCTGACTTCGACCCTGAACTAGATATTCCTAATGCGGTTCCGGTTTGGGTCCGTCTTCCCCATCTCCCCCTGCATTGCTGGGGAGATGACTCGGTAAAAGCAATAGGGAATGCAGTAGGCAAGTACATTGACAGAAGCGAGCCTAAAGATAACATGCAAGCCTGTGCAAGGATTTGCGTAGAAGTGGACCTTGGGAAAGGCCTGCCAGAAGCCATCAAGCTGAAGGTGGATGATTGGAGCTACATACAGCAGCTGGACTACGAGCAAATACCCTTTAAATGTAAGGTATGTCACGAATACGGCCACTTTGCCAATAGATGCTCTAAAATTACTAATCTTGAATCTGAGGACCAAGGAGAACAGTGGGAAACTGTGAAAAAAAAGAAAGCAACACCTCAGTCAAAACAAGATCCACCTTCTGAACAACCGGGCTCTTCCTCCCCCCGCCCCACCTCTCCTTCTTTCAATCCTCCTGGACCTTCCCTTGAATCTTCTTTCCCCTCTTCCTCCAAACCTTTCCTTATTTTATCCTCTGATGATCCTCAGACTGATCAACCCTCTCCGGATCTGACCGAACCTCCTTTGATTTCTTCGACCCCCTCCCAGCCCCTCATTGATCCTCCCCCCCCCAGAACCACCAGAAGCTCTTCAAAAGACATTGGCGCCTCCAGCGATATCCACAAGAAACCGGGACCAGGAAGAAAGTCAGCCAAGCAGCATCGGGAAGAAAGCACGCAAAAGGATATAGCCCTAGGGATCCAAACCCCTATGGAATCCTTCATTACAGGTTCTCAAGAAAAAGAAACAGCAGGTAAAGATCATGAGAGGCGAGCACCTCCTCGCTCGAACGCCTCATGATGAAGCTTTTATCTTGGAACAGCAGGGGTATGGGGCACCCCTCCAAATCAGCTGCCCTACGAGATCTTCTTCAAACAGAAAGACCTGAAATTGTTCTGATACAGGAAACCAAGCAAATTCAGAGCGAAATGCAAATAATTATAGATGCCCAAAAAAAATTTTCAGGGGCCAGTAGCAACTCCAGAGGAGCCTCTGGAGGAATCACAACCATGTGGAATAAGCAGTACTGGGACTGCAAATCTTCTGTCCTCAATCAAAATTGGGTTAGGACCAACCTTAGTAACAAGGAAGAGAGCTGTGACTTCATCATTTATAATGTCTATATCCCCAATCATTACCGGGAAAAGGAACAGTGCTGGAAGGAACTGAAGGAAGAAATAGACAACGAGCAGAACTCAAATGTTATTCTAGCTGGAGACTTCAATTTAATCCTCCATGCGAACGAGAAAAGAGGGGGCACCTTCACCTCCGACCCCTTCAGAAGACAGATGGAATTGATAATGTCCGAACATGAACTGATGGATATCATCCCAAAAAATAGGAAATATACCTGGAACAATAGAAGGTTGGGGCCAGGCAACATTATGGAAAGATTGGATAGAATTTTGGTTAATGTCTCCCTCCTTTCTTCCTTTGCTGCAGGCCACACCACAATTCTCAATGCCACAGCCTCAGACCACTTTCCCATTCTCTTAACGCTGGACTCCCATTCTCATTTGGGACCAATTCCGTTCAGGTACAATCCTCTGTGGAGAGACAACGCTGAGGCCGAGGCCATTATAGAAGCAACCTGGAAGCACCACGTTGAAGGCTCTCCAAGCCATATTTGGGAAACAAAACTTAGAAACACAAGGAGAGCACTCAAGGATTGGGCAAAAGTCAGCTATCAAGAGCCAGAAAAAATAAGGAAAAAAATACAGCAGGACTTGGAAGAGATCCATAAACAAATAGAGGACCATGGATTCACTCACCAGCTGAAAAGTAAAGAATGGGAAGCTCAGGGACAGCTAATTCAAATCAAGAGAGCGGAAGAGATCAAGTGGAGAATCAAATCAAGAGAATTATGGCTGAAGGAAGGTGATAAAAATACGGCATACTTCCATAAGCAGGCCACTGCTAGAAAAACAAGGAACAATGTAAACACTATAATTGATAGCCAAGGCAGTCAGCATAATGACCAAGAATCCATCAAACGAGCTGCCTTCCTCCATTATAAAAGTCTCCTCACGGAAAATCAAGGAGATGCCGACTATTCGGCGCTTCTTCAGCATCTACCGGAAAAAATCTCTCCTGAGGAGAATGACAGCTTAAATAGTGAAATAACAGAGGAGGAAATCAGAAAAGCTATCTGGACTTTACAACCAGACAAGTCTCCAGGTCCAGACGGGTTCCCGATAAATTTTTACAGGGATCATTGGCATTTGATAAAAAAAGACCTTGTTAAAATGATGAATGGAATCCAAAGAAAAAAGAAAATGGGGGGCTTCACAAACTCAACGTTCCTCGCCCTCATTCCTAAAGAAAATCGCCCCACTTCCTTCTCCAGATTTCGACCTATTTCATTGTGTAACACTTCTTATAAGATCTTTGCAAAAATTATAGCAGCTAGACTTCAACCCCTTCTCCCTTCCCTTATATCCGAAAATCAAGGAGGCTTCATGTCTAACAGGCAAATTCATGACACCATCACCTTGGTCCAAGAAGCTATTCAGTCTAGCACATCAAGGCAGGAGAAAGGTTTCGTTCTTAAGCTTGACTTAGCCAATGCATTTGATCGAGTAAGACACTCCTTCTTGCTTGCTGTCATGAGGAAAATGGGATTCAATTCTGCCTTCATCAGCACCATTGCTGCTTGCATCTCTGGTCCCTGGATTTCGCCTCTCATAAATGGACGCCCTTGCGAAGCATTTCAATCCTCAAGAGGGTTAAGGCAAGGTTGCCCTCTTTCCCCTTATCTTTTCATCATGATGGCTGAATCATTTAGCAGCACCCTAGATCACAACAGAAGAGTTGGCCTCATCTCTGGTATCAAGTTTGGAAATGGAGTGAAGAATATCAATCACTCACAATTTGCTGACGACACTCTGCTCATTGGAGGGGCATCCACTACTATAGCAAGGCGCTTCAAAATCCTCCTCGACCAATTCATGGAGTGTTCAGGGGGAGAGGTCAACTTTCAAAAAAGCTGCATCTATGGATGGAATATCTCCAATCAAACAGCTCACAGCATAGCCAATATTTTTGGAGTTGCCTACAAAGCAACCTGGGACCACTTCACCTACCTTGGGATGCCGGTCACCATGGGCTCTCTAAAAGCCACTACCTGGAATGAAATAATAGACAAAGTTAAAAGGAAGGTCCAGCAATGGGGAACTCAATGGCTTAACCCAGCAGGCAGATTAATTTTGCTCAAATCAGGTATCTCCTCCTTACCTCTATATCGATTCACTCTTTACCAAGCTCCTGCCACTTTTTACCATAAGCTGGAAACTGCCCTCCGCAACTTTTTATGGCAAGGAGGGAAAAAAGAAAAAAATAGATTCAATTTGGTCAATTGGAAAAGCGTAATTCAATCTCAAGATAGAGGTGGACTGGGAATTAGAGCCCCTAAAATTCTAAACCTCGCTTTCGGGATCAAAATGGCTTGGAGATTAATCAATGAACCAAAATCCTGGTGGAAACAGGTCATTGAATGCAAATACCTCTCCGACAAAAGGCAAAGACTTCTTGAAATTGATATACCCAGTAGAGATTCTACTAAAATCTGGCACCTCTGTAAGAAAGCAATTCCCATTCTCAATCAAAACACCTCAAAGATTCCGGGGGGAGGGAACAGTATAAATTATGCCACTGATAAGATAATGGGTCTCCAACCTCTAAACACAGTCGAAGAAGCCATACCCTTCATCCTCCATCTTAATAGCAAAGGCATTCAGAGGCTCGATCAAATATCAAAATGGGATGCTGATACAGGAGCCTGGATTAGTTGGGAATTTCCAGTTATCCCCTCAAATTTAGAATTAAGCTTCCAAGCCCTTCATAAAAACCTTCAGAACAGAGCACCCATTAAAAAAGGAGCAGCAGATGGATTTCGATGGGACCCCACGGGCTCAAGCTACACCATCAAGTCCGGCTATCAATTCATCTGCAACAGCACTTATCAGACTCCTATCTGGAGTCAATGGAGAACAATATGGAAATCTGAGGCCATCCCCAAGGTTAAATTCTTCATATGGCTGCTGTTAAAAGGCAAAGTCCTCACTTCTGAAAATTTAAGAAAGAGAGGGATACATGGACCTTCAATTTGCCCCAATTGCTGCTCAGCAGAGGAAACCATCCACCATCTATTCCTTGACTGTCCCTTCGCGAAGAAATGTTGGATCAACTTGTCCAACTTGGGCAACATAACATGGCAACCTCATCAGAACATTGCAGAGGCAATTCAAGATTGGAGAAGGAACTGCCCATGGAAAGATAAAAGGAGCAAGATTGTCAAAAGAACTTGGGATATCATACCTCACAATCTACTATGGAAAATTTGGCTCACAAGAAATAAAAAAATCTTCCAAAACAAAGAGAGTAATGTACGGAAGACATGCAACAAGGCTCACCTCTTGGCGCAGGAGACAATTGCAGCAAAACACACAGGGAAAGTTAAAGCAGCAGATTATTCAGTTGAGGAGAGGTCAATTATCAGGCATATTCTAGGCCGTCCAGGACATCAACAGAGCACTCAGAGAACTGATAGACAGCATCAAGACCAGATCAGGGAGTGGGAAATCAGACTTCCAACCCAGGACTATAAGAGGTGGATCCAGAGTAGCAATTGCCCAATTTTATACTTTGATGGTGCCTCAAAGTCCAACCCAGGACCAGCAGGCGCGGGAGGAGTTATTTTAGATGAATCAGGAGAAGAAATCTGCAATTATGAATGGAGTCTGGGAAAAAAAACAAACAATAACGCAGAGGCCTTAGCTCTCTATCAAGGGTTGTTGCAATTAAAAAACCTGGGGGTTAGAAAAGCATTAGTATTTGGAGATTCCTCCATAATCATTGGCCTCATAAATCACAATCAGAGATCACCAAACAGCAGCCTTCAGCAACATATTCGACGCATCAAACTCCTCCTCAAATACTTTGAAAACATCAGATTCTACCATATCCTTCGCACGCTCAACGTGGAAGTTGATAAGCATGCGAATAACGCAGTTGGAAATCAAGAAGGAGCGTTGAGGCACAACAATAGAGTTACCTTCCAGCCTCTGCCATGACACAAGCAAATTCTGACATTGCCCAGACTCACAGGTCCATCAAGCGTGCGACGGGTATGGCTTCAACAGCATCAGGACACTTGACAGAGAGCACGAAATGCATAAGTAGTCTCATCCAAGCATCGATTCAAAGCATAATCTACTTCCCAAGGAAAGCCAATCAACTCAGTGAAGGCCGGAAGATCGAATACACTGCACCAGCAGATCGCCAACGAGATTTAGGAAAATATCTCATCACTACCGAGGATCCGGCTCCTGTAAGACACCCAGGCTATCGTTGGCTTCACTCCATAAATACGGGCAGATGCAAGCCAAGATTTGTCACCCACTGCTTTGCGAAAGAGCAGCTACTCTGGTTTGATGAAGGCGCTCTCGTTCAGAGTCGAAGAAAAAATCAGTCTCTGGTATTGCCTCTTCCTGCCTTGTTTATCTTTTCACTAATTTCCGTCGTGGTGTTTTTCAGGAGTAGTCTCTGCGGGGTGGCTAGTCTAGCTGTTCCACCCTTTCTTCACTCTCTGCCTTCTTCCCATTGCCTCTGCTGGCCGCCTTCCATCTTTCACTCTTGCCCCTTCAGCAAGTTTTCCTCTGCTTCATTCTCCCTTATCTTCAGCATTTTTCCTTTTAGCTTGCGCGCCAACACCCGGGCCCTTTTATACTTCTCCCTTGTCGCTCTGAAAGTGGGATCTGCTGTCTCCCCTGACAGTGTCTTCCAACTCCGTCTGCAAGATATCTCCAAAATCTCCATAATCTTTCCCACCTACTGGACCTTTTTCCCTTTTTGCATCCTCCTTTCCATGGCGCGCAGCGAGGACTGTCTGCACTGTGCAGACCTTCAATTTGAGCTGGAAGAAATAAGGACCCAACAGTCACTGATTGAGGAAAAACAGGGTCTGCTTGCTGCAAGGTTAGAAGAGCATGACAAGCGTCTTGATGAGCACAGTAGGAGACTTTTTGAACAGGACCGCATCAACACGGAGAAGTATAAAGCAGAAATTCAGCTTTTCATGCACAGGGTCTCCTCTCTCCGAGATCAATTCGAGCAGCTCTCAAATCGCTGTGGCCATGTTGAGGAATCGCTCGACACTCTGAAATCCTGGCTGGATAAGCTCCCCATCGCCTCTAGCTCCTCCAGCGCAAATCATGGAGCCAAAGATGAGAATCCAGAAGAATCAACAGCGAGACACATTCAACATATAATGATCGACTGAATGAAAATCAAATGTATCTTTTTGTTATCCTCTTTCATCAGAATCTATACTAGTGCCATCTCTAGCAGTAGTAGGAAAAAAAGTAGCCTAAGGATCAAGGGGGCAGCCTCATTTTGTAAACCCCTTGTCTCCTCTCAATCTGCGAACTTTATGTACAAAGAGGGATTTAGACCCTCGTTTTTTTCAGAATATAATACATAGCAACCGACTTTTTCAAAAAAAAAAATAATTCAAATCAACTACCACCTGTTATAGATCTCACCGTTCTCCTTGAGAAATGACCCCCACGCGGTGACCTCCGATGAACAGTTTTGCATCTAAATAGAATTCCTTTTTGCAGCTGCCATTTTAGTTTCTTGCACACCAAAACCTATACTTCTCTTCCTTACCGGAGACTAAATTTGTATTTAAGGCGGGCTTCCTTGCCCTCTTCAAACTGCACAATTTTCGGTGCTTGAGATGCCAACATACAGATATGCTTAGAACTGAGAGTTTGCAGCGATTTTTTTTTAATTAAATGGAAATTAAAAGGCGGCCAGACAGTGCGTAGAAACGGGTGAAAATGTGAATGAATGGCCGGATAACTCTGTACCACAAGGGATGTCCCGCTTTGCAAAAATTCCAACCCGACCTTCTCCAAGGATTGTCCACTTTCGAATTTCACGATTTGGTTCACAAGAATGGTTAATGAATCGAGCAATGCTACCTTTTCTGGTGGCATCAATTAATTCAAACTTATTAAGAGATATGATAAATGCATCTTTCAACCCTGCATCTGATAACTAAGAACTACCTGGCCTGACATTTTAATAGCCTCTGTAAATAAACGGAGGTTTAAACACACTTGGAGCACGCTCAGTTCTTGAACTCGAAACTGGGCGAGAGCTAGACCACAAATCCAACTCAACAGCTCTCATGCAACCGAAACTTTAACAACCCAGAAGTTACCGAGGACCGCGCTTCCCGTTTCAGTTGTTCGATCAATACCCAAAACTCGTCAATGTGATGTAACATTGGTACTGGTGCCCACAAAATCTCTAGGATCTGAACCATCAGAGAATCCACTGGAATACGTCAACACTCTCTCGTGCAGATAGAGGATTTGATTCACATAGTGAACTCAGTAAACTCTCGCAGCAACACGGCCTCAAGGCATTCAACGCAGCAGCACGGCCTCAAGGCATTCAACGGAGATTCAGAATGTTTTCAGAGCTGAGGCATCGCAGAAATGGCACAGAAATAATGATGGTAGACAGAGCGCAGAATCAATTATGGCAGACAGAGAGCAGATTCAGAGTCGCAGATTCAGAATCGCAGAGACATAATTAGATGAAACAGCTTGGTGCATGTAAGTAGCAGACCTGATAGACAGAGGTGGCAGCTAATGGCAGACAACGGTTATGGCAGAGAGCCCACAGAGAGCGCAAGAAAGAATATGGCGCAGAATGAGTGAGAGAGCTGAACAGTCAGAGACGTTTTATGAATCAGTGAGAGAGCATGAAACGCTTATGAACAGAGAGCGTAGGTAAAATTATGGCAGACAGACATGTCAGAAGAACTGCTTAGACAGTGCTGGACAGTGCCAGGAGCAGCTAACATTTAGCTGAAGAAATATTCGTGAGAAAATATTCCTGAGATGCAGAATTGATGGCAAAAATGACTGCACAGAAAGGCCATAAGAAAAATGGCTCACATTAATTATGCAGGGCAGGAATACGCCTGCTCTGATACCATGTTAAACACACATGGACAACAAAGACAATGTGAAAGATAAATCATTTAGCACATTTTTTTATTAACAAGAGATTTACATTTATAGTACATTATGTGACTCTTGGGTTTCAGATCCCAAGGTCTCTTGGACTGCTTAGTCTTTTCGGCTTCCACACTAATCCATTTAGGATTAGGTGTCCAACAAGCACTAGCAAAGTTTTTGTTAAATTTTGGTTTAAAAAAACCGATTTATGCAATTATTTTGACAATCTATGTAAAAAAGTAAATAACATCCAATTATTTTGACTGTAGTGCCATTGATTATCATGAATTCACCAGTCTGAAGACCATCTTCTACATACATATTATTATTAAACTTTTTGCATTATATCCCTCTTATATCTTGTGGTAATGGCAATATTAGCACTAGAAAAATATCTTGTTGTAATGGTGATGTTAGTATTAGCACTAAAAAAATCACTAAATTTTGGTAAAAAAAGTTTATCATTTATTTATTTTTAATTTGGGAAATTTTTGTTTTTATATTTTTTGTTTTTAATTCTATTTTTATGAAGTAATATTGTTTTTGGTTGAATTTTGGTAGTAACTAGTTTTTGGTCTAATCATATGTATTAACCATGTTCTTTATGCTACAAGTATAATTGTTGGGACAAAATTGCTCTTTCAAATAAGTTGCAAAAAGCATATAAATGGAAGAATAGCGATGACAACTATTTTCATTGTCCAACTGTTCAGTATATCATGTATGAAAATATTCAACATTTTTATAAACAATGGATTAGAGGTGAGTCTGTAATTGTACATAATGTTTGGATGATACATAAAAACAAAGTTTGTTTCATTGATGTGGTTAGGATCTACTTTGGATACGAAACCCTAGGTTTGGAAGTATGCAAATAATGAATTTGGTTTACCTTTGATAACAAATGAAATTTTATTTCTTTTTCCTCGTAAAACCAAGGAAGATATGGCAATAATTCTCGTTAGAAAACTACTTCTTGTTGAAGGTTTATAATTGGTTGCAAAAGTTCAACAACTGGGTATAGAAGTTTTTAGTTGCTATTAAGGAAACAATGTGATTATAGGTTTTAGCAGACATAGATCATTCTTGGTATTTGATTCACTTTGACGATGGCCTCTTCTGGCTAATATATGAGATTGTGAATTTGTTGATATTTTTTAGATTACCAAGTAGATATAGTTGTTTATAGGAATTTTGTAAAACTTGGAGTATTGACAAATGGTTTTTCACTGTTAAGAAAATTTAAGTCAAATTGGGTTGCAAAACTTAAGGAGAAAGCAAAAACAATTGTTAGTAGTTGTGAATTGATATAGTCATTAAATAATTCCCAACCATTTTCTTTGTGCTACAAGTCTAATTTTCAAGACAAAATTAATAATTTTGTTCAGTTACAAAGAGCATATAAGTAGAATAATATCAACCGTACTGGAAACTATTTGTAGTGTCCATTAACTATTCAGTATATCATGCGTGAAAATATTTAACATTTTAAAAAACAATGAAAATGACAAGTGAACTTGTAAATATACCGAATGCTTGGATGATACATCCAAGACAAAGTTGCATTCATCAATGTGTTCAAGATCTACCTTGGAATAGAAACCATATGTTTTGGAAGTGTGCAAAAAAATAATTTGATCTACCTTTAAAGATAGTCTAGTATGGTAACCTTTTATGACCAATGATTTTTTTTTTTCTCATCATCATCATATACATATATATATTAGAAACCAAGGAAGATATGATGATAATCGTCATCAAAAATGACCTATGATAGTGGTGGCGATGGTGAATATGATGACGATGACAATGGCAATGAGGATGATGATTAAATGATGATAACGGCGACAACAATACAATGATAGGGACCCTATGCCATTAAGGATTCCCTATATGGGGAAAATATTACCTGCGTGTGGGAAAGTTATTATTGATCACAAAAATGAATAAACTCGGTAGAAAATTTGAATCACCTTCATTACCCATCCAAATATCCTTAATAATTCGAATTTTTATTGTAGTGTAGTTTAATATATTTGTGTTAATTAATTCCATAAATTCAACTTAACAAGTTATATTTGTGTGTTAAGCTATATTTGTCTATATTCACAATATAATATGAAGAACAAATGGGCACCTACTTCATATGGATTAAAAAATGCTTCTACTACTTAATGTGAATTACAAGTGTAATCTTAGTTGGATCTCCAATATATCTTAAGCCATATTTTCATTTTATTTTTAGTACTATTAAATGTTATTATGTCCTACCTCATTTTATTGTTAGCATTGTAATAAAAATATGCATTTTGCTATAGAATTAGTACTAACATCTAATATTGTTTTTTTCTAGAACGCTATAGGTAATGACCACGAAGATGATGATATAGACTATGTTTAGGTTACATCATATATTAGAGATCATGATGATGAGGATGGTGATGGCATTGGTGATGATTATGTGGATGACATTATCAAGATGGTCAGGATGATGATCATGGAAATGATCATGAGGATGAGTTTGGCTATGATTTTCGTGGTGCTAGCTAGCCATGCGTTATTTTTTATATTTAGTTGGATGCCTTAATATGGTAATCATACATTTGAATTTTAGTTTATTTGAATAATGATGATGATACTATCTTGTTACCTTGTGAATATGTCGAAAATTTTTTACAATTTTTTTATGAAGAATTATTGTGTATGATGAGATTCCTATTTTTTTATGGATGTTGTGAATTTATCTTATCATAATGATATCTATGAAAAATTTCTATTTGGTAATCTTACATTGACTTTTAGTTGATTGATTAAATATGATGATGATATTATCATTTTTCTCTTGTCCTTTTATGTATATATTGAAAATTATCAACATTATTTTGATGAAGAATTATTATGTATGATGATATTACTATCTTTTGATAGATGTTGTAAATTTACCTTAGAATAATGGTGTTCATGAAATATTTTGATATGATAATCACAAATTTGAATCTTATTTGATTTGATTAAGGATGATGAGGATAGTATTAGTATTATCTTGTTACTTTATATATGTGTTGAAACCTATCAATGTTTTTTTATGGAGAATGATTATGTATGATGACATCACTATTTTTGGATGTAATGTTGTGAATTTACCTTGGAATAATGATATCTGCAATAAATGTTGATTTAGTAGTAATATATGTATATTGAAAATTGTCAATGATTTTTTCATGGAGAATTGTTATATATGAGGATATTGATATATTTTTTATGAATGTTGTCAATTACCCTTAAATTTGTTTACAAATACTAAATTATGAATTTGAATTGTGATATATTCTTAAATGTGTTATACATGAAAATACCTCCTCATTATTTTGGAGGAGAATACTATGTTGTTAGTTGAAATACCCCTTTCTCCTAAACTATATAAGCCTACAAGTTACATACCATGAGGACCACGTGATCCTAGTCTATAACAAGTTGTCCCCTTCATCTAACTTTTGTTACCAAAATAATAACCACCTAAGAAAAAATTAAGAAACTAATAAAATTATGCCATGTAGACAATTTTTTAATATATCATTTTATATTCTTTTACCAAAACTACCCAAAAGATTGTCACATTTATCAAAATAACTGTATATGTATTTTATATTTAAATTAATATATTAGCACAAGAATTAATAAAATATAAATTAAAAAAGCAAATTTAAAAGTTAAAGGAAATTTAAATTTAAATTTAATTTACCAAAATAAACGTCACTTTTATAAAAAATAACCATCTACATGTATTTTATATTGAAATTAATTTAGTAACACAAGATTTAAGAAAATTTAAATTTAAAAGGAAAATTTAAAATATAAATTTAAGTTACTCAAATAAATGCACTTTTATCAAAAGAACCATATATTTATAATTTATATTTAAATTAATTTATCAATACATAAGATTTAAATTAAGAAAGTAAATTTAAAATTTAAATTAAATTTAGGATTTAGGATTTTATATTTAAATTTATTTATTTAACATGCCATGATTTACCCTTCATTAAAAATATTCTAGATATTCTAACTTTTATAGATTAAGATATTAAATTTATTTTTAATATTTAATATAGTTTTGGGTCACTTGGGCAGCATTCATAGTTAAATTAGGTAAGTTATATTATTAAAAAAATCCACTGCCTAGTCACAACTATATGTCTTTTAAATTTTAAAGGATTTTGATTGGCTTACACATTATGACATGGAAATTCAATGTTAACATTTTAAAATGAAAATTCCTCTAATGTGATGAAAAAAGCTTGAGTTAACTACACTCTTTTGTTCACTTGCGGAAACTCATATGGTGGAATGTGATCTCTTTATTCTCATATTTAGATTTTTCCTAAAAAATAAAAGCATACAAAAGTGGGAAAGAGCCATAAAGCATGGGGAAGCTTTTTCCTAAGCACAAAAGCATCTAAAAAGTGGAAAATGCCATTTTTATATGAGGAAACATTATTCACCCAAAAGCTTTTGCCAAGATTGAACTAATGAGGAATTTGGGAAAGCTTCATAGCCTTCACATTCCTATATATTGGAGGCTTGGCCATTGAGGAAATAATGGGAATTCATGTATTGTCATGCTGCTGAGATCTATCTTGAGATGGAGAGTTTTGGAGCTAGGAGTTGGGGGAAGGTGTTGTTGCAACTGTATCTGATGGTTGTAACTTTCCTCCAACTCCTTTATTAATATATATTAGTCGTTCTTCCTTCCATATGCTACTATTCATTCTGTATTTATCCTATTTAACTAATGAATGTATGGCATTTTGGTTTATATTTCTTTATTCAGTAATATTTATATGTTTACGATAGTTTCAATTATCAAGATATTATGTTGTGAAGTTTTCTTTGTTCTCTCTCTTGTGTGTAGGACCATGATTTGGAGCTATCCAGGAGCGCTTCCCAGCAACACTAAAAACTCCAATAAGACCTGCATGCGAGGCCTGACATGAATTCATTCTTCTTTTCTTAATCTATACTCTACACCTTGATCTACTAAGAATCTTGAGCCCTAGAACAACCTTTCTCTTAATCAGTCTATATTAGGTTTCTGTGATAAACTGAGAGGGTTTTATGTTCATTTAAATGTGCATTATATCCAATAGCAAAATGATATTTAGAAACTGTAATATATTTTACTATGTAATAAAATTAGTAAAATGGAAGTAAAAGTAAAACTCTAAACAAGAAGCCAAAAGTGGATGTAACCATCGATGCAAATTTGAGAGTAGAATTGGATGTTAAACTAGCCATCAAAAAAAGATGCAAACAATGAGACAAAAAGGGTTTTAAAGTAGAATTAAAAAAGGGTGTAAAACTAGACACAAAGAAGGGAACAAAATAGGGCATACAGAAAGATACCAAATTGGGTGCAAACAAGGATGTAAAAATGGACACTAAAATGAGGATCAAATAATGGTGTAAAATTAGGATGAAAATTTGGGTGAAAAAAGGATGTAAGAAAAGACACAAAACAAGAAGCAAAATGGGACTAAAAAAGGGTGGAACTAAGGATGCCCAAAATGATGCATAACTAGATGAAAATTTAGACCAACATCTAGGTGCAAAATAAGATGCAAACGTGGACGCAAAATGTGGTAGAAAAAAGGATGAAAATTTGGATGCCAAAAAGGATGCAAAATTAGATACCAAAAAGGATGGAAAATTGGACATAAAAAATGGTGAAAATTGGACATAAAAGTAGAAAAAATGGTGCGAAAATGGGCATAAAATGGCTCAAATTCGGATGCAACATTGGATGAAAAATGAGGTGCAACAAATGATTCAAAATTTGGTGCAAAAACAAATGCAAACGTAGACGAAAAAAATAGCTCAAAATTGAACGTAACATTAGGCACAAAATGGGATTGAAAGGTGGATGCAACACATGGTCTAACATAGGGTGAAAATTTAGATGATCAAAAGGATGCAAAATTGGATGTAAGAAATGTTGTTAAAAATGATGTTAAATTGGATGCAACGAATGATGCAACATCAGGTGCAAAATAGGATGCAAAAAAGGGAGACAAACGAAATGAAAATGCATATGGAAAAAATGGTCCAAAAATGGATGAAAAAATTGGCACTAAATCAGATCCAACATATGGTGCAAAATTAGATGCAAAAAATGGTGTAAAAAAAGGCAGAAAAATTGATACAAAAATAGATGTAAAAATAAGTACAAAATTAGAAGCAAAAAATGGCATAAGAGTAGAGGCAAAAACTGGCACAAAAACGATGCAAAAAAGGGCACTAAATCAGATGCAAAAGATGGTGTAAAACTCGATGCAAATTACGACACAAAAATAGAAGTAAAGAATGGCACAAAACAAGAAGCAAAAAATGATGCAAAAAATGGCACAAAACTAGAAGCAAAACCTGTTGTAAAACCAAATGCAAATCTTGGTGCAAAATATGATGCAAAATTTGGCGTAAAAAAAGATGCAAAATTTGGTGCAAAAAAGGACGCTTTAAAAATTGTAAAATAGAGCCAGATTTAGCGCCAGGTTGATCATCCCAATGGAGAGAAAAATACACTAAAATCTGGTGCTAAATCTGGCGCAAATTGCTTGTTTTGTTGTAGTGACAACAAACAAAATCTTCAAACAAAGAACACTAAATTGAAGATGTTTTTACATGAAGAGAAGAAGGAAAAACAGACTTTGCTACAACAACTGCAAGCTAAGGATGAGGCCTTGGAAAATTTGCAACGTGACCCATGTGAGGTAAAAATTAGTTCTTCAAATTCATGTATGTGTCCTGATGATGATTTCGCTATTTTTGAAAATCATTCCATGGGAATTGGCTCCAAACTGTTGAAGAAAATGGGGTATGGAGGAAAAGGCTTGGGTGTTAATGGCCAAAGCATTGTCAACCCCATCAAAGTAGAAGAATTACCCCGTCAGACAAGACTTGGGTATGTCAGAAAGGAAGTTGGGGAATGCACCACAACAGTTAGCGAACCACCAACAACAGATGATGAGCAACCCTCATCAGTTCTTTCCAAATCGACAGAGAAGGTAAAAGATGTTGATTTCCTTTCTATTTTGTTTTCACATAGTATGATTTTTGTTGTAGATTTGGAGATCCAAATTACAGGGACAAACATGAGGCTCCTTACCAGGACGAGGCACGAGGAGGAAAAAGAAATTGGTGTTAATAATCAAGGCATAACTCAACCATTGGAGGTTGTGCAGAGACCTCAATTTGTAAGGTTGAGATACACCGAGGGGGAATACTCGAAGGTGTCAAATTCTTCCGAGACATCATCGAAATCGTCGAGGAAAGAGAATTATGGGAACACACTCCCATCATCCCATGGAAGTGCCCATTGCAGGGAAAGAGCTGAGGAAAGGTCTCATTGCCATACTTACACCAGAGACGGGAAGGAAAGGTATAACCATTCTCGACATTCAAATGTTCATTTCAATTATAATCATGTTGTTAATGATGAATGTAAAACATGGCATCGAAAAACATGTAACTTTTGTGGATTACATAACCATACATTTTTTAAGTGTTGGAAAAGAATAACAGCACACAAAAAGAAGAGGCGTGGGAGACCCTCTCAACAGTAGGTAAAGAAACATGTTACACAGATCTGGAGGAAGAAAACCTAATGCATTCATTGCGATAGAAGTGGCCATCAAAGAGCCACTTGTTGGAGGCTCCATCTAGAGCAGTGCCTTAAAGACAAAGTGTTAGTGCATGAAACAGGTGAAGTAGTTGTTCGACCATCGAATGCACCACAAGGAGGCAACCCATTCAACTTGATAAATGAAAATTGGTTTCTAGATATGTTAGCATTTCACGGTCGTGCTTTTGTAAATCATTTGTTGCATTTTAAAATGTAAAAGTGATGATGTGTTTTCCATCACTTGTTAAGCAACAATGATGTCTAGTCTTATTTTGTGTTGCATTTCACACTTTGAAAGTGATGTTGTGTTTCCATCACTTGTCAAAGCAAAAATAGTGTTTGGCCTTATCTTTGTAAATCATGTGTTGCAATGATGATGTGTTTTCCATCACTTGTTGAAGCAACAATGATATGTTGGCCTTGTTTTCATAGCTGGGGTATTGTTTCCATTTCAATGTAAACTTGACCACCGAGTATGTGTTATAAACTCGTGGCAAGTGTGGGATGCTTGGGTCATTAGTTGGTCATGTAAAATCAGCATGTAATTTTCAAAACAACGTACTACAGGTTGCAGAGGTTGTAGGTGTCAGCTCATCGCTTAAGGCTCTGAAGAACAAAGGTGAAGGAGATAGAAGCTAGAACTTTCAGGATGCTTGTGATGCAGATAAGGTACAAAGAAGTTACATATTATTTTTCATGCTTTTGGAGGACCAAAATCTCCTCAATGGGGAGGATTGATCCAAGTGGCTCCAGAGACAAACATAGGACAAAAGGGCTTATGGGAGCTCAAAAATCAAAGTGATCAGAATGCTTTTAAACCAGGACCAGAGCGTGGATCTCGTTGTCCTGATTGCGGTGATGTGAATGGTTCGTCAATCCGAGCTCATACGAGGGAGAACAAGCCAGTCAAATTTTTGGTCAAAGTTGGACTATGGGCCAGGTTTAAGTTTCCTACAAATTGATCGACCCCGGGGCATGAAACCTAGCCCCGAAAATGGGTGAATTTGTTGGATCGTTAATTTGTCTAATATCCATTATATTAGACAAATTTGAAAAATATGTTTATGGTTCTAAAAATAAAAATATAAATATTTAGGGTGGTGGGCCACCAACCCCGCCACCCCCCCAACACATAACAAATTCATTTTTAAATTGGCCAACGGGCCATGACCCCCGTCGGTCCCCACCCCAAACCCCAACCACTTTAAAAAAAACTATGTTTAATTGGGCCAACGGCCATGACCCCGCCGGACCCTCCCCCAACCTCCCATATATGCACCATATATATTATAAGGGCGGTGGGCAAGCCACCTCCGGTGGACCCGACCCATGCCCCACCAAACATAACACCCAACCATAAGTCGAGGGTGGCGAGGCTCGAACCCGCCTGTCTGGTGTGGCCGGCTTTCCTCCCGAGCACCCTCACACACACCAACCATAATACAACGCACCACGCATAGAACAGAACCAACGTGCCATGAACCACGTTGAACGCCACCCGCCAAACTTTAATGTGCCATTCAATACGTTAAAACGGTGGAGGTTAAGGGGCAGGCCGCCCAAGGTGGACCTGACCCCCACCAATGATTTAATGCGCCTCCCAAAAATAAATTTTGTTATATATTATGGTTAAAAGGGGAGGGGCGGGATTTGATCCCCTGACCCCTCCTCAAAAACTTGTTATAATTACCAATGTGCCAAACAACATTCTTGTAAACTTCGCCCTAAAATTTTTATATAAGCATTCATTTCACTAGTGCGCCCAGGCGGATGAAGGAACAAGGAGTGGGCACAAAAAACGAGGCAGAGTTAATTTTTAATTAATTTTTATGCAGGTGGAACCATGACTGAGCAAAATTTCCAAGAGGGTGAAATTTTCACAGTGTCCAAATTGGACAAATTTTATGTCGATCTTACACTTCTCAACGACACGAACCTGATGGAGTAGTCAGTTTCCTGATATGAACAGCCGATTTGCAGAGGACCCAAAGGAGGGAATCTTTGAGGTATCTAGGTGGAATCTAAAAGATTCCTTAAGCCCCAGATTTTCATTTTCTCAGAATTCAGAAATTTGACAGTCGATTTTGCACTATTCGATGCCACAAATATGATGGCATGGTCAGATTTTCCATTTGCTAATTTCATTTTTTGGCCACTTTTCTAAGTGGAGTGCAGGTGTCAGCATTCATGTGCGAGCAACCATTTCCATGAGATTCGACACAACGAGGTTGATGGTACGACCAACTTCAGCAGTTTGACATCCACTTCTTCAGATGGCCCCTGGATGTGAGGTATATGCAGTGTGTTCATGTACTTATTTTGCTATGCATTGTGCTGCACAAATCCCTGTTTGATGCTTAATGTGGGATCTTGTTTCTTACTCGTTTTCATGATTCCTGCTTGATGTGATGCGGAATCATATGTGTGATGTACTTGTTGTCATGATTCTTCATGTTGTGTTTTGAGATCCCTTTGTCGTATGTTGATAGGATATTCATGTGTCGCCATGCATGTTTGCATTGAGATCCCTTTTATGCCATGTTGGCAGGATGATCATCATGCATGAGTTTTGTGTCATACTGATAGGAGTCTTTTGACTGAGAGTTCCTATAGTGGAACATCTCTTGGAGCCACTCCTGCGTGAGGTCATTTTCCTTGTATAGCGACATCACCTCTTATGTACATCATCACTATTGACATCACTTAATGCAGCAGCCTACACTATCTTGACATCGGGGCCCGGAGACGTAGTCCATCCTGGACGAACTCCATTATCAACGACTTATGTTTTCATGTGCTGATTCTTGTCATGTTCCTCTTTGTTACAGCATGCATATGTATTCACTTATGTTCTTTTAAAAATGCAATCTAACACACCACAAAAGAAAAAGGTCTTGGAAGGGTCCTTTGTCACACCCAGACCTGGATCATGAGCATCCATATTCATTCTCCTGAGAGTATATTTATTTATATTTATACTGGGCCATCCTAGAGGGTCAAGCTAGTTAGAGTTAGAGAGTAAGGGATAGTATTGTTGTGTTGCTTTGATTTAGACTTTATTTTCCCTTTCTTTTGATGTCATGCAACTCAGAAAGGG
Source organism: Pinus tabuliformis (assembly GCA_031772625.1). Taxonomy (NCBI): domain Eukaryota; kingdom Viridiplantae; phylum Streptophyta; class Pinopsida; order Pinales; family Pinaceae; genus Pinus; species Pinus tabuliformis. The sequence continues at coordinate 62,376,389 of CM062816.1, forward strand.
AGAGACTCTTCTAGATTCTGGAGAGGGGATCCAATGATTGAAGGTATAATTGTACTATTTTTTTCATCATTAATGAAATTACATGTTCCCTTCATGTCAATCTATGTTTCTGGTTTATTATACATGTTTACATTTATTGGAGTTAATGGTCTTCTGCGCAAGACTATTTGTGGTCATTGTTTGATGATGCATGTGTTTAGGTAGTAGATCTATTGCAGGAGGCAAGATCTCTTGGTTGGAGCATAAACTTTTTGTATAAAACCCAACACTCGTCACTAATCTGCGAGGGTTGCAAGTGTAACCTCAAATTGTTACTGTAGCGCTACATGCATGATTGACTGCTTGAGCATATAGATCAAGATATAAATTTTTTATTGATTAATCATGTATCTTGTTGTCTAGTAAAATTGATGGGGCCATAGGATTACATAATAATAGTTGCTTGTGTGTGGATTTTACCACAACATAACTGGTGCTTTCAATGAGAGATTTTACTCTTTTACCCTCTTTGCTTTGAGATCTCTTCTCTTTTGTCTTGAATCCGGTTCATGGTGTTTTTATGATTTTTTTTGAGCAATTGCAAGTCTCTTTGGGGTGTAAGTCTCCTAGTTTGACCCTAGATTAGTTTTTGTGCTCGCGCATTTAAAAAAAATAGTTTTTCTCCTAGCTGCACCCACAGGTCGGCTAATAGGGTAGCTAAAACTCTGCAGTGACACACATAGCCCATTTCTGTGCAGCTATGGTCACTCTAATCGTGACTCGTCTCTGCGGCCAACCCTGCAAGCCAAAAACCCCTAGATGCTCCTTTAGGGGATTTATTTCTTAGATATAATTTATTTTTACTCTTTGTTTGGAGTCTAGATCTCTTATATATTTGGTGCTTGCTGGTTTGTTGAATTGGATTTGGGTCTTCTTCTCTTGAAAGGGTTTCTTGGTTCTTTAATTGGCCTTCAATTCGTTCTCTACTCTCTAATTTTCTACTTGTTTATTTAGTTTTGTCACTAGTATTATCAGTTGTTTAGCATTGTATATTTGAACCCATTCTTCTTGGTCTAAGTTTAATCCTATTTTTCTTGTCTCTCTAGGGTGTTCCTTGAGGATTTAGTGTGTTTTGGTTGAGGCTATTGTCCTCATTTTGGAATCAATTTTTCATATTTGTTTGGTTAATTAGGTAAGAACTTAGATCTGCTATTGATTCCAATTTTTCAACCATATTTGGCTTTGTTTTGCCTTTGTCACTTTTTCATTAGTGATTTTATTCTTTTTTGCTTGCTCTTTATTGCAAGTGGTGGTGTTTTGTTTTGGTTATGCAAGTTGTCACCTAAAAAGTTTATTTGGGTGTGTTTGATCTATTGGTTATTTCATATTCTTGTTATCACTCCCACTTAATCTTGTTTAGGCCTTCCTGCCTCTAGGGTTTGGTTTTGACCATTGTAGAACATTGAATCTTCTTGAGACATTGTGCTACAACCCTAGCTTGTTGACATTGGCCCCCTATTTTTCACTTTTTGGCTTTTTGTTAATTGCTTGAAAATGTTTATTTAGCTTTGGATTCCTAGGTTTTACGCTTTTTTAGTGCTTTGCATTCAAGCTTGGGGAACTTTTTGGCCTCTTCTCCATTTCCTATTTATTTGTTTACTTTTCAGGTCTAGACTCTTCTATAAATTTTGGGATTGCATATTAGTAACTAGTTAGAGGTGTATTTGATAGGAATTTGTGTGTCAGTAAAAAGTGATAATATTCTCACCCTCCTGTAGTTAGTGTTCATCGAATTGAACTAAATTTTCGCATATCACTACATTAGGGTGTTACTAACAAAGAGTCTATCACACCATATGAGTTTCATGATGCTATGCAACTGAGTAAATCACAACCCATAAAATTAACGCATTAATAAAATCAACTAGACTCATCTTTTATTTTTTCTACTAGTGCATTAACATTAGCTTAAGCTAGGATTTTGGAGCTAGGTGTGTGAGTAAATTACTCCAAGACCATAAAACAAACTTAGCAGCCTGAGTTAGGGAGTGAAAAATCCTCCATCATCCCATGGAAAAACCAAAGCACGTCAGAAACCCATTTAATAGAGGGTTAGGATTAGGTCATAGTGAGAGTAGTTATCCTCGAGGCTATGGAACTCGTGGCTAGGAATATCGTGTCGTTGGCTAACTACCCAGAAGCCCAAGATTTATGTGTCCCCATGGGACAGAGGCACTCTAGTGGCCATTCCTAGGAGAACTACCCTATAGGTGGTGGTTGGATGCAACAACCATCCCTCTACCTTACCTCCCTCTAGATAGCTCTTCTTGCAGAGTTGAGATCCCACAAGTAAGAACTCTATTGGTAGGTCATCTGGAAAAAAGTACTAGGATTGGTTCGCATGTGGCTACCTTTTAGGATTTTTCTAGTGCATGTTGTTTGGTCCAAGTCACTAGTTTTGCCTTAAGGTTGTCCATACTAACCTAATTTGGTTAATATACATTTATTCACCATGGTTGAACATATTCTTTGTCATTATGTAGAATTCATAGTTTACCTACTTAACAAGGTGAACTTTTGACTCTTGCTTGTAGAGTGCTTGTCGATGTTCAAGACCAAGACCAACCTATAGTTATGGATTTTTTTCCTAGTCTTTTGAGTAGAGATTTGGTATCCATTGAGACTTTGGTGGACAATTCTGTCCATCCCGTCAATCCACCTTTGACTGTTCCATTAGGACTAGAGTTACTGTGGATAAACATAGATGGTTCTACACCCACTTACACATATGTTCCTCTTTTACCAATGGAAGAGGTTAGTTCTTCTTTACCCTCTGCATTTGTAGTCTCTGTTGTTATTTCATCGTTGCCACCAATGAACATGGCAGGACCTACACCTCCATTGACACCTCTGACACAAACTCAGGGTATTCCATCGGTCTCTTTTATGGCTCCTCCAAATTTCCCCAGTGTTTCTATGCATATTCCTTCATCTATGCAGGCTATGGAAGTTAACCTTAGTCAGCTTATAGGATTAGGATTTTTACTCCTAGTATGGCCCAACCTACTGTCCCTATTCCTCATATGGGTATGGTAACATCGGGAAATGTGTGGGGAGAATCATTTGTTTCTCATAGTCATCCTGGGGGAAACCTTGCTTCTAATATTTCTCAAGCCTGGTATAGTTCATTATTTAGAGGGACATTATCTTCTTGTACTTTTATTGGAGTGGCTACTTTACCTGGGGGAAACCCTATTGTTAGTGCCATGACACCTATAGGTTATGCACCTTATGTTGGTGTTTCTCCATAAGGTGGTCCATCTACTCCTATTGAATAAAACCCTATTAGCAATCATGCTATTTGGGGGTCCTTTTCTCTATGGGGTCACTTACCTTGGGGGGAAAGCTCCTTACACCACTCACGATGGCCTCCATCCTTTATATGTTGGGATTAATTATCACCATGATCAACAACCTATTCCACAAAAATAGTATATGGGGAGGTCTCATGGTTGGTCATGAGGCTCTCCCTCTTATGGCCCATTTAGTCAGCCTCTAAACCCTTTCTTATCCTCCCTTGATCTGTCAAAATTTTCTAAGCTAACAAATGACCCCATCTGTCATGATCCTTAGTGGCCACCCATGCCTACTAAATTACAGTCAAATATCCCCAAATTTGAAGGGAGGCCTAGAGAAAATCCATTAACTCGTATCACCACATACCATTTGTGGTGTTCATCTAATTATTTGGTTGACAATTTGATTAAGTTGTGTTTGTTCCAACATACCCTGACTAGAGATGTTGCTAAATGGTAAATTGAACTGGACACGACATCTTACAATGATTTTTCATCTTCGGTCCAAACTGTTTTGACTCATTTTCACTTACTTACAAGTTATGACCTTGATTATGATCTCTTGTCCAATTTCAAACAAGACAACACCACACTGATTTCTGATCACATCCATGAGTGTCGATGTCACAAGACCTTAGTCCGAACCTAGCTTCCTAATGGCATCTTACATAAATGGTTCATTCGATTGTCACAACCTCAGATAGTGAAGGATGTATCCATGTTCAGGGATGTTACCAAGGAACAAACCATCTTAGCTCCCCAACAACTAGATTTGATTTATTCTTAGTCAGGCACGCTTTATGAAATACTTCCAAATGCTCCTCACTCTTTGATAGACCCACCCAAACATACCATAGTTGATGGTGTGATTGGTTCTATATATCATTATGTGAGCCAACTTGTTTCCCAACATGGGAAATTGTTCTTAACATCATAAGCCCTAGCAAGTGCGTTTAGCTTTGAAAAAGCACACTCTTATGAGAAAACCACTGATGTTCTCACGGTGAAGCCCACAACACCCAAGAACACTCAACAACCTAGTGGGAAGAAGAATAAAATGAATAAACAAAAGAATCAAACTGCTTAAGAGTTTCAACTAGGCATCTAATAAGGGATGGGGTAGATTTGAACGATCTCGTAAGATCAAGTTCCTTTGCAAGATCTATCAAAGTGAACATTTGACACACGAGTTCCCTTGAATGCATGAAGTTCAAAAGCTTCTTGCACCACCACCTGCTACTCAATAGCCTATTGTTTTAACTCATTTGTTCCCTTCACAACCACAACAACAAATGGTTTCCCAGGCCCCTCTGGCTCCTCAAGGGGGCAACGAGGGCCCTTATTTTCATCCTACTCCTAATGCACCCATCCTTATGTGAAAAGAACAAGTTAATGTGACAACGCTAGCCAAATCATATGATACTCCCGAGTCGATTTATTCTTCTAAGGACTCAACCACCCTGACTGCCTCCATTGGACCTCTCATGCTAGATAAAACTGTGAAGTCAGTTTATCACCCACCTAAGGGTGTCATTTGCAAGACTACACACAACCCATTTTCACGGGTCGCCCAACACTACAGTATTGTTAAGTACTTAGCCCAAGCTCCCCATGTAATGTTTGCTTTGGAGTTTTTGAAGAGATACCCTTAGCAACACAAAGTTTTATTGTCTGTAATCAGGGGGCGGGGTGGATCCCTTTGACTCATAATGTTTAATGTTGACAAGGTTGTCATCTGGCCTTCCCACCAAACTTTCGTTCATATTACTGTGCACATCTTCCAAGGGGATATTCATCACACTTTGGAGGATTAAGGCTCTTCTACGTGTGTCATGTCAACATCATGCTGCAAAGGTCTCGAATCTTTGGCATTCGCCAATTCCTCCATTACTTTACAGGCATTTGATGGGCACCATTTCGTACCTAATGGGGTTCTTTCTAAGTTTGACATTGAGCTAGGAGAAAAACTACATACGTCAATGTTGAAGTCGTCGATGCTCCTCTAGATTATAACTTGCTCCTTGGTCGTTATTGGTTTTATGTTATGACCGTGGTCATGTCTTCAGTATTTCACCTTCTCTGCTTTCCCCACAAAGGCAATATCATCACCATTGACCAACTAGACAATTATGTGCCATCGACTCAACTTACCACTGCGGTGACTTTGGTCCCACTTGTCAGAAATAACCCTGGACATTATGAGAGTGTTGGTGTGGGCTTGTTTAAAAGCTCTTCTCTTATCAGGGTCTTTCCTCAATTACCCCCGCCTAATACTCCTTCATCTACTATTGCTCATGTCCATATGATATCTTCTCACACTTGTGGACCCCAAATCCCTGATGATCCTTAAGTGGTACCATATCCTTCTGAAATTGATCAATATGATGAGCACATGCCTTTGAGCCCAGTCGAACTAGCATATCAAACCATTCAGATGGCATCCACATTTGATGAGTTAAATGATGCTCCTTCTGTGTCACTTAATGACTACCCTATGCCTACTTGGGGTATTGACCATCCTTTATCTTGTGACTTCCTTGATCTTCCACTTCCATCAAATGAAGCTTCTTGAGAGGTCATGTCAGTCTCAGATTGACCCGAGGGGACCTTGACCATCAATCCTCTTTCCTTTCTTGAGTAGATAGCATGGATGTGTCCGGTAAAAACCCCAGTTTCCTCTAACAGTGTTGAATCTTCCTCGATCCCCATTTGGGTTTTTACTGTCTCTTCTGAAGGGAACTTTGCCAACATATCAACTACCATTCCTATCAATATTGTGATGAAACCAAGTGTCATGGAAAACATCTAGATTGGGGCAGATTGTAGTCCTATAGAGATAAAAACTTGTATTACCATTTTCAAATACTTCAACAATGTTTTTGATTGGTCCTATGATGAAATTCCTGACATCGATCCCCGGATCATTCAACACGAGATTAAGACTTATTCCAGAGCCAAGCCTATTCGGAAAAAAATCCGTCTAGTAAACCCTCGCAAGGTAGCTCCTATTAAAGTTGAAGTTCAAAAACTCTTAAATGGTAGTTTCATTTATCTTGTACCCTTAACAGAGTGGGTTTCTAATCCTGTTCTGGTTGATAAAAAGCAAGGGATGATTAGATTTTGTGTTGATTATTGCTACTTGAATCTGGCTTGCCCTAAGGATAACTATCCCATGCCATTTACTGACCAGATCCTTGATGCGTGTACCTGTAATTCTATATTTTCATTTATGGAAGGCTTTTCTGGCTATAACGAATTTTCTAGCTATAACCAAATTGAGATCAAACCAAAAGGCCAACACAAGACTGATTTTATCTTCCCTTAGGGGACATTCGCTTATCATAAATTTCCCTTTGGTATGAAAAATGATGGTGCCACTTTCCAGTGGGCCATGTCTTATGCGTTTAATGATATAAAACACATCATTGAAGTTTATCTTGATGACCTTACCACTTGCTTGTTACTTCATGAGGATCATCCTGCAAACATTCAAGAAGTTTTTCTTCGATGTTGTTACTATAAAATCTGGCTTAATCCACACAAATGTGTCTTTTGTGTACGATTCAAGAGACTGCTAAGATTCATTGTCTCTAAAGAAGGGATTCATGTTGATCTGTTAAAGGTTTAGGCTATCATAAACTTTCCTCCTTCGTGAACAATTCGCCAACTTCATAAACTACAAGGGAAAGCCAATTTTCTTGTGGCAGTTCATTGCCAATTATGCTCACATTACCCAAGGCTTCATGTGTCCATTGAAAAAAGGAGTGTCGTTTATTTGGGAAAACCAAGCCCAACATTCTTTTGATGTTGTCAAACATGCTTTATTGTCATCCCCCTTAGTCCTCCTGATTTCAACCGATATTTCTTGATATATCTCACAACTTCTGAGTCTACTCTCGATATGGTTCTTATCAAAGAGGATGATATGTACAACGAACACCCCATTTATTATCCTAGAAAAGGCCTCCTAGGTCCCAAGCTTCGCTATTCCCATGTCGAAAAGTTGGCTTTGGCAATCGTTGTTGTTGTCCAACGATTGAGGCACTATATACTTTTGCAAAAGACCATGGTTATCTTCGACTCCATCCCTAAGAAACATATCCTTAGGCATAAAATCATTGGGGGGAATACTCCAAATGGATAGTTATTCTTCAGAATTTTGATTTGGATTTTTTCATCAATAAACCTAAGAAATCCTTGGCATTCGTAGAGTTGCTTGTTGAGTTGCCTCAAACTAATGTGGAAGTCATGTTCATGGATACTTTACCTAATGAACCCTTGTTCCTCATTAGCTCTGTTGATCCTTGGTGTGGGGATATCATTTTATGCCTCAAACTTTTTCGGCCTGAAATTTCTCGTGATTATCGTCAGCGCATACACCATCAATCTCGACTCTATGTTATTATCAATGATACCTTATACCGTTGCGTGTTGACATTGTATTATGTCGATGCCTTACTCTTGAAGAAGCCGAACACATCCTAAATGATTTCCACAATGGGGCATGTGGTGGTTGTCTTTCTGGGCTTGCCACTGCTTAGAAGATCTTATACGGTGGGTACTTTTGACCTTTACTCTTTAAAGATTGTATATTTTTCCTTCAAAAGTGCCATCCATGTCAGATCTTATCTCGTAAAATGAGCATGCATCCCACCCCTCAACACCTTGTGGTTGTTGTTGGTCCTTTTTCTCAACGGGATATTGATTTTATGCAATGCAACCCACCCTCATCTCATAGTTATCACTACATTGTTGTGGTTGTTGACTATTTCACCTAGTGGGCTGAGGTTATGCCCACACATTCCAACAACGACGCCACCACAACCCTATTTTTATTTAATCATGTCATTTCCATATTCGGTGTGACTAAATGAATTGTGATTGATCATGGTAAACACTTTCAAAATCATATGATGCAGGAACTAGTAGCCAAGTTGGATTTTCGTCATGAACACTCAACCCCTTATTATCCTCAAGCTAACAGTCAAGTAGAGGCTATCAACTGCACCTTGAAAACAATGCTATGATAGATGGTATGGAATCATAAGTAAAATTGGCATCTTATGCTCTTTTCTGTCTTATGCACATATTGAACCACGATTAAGTCTGTTACAGGCTTTACTCCTTTCCAATTGGTTTACAGAGTGGAGTCTCTTCACTTTGACTAGCCATGGAACTGCTCCCTAACACTTTAGTTGAGGAAGAACGTCTATTACAACTTTCCCATTTAGATGAACAATGCATTTTCGCCTTGGTCACTCATGAAACTCACAAGAAATGTGTGAAGGCATAATACGATAAATTTATTCAACCTCGTGTCTTTTTTGAAGATGACCTAGTTTTGGTCTATGATCAATACCATGATAAATTAGGAGCTAGTAAACTTGAGCCCTTATGACATGGTCCCTACATTTTCAAACTTGTTCTCAAGAAAGGGGCCTACGGGTTAGTCGATTGTGATGGGAATCCACTATCTGAGGCACATAATGGGCTCTATCTAAAACACTACTATGCATAGTTTCTTTGCAAGGTCACTTGTACATATTGTATATAGATGTGGGTGTGATAAGTTTATATGTTTTTCTTTTACTTTTTCCATGGTTTTTGTGTGTGATTCTTGTGCTTGGTCTTTGTTTGACAGATGTCATGCCCTCACTCCCTTATGTAGGATTTGTAGATGGTGAAAGTCATTACACTTGAAACATAACTTTCCCTGCTTGGGTCATTTTTTCGCCCACCAACGAGCTTGTGAGTTCAGGGGGTATTTGTCTTCACCTGTTTACCAACAATGTGGCATAATATAATATTGTTATTGAGCTCTTAAACGAGGCCAATCGCCTTGGCATATGCCACTTATTTGTTTAGCTCGACTCCTAGCTCGTAGCGTCTTAGCTAAACCATCTTTATGATGTAAGGAATCCTACCATCTTACATTAATTTTTGAGGGTATGCCTCTTGGAACGATGATTTGATTACATTGCTTATGTTCATATTCCTTGAGGGAAAAATCATTGGTTGATTCTTTAGCTAATTACGTGCCAGATTGGAATTTGTCCCATTAAATTTTTAATCATGCACATGATAAAACAAAAATATTGTAACACATACATCTCTTTAAAGTAAACACACCTTAGAAGCTGTCATTTTATTATATCATCATAAAAGTTTGGGTACATAGTTCAAAATTTGGGCATCTAAGGCCATGGCCATAATGTCATACATATGCAGTAACATCCAAAACCAAAACCCTAGTTAGACCATTATCCCCTCTCAGTGGTGCTCATGGTAACATAACACTGCACTCAGAATGTGTTCAAGAAGACCATGATGGCTAATAGAAGTTACTCCTATTGTATGTCTTTCATGTGTTAAGACATCTCTGTGATGCTCCTAGGTGGAACACCTAATGTTAACCCCTCGACACTGTGAGTGAATTCGCGCAACTCCTCATTCTTACCTTCTTCCTTGTTTGTTGCATGTGCTACTTTCGCTTGGGCTGGTGGTACTCCTCTCCTTAAAGGAGAATAACCCTCTGGGTGTGTCGGTGCAATAACTACATATCACAATCACAAAACATTGGCAACGTTTTTCCCATACCAAAAACAATAACAAAAAAAATATTTCAAAAAATCCAAAAACATATACAAAACCATTTTACCTATATCATCCCACCACATTCCCTAGGGCAAGACCAAAATTGGGTCTCCTTGGAAACCTATGCCATCATATGGGTAGTCATCCACTACTAAAGGCATTGTCCTCAACCATTTGAAGTAAAGTGTCAAAAACTAGTCTCCACCATGCACACCCTCTTGCCTCATCATGAGGATACACCATGTCATTATCAAAGGCTTTGTCATTGGTAGGTACACCTCATAGTCTACGGAAATTGGCCTCATGGCCAAAACCTTCTCCAAGAAGAAACACACTAGAAAACTCCCAAAACCAAAGTTTTGTATCCTCCCTCTCTTTATCTTGGTAAGTTGGTCTTTGACATTGGCCATCATGGCCTCACACCATTTGAAAAGGGTGGGCTCCATACAACGAATCACTAAATCCATATGTGGCTTGGTCACTTCATGGGGCACTTTCGTCCTATTGTAGCGGCTACAAACACCCTCTAAAATTTTGCCTTGGCTTCATTTTGGAGCCTCCCTACCAACCATCCTTAGCAGCGTGTCTTGCACTGTCAAGTACATAAGCTTCATTGGTTTTCTAGCAACATGACAGCCTGTGCATGATAGCTTGTTTCACTCCCCTCATAGGTTGCTTCCTTGGACTTGGTCCAACTGCTAGCTGAGCAGCTCCCTCAAGAAATTGCGCAATTATGGAGGGGAACTAGTCTTCCCTCCAGAAATTGTGCAAATCTAACTGCTAGCCTGCTAGGCTCAGAAATTGTGCAATCCTTTCAGTCAACCTTCACAGAGAAAACTGCACAATCTGACCCAGCAAGACTGCTCAGCCTAGAAATTGCGCAATTCTGGGCAACATTCCTGCTAGGTCAAATTGTGCAATTTTCTCTTGCAAGGTTGACTGACAGGATTGCACAATTTCTGAGCCCAATAGGCTACTAGTCAAATTTGTGAAATTTATGAGCCCAGTAGGCTTCTAGTCAAATTTGCACAATTTCTAGGCCCAGCTGCTCGTCCCAAAAATTGCACAATCCCTTTGGGTAGTCAGCCCAACTTCCCCCCAGAAACTGTGCAAAAGTTACCCTCAGTCACACAGGATGTTGCATGTGCCCTCAGGTTGACCGATTCCACCCGGGACCGAGAAAAATTCACTTGAATGCATGGGTTGTTTTTTCCTGAAATAGAAAAAAGCAACATGCAAAAAGCATCCCTAGATTATAGGGAGCTATTTTTATCAGTTGAGGGTTACATGCAAAGATCGTTTTAGAAACCTTCCTCCAAGTGTCACTTTTTCCTATATTTTTGGCATGCACGTCTTGAGCCTCAAACTTATTTATTCGACACTTAAGAGCCCACTTATTCACATCGATATTGGAGCTCTAACATCCCACATCACATCTAGGAGTCTTCGACACATCCAGCTCAATTATTTTTGGGTAAGTCCGCTTAACTTGTCTTTTGCAACATTTCTATTGCTTTTTGTGTTTTGGCTTCTGTTAGTGTTGTCTGATTGATTTCTATGAACACTTGCTATTGTTTACATGCATATTAGCTTGCACTAGAAATGTTTCAGTTTTCATTAACAACTCACCATTGTCGCATGCATGACACTGTTTTGCACAAACGGTCGTCGATTCAGCGACTCGATTCACAGGTATGTTGCATGTCATTCCTTAAGTTCGCTTTGGTTTTAGCAGACAGATTTCTTACCATGCATGTTGCCATGTCTCCAGGTCTAGTAGGTGTTCGTCTGCCTCTCAGTAGTTCAGGATTAATGGCCTCTAAGAGAGCAGGATCAAAGGACACTGACGGAAGTGCAACTAGAGTAATAGTTGAGCGAGTATCTACGAGTTTGCCGATCTATGAAGACACCAAGTTTATTGTAGACAAGGACATCAAGCTCAAATGGAAAGAGGTCAATGATGCATTTGCAGGCACATTTAGGGAAGACCTCAAAGACTGTCAAGTCTATGTGAACATTCACAAGTCCGAATTGTACAGGATTGCATACAAGTATCTCGCATTCCCATGCACAGACATGATACATTGGATCATCTCGCACACTGATCCTAAGATGATGACATTGAGCAGTGTTGATGGGACAAAGATTTATACCTTCAAGGCACAAGATTATCAGCAAATGTACCATATGTTGAAGCCAGTGATCACCATGGAGACACCCTTCAACATACCCAACAACAATGCCAACTCCAGGGATATCTTGAAGAATTGGGTAAAAGAGCCGGCTAAATTCAGGATGACACATAACCAGGTTTACAAGATGAAGATACTTCCGAAGGCTTATCAATACTTGGTCATATTTACCTGTTGCTTGTATGGCCAAGAGAGCACGAAGACCTTCCCGTAGAGTTGGGTGATCGCGTTGGACCAACTGGCCACTGAAGGAAAAGCATGCAACTAGTCCGTCATGTTGGCTCACATGCTGAAGGAACAGGTATCAAACGCTCGACATCCGCCCAAAGGTCAGCAAGCAGAATCTACATGTTCGCTTACATCTTGGATGCAATCTGTGCTCGTAAGGATTTCTTGGGCTTTAATTGGGCGTGGACATTGGCAAAAACATCTGTGAATACTTATTCTAAAATGTTGTTCAAGTGTAGCTTCAGAGGAGTCATCACACAACTTTCAGATCATTTTGTCACCCTGGTGTACAAGATGATATTTGAGTAGGATCCACCTTACATGTCGAAGGCAACAATGGCGGTACTGATCGACATAGCGGATTGGTATGCCTCACCGTCTAACACCTTCATACGGATGTATAGTGCGGAGAAGCCTCCGCATGTTTTGCCGAAGTTTGCCATGGAAAAACTCATCATGAAAGAAGTATCATACCACATCTCGGTAGGACTGTCAGCTAGGTTGCACCGGAATAAGAAGGCACCTTGGCCCTCTCTTCCATTACGGATTGGGTTATACGAGATACATAATCTCAAACACGTGGATGTCGAAGTAGAGGAGATCAAGAAATATCCTTTCGATGCCCAAAGCTTTAATCTGTATGACCCACATCATTTTGTAAAATATCATTGCGTGAGAGTATAGTGTCAGTGGATCCACAGGGCATTTCATTGGGTGGAGGAAGACCCATGGAGATATTGTCACGGCTTCTCTAGACCCAATGAACCAGTGGGCATCACTGTGGAACAGTCAGTGAAGCAGTGTGAAGGAACATCCAGGATAGCACCAGCAACAACAACAGATCTAAACATATCGGCGCGCGACAAAGGCAAGAGGAAGATTGTCGGCAACGGGGAGGGAGAACAAAGCTGCAAGTTCATAGTAGACCCACTTGTGCATAAAGCAGCTTTGGCAATAGAGGCAAAGAGGAAACGACACAACAAGAGGAACGCGCAAAGGCAGAGAGAAAAAAGGAGAATGGAGGAAATAGAGAAGGAGTTGCATCAATTAAAGGAGAAACTCCGGAAGGAACAGGATCTGCACAGATAGGAGAAGGAAGCGCAACAAGAACAAGTACAGTAGGGAGCACAACATGTACAGATAGATGAAATTGTGCTCGTACAGGTAGTCGACTCATCGAAATAGCTAGCACCAAGAAAACATGGTGAGCAATCGTAGGAGTAGGACTTTGCTCAAGAGATTGAACAAGAACTTGAGCAGATGGATACAAATATGGAGTAGCAGGAGCTAGAGCAAGACATCGACGTCATGGCTTACCACCAAGAGGTCAACCCACCATCTTCACTGGATCCAGAAGCGGAGCAAGTAGCAAGCAACCAAGGAGACATTGAGATCCTTGGAGACAATTCAGAAGGAGTGATGCACAACGTATCATTCCATGAGTCACAACATAGAGTTGTGCAATCTCGCAGAGTGTCCACTCCTGATGATAACACATATCTTGCATAGATTGAGGGATGAGTGATCGTGTCTGATGTGCGCAAGCATCCAGCAGCATTGGCTGATGCTACCAGAGAATATGTTGAAGCCACTAGCTCGTGTGTTCACTTCCTGATAGCAGAGGACAAGTGAATGGTTAAGGAGTTACAGACAACCAAGCAGGGAGGAGAATTGGTTACAACATCCACCTGAGCAAAGTTGAAGAAGGCAATATTGGATGAAGTATTGTCCCTTGAGATAGTCATGGCGGCATTGTATTCCAAGTTTGGTAACGTGCATAAGGTAGTTGTCCATCTCAACGGTTGGAAGCAGTGATGTGCTAAGAGAGCATGTATCTTGTCAAACACGCATATTGTTGTTGACTACATGCAAACATGGAAAATGAGATACAAGGGAACCTCGTTACACTTTCCCAAGATGATGAAGCCCAGAGCGATCGAGTTGAATGCACACATGCGAAGTCAGATCCAGAACTATGAAGACGTCCCACAGCGCATCATTGAGTCTAAAAGATTCCCATGCACAAGTATTCAGGAGTATGGATGTTGTTTTGCATGCACACATGATCCCATCTATTGGGACACTCATCGAGCCAAAGACAAAGGCACAAGTCCGACTAGAGCTTGAGTCGTACTTTGACGAGTTGATGTGCATAGCCACCAGCGCAGACTTGGTGATCAGTGCTGACACCATGCATCAGTATGTTGTTGGTCCAGCCACAATCAAGACAATGATGCACATGTTATCAAATGAGTTGGACAAGGGAGCCCAAGCAGTGTACCCGAATGCAATGGAGGCAAGAGTTCGTTTCTAGAAAGATGTCACCACAGAGTACACAGACAACATCACAAACTACCAAGCATGGCCTCAGTTCTCCACCGTCGACCATCATGAGGATGCCGAAGAGACGGTCTTCCCACAGTTTTTCGAGTCTTAGCGATGTCTTGCATGGCTTGCTCAAGCCTATTTTTTCTCACATGGGTACATCTGCAGATTGTATGTAATGTCTTGTCAAGTGGAAGTTCAAGTGTTGATAATTGGATGTAATAGTCATAGAATAGATGAAGAGTCATGAGGATAGATGAACATTCACAAATGGGAATGTCAAGGAACACCCCACCCTTTGCTATATAGAGTCCCTCATAACTCATTGTAGAGGCTTTTGGTCAGCCAAGCTTCTGATAGGAGTATCTTAGAGAAAGCTTGGAGAGTATTGTCACGAGCCTTGGCTTCTCTACTATGTAGAGCTAGTATATCTCTTTGGAAGAGCACACAATAGTGACTGTAATGTTCCGCTGTCGGAACTAGTGGTTGGTCATGGTTGTATTGTATGACTAGAACTTACACTTCTTAATATAACAAAGCCAACATGTTTCATGCATATGTCGTATTGTATTTCAGCTATCTTGTTTAGTCTAAATGATATATGTATTTGTTTGCTTACACATGGATGTGTAGCTATTTTATGTATATGTATGTATGAATCTTACTAAAATGTGTTGTTGGTTTAACCATCACTTTGGATTGTTAGCTAACTTGCCTTCTAGTTTGTGATCCATCTTAGCTCGTGTGTTCCCTTCTTAACTCTGTGCTTTCACAGGTTACCAAGGGGTGCACTCACCTCACCCTCAGTGTGTTAGAACAGCTCATGCACCTTCCTTGACTTGCTTCATATGTCACACCCTTTCTACCAACATGGACATCTTACTTGCCTCTGTGCGAAACCATAGTCAAGGCGATATCGTATGACCCACTACTGGGACTCCTGCACCAAACGGTCTGAGGTCTAGTTGGGACTTATTACCAAGGAGATCCCCTAACATGTTGGCAGGTCCAACACCATCAACATTTATGGCGCTAGAAGGAGGGCCAGATGACAAGTTGTGTCCTCTCATCCTATTTTGAACCTTTGCACATCTATCATGGATTTTGTCACACTCACCCCTCCATGATGTTTTTCGCATGTCGAACCTCTCAACATCATGAAGGAGTTTTTTTATCTCTTGTCTGAATTCACGTATTATGGTGAAGGCGAAGTGGCCTGGCTTGTGTTCTTACAAGACTTCTTTTCCATGCTTGACAAGGCAAATGAATGTATTGATTAAGAGGCCAGCCTGCTCCTTGCATACACACTTCGCGAATCCCCACAACGGTGGTGATGCAGTCTACCTGCCGGTAGCGTGCACTTACTCGAGCAGTTATGTGATCTCATTGAATCTACTTTTCATCATTTTGATCCAAAACCTCTTGACCAAAAACTGTTACAACAACAGACGGCCCCGCATGAATCACTTATGGATTTTTGGTAGCGCTTCCGTGATATGTAGTTTGAAGCTCCCAAAATCTAGATGAAATTTCGATATCTTTGGGATAGATTCGAATATTGTCTTAACAAATCAGTCCATCCCAAGCAGAGGTTCGAGACCAAGCCCCACTCAACATACTTCAGTGATGGAGTTGCGCAATCACGGATGGACACGGTCACTGTCACAAGTGATTGTCCGTCGTCCCCTCATCAAACAGCTCCACCACTGTAGAGTGATGTGGGAGAACATGAACACAATCTATTCAATCGTCACATCCTCCCAACATCACTTCGCTTAACTTTTGCGCAGATTTGGTTGTGAGTCCATTGGGTTGTCACATGCATTTCATACCTTAACCTTCGTCTTTGTACTCAGATGATACTGTCTTGTGTTCTTCCATTCTGGACTCTACACTTGTTTTTAACGAGGATCAAGCCATCGATGGAGTTGGTGTTGCACAACCAACATGCGCCGTCATTCATGAAGAGTATGACTGAGAGCTTGAGCATCAACACTTAGCGAAGGATGACTCTCTTCTGTTCGAGCCTCGTCTGTTCTTTCCTGACATATTTGGTGAACCTGCCATCCATGATTTCTCATGTGTATCTTTGTTTATAGATTCACCAATTGTTGATCATTTGCAGGACACACTGGATGTCGGTACATCATACGACAATGAAGAGGATAAACTATTCATTGAAAATCCACTTGATTTTTCATCTGTTGTTCCCGGAAACACAGAGGGTGAATTTGTCTGCTTCTCATCTACCCCTCTGTTTGATTCATTAGATCATGAGGATGCCGATGAAATCATTGATTTTGTTGATCATAGTTGTCCTGATCTATTTACTCTCGTATTCAATCATGATGATGATTCTATCGCAGTTGATTTTTTGAAGCCACTTGTTTATGATGATCTATCTATCAATGAAGTCAAAACCCCCCAGATTGATGAGGCACTTCATCCCAAGCTGATGGTTATGTTAGGCCCTCGCTGTCCTGAGGTTGGTTTCACTTCCGATCAGGAAATTGTTGAAACATTCGAGGCTCATCATCATTCAAATGTATGCATTGAAGATCAATCTCACACACAGATCATGCTTCTTCCACGCAAACTACACGATCCTATTGCTCATGCAATAGAGGAATCTTACAGAGCAAGCATATGTGAATGATGCAAGTTGTCTTTGCTTCTTTCGTTTGCTTGCATGTCACTGTCAAGAGTATGTGTATGCTTAACATTTGCACGTAGTGTCGCACAACACCATGATAAGTCCATGGATTGCATGTCATGCACTTGCACTCACTTATGTTCTGTGGACACATTTAAACTTGGAGTGTGTTTGTCTTCATTGTTATATCTTTCATGTTTGCTGGTTTGCACAGTTGTGTTGTTCGCGAACCATGCCTTCACCAACATGGGTCGACCAATGCGCCAGTGGCTGCATTGGAAGTATCACTTCACGTGATCGGGCCCATGCATCTTTAGCTTAGGAGTAGGATTAGTGTTTGTTTTCTTGCATGCTTATCTGATTACTTGCTTTACATGTTTATTTGTCTGCTTTATTGTTTTCTTACTTGCTTTGCTTTCGCATTTGCTTATGCTTTCACTTTGTTTTGTGTTTGTTTGCTTGTTTTGCGCTCGTAGGTTAGTTTTGCATGAAATTGTGTGCGATTCTTGAAACAAGCTGGGTAAAGTACAAGAGGACTTGTGCAATTATCAATACTTGGTTATCTGTCTTTCTTCCTTTGTATGAAGAAATTTTTATCTTTAGTCCATCATACGTCGATGGAAAATATGTACTCTTCGAAGTGAACCTTGGTGAAAACACAACACTTGCGTGCTAACTAGTGTCACCTACTCTAGTTGGTTGTTTTTGTGTTAACCCTTGGCAGCTCAGTCAAGTAGAGTAAGTTGAGGGGGAAAACCTTAACAAGCACGTCAGAGGTATATATAAACTACTTCTCTGAAGGAACAACCTCTTTTTCTCTCAATAAGTCAGGATCTCTCTTCCGCCTGTGAAATGAATTAGTGCTCTATGCACAGTCATCAAAATGAAAAATAAAAAAATGAAAAGTCAAAATTTTTGAAAAAAATGAAAAATGAATAAGGCGAAAGAAGAGAAAGGCTTCCTACGTAGAGAGGGGATGCAAGTAACTCCGTCAGGGTACTGACCAGGATCACTGGCAGCAGAGTGATGCTTGTGTTCCTACGTGACTCTGTGAGGGTACTGTCTAGGCCTGCTAGCAGCGGAGCAACACAAGAGATGAAACCAAAACTCTGACAACTATACTATTTGTGCACCAATATACCCCTCATCCCCAATCAAAACAATTGTGTTGGCTTGGCTAGGAATGTGTGTTGACCGACCAAGAGCTTGGAAGATGCTACATCTTACAATCAAGCATGTGTGGAAACCAAGGCGAACAGAGAACTACACTATAATTCTGGAGGTGTTAGACTTACTTTTCACGAACAAGGTCCATTCAAAGAGTTGGAATTATACCATTGTATCTCCAAGTGTTGTAGCGGCTACAACCACCATCCAAAATTTCACCTTAGCTTCTTTTTGGAGCCTCCCTAGCAACCATCCTCAGCAGCATGTCTTGCACTGTCAAGTACATGAGCTTCATTGGTTTTCTAGCAGCATGACAGCCTGTGCATGATAGCTTGTTTCACTCCCCTCACAAGTTGCTTCCTCGGACTTGGTCCAGCTGCTGGCTAAGCAGCTCCCTCAAGAAATTGTGCAATTTTGGTGGGGAACCAGTCTTCCCTCTAGAAATTGCGCAAATCTGATTGGCAGTTTGTTGGGCTCAGAAATTGCGTAATCCTGTCAGTCAACCTTCCCAGAGAAAACTACGCAGTCTAACCCAACAAGATTTCTCAGCCCAAAAATAGTGCAATTCTCGGCAACAGTCAACTATTCCTCTAAAAAATCGTGTAATCCCTCTGGGCAGCCAGCGTAGCTTCCTCCCAGAAACTGAGCAAAAGCTACCCTCAATTAGGCAGGCTGTTGCATGTGCCCTCAGGTTGACAGTTCCACCCGCGACCAAGAAAAATTTACTTGCATGCATGGGCTACTTTTTCCCGAAATAGCAAAAAGCATCCCTAGATTTTAGGGAACTATTTTTAGCAGTTGGAGGTTACATGCAAGATCATTTTAGAAACCTTCCTCCAAGTGTCGCTTTTTCCTAGATTTGTGGCATGCGCGTCATGAGCCTCAAACTTATTTATTTGATGCTTCAGATCTCACTTCTTCACATCGATCTTGGAGCTCTGAAATCCCACAACACATCCAGGAGTCTTTGACACATCCAACTCAGCTATTTACGGGTAAGTCCACTTAAATTGTCTTTTGCAACATTTCTATCGGTTTTGAGTTTTGGCTTATGTGAGTGTTTCCTGCTTGATTTTTGTGAATGCTTGTTGTCATTTACATGCATATTAGCTTGTACTAGAATCATTTTAGTTTTCGTTAGCATCTCACTATTGTTGCATGCATGACATTGTTTTGCATGAACGGTAATTGATTCGACAACTCATTTCACACACATGCATGTTGTTCTGTTTTCTTAATCTTGCATTCATTGTTTGTATGCACGATCACTCATGCTTACACTTAGTATCACTATGAATTCACATTTTCATTTGCTTTCAGTTTCCCGTCGGTGGGTCTGGGCAACCTTGGCCCAACCTCTACCTCACCAAGACAACATTACGCAATCCTGAGAGGGAAGGCTCTGCCTTCCTCCCAGAAAATGTGCATTTCAGGCCAATCACTATCCTCCAGTCTTGCCTCGTGCAATTCTGAGAGGCAGTGACTGCTGGCCCAAAAAATTGCGCAATCCTAGCACCTAGCAAGCTAGTATGGATTGTGCATTACACAATTCCAGCAGCCAGCCAACCTCCAGATAGTTTGGACTGCCTTTTCCGCAGTTTCGACAGTCAGTCTCCTAGCCTCCCAGAGAAAATTGTGCAATCCTTGTCAGTCAATCCCTAAGTATGTTGCATGTTGTTGCTCAAGTTAGCTTTGGTTTTAGCTAACAGATTTCTTGCCATGCATGTGCGATGTCTCCAGGTCTAGCAGGTGTTCATCTGTCTCTCAGCAGTTCAAGATCAATGGCCTCCAAGAGAGCAGGATCAAAGGACACCAACGGAAGCGCATCTGGAGCAGCAGTTGAGCGAGTGTTTATGAGTTTGCTAATCTATGAAGACACCAAATTGGTTGTAGACAAGGACATCAAGCTCAAATGGAAACAAGTCAATGATGCATTTGCAGGCACATATGGGGAAGACCTCGAAGACCGCCAAGTCTATGAGAACATTCACAAGTCCGGCTTGTACCCGATTACATGCAGGTATCTCACATTCCCATGCACTGACATGATACATTGGATCGTCTCGCACACCAATCCTGAGATGATGACATTGAGAAGTGTCGGCGAGATGGAGATTGCTACCTTCAGGGCATAGGATTATCAGTAGATGTACCATATGTCGAAGCCAGTTGGAGACACCCTTTAGCATACCCAACATCAAAGCCAACTCCAGGGATATCTTGAAGAACTGGGTAAAAGAGCCAGCCAAATTCAGGATGACACCCAACCAATTTTACAAGATGAAGATTTGCAGAAGGCATATCAATACTTGGTCATCTTTGCATGTTTCTTGTATGGCCAAGAGAGCACAGAGACCTTCCCGCAGAGTTGGGTGATCGCGCTGGACCAACTGGCCAGTGAAGTCAAAGCATGCAACTAGTCTGACATGTTGGATCATAGGATGAAGCAACAGGGAACAAGAGCTTTGCAGCCGCCCAAAGGTTAGGAAGTAGAAATCTACATGTCTTCTTACATCTTGGATGTAATCTGTGCCCATCAGGAGTTCTCGGGCTTGAAGTGGGCATGGATATCGAAGGAAACCTCTGTGAATACTTATTGTAAAATGTTGTCCAAATGCAAATTCAAAGGAGTCATCACACATTTGTCAGATCATTTTGTCGCCCTAGTGTACAAGATGATATTTGAGAAGGATCCACCTTGCATGTCGAAGGCAACAATGGAGGCACTAATTGACATAGCAGATTGGTATGCTTCACCATCCGACATCTTCATGCGGATGTACAATGCGGAGAAGCCTTCGCATGTTTTGCCAAACTTTTCCATGGACAAACTCGTCATGCAAGAAGTATCATACCATATCTCAACAGGATTGTCAGCTAGGCTGCATTGGAAGAAGAAGGCACCATGGCTCGCTCTTCCATTGCGGATCGAGTTATACGAGATACGTAATTTCAAACACGCGGATGTCGAAGCAAAGGAGATCAAGAAATATCCTTTCGATGCCCGAAGCTTCAATTTGTATGACCCACATTGTTTTGTAAAAGATCACTGCACGGAGTATAATTTTAGTGGATCCACGGGGCATTTCATTGGGCGGAGGAAGACCCATGGAGATATTGTCACAGCTTCTCCAGGCCCAATGAACTGGTTGGCGTTGTTGTGGAATGGTTAGTGAAATAGCGTGAAGTAGCATCTAAGAGAGCACCAGTAGCAGCAGCAGAGGTAAACATACCGGCACGTGAAAACGACAAGAGGAAGATTGTCGACAACGCAGAGGCAAAACAAATCTGCAAGTTCAGAGTAGACCCACTTGTGCAGAAAGTAGCTTTGGAAATAGAGGCAAAGAGGCAACAAAGCGACATGAGGAATGCGCAAAGGCAGAGAGAAAAATAAAGAATGGAGGAAATAGAGAAGGAGTTGCATGAGTTGAAGGAGCAACTCCAGAAGAAACAAGAGTTGCACAGACAGGAGAAGGAAGAAAAACATGAGCATGTACAGCAAGGGGCGCAACATGTACCGAAAAAAAGGAAATTGCACCCGTACAGGTAGTCAACTCATCTGAATAGCTGGCACCAAGCATACAGGGTGAGAAATCATAGAGCAGGACTTTGCTCAAAAGATTGAACAAACACTTGAATAGATGGATACATAAATGGAGCATCAAGAGTTAGAGCAAGACATCGACCTCATGCCTTACCACCAAGAGGTCAACCCACCAACTTCAACGGATCTAGAAGCAGAGCAAGTCCCAAGCAACCAAGGAAACACTGAGATCCTTAGAGACAATCTGGAAGGAGAGATGCACAACATATCACTTGACGAGTCACAACATAGAGTTGTGCAATCTCGTAGAGTGTCCACTCTGTATGACAACACATCTCCTACATATATTGAGGAATGAGTGATCATATCTGACGTGCGCAAGCATCCAAAAACATTGGCCGATGCTACCAGAGCATATTCCGAAGCCACTAGCTCGAGTGTTCACTTCCTGATAGTAGAGAACGAGCAAATGGCTAAGGAGTTACAGACGACCAAGCAGGGAGGAGAATTGGTTACAACATCCACCCAAGTAGAGTTGAAGAAGGAAATACTGGATGAAGTATTGTCCCTTGAGATAGTCATGGCAGCATTGTATTCCAAGTTTGGTACCATGCATAAGGTAGTTTTCCATCTCAATGGTTGGTAGTGGTGATGTGCTAAGAGAGCATGTATCTTGTCAAATGTGCATACTGTTGTTGACTACATGTAAACATGGACAACGAGATACAAGGACGCCCCATTACACTTCCCCAAGATGATGAAGCCCAGAGTGGTCGAGCCAAAGGCACGCATTTGGAGTCAGATCTGGAACTATGAAGACCTCCTACAGCTCATCACTAGTCTACAAGCTTCCCTTGCACGCATATTCAGGAGTATGGATGTTGTTGTGTGCGCACACATGATACCATCTATTGGGACACTCACTCAGGCAAAGACAAAGGCACAAGTCCGACTGGAGCTTGACTTGTACTTTGACGAGTTGATGCACATAGCCACCAACACAGACTTTGGTGATCAGTGCTGACACCATGGATCAATATGTTGATGGTCCGACCACACTCAAGACAATGATGCACATGTTATCGGACGCATTGGACAAAGGAGCCCAAGTATTGTACCCGGATGTAATGGAGGCAAGAGTTTGTTTCCAGAAAGATGTCACCACAGAGTACACGGACACCATCACGGACTACCAAGCATGGCATCAGTTCGCCATCGTCGACCATCATGAGGATGTCGAAGAGTTGGTCTTTCCATAGTTGTCTGAGTCGTGGTGATGTCTTGCATGGATTTCTCAAGCCTATTTTGTCTTCACATGGGTACATGTGAAGATTGTATGTAATGTCTTTTCAAGTGGAAGTTCAAGTGTCGATAGTTGGATGTAACAGTCATAGAGTAGATGAAGAGTCATGAGGATAGATGAACATTCACAAAGGGGAATTTCAAGGGCCACCCCACCCTTTGATATATATAGTCCCTCATAACTCATTGTAGAGGCTTTTGGTCGGCCAAGCTTCCGATAGGAGTATCTTAGAGAAAGCTTGGAGAGTATTGTGATGAGCCTTAGCTTCTCCACTATGTAGAGCTAGTATATCTCTTTAGAGGAGCAGGCGGCAGTCATTGTAACGTTCTGCTGTGGGAACTAGTGGTTGGTCATGGTTGTATTGTATGACTAGAACTTACACTTCTTAATATAATAGAGCCAACATGTTTCATGCATATGTCGTATTTTTTTAGCTATTTTGTTTAATCTAAATGATATATGTATATGTTTGCTCACACATGCAAGTGTAGCTATTTTTTGTATATGTATGTATGAATCTTACTGAAATGTGATGTTGGTTTAACCATCATTTTGGATTTCTAGCTCACTTGTCTTCCAGTTTGTGATGCATCTTAGCTCGTGTGTTCCCTTCTTAACTTCGTGCTTTCATAGGTTACCAAGGGGCACACTCACCTCACCCTTCGTGTGTTAAAACAACTCATGCACCTTCGTTGACTTGTTTCATATGTCACACCCTTTCTACCAACACGGATATATTACTTGCCTCTGTGTGAAACCGCGGTCAAGGCGACACCGTACGACCCACTGCTAGGACTCCTACACCAGATGGTCTGAGGTCTAGTTGGGACTTCTTATCGGGGAGATCCCCTGACATGATGGTGGGTCCAACACCGTCAACACGTCCCTGCTACTCAGGTAATTGTGTATGTTATGGTACGTATTGTGATGTCATTAATGGCCTCAATTAAGATTTTCTCGGTATCTAGTCTAGTGCCCACTCTACATTACTATCGAATATATCTCTTCATTATTCGTCCACTCAGACTTCTTACCCCAACCAACATAACTGGAGTTCCCCACCTTGATAACCCTATGACGAAGTATATGTCATCTAACCTTGGAGTAAATGTCTTCGTCCCTATTATAAATTGTTGGGTGTTTATATCCCACCAATTAATGATTTTTCATAAAAGATGGGGTTGGGTGGTCATGCTAGGAATTTTAAAGAACTTCAATAATCCACAATCCCTCAATGCCTCTAGTGTTGGAGGATGTGTCATGGCCTACATGTCATTAGGCACATGCTCCCTTTCCCTCCATTCAACCCCTATTTCTCCTACACTTACAAAAGAACAAATCCATTTAGAGCATGGTCGCTTGGAAAATATGAATTTCACTGCTCAACCCTAGCAAAACACGAATTTGGGAAAAAGTAGTTAAAAATTCTCCAATTCACCCCTCGTCGAACGGTTGAAATGCTAGAATTTTGGTTGCAAAATCACACTGTGTGATCTTAGCCATGCGGCTAGACCCTCTTAGCTGAAAAATCCTAGTTTCATCCCTGCAGTCGAGGGATTTTATAAGATAAAATAATATTTTTTCCCTAAGAACGAAAATCGACCATCAAACTTGCGTGAAAATCAACAATACAGGAAAGGAAATTGACTTTCCTTGCTTGGGAAGATCCTTTGGTTCTCTTGTTCCTCCTTTCCCTTGATCCACAATTCTTGGGAATTCTCTTCTCCTCTCTTCTCCAACTCACAATGAACAAGTGAGGTGGCATGGGTTTATTTTATAGAACTTTTTTTAGAATCTAAGAGAATATTCCCTTTTTAATTTTTCAGGGCTTGTGAGTTTTTCCCTATAGTCTTTTTTCTAATTACCCTTTTTCAACGAGTATGAGGAGTTTCCCTTTTATTAGTCTTTCTTTTGGGGGTCCCATTTCTGACAATGGGCCTAAGGTATGACTGCATTACTAACATATAGGGGGTAGATCATATATTGTTGTCTCTATTGCATTTTTTACCGTCAATTCCATCCTGGTGCCTTAGGTCCAACCCTATCAAGTTGCGGCATTAGCCACAATTTTCTATGCACATCATAGCTTGGAAATAGAACCTAGTGTACCACCATTTTTCCATCTTAGTATCCATGCAGTCATTTTTATTCTTTTTTGAGATCCCTCCTTATGACCCATCATGACCTAGAATCTAAGCCCCATGTCCTCTTCTTTGTCATATTTCTGGCCTTACCACGGGAGGATTCCACACTTTATCCCTTGTGATTGCCACCTTTTATCAACTTATTTCTACTAGATGAGCCATGGTTTCTTCATTCCATCGTCACCATTTTCTTGGCCTATTATTCACTTTCATCCTAGAGGGTCAAGCTAGTCAGAATCAAAACAATAGTAAGAGTTATAGATTAAGGGAGTGTATTGTTATGTTGCTTTGATTCAGGCTTTGTACCTGCTTTGTTTTGAGGTCATACAACTTGGAGAGGGGGAGACTCTGTCAGATTCTGCAGAGGGGATCCAATGATTGAAGGTATAATTTTAATATTTTATTCATGATTAATGAAATTACATGTTCCCTTTCTATATATTTGTGCTTCTGGTTGATTATACATGTTTACGTTTATTTGAGCTAACAATATTCTGCAGAAGACTATTTATGGTCTAAGTTTAGTGATGCATGTGTGCAGGCAGTAGATTTATTACAAGAGGAAAAATATCTTGGTTGGAGTGTAGACTTTTTCATCGAACCCAATACTCTTCACAAATTTGCAAGGGATACAGGTGTGAAATCAAACCCTTAGTGCAGGTTTACATTAGCTTCTTGCAACATCAACATCCTGCACATGTATGACTCCGTGTCCAAGACATTTAATATCAAGGGTTTCCTTCCTTTTCACACTATATTAGGGTCTTCATACCTTCTCCATGGAGATTTCATAGCTAACTTTTCTAATTATCAGATTTTGATCACTTATCTTATCTTACATGGCTATAGTTACATCTTTCATGAACTCTTCTTCCTTTCTTCACGTATTTCTTTCCTCAATATTTTCTTTACATGATTCTTTCAACATAGGAATCATGATTGTCAACCACCTCATATTCCATATGAGTTAATATCATGTTGATTTCATCTTATCAATATGTAGAAGAGTTCTAGGTATATTGTGTACATGCCTTCATGCATCATCCTAATGAAATAGATCCTTCTTCTTTGATCATGCTCATGAGATAGAGCAATTCACCTAGCTATATACAACTATATGATGCCATGACTTTATCTCTTTATTACCAAATATATAAATACCTCTTTCTCCATGGAGTCATCTAGACTTACTTCGAAAACTTCCTTTCCTTTCTTGAAGATGAAAGTACTTCAACTAAATCAACATGTTGCACTCCTTTGTTACCATATTACCATCCTTCTAAACAATGGATTCACACAAGGTGGAATGTAGACTACCAATGAGACACTTGCTACTTTCAAGTATAGGTGAACCTTCTTATAAAGATTCTAGTGGAGGATCTCGATGATCCTCTTTCTACAAATGCTCCTTTCTAATAATGATAATGTATGATGACCTTTCTCTATCTTCTATCTTGCTAGATGACTTTCCTCCAACCATGTAGACTTCTACTTGGTTGTCCCTATATGCTTTCAATGGAAATGGAAATTCTACCATAAAGACATGTATAATTTCTACTTCAACTATCCTTCCATGCTTCTATGATGATGTCATTTATATCTTGCTATAATGCATCCTATCTTACTTGTCATGCTTCCTATAATTTTCTATAACTAAAAATAATCAAGGAGATTATCCCAGTCATAGTAGAGATATTTCACTTCCTCCTTCTTCAATTTCTTATTTTCAGGTTCTTTTACTTCTTCGGTGATATGCGCTTCATTTATTTCCTTTCTCTTCTTGTTGTCATTCTTGAGTTTGGGACAATTCCTTTTGTAGTCCCCATATTAATTACACTCATAACATTGTATCTTTGACATATCGATCTTCTTCTATTTTTGAGGACTAATCTTTCCATTTCTTCTAGCTATGGCAGCATATGCTTGAACATGTTCATTTGATCCAACATCGATTTTTTCTTTCAACCTATTTTTTTCAATATTACATAATAACCAAAGTTCACTGATGGAGTGGCTTCCTTCTTTCTATAGATACTTGATACAAAGTTGCCCCATTCATCAGGTAGTGCATTAAGAGCAACGATGGACATTTCTTGATATGGCATTATTTCCTTTGACTCTTGTAGTTGGTCTCTTATTTGTGACACCCTTGTAAGATATGAGTCTATCCCTTCTTTTTTTGATACCTTCATCTTGTATATATCGGTTCTCAATGATATAACCTCTCCTGCAGTGCTTACAAAAAACAATTCTACCAACTCATCATAGAATTCTTTCGATTTTTCCAACTTCGCTACTTAAGGGGTGACGGAATCCTTAATTGATTATATGAGGATTCTTTGAGCCCTTACTTCCCCTTTCATATATTTCAAAGTGCTTGAGTTTGCTCTTGATCAAGTTTCTAGATGGAGCCCTTTGTTGGGTTGTGTTATAGTCTTTCCACGACTAGCCCACGTAGTTAACGAGGGGTAACAGGGGGAGGGTCACAGGGGTTTTGAGGTGTACCTGTAACCCCACTTTATGGGGTCCGAGACAACGCCTTGGAAAATTTTGGTTTTGGACCCTATGTTAGGTTGGGCGGACCCACCTATGGTTTTGTGCATGATTTTCGCACATGTTTTTTCGATGCGATGGTTTTCAGTCCATGGTTTTGGATGCAATGGTTTTCGGTCCATGGTATTGGATGCTTCAGCATGTATAAATATGTATTATAACATTGAAAGGAACATAATGAAAAATCAAGCTGGTAGTCCCGGTTTTGGGATCCAGGGGGAAATCTCTATGTATATGTGTTTTATGTGTTATGCTCTCGCATTGTTTATTTTTTGTGTTTTAGAATTCGTATGCAGGTAATTTCTATATGGGGTTAAAACCTACATTTGGTATCAGAGCAGTTTTGGCTTCAAGGGGACGCATTTGTTGTTGAGGGGTTTCACTCGGGCCTATGATAGACCCTGTTTAGTGGGAGATCTGCGAGATCGATTCTGGTGGTGAAAGAAGATGGTGAGCAGTGGAAAGATAGAGATCAAGAAATTTAATGGTCAGAGTTTTGAGTTGTGGAAACTAAAGATGGAGGATCTGTTGGTGGATAAAGATCAGTGGATCGTAGTAGATCCAGGTACTAAGCCAATGGGAGTTTCCGATGAAGAATGGAAGAAGTTGGATCAGAAAGCAAAGAGCACAATATGATTGCCTGTCTCAGATTCAGTATTGCTGAATGTATCAGGGGAAGCTACGGCGAAGGCTTTGTGGGACAAGTTAGAGAATTTGTACCAATCTAAGTCTCTGGTGAATAAACTATTCCTGCGGAAAAAGCTATATAACCTGAGGATGAAAGATGGAGACTCGGTGACAAAGCATCTGAATGCATTTAATACTGTGGTAAGTCAGTTAGCATCTATTGATATTAAAATTTCAGATGAAGATAAGTGCATCAGTTTATTGTGTTCTCTACCAGATTCGAGGGATAGTCTGGTTATTGCAATAGGTAGCAATGCAATTGCTTTGTAGTTTGATGAAACAGTCTCAGCCTTGCTAACAGAGGAGATGAGACGGAAAAATATGGAGAGCTATAATGGTGATGCCTTGTCTGTACGAGGACGATCCCAGAACAGAAACAAAAATAAGTCATCAAGTGGGAGATCTAAATCTAGAGGGAGATCTAAATCTCCAGGAAAACTTGTAAAGGTGGTGTGCTGGAAATGCGGAAAGGAAGGCCACTTCAAAAGGGAATGTAAATCTAAAGCTCTTGACAAAGGAAAGGGATCCGATGAGGCTCCTTATACAAAGGCGAAAACCACCTCAGATGAAGGTGGGGATGTGTACTTGGCTTCTTCAAGTAGACATGTAAATCATGAGGCATGGTTGATTGACTCAGGTGCATCCTTTCACTTCAATCCCCATAGAGAGTGGTTTTGCGAGTATGAGAAATATGATGGTGGTGATGTCTTCTTGGGGGATGACAGGAAGGCTAGAATCATTGGTCGCATAAAAGTAAAGTTGAAGTTGCAAGGTGGAAGGATTAGAACACTTCCGGGTGTTCTGCATATTCCTGCATCAACCTGAAATCTGATTTCTGTAAGAAGTGTGGTATATCACAACAGAAGACTACTCCATATACACCTCAGCAAAATGGAGTTGCAGAAAGAATGAACAAGACATTGATTGAAAGGGCAAGAAGCATGCTCAGTGGTGCCGGGTTAGGACAGGAATTTTGGGCAGAGGCGGTGGATACTGCATGTTACCTGGTCAATAGGTCACCTTCATCAACATTGGAGAATAAGACTCCATAAGAGGTATGGACTGGTAAGAAACCCTCTCTTTCACATCTAAGGGTATTTAGATTTGATGCATATGTACATGTTCCAAAGGAGAAAAGAACCAAGTTGGATAGTAAATCTGAAAAGTGCATCTTTATTGGGTATAAGGATGGTTTAAAGGGTTATAAGCTTTAGAACCCAGTAACAAGGAAGGTTGTGTACAACTGAGATGTGGTGTTCAGAGAGGTGAAAGATATTATTAAACATGAAGTCCAACCAAAGGAACCTGAGAAGATAGAGTTTGAGCTAAAGGAGGAAGAATCAGACTCTACAGTAGAGGAGGAATCAGAAGATGAAGAGCCACAAACTCCGGCTGTGAGAAGATCAGTTCAAGAAAGAAGGCAGCCTGAAAGGTATAGTCCATCTGCTTTCTGTTCAAATTTTGCTTTGTCTGTTACTGATGATGATCCCAAAATGGTGAAGGAAGCAGTGGATTCAGAGGATGGAAAACTCTGGAAAGAGGCCATGGTTGATGAAATGGCATCTTTGCACAAAAATGAGGCTTGGGATTTGGTGGGGTTGCCGGTTGGAAGGAAACCCATTGGCAGCAAAAGGGTGTTCAAAAAGAAGACAAATGCAGAAGGAAAAGTGGAGAAATACAAAGCTCGGTTGGTAGCAAAAGGTTATTCCCAGGTGCCGGGAATTGATTTTGGTGATATTTTTTCTCCTATTTCCAAGGTAACTTCTATTAGATTACTTTTATCTATTGCTGCTGCTTTTGATTTTGAGGTAGAACAGATGGATGTGAAGACAACATTTCTTCACTAGGATCTAGAAGAGGAAATCTACATGAAGAAACCAGAAGGATTTGCGGTGAAGGGTAAGAAATAACTGGTATGCAAGTTAAAGAAGTCTCTGTATGGGTTAAAACAGTCACCAAGGATGTGGTATCAGAAATTTGATACATTTATACGGGGACTTGGCTTCACCAGAAGCAAAGTAGATCACTGTGTGTATTTTAAATTAATTGGTGACCATGTTATTTATCTGGTCTTGTATGTGGATGATATGTTGTTGGTTGGAAATGACAAAGAAATTATCCAGGATTTGAAGACCCAATTGTCCTCCAAATTCGACATGAAAGATCTTGGTGCTAAAAACTATATTTTGGGCATGGAAATTAAAAGAGATCGGGTAAAGAGGAAGCTCTGGTTAAACCAGAGGAAGTATGTCGAGAAAATACTGCAGACGTTTAATATGCAAGATAGTAAAACAGTGAAGGTTCCTATTCCTGTAAGTGTGAGGTTATCTACTGAAAAGTGTTCTAAGACACAAGAAGAGGAAGAGGACATGTCCCGTGTTCCATATGCAAGTGCAATTGGTAGCTTGATGTATGCAATGATCTGTACTAGACCAGACATTGCACATGCAGTGGGAGTATTGAGCAGGTTTATATCAAAACCAGGGAAGGAGAACTAGACAACAGTGAAGCGGGTTTTCAAGTATTTGCGTGGCACTAGTGATTATGGTTTGTGCTACCAAGGAAGACCAGGATTGGACATAATGTTGGAAATTCGTGGCTTTGTTGATGCAGACTGGGCAGGAGATCTAGATCATAGAAGATCTACAAGTGGGTATGTGTTTAACCTATTTGGAGGTGCAGTCAGTTGGATGAGTAAGAAAAAATATGTAGTGGCACTATCAACTACAGAGGCAGACTACATGGCAGCCACTCATGCAAGCAAGGAAGCAATTTGGTTGCAGAGATTGTGTTCAAGTATGGGGTTAGTACAGGAAGCTATAAGGATAGACTATGAGAACCAAAGTGCAATTTTCTTGGCAAAGAACCTTGCATATCATTCAAAGACAAAGCACATTGATCCGGATTTAAACAGGAACGCAATAAGATACAAAGATAACCATAAAGACAGATATGCAGCGGAAATAATACCTCAATTCATTACTGTAAAATACTGAAATATGCTTACAAACAGAAATGGAAATAAACCAGCTAGGGCGATGGTAGCTTATCTCTGAGAAGAGATGTGGTGGCTACATGCCTCTGAACTGTCTTACAATGAGGCTCAGAGGCCTATTTATTGTTGAGAAACAATTGAAAACCCTTCACATTCCAAAACCTAACCCTAGAAGATGAAACGCCAAATTGTGGGCCCCGTTTTTGGGTAAGTTGGTACATCAACTTCCCGGGGTCGCGAATTGGTCGTACTATCTCCGTTTGACGTGCATGATAGCCCGTTGGAAAGATCTCTCTGAGGACTACAACGAAAAAGACGATTTTTATCAAAAAAATCGCTGCGGTGGATTTCCCAAAAAACGTCGTTTAGGGCCTCAAAACGGCTCCGGAAGTTTAGGACCCGAAAAACTGCTAAAAATAGTAAACTGTGCTATAATTAAGGAAACTGAAAAAAATGTAAGGAGCACTAGAGGGGATCCAAGTGGAATTAGCGGGTGGCCACCATTATCCACCTGGATCACACATTGATGTTCAGTATCATTTTGTGAGGGATATGATAGAAGACAAAAAGGTGTTGCTTGTAAAGGTGGACACTTTGAAGAATACTGCAGATGCATTGACAAAATATGTGAGCTCTAAGAAGTTCTCTTGGTGTAGAGAGACAATGGGCATTTCAAGGCTGGAAAAATGACTAAACTCTCTTGTGGCCCCCTGTGGAAAGAAAACAACAAGTGGGAGAATGTTGGGTTGTGTTATATTCTTTCCACAACTAGCCCACGTAGTTAACCAGGGGTTAGAGGGGGAGGGTCACAGGGGGTTTGAGATGTACTCGTAACCCCACTTTATGGGGTCCAGGGCAAAGCCTCAGAAAACTTTGGTTTTGGACCCTATGTTAGGTTGGGCGGACCCACCTATGGTTTTGTGCATGATTTTCGCACATGTTTGTTGGACGCGATGGTTTTCGGTCCATGGTTTTGGATGCGATGGTTTTCGGTCCATGGTATTGGATGCTTTGGCATGTATAAATATGTATTGTAACATTGAAAGGAACATAATGAAAAATCAAGCTGGTAGTCCCGGTTTTGGGATCCAGGGGAAAATCTTTGTGTATATGTGTTTTATGTGTTATGCTCTTGCATTGTTTATTTTTTGTGTTTTAGAATTCATATGCAGGTAATTTTTGTACGGGGTTAAAACCTACACCCTTTACATATTGAACAACTTCATTCTCTGTGAGGATTAAATCTATCCTCTTCTTCCATGCAAGGAAATTTGATGACCCAACTAGTTTGTTGCTTTCCTTGCATAATGAAGTCATTTTGATAGTAGATGTAGACATGGATATAAGGATAATTACTTGTCAAGTGAATATTCTCCTTTGATGGTGATATCTTCAACTTGATGCTTTCTTGATTTTGGTGATGATTGATGATATTTTCTTCCTTGAAGATGACAATACTTCTTCTTTTAGAGATGTTTTTCTTCAAAGAGAGGGAGTTCACCTCGATTTCTTTGATGATGATGGAAATGCTTCTCATTACTTCCTTGGGATGTATAAATGTAGAATATGGAGACTTCAAGATGATTCAAATGTGTAGTTCTTCTTTCTTTGAGTGGAGGTAGGGTCCTTGAGGTCTTCTTCTCCTTGTGATGATGTGATCTTTTGAGATAAGTACTCCTCCTTGGTGCTTCTTAGTCCTCTTTAATGATTTCCTTGTGCTCGACCCTTATGTATCCTTCTCCAATGATGTGATATTCAAGCTGCCTCTTCCTGTTTTGTCACCTTATCTCTGATTCCATGTTGAAAAATATAGGGGCAACTCAATTAGGTGATTTATCTTGCTTTCATAACTGCTTGTGATGTCTTTTTACTTAACTTTATTAACTTATCCTTTACCATGATTATTATTTTGTTTTCTATCATCAAATAAATACCAAACAATGAAGATCAAAAATACAAGGAGACTCAAAATGTAGGTTGTCATCCAAGGCAAAAACCTCTCCTCTCGAGAGGAAAACCCACAAAAATTCATCTCTTCTTATATAAATTCAAATGACAAATTCCAAGACCTAAGACTCTTCACAAATACCCCGCCAAGACCAAGTCAATTATTCCTCCTTTATGAGTTTTATTTCCAACAAATTCTCTAGCAACTTCGAACCCAACAAATTCTTCTACAACTTCAGCCCCTAGAAAGTTCTTCTGCAATTTTGACCCCAAGCAGTTTCTTCTGTAGAAACCCTAGCTCTTGCACGTGTGGAAAATATGGTGATTTCTTCTTCTTTTCTTCTTCTCTTGAGTTGATCCTTTCTTCTAAGGAATTCAGCTTGCAAATTATTCCAATTGATGCCTTAACTTTACTTTTGCAATTCGGTCTTAGTTGTTGCAATAGGTGCCCTAGTTTTCCTTGCACATGTGAAGGAAATAGCCCAAAAATAATCTCAAAATTTCGCTTTCTTCTTCCTCTTCTAGTCCTCCACTTCTTCACACCTTTTGATCTCTTCTTCTTGCTTGATAAAATCTCTTGTGTGTGAGAGTGAGTTCTCTTCAAGTGAGGTCGAAGTCTCTATTATATAGGCTTCTATTCTAGCTCGAATTGTTGCTTAGACACTGACTTGTTATCTCATGGAGGCCAACTTGATATTTGCTTGTTGACAAGGTATTGGTCAATTTTGACTTTACATAAATTTTATTTATAACATACAACATGCACAAAAGGGTCTTCCATACATGACAATGATTCAATTGACTTGTTGACTTAATGACAAGCCCTAGAAGCCCTCAATCGGTGTTTGACCTATAAATAAAAATAACCTTGAGCATGAAACCCATGCATCAAGAATGAAAATAATAAATTTAATTTTGTCTTTACATCAGATACAAAAAATCATGATTACATATGTCATTATGAAGACCGAACCTAGTTACATATTTCAAAATAGATTTCATTGTAATTCAAACAAATTCATAGTTGATACCATGAGAGGACCTTCCTGTATGCTCTTACAATATTCCAGATCTACCGTAAGGGACGATTCAAACAAGTCTTACCAATGCGCTAACTCCAACTTGTCATTTAATGTCTAAATAATGTCATTGTTTCTCACTATAATTAGGCCATGAACACAATATTTCTCTTTGTCCTTCATTTGCTTATGTGAATTCCTTTTTCTTGCTACAATTATATTGTCCATAACTAGATCCATGTTACTGTCATACAATGCCACCATATAACATGCTTAAGCGCTCAACAAACTCTCAAGCAGTCCTAAAAAGGCTAAGAAAATTTAAGGACTTGACCACAAAATAGAACTTAGTCCAACTTTCTCTTCAAATCATCCTTATATAGGTCGAAGTTACAATTCGTAAATATGATCCAAAAAGAGGTCGAGTATTCAAATATCCCTGTGTCAAAAGGTGACACTAGTTGTGCCCTAAATGCAGATTTTGCCTTAGAATCAAAATGGGTCACAACTTGTTTAAGAACCAGGCCCGATTATGAGAGTTATAAGACTTATTGGGAGGGTGAGTATCAATCCCACTAGCAGATTAGAAACTACATGTCACAGTAGGGTCGATAGGCCTCAAAAGATGCATAAGAAACCCCAACAAAAATCAGAACCAACCAAAATGTTAACCATAATCATGCCAACATTTTTTTCCCTTAAATATGTAGGTTTTAACCCCGTATAGAAATTACCTGCATACGAATTCTAAAACACAAAAAATAAACAATGCGAGAGCATAACACATAAAACACATATACACAGAGATTTTCACCTGGATCCCAAAACTGGGACTACCAACTTGATTTTTCATTATGTTCCTTTCAATGTTATAATACATATTTATACATGCCGAAGCATCCAATACCATGGACCGAAAACCATCGCGCCCAAAAACATGTGTGAAAATCATGCACAAAACCATAGGAGGATCCGCCCATCCTAACATAAGGTCCAAAACCAAAATTTTCCAGGGCGCTACCCCGGACCCCATAAAGTGGGGTTACGGGTATGCCTCAAACGCCTTGTCACCCCCCCCCCCGCTACACAATCAGCGCAATGAAGGGGGGCTCTGCCCCCCCTCTAACCCCTCGGTTAACTACGTGCGCTAGTCGTGGAAAGAATATAACACAACCCAACATTCTCCCACTTGTTGCTTTCTTTCCAAAGGGGGCCACAAGAGAGCTTAGTCATTTTTCTGGCCCTGAAATGCCCATTGTCTCTCTACACCAAGAGAACTTCTCAGAGCTCACAGATTTTGTTAATGCATCTGCAGTATTCTTCATAGTGTCCACCTTTACGAGCAACACCTTTTTGTCATCTATCATATCCCTCACAAAGTGATACTGAACATCAATGTGCTTTGTCTTTGAATGATATGCGGGGTTCTTTGCCAAGAAAATTGCACTTTGGCTATCAAATTCTATCCTTATAGCTCCCTGTACTAACCCCATACTTGAACACAATCTCTACAACCAAACTGCTTCCTTGCTTGCATGAGTGGCTGCCATGTATTTTTCCTCTGTAGTTGATTGTGCCACTACAAATTGTTTCTTACTCATCCAATTGACTGCACCTCCAAATAGGTTAAACACATACCCACTTGTAGATCTTCTCTGATCCAGATCTCCAACCCAGTCTGCATCAACAAAGCCATGAATATCCAATCCTGATCTTCCTTGGTAGCACAAACCATAATCACTAGTGCCACGCAAATACCTGAAAACCCGCTTCACTTTTATCCAGTGCTCCTTCCCTGGTTTTGACATAAACCTGCTCAATACTCCCACTACATGTGTAATGTCTAGTCTAGTACAAACCATTGCATACATCAGGCTACCGACTGCACTTGCATATGGAACACGGGACATGTCCTCTTCCTCTTCTTGTGTCTTGGGACATTGTTCAGCAGATAACCTCACACCTACAGGAATAGGAACCTTCACCGGTTTACTATCCTGCATATTAAACCTCTGCAGTATTGTCTCGACATACTTCCTCTGGTTTAACCAGAGCTTCCTCTTTGCCCAATCTCTTTTAATTTCCATGCCCAAAATATAGTTTGCAGCACCAAGATCTTTCATGTCGAATTTGGAGGACAATTGGGTCTACAAATCCTGAATAATTTCTTTGTCATTTCCAACCAGCAACATATCATCCACATACAATACGAGATAAATAACACGATCACCAATTAATTTAAAATACACACAATGATCTGCTTTTCTTCTGGTGACGCCAAGTCCTCGTATAAATGTATCAAATTTCTAATGCCACATCCTTGGTGACTGTTTTAACCCATACAAAGACTTCTTTAACTTTCATACCAGTTCTTTCTTACCCTTCACTGCAAAGCCTTCAGGTTGCTTCATGTAGATTTCCTCTTCTAGATCCTTGTGAAGAAATGTTGTCTTCACATCCATTTGTTCTACCTCAAAATCAAAAGCAACAACAACAGATAAAAGTAATCTAATAGAAGTTACCTCGGCAACAGGAGAAAAAATATCACCAAAATCAATTCCCGACACCAGGGAATAACCTTTTGCTACAACCGAGCTTTGTATTTCTCCACCTTTCCTTCTGCATTTGTCTTCTTCTTGAACACCCATTTGCTACCAATGGGTTTCCTTCCATCCGGCAACTCCACCAGATCCCAAGCCTCATTTTTGTGCAAATATTCCATTTCATCAACCATGGCTTCTTTCCAGAGCTTGCCATCCTCTGAATCTACTGTTTCCTTCATAGTTCTAGGATCATCGTCAGTAATAGATAAAGCAAAATTTGAACAGAAAGCAGATGGACTATACCTTTCTGGCTGCCTTCTTTCTCGAACTGATCTTCTCACACCCGAAGTTTGTGGCTCTTCATCTTTTGATTCCTCCTCTGCTGTAGAGTCTGATTCTTCCTCCTAAAGCTCAAACTCTATCTTCTCAGGTTCCTTTGGTTGGAATTCATGTTTAATAACATCTTTTACCTCTCTGAACACCACATCTCGGCTGTACACAACCTTCCTTGTGATTGGGTTCCAAAGCTTATAACCCTTTAAACCATCCTTATACCCAATAAAGTTGCACTTTTCAGATTTACTATCCAACTTGGTTTGTTCCTCCTTTGGAACATGTACATATGCATCGCATCCAAATACCCTCAAATGTGAAAGAGAGGGTTTCTTACCAGTCCATACCTCTTGTGGAGTCTTATCCTCCAACGCTAATGAAGGTGACCTGTTGACTAGGTAACATGCAGTATCCACCACCTCTGCCCAGAATTCTTGTCCTACCCTGGCACCACTGAGCATGCTTCTTTCCCTTTCCATCAACGTCTTAGTCATTCTTTCTGCAACTCCATTTTTTGAGGTGTATATGGAGTAGTCTTCTGTCGTGCTATACCACACTTCTTACAGAATTCTTCAAATTCCTTGTTGCAAAACTCTCCACCATTATCTGTCCTCAACACCTTTATCTTCTTCTCTATCTGATTTTCCACGAGAGCCTTAAATTCTTTAAACCTATCATAGGCTTCTGATTTCTTCTTAAGGAAATATATCCATGTATTCCTTGAGAAGTCATCTATAAATGATACATAGTACACAGACTTACCTAGCGATGAAACCTTCATAGGTCCAAACACATCATTGTGCACAAGTTCTAATATGTGTTTCGCCCTCTTCCTACCAGAGGGGAAACTCACCCGATTCTGCTACCCGTATACACAATTTTCACAGAAATCAAAATCCAGAGAGCTATTACTCATACCTTATACCATACCTTTACCATGAAGTATTAGAAGGCCCTTCTCTCCAATATGTCCAAGCCTTTGATGCCACAACATGGTCTTCTCTCCAGAGACCACTAGATTTTCAGCTCCACTTTCAGGAACCACAAAACTGTTGCACCCATCAACAACAATGCTAGCTTGCAGCTTGTACAGAGTTCCAATCCGCCATGCATCAATACCAGTGCTCCCTGAACCATCTTGTAGGTATCTTTCTCGAACACTGTCTTTACACCTGCATCATCCAGCTTGCTTAGAGAATCAAATTTCTAGCCAATAAAATAATATGCAGAACACTCGGAAGTGTTCTAACCCTTCCACCTTGAAACTTCAACTTTACTTTTCCATGACCAATGATTCTAGCC
The DNA here is from genome assembly GCA_031772625.1 of Pinus tabuliformis. NCBI lineage: Eukaryota > Viridiplantae > Streptophyta > Pinopsida > Pinales > Pinaceae > Pinus > Pinus tabuliformis. The sequence continues at coordinate 62,415,253 of CM062816.1, forward strand.
TTCTTATCATCCCCTAAGAATACATCACGACTATCATAATTCTCATACTCACAGAACCACTCTCTATGGGGAGTGAAGTGAAAGGATGCACCTGAGTCAATCAACCATGCCTCATGATCTACATGTGTACTTGAAGAAGCCAAGTACACATCCCCACCTTCATCTGAGGTGGTTTTCACCTCTACAGAAGGAGCATCATCAGATCTCTTTCCTTTATCAGGAGATTTATATTTATAGTCCCTTTTGAAGTGCCCTTCCTTTCTGCATTTCCAGCACACCACCTTTACAGGTTTTCCTGGAGATTTAGATCTCCCTCTAGATTTAGATCTCCCACTTGATGACTTATTTTTGTTTCTGTTCTGGGACCATTCTCGTACAGACAAGGCATCACCATTCTGGCTTTCCATATTTTTCCATCTCATCTCCTCCGTCATCAAGGCTGAGACTATTTCATCAAACTGTAAGGCAGTTGCATTGCTACCTATTGCAATAACCAGACTATCCGACGAATTTGGTAGAGAACACAAAAAACTGATGCACTTATCTTCATCTGAAATTTTAATATCAACAGATGCTAAATGACTTACCACAGTATTAAATGCGTTCAGATTCTCTGTCACTGAGTCTCCATCTTTCATCCTCAGGTTATACAGTTTTTTCTACAGGAACAGTTTATTCACCAGAGACTTAGATTGGTACAAAGTCCCTAAATTGTCCCACAAAGCCTTCACTGTAGCTTCCCTTGATACATTCAGCAATACTGAATCTGAGACACACAATAGTATTGTGCTCTTTTCCTTCCGATCCAACTCCCTCCATTCTTCATTGGACACTCCCATTGGTTTAGTACCCGGATCTACCGCGATCCACTGATCTTTATCCGCCAACAAATCCTCCATCTTGAGTTTCCACAACTCAAAACTCTGACCATTAAATTTCTCGATCTCTATCTTTCCACTGCTCGCCATCTTCTTTTACCACCAAAATCGATCTCACAGATCTCCCACTGAACAGGGTCTTCCACAAGCCCGAGTGAAACCCCTTAGCAACAAAGGCATCCCCTTGAAGCCAAAATTGCTATGATACCAAATGTAGGTTTTAACCCCGTACAGAAATTACCTGCATACGAATTCTAAAACACAGAAAATAAATAATGTGAGAGCATAACACATAAAACACATATACACCGAGATTTTCCCCTGGATCCCAAAACCGGGACTACCAGCTTGATTTTTCATTATGTTCCTTTCAATGTTATAATACATATTTATACATGTCGAAGCATCCAATACCATGGACCGAAAACCATCACGTCCAATACCATGGACCGAAAACCATCACATCCAAAAACATGTGCGAAAATCATGCACAAAACCATAGGTGGGTCCGCCCATCCTAACATAGGGTCCAAAACCAAAAAAAATTGGGACGCCGCCCTGGACGCCATAAAGTGGGGTTACGGGTACGCCTCATACCCCATGTGACCCCCCCCCCCGCTACATAATTGGTGCAACGAAGGGGGGCTCTGCCCCCCCTCTAACCCCTCGGTTAACTACGTGGGCTAGTCATGGAAAGAATATAACACAACCCAACAAAATAGAGCCGAAAGGTGATTTCAAGCTTTAGATCATATTCTAAAGATTTTTTTTTATGTGCACATATTTGTCCTTAAGGGAGAGATTAATGACCTCATAATAGGTCATAACCTCAACGAATTAGCTTAAAAAAATAACCTCTTAAATGTGTGTCGCATATATTAGAGATGTCAAGGTGCAATTGTCTCAAACTTTCAACCTTATTTAAATGTGCCTAGTCGGTGAGATATCTCAGAAAATTTGTGTTCAAAATGTTTCCTTAAGAATGAGCTTACTAGAGCTGTCTCCACAAAACTGGCCGAAAAATCTCGAAAGAGAAGCCCAGCCAAAAACCTTAGTCAAACAAAACTTAAACCCCAAAACTTTCTTTAGACTTCATCCTCCTTTGGATGACATGTTATGCCCTAGCCATAGAGAAAACTCACAAGGAAAATGTGAGTTTACGTGCATCATTTGTGGGGAGATCGA